>CM053622.1:692473302-692601237 GCA_028646595.1 Phalanger gymnotis | reverse complement strand
ACACACACACACACACAGTCTCTATATCTTGAAAATCAAACCCTTACCCAAGAAGTTAAATACAATTTTCCCCAGTTGACTACTTGCTTTTTTTTAATGCTAGATATATTACTTTTGTTTGTGCAAAAGGTTTTCAATTTCATGTAACCAAAATAAGCTCCCTTTTGTATTCTTATATATAAAACATATTTATAGTAGTACTTTTTGTGGTAGCAAAGGAGTGGAAACAAAGTAGATGCCTGTTGCCTAAGAAACAACTAAACAAATTTTGGGTATATGAATGCAACAGAAGATTACTGTGAGTGAAATAAGCAGAGCCAAGCAGATTGTGTGTGTGTGTGTGTGTGTGTGTGTGTGTGTGTGTGTAAATAATAGCAACGATGTAAATGGAAAGAAAGAAATCCCTCCCAAAAAACCCTGTAAATTACTTGTTGCAAAATAGATTCGAGACCCTGCAGCTTGGAAAGGCAAAGCCAGAAATCTTTTTGGAAAGAATGAATGCTGTTGCAAATTCATACTTCATTGGCATGGATGTGACTGTAGGCAAGACAATTTTGAAGGACAAACCAAGAATCAGCTAGAATTAATAGAGAAGACATCTCCTCCCAAATCCTTTTCCAAGGTGAATAGTCCACTGGTGTAGAACACAGCATATAAAGCCAAATTTTTTCAGTGCATTAATTGGTTTTGCTAGGTTTTTTTCCTCTTCATCCATTTCTTTAATTAAAAAAATTCTCTGTTTACAAGAGATGGCTCTGGGGGAGAGGAATATATGGGGGAGGGGAGGAATTTAGGAAATAAAAAAAAGTATTTTAAAAACAAATGAGTTATTGTTATATAGTATGTTTTTATTATTATTGAAGTAAGCCCATCATGCACTTATATAACTCACTAAAACAGAAAATGTATATGACTTGAAGTTTAGTCTTTTAGACACTGTGAAATGAAAGAGATTCAGGAAACCAGGCTGCCTGCCTTCAAAGAGCCAATAATCTTCTTAGTCAATGTAATAAGTTTGCCATATCTATTTCATAACCTCTAAGACACCAAGATTGGAATTCTATGATATCCAAAATTTAGCCTCAACAAGTTTTGGGGTTCTAAAAATCAACTTGATAAGTTTAAGATGGGGAAGACCTGCCTACGTAGAAGTTTCTCTGAAGAAAAAATAAGGCTCTGCAGTTTAGTAGACATGAGTTAAATGAGTCATCAGTGCTACAGAGCAGCCAAAAAGCAATTTTAGGCTGCATTAAGAGAGGCATACACTATGAGGCGACAGTCCAGTTATACCCTGTTCTAATTAGACAACATATGGAATATTGTGTCCATCTGGGGCCATGAGCTGAAGAGAGTTAAGAGGCAAGTTTGACCAGGATGGTAAAGGGCCTTGGGACCATGTCATAAGAGAACTGGTAGAAAGAATTTTAAGAGGGGGAATAATTAGGTAAAATTTAAGAAAAAATTTCTAAAAATGAGAATTTGCCAAAATGTTGGGGGGTAGGGTGTGGAGGTGTACCAGGAAGTACATGATGTCCAAAGATCCTGACCCTTAACAGATATCTTTAAGCAATGATTGGATGACCACTTATTGAGGCATATTATAAAAGAGATTCTGGTTTTGGTATCAGTTGGATTGGATGGACTCTCAATTCCCTTTCAACTCTGACATTCTGTAATTCTGTGAACGTTAAAATTATTATTCTGTCCAATCCCAAAAGTACCTGGGAGGGCAGGGAGGAGGAGGAAGGGAGGAATCCTACCAAAGTCCAAATAGTCGAGAAACATGCAACAAACCTGTTTAAAAATCCTACTCTTCCTGTTCAGTCTAGATCCCAACTGATTCTCTCCCCTTTCTTCCTTGCTCACTCTCCCTCCCCCGAAAACTTTCTTAAAAGAATTTTCAGCTTTGGATGATTCAGGTGGCATAAAGCAGTCACTGCATAAGAATGCTGGTATGTTAGCACATACCTAACATTTTTTCCCAACAGCAGTTAAATGTACAACCAAAGATATCAAAAATTCAAATGCTCACTGAGTACTTATTTATACTTTAACTGAGACAATGAAAATAACTGAATGATTTCTAAATGTACTGGACTCTGTAGATCGTAGTATCTAGCTTAAATCTCAATATTATTTAGTGACTCTAATTACATTGTGAAAAATTATTACAAAAGTTTAAATCAATAAAGGAAAAAATTGTTGCTATTGGAGAGGAATGTAATTCACCAACTGCTGCAAATTCTCTTCAACATTATAGATTCTTAGTTTAAATCAAACTTAATCATTTCCAGGTTCAAGGTTCATTTAGCGCTGGCTAGATGTGGCATTGAGTTAAAAGAAAATAAGGCTTAAAAACATTCACAAAAAAGGTTTGTTAGACTTGCTTAAGGATTAAATTGCTCTCCCAAATCAGTAATTTGATAAATTGAGTGTCAATGAATCAGCAACATATGGATTAAATTTCCCCTGAAATACGTACCAGTTTTAAAATGATGGAAAAATGCTTAGTGAAATGTGTTTGGTATTCTCTAAATCTCTAGGTATTTGAAGGTTAGTTTAAGGTAATTCACTGGCCCATAATGATTCTATGCTCTTCTCTATTTTTTTAAAAGAATCGCTAGAAATAGGTTATTACTGTTCATAAAAGTTCTAAAGTTATCAGATGTGTATCAAATTATTTCATTTGTTCTATAATACTTGAAAATAATTCGTCCAAGTGGGTACCTGTGTTAAAGGCGTATTTCTTCCTACCTCTCACCTTCCCCTAGTAACTAAAGTACTTAATAACTTAACTTAGGGCCATATCCTAAGGGAACCAGGAATGGAAAAAGTTAGCTTGTATCTCAGGTAATGTCTTCAGGATCAGAGGAACTGGAGCCACATTTCAGAAATCAAACGTAATAAGCAGTGTGTCCTACTTCATGACAATATGTTCTGTTCACCATTTCTTTTGGGGGTGGGGGTGAGAGAGACAGTAGAGGTGAAGGGTTAGGGGGTTAGGGTGACCAGATTCAGTGTAAATTGTAGGTACAAGGGAGATATTAAGCATGGTTAGAAAGTTAAGCTCATTCTCCCCAGGGAGATCAAACTGAGAAGAACAAGCAAAGGTAATTTAGCCTTAACCAAGACCAGGGACAAACCTGAGAAGATAAAGTCCAAAAAGCCTCCAGAACTGAACACAAAGGAAGCTGGGTTAAAAGACCCAAGACAATGAGTAGGCAAAGAAAACAGAAGAATTGTGGCTCTGTGGTGCCCCAGCAACCTGTTGGAAGTTTTGAGGAGCTAGTGAAGTACCACCTCTACTGACTGACCATGGCATGATATCTGCCTAGGCTCTGACAAGTTACCTAGACTGAATTGCTATATATGATCATTTAAAGGAGTTATATTACCCTGCCCCCTCCAAGGGGTTTATAGAGATTTTTAATACTCAATAAATGAATGTGAAGATTCAATATGATAAGTAAGACTGCAAATTCAGCTTTTTAGAGCAATACCCAAACTCTTAGCCTCTCTTACTTGAATCTAACCATAAATATGGTTTAGGTACTAAAATGTTTTTTAGAAAATCAGATACATTTTCATCAAATCCTAATCAACTTTCAAGACTGAAGTACTTCTTGGAAATGTTCTACAACTATGGCTGTATTTTCGTTTGGTTTGGTTTTGCAGCTGCTTGTGCCTTAGACCAGGGCTGTCCAACCTTAGGTTATCTTAGGGCCACATTAAAATAAAATAATTATTCAAGGGTTGCACCCAGAATAAAAAATATAGTAAACTAATAGAAAGTGGGGGAATGCACGCCATCAATATGACAGGCAAAGGCGCGAAAGAAAACACAAAACAAAGCGACAACACAACAGCATAAAGGTAGGTATGTACTAACTAGTCTGCATCTTACATACAGAACGGAACACATCTCACAGATCGACTGAAAATTCTGTGCGATATCCTCCGTGCCTTATGCTGCTTAAAAACACCAAAGAAAATTAAGATCAACAAGATTATGTATTAGTGATGGAATTAAAAAAATCTAATATGCATTCCATGCTAATTATTATTTTATTTTTTCACTCGTGAAAATTAAAACCCACAAGCCGGCCGCATAAAATCTCACTGTGGGCTGCATGTGGCCCATGAGCCGTATTTTGGACAGCCCTGCCTTAGATGTTCCACATTCGCTATTTTGTATCAATAAAACATAAGTTCCTTGAGGCCTAGCAGTTTCCTCTTTGTTTTTTTCCTTCCTGTCCCCAGAGACTACCATAGCTCCTGGCACACTTAACTTCTCCAGACATATAACATAGGACAATAGGGAGAATTAGCTTCTAAAGGATCACATTCAACCTAAAAACTGTATTTCTTCTACATTTATAAATCACAATATGAGAGAGATGATATAATTCTACTGTGCTTTTTTTTTAAATGACAAAAAGGGTTTAAACAATTTAGGCTATGTCCCCAAAGGTAAATGGTAAGATGAGGCAAGTATACATGTTATTTATGTTCCATATGTGATTCATAATTTCAGGTACTACTCGCTAATGCCAAGATGGGTTTAAGCCTAGAGTACCTTTCTGATATTTCAAACTGCCATTAAAACAAAACAAACCTCTGTTAAGTGAAGCTAAATGAAACAATTTACTAAGAAATTATCTATAAGGATTTAAGCTTGATTTATTTTTCTAAAATTAGGTGAATGCAAAAGAACAGACAAATTTCATTTATCCACAGACACTAAAGAATGAGATCTGTTTAATCAAATATTATAGCTAATAAATTCTTGCAATACAGGCCATAAATAAACTTCAGGTTTTCAAAGAAAACGTATGAAATCTCATGTTTCAGGTTACGGTTGGGAGGATTGACATTCAAGTTCCCTTTCAGCTCTGGGATATTAATTAAAGTCACATTTATTAAGCATGTACCTGTTACAGGTGCAAGGCACTATGATAGACACCTGGCTTACAAAAATGAAAAAGAAAACAGTCTGTCCTCATGAAACTTGTGAACTAGAGGGGCAATTAAAAATAATAATACAAGTTGAATTACTGAGTGCATAAGACAGAGCAAACAGAGACATTTGTGATTCATAGAAGGTACATCTTTGAAGAGATCATGAAAAAGTCCAATCTATGCATGGAGAAAATGGCACCCACAACTGCACTGAGACAGAGAGAAAATATTCAACAATCATTTAATAAGTACCTACTATGTTCTAGCAACTCAAGGGGCTTATATTCCATCAGATTCTATTACAGCACTGTAGCCACCCTCCTGCATGTGGCCCTATTGGGGCGGCAGCTGCCTCTGATCTACACAAATCCACCCCACTCCATCTTCCTCCCCTACTGACCTAGATCTCTAGTTCCAGCTCCTACCCTGGGGCCATGCTCTCCAGCTTGCTGAGAGTTAACTATAACTAGACAACCTCACCTGACCACTGCTTCACTCTGGCCATGTTCCTCCCATATCACATTAAGTAGCCAGGCCATTCTAACTTCCTGTTCTGAGAACAGTAATTAAATTCACAAGTATCATTCCTGGAAAAAGTGTCAATTAATTTCCCTATGACTCCAGTTACAATTCTCATGATTTCTCAAATCACTCCTACAGGTGTAGGAAGGTAACAAGAGCCACTGGTATTTAATGAATGGGGTGAGGGAGAAGGGAGTGACATCAAAAACTTAAACTTAAGGCAGGCCACTTTGATAGCTGAGTACAAGGACAGACCACAGTGGGGAAGAACTGAGCCAGGAAAGCAACCCAAAACTTATGGCAATAGCTTAGGTGTGAGGTGATCAGAGCCTGTAGCAAGATGGCACCTGTGTGAATAGAAAGAAAGGAACACATATAAGAGAAGTTGTGAAGTTAGAAGAAGTAAGACCTGCAAACAGATTACCTGTTTGGGGTGAGTGTGGGTGAGGTATTGCAGATGACACTGAGGTTACAAGTCTGGGTAATGATATGGTGGTGAACTTGAAAATAATAGGGAAATTTGCAAGAGAAAAGGGAGTTTATCAGTTGCTCCTGGTTAGGTCAAGCTACAAATGACAATTTTACCTAAATTAATTTACTTATTCAGCACCATACCAATCAAACTACCAAAAATTTATAGAACTGGATAAAATAATAACAAAATTCATCTGGAAAAACAAAAGGTCCAGAATATCATGGGAATTAATACAAAGAAATGCTAGCGAAGGTGGCCTAGTCATACCAGATATTAAACTGTACTATAAAGCAGCAGTCATCAAAACTACTTGGTATTGGCTAAGAAACAGAATGGTGGATCATTGAAATAGGTTAGGTACCCAAGACGCAGTAGTCAATGACTATAGCAATCTACTCTTTGATAAACCTAAAGAATCCAGCTTCTGGGTTAACAATTTAATATTTCACAAAAACTGCTGGGAAAATTGGAAAATGGTATGGCAGAAACTGGGCACAGACCAATATCTTATACTGTATACCAAAATAAAATCAAAATGGGTTAATGATCTAGGAATAAAGGCTGATATTATAAGCAATTTGGGAGAGTAAGAAATAGTTTACCTGTCAGATTTATGGAGAAAGTAAGAATTCATGACTCAGTAAGAGGCAGAGAGCATTACAAAATGCGAAATGGATAATTTTGATTATGCTAAATTGAAAAGTTTTTGTGCAAACAAAATCAATGCAACAAAGATTAGGAGGGAAGCAGAAAATTGGGAAAGCATTTTTGCAACCAGTGTCTCTGATAAAGGCCTCGTATCTAAAATATACAGGGAACTGAGCAAAATATATAGGAATACAAATCATTCCCCAAATGAGAAATGGTCAAAGGATATGAACAAGCAGTTTTCAGAGGAAGATATTAAAGATATCTATAGTCATATGAAAAGATATCATACAGTCATATGACTATAGATATCTTTAATATCTTCCTCTATGATTAGAGAAATGCAAATCAAAACAACTCTTAGGTACCACACTTTAATATCACTTAATTAATTTAACACTTAGGTACCAACTTTAATATCTTCCTCTAATGATTAGAGAAATGCAAATCAATACAACTCTTAGGTACCACATCTCTCCTATCAGATTGGCTAACATGACCAAACAAGAAAATGATAAATGCTGGAGAGGATGTGGGAAAATTGGAACATTGTTACATTGCTGGTGGAGTTATAAATTGACCCAGCCATTCTGGAGAGCAATTTGGAGCAATTATGCCAAAAGGGCTATAAAAATGTGCATACCCTTTGACCCAGCAATACCACTTCTAGGGCTATATCCCAAAGAGATCACACAAGTGGAAAATGGACCAGTATATATAAAAATATTTGTATCAGCTCCTTTTGTGGTGGCAAAGAATTGGAAATTGAGGGGATGCCCATCAATTGGGGAATGGCTAAACAAATTGTGGTAGTATATGGATGTAATGGAATACTATTGTGCTATAAAAAATGAGGAGCAGATGGACTTAATTACAACCTGAAAAGACTTATATGAGCTGATGCTGAGTGAGGGGAGCAGAACCGGGCAATCATTATACACGATTAGACACACATTATCTGTAAGGACTAACTTTGATAGACTTGGCTCCTCTCATCAATGCAAGGTTCAAAGACCACTCCAAAAGACTCATGATCGAAAAAGCTATGCACATCCAGAGAAAGAATTATGGAGTCTGAATGCAGATTGCGGCAAACTATTAGCTCTCTTTTTCTTCCTTCTTTTTTGGTTTTGTTTCTCCTTTCTCACGATTCATTCCATTGGTTATAATTCTTCTTTACAACTGGACTACTGTAGAAGGTATACTGGATTACATGCCGTCTTGGGTGGGGAGGGAGGGAGAGAAAATTTGGAACCCAAAAACTTGTGGAACTGAGTGTTGTAAACTAAAAATAAAAATTAAATTTATTTGAGAGAGAGAGATTGAGAGAGAGAGAGAAGGGAGTTTAAATTTGAAAGATGAGTTCTGTTCTGTGGCAGTGCCTGTATGAATGGAGACAAAGGATATGAGATGTTATGAAGCTAGAAATGACCATGGTCTATCTGTTCACAACAACTTAATAAATCAAAATATCCTAGGCTTGAAATAAAAAATTCAGATTTTCCTTTGGCTTAAGAGTCAATTCGATTTTTTTTTTTTGCCTTTGCCCAAGTGCACTTTGAATTATATGCACTGTCTCCATGGAAACCTCAGTGGTCATTTTTCTTGGATTCATCTGGAGAAGATATTGAGAAACAAAACTACTGATCTGATTTCCTTCCCAAAAGTTCCATTATTCTTTTAAATTGACTAAGTAAAGATATTCCATTTACTAATAAAATGTTCAAAGAAGAAGACAGTACAACTTAGGCTCTTTAACAGACATTATGTTTACTTTTTTTTTTTTATAAAATTTAACAGTACAAAAACACACAAAATCAATCTACATGAAACAACAGAAAATAAGCACCTTATTGGTTCAAATCGAAGTACATTTTCTTGTGTTGTTCTAAGTCAAATAAAAGCACCAGCCTTCAGGTTCATGCCATTAATAACACTAATCCTCTACCTCTATTCTACCTTCAGAGTTTCCTGCACATTCTATTTGGCAATGAGGGTTTCAAAAGATTTCATTTTCACCAAAGAGAGTTAATGAGTTATCTTTTAGGAAAGTAACAGAGGAATAGGCTCCAAAGAGGATAATATTTAATGTGACTTCTAGATGCCAGCAAAAAATATAATCACAGTTATGAACATGGCTATGATGATGTGTCTGTCTTCTGAACGGTAACCTAAATCCAAAGAGGCTCACCATCAGAAGGCAGGCTACCATGTCACACATTGTTCAACCATAAAAATAAGTAATCTGTGAAACCATGGAGTAATTAAAATCTGCATCAGTAGAATGGGCAATCACACCAATGAAATTGGCATTTTTCAAAGTAAAAGAATTAGAGATAGAGTAATTGATGTCTAAGATCCCTTTCTACTTTTATAGTTCAATTCTAACTAATTTAATAAATGTTACTTCCCTATGTCCAGAGACCAGAAAAATCAATAAACCACAAGGACTTTACCAACAAAAACACCTGGCTGTGCCAAAAAAAATCATAAAAGCATTATTTATAAACAGCAGAATGTTGGAAACAACAATTGGAGAACAGCTAAGAAAATTCTGATATGTGAATGACCTGAAATACCACTAATGGTATAAGGTACAATGACTAAGAAAGACTGAAAAAACAAGCTAAGACCTGTACAAAGTAATACAAAACAAGCAAAGCAGAACCAAAACAACAATGGATACAAGTACTACAGCTACATAAATGAAGACAACTTTAAAGAGTGAAAAAGTTAAGATTTAAAAAACATTGCATAACAATGACACTGACATAAAATATTCACCCTTTCATCTTTTTAAAAAAATGGAAACTACTGAAATGTGTCTGCATGTATTAGCAACCACAATTACTCTTTGATGCTATGTTATTTCAGTCAGTCAGTCAACCAGAATTTATTAAGTGCCTATTTCTGGAATTCATACACTGTGGGAGCTTCAGATCGAGATACACTGAGGTTTTGTAAAATGTGCCAAACCACATATATCATTGACCAAATAAATTTAAAAAAAAAAATACAGACTGCATGCCATCATTTCTGAGATTGTACAAATGACTACATTTCAAAATGGCAGAAAATAATACATACCAGTCTTCTCCTCTCTTCTTCCACTGCAATAAGTAATCGAGCAAACTCTTTTAATGACTGAGCTAAAAGGAAACAAAAGGATTCGTTAGTTTTCTTGTATTAGAAAAAAAATACACAAAAGCCTTATTTCAAAGAGTCTTATCATCTAAAGTCTGAAAGTTATAGAAGCAGAATACGTATGCTGCACATAGACATTTTCTGAGTCCTTATATAGAGTTTCCAATATTAGCCTCTTTGAGAATAAAATGTAAAAAGTTCAAAGAAATGGAAAGTTACTAAATGTTGACTGAAGACAACACTTGCCCTATGATAAAGTAATTGTCTCACCACTGGCAATCTAACCCCAACTCCTAAAAATGGTTAACAAAATTCTAGCTCCAGCCCTAACCTCTCCCTAGTTTTTAGTATCACATTTGGAACAGTGTACCAGTTATTCCACTTACATCTCAAAAACTAAACTCAGCCACTAAGCCCCATGAACTCTATTACCACAATCTCTTTAATCTGTCACCTCTTCCTTTTTCTACTAGTAATACCGGTGTTAAACTATTTATTACTCATGCTGCCTAGAATAAAATGGCCTACAGGCCCAATGTTCTACCACTGCATGACCTAGCTAGCTGCCTTACCTTTTTGGTAATCTTGAGCTTAAATTTCGTTAGTTTGATACTTTGAATCATGCTTTCATTGATTATTCCTTCTCTGGTACAGATCACAATCTCTCCCATCTACTTGTCCTATGAGGTTCTTTTCAAAAAAATTTAATTCATTTTTTCTCTATTTCCCTCCTCCCCATCCCTTCCCTCAAAAATAGAAAAACAAAATCCTTGTGAGAAGTATGCGTGGTCATGAAAAGCAAATTCCTGCATTGGCTATATAAAAAAAAAATGATTCATCCTATCGCTTTTCAAGAGGTAGGCAACATGTTTCATCCTTAGAATTTTGGAGACAAGTTGGTTACTATGTTTATCGGAGCTTTTAAGTCTTCCCTGGCTGTTTCTCTGGTTCTAGTCACTTTAATTTGCATCAGGTCATAGAAATCGTCTTTAAAGTCATCCTTTTTATAATTTCTCATAGCATAATAGTATTATATTCACATATTTATTCAGCCATTCTCTCAACTAATGAACACTCCCTTAACTTCCAGTTTTTTGCTACAATAAAAAGAGCTGTAATAACTATTGTTTTGCACATATGGATCCTTTTCTTCTTCCTTGGATCTTTTTGGGGGTATTGGTCTAATAATTATAACTATGCAGTTCTTAATTGTGTTCCTATAATATCTCCATAAAGTACTAAAAGAAGATGCTAGAGAAACCTTCCTTTTTTCCTTAAATGTCTTGGTAATATCTATTTTCACTTATTCTTGCTACATACATATGCCTCCTTTTCCAGGAATACTTATGCTCATAATGTTGTTTATGGCACAGAACTCATGCAATTGTGATCATTAATGGCTTATAAATAATGCCTTTAATCTCCGAACTGCCTACTCGTTTATCTTATTCCAGTAAATGGTTGGCATTGATTTCTCCTCATCTTCCCTGCCTTCAAAGGGAGGCTCAAAATGGATATCTAATAGTGTTCCCAAAAGTTCCAATGTTATATTAAGACGATTAAATCTGATGTTTTAATGCCTGAATATGCCCTGGTTTAGACTGAGCACATTTCCTGGTTTTTAGGGTTCTATTTCTTGCCATTAGGTAAGTTATTCAAATACTCCTGGCACCTGAAAGAATTAAAGCCCTCTCCACAGATATTACCTTATACTGCTTATAGTTGGAGAGAGGAAAGAAAGGAAAAGAGATGTCTGGTGCATTACTGATGTAGCCATCTGGAAAAAAATCCATTTTCACTAACAAGTTAAGTCTTCCAGCCTGTCACAAAGACACCATAGAAATGAAATAAATACGATTCAAGATTAATAAAATGTAAAATTGTTTAACTTGAATTGTTGCATTCACTAATGTACTATTCTAATTCTATGTCATGTTCCTCCCTCCCACCATCATTGGGCTATCTACTTAAAAAGAACCTGAGTAGAGAACTACTATTTACTGCCAAATTACCAGGGGTGATTGGGCACCTTAATTATTCTATAATATAAAGAAAGTTGGAAGCCAGGGAACTGATCAGTTAGGTGGGAGAAAAACTAGGTTTGCTGTTGTTTTTAAAGTAAAGGGAGGGAGAGGAAGGCTAGAACTATGATCACAAGTGATTTTGTGTTATTTGAATGGTAATTAAAACATTATATAATAACTTCATACATTAATGATTATAAAATAAAAAGTAAATTTATTTTCATTATGATTTCTTTAACTGATGAAAGAACAAGAATAAAAATGTACATTGTAATTGTTTCCTCTCTTTTTTTCATCCTGGCTAGACAAGCACGGTATCATCTCTCATCACCATCTCCTTCTTGTAAAAAACGATTTTATTTATCTCCTTGATACTACCAATCATGAATCAAATAGCAGATTTACAGGGAAATGATATTTTTATCAAAGCAGGAAAAAAGAGCTAAGGCTATATGGAGAATGTTGTAGACTCCAGTTTGGAGCACAGTTCTCATATATAAAATGTCTGTTTCCTAAATCACTGATGTCAGAACCAGGATATAAACATACCTCTAATATTGATGGGTTTAGTTTCCTGCCAAAAATGGAATCGCAGTAGTTGGACCCTTTTCTAGACAAACAATTGCCCCCTAAGTTTCTAAATGTTACTCTTCTTGATTTGTAGCTTGTACCTAGACTATTAATGTGTTTATCAGATTGCCCTAGGTCTTTTAACTAATCCTTTGATTTCTGTTATGGTAATTGTGACTGGAATCCAAAATGATGTAATCTAGGGGATAACATTTCAAGCCAGTTTAGTCAGTACAGTTTAGTTGATTCCAGAAGAGAAAAGAATACCTGATACTTGTAGATAGATATTTCATATGGCTAATATAAAAAAAACCCTTTTTATGTCGGTTCACTTGTGTTAAATTTGGTTTTCTGCTTTACTACTATGATTTTCACCAATAATATTCATTGAAAGCCTGAACAACAGATTAAATGTCTACTTAACAGTATTTATTCTCTATGAGGCATTTTATTAGGGAAGGAATATAAAGATGATTCAAATAATTTTCCCTGCCCTCAAGGAGCTTCCAGTCTAGTAAGGGGCAACTTAAACAAACAAGTACACCAGAGGTTATGATGCTGTTGATTACAGCAGCTCACATTAATATAACATCTTTCCAAGAATGATTATGTGTAGAATAAATATTCTAGGTAGGATCAATACCTCAGAGATGTAACATTCTCAAATACTATGATTTTGTATTTTATCCTTATCAGAAAATGAGAGACCTCAAATTCTCTGACTACAAATCCACCACTGGATTAAGACCTGGAAGAGATTTCAGAGTCCAACTCCCTCATTTTTACAAATGAAGAAATCCAAATAGTTAAAGACATGAAGGGACTAGGGCAAGGTCACACAGTCAGAAAGTAGCAAACTCATACTCAGATACTAAACTCAATGCTCTCTCCACCATACCAAATTTGATGCTTCTTTTATTCAAATACACAAATATTTATTAGGGCTATATAAATTTTTTTAACTGTAGGGTAACCATTTCAAGGCTCCTCATCCTATTTCTAAGAGTTGCTATTCCCTAAAGTCAAGCCATCGGTTCTCCTTTTCATACTCCCTCATTTAATGACCTTACAGACTTGCATGATTACAACTATCTCCCCTGGACAGGAGATTATCAAAGCACTTCTATGAATCTAAACCTCCCTTAGTCTTCAGCGAATTGAGGTGTAACTAGCACCTCTGATTCAACAGTTCTAAACAACCTTGGTCTATGCCCACAAACTCCTCTACCTCCTTCTCACGTTTTTTAAAGAATTACCAACATAGAATTAGGTTGGGATGGAGGAGAGAGGATATAGCAAAAAAACACATAGATTTGTAACAGTTGGCCTAGTCAAGTGGATGAATAGTGCCTTCTTCCATCTGAAGACAACCACCACCAGTAAGGAACCTGCTATTTGGGGATTTGGGGAATCCAGAGCCAAGCTAGGTGGCTTCTTGCAAATAGGTGACACAATAGTTAGAGCCCTGGGCCTACAGTCAGAAGGACCTGAATTCAAATCCAGCCTCAGACACTTCCTAGCTACGTGTTCCTGGGAGAGTCATTTTAACGTCTTTGCCTTACTTTCCTCATCTGTGAAATGGGGATGATGATAGCATCTACCTTTCAGGGTTGTTCACGAGGCCCAAATGAGATAAGAATTGTAATTCATTACAATTAGCAAGGTGTCCAGCACATAGTAAGCACCATATAAATCAGGACTGTCCAAGATGGGGCCTACAGTGAGATTTATGCGGCCTACCTACATGCATATAAATTTACATAAATGCTTTGATAAAAGAAAGCTACCACAGAGCTCTCACTAAAATGGCAAATCAAAATATATTGTCTATTGTTTCAGTAAAAACCTAAGGTTTGACAGCCCTGATATCAGCGTTAGCTATGATTATTATTATTATTATTAAGTCAGTACGACCTAAGTTTAAATTTGGCCTCAAACATTTACTAGCTGTTTGTGACCCTGGGCAATGACATAACTGTTATTTGCCTCAATTTCCTCCACTGTACAATGAAGATCAAACAAGATATTTGTAAAGCACTTAGCACAGTGCCTTGGACATGATGAGAGCTTAATAAATGCTTGTTCTCTTCCTACCTTCATTCTCTCCCCCTGGAACTACCTATTTCTAGAAAGACTGAAAGCTTCACTTATCTTTGACTCTTCCCCTTCCCTGTGGTCTCTAAAGGATTCCTAAATCCTTTCCATTCTTCTTCCACAATTCTCTTCCATCAGAACCTTCCTTTCCATTCAAGGCTTTATTTTATGCTTTTAATAAGTCTTGCTGGGACACTAGCCTCCTTACTGGTTTCTCTGTCTCCAGTCTCTTTCCTTTCCAATCTGTCCAGCACACAGCTGCCCAAATAATGTCTAAGAACACAGCTATAGACAAACAACTTCCCAGCTCAAAATCGTCCCTTGATTTCCCATTAACTAATGAAAAGTTCCTACTCTTCAACTTAGCATCCCAGGCCCTCCATGATCTTTTTCTTTCTGGTCTTATTATCCTACTTCATGTACTTGTTTTTCAAGCCAAGTATCATTGTGGAGAACAGAAATGGGAACAAAAGAAGGGGTAAGGGGGATGGGAATGAGGAATCAGGTGGTAGAGAGTATAGAATGAAGGTTTGGATGATGATTTCCCAGAATTCAGAGTGGCTGGGATGTGAAGAGTATGACCAGGTGTGAGAACACTCATCAGTAAGTGGAAGATGCCACTCCCTACCTTAAAAGGGCAGGCAAAGCAAGGGATAAGAGGCATGAAGTTGATGGAGCAGCAGAAGGTGACAGAAAGAAGCCTTGTGCTAGAAGACCAAGAGATAGGCCAGCAACTCATCCACGTTATGTAATTGCATCCAGAACGATTACATTGCTGCCTATACCCACCTCCCATCGACATAGTAACTTCACATGGGGAAAGTGAACACAGGTGCAGAACAACACATTGAAAGGCCTTGATATTGGAAGATATATTTCCTTGGTCTAAGGTAGGACAGAGCAGGTAGACCACCCCAGCACTCAGAGACAGAACCAGAACAGTCCTTTCAAGAAGAGGAAAGTTTCTCTTAGGTAAAAGGAAAATGAACAAAAGACTGAGTGAAGGACTCAAGAATTTTCAACCAATTCCAAACTCAGAAGGAGGACCTAGGAATAGGAACATGCCCTTGGGGCCCTATCTCAAGAGGAACCGCTTCTGGGAAGAACAATTAGAAGCTAATCAATTATACAGGCCCCCAGAGGCCCAACTTCCTACTGAAAGTGATGTGAACAAACAGTTCAGATGCTGCCCAGTACCCAAGGGAAACCGAGAATCCTTTACTGGCCAGTCCTATGGGAGGTTAATATCACTAAGAGAACAGGGAGCGCTGGTCCCAGAGGGTCAGGGCAAGAAAGAGTAGATGAATTTTTTGGTCCAAAGCACAGATGATGACACACACATTTCCCACCTCTGGAAAGACAGCAGAGGGGAAGGGAGCTCCAGGTATCCAAGGCTGCATAATACCCAAGAACATGGTTAGCTGATCTTGCTTAACTCTTTTCTGGGATACAGGATATAAAATTCAAAAGCATCCATAAAATTTATTCTAAAAATAATTTTGTAAATTAAAAAATGTATGTGTAGATGGCTCAGTGTATTATATACCACATCTTTCTGCCTGAAGGATAGCTGCTACATGTTGCACATAAACCTGACTGCATAAGCTATGAGATGCTTAAAGGCAGGAACCTTTCTATGGCCACAGCCCAGTGAAGAGTTCATTCAAAACATATTTACTTAGTTCCTACCATATCCAGAAACTCTTAGCCTCACCATTTCAGCCTGTCAAGATCTTTTTTGGATCTTAAATCTATTATCCAGCGTTAATTATTTCACCTAATTCAGTGTCACACGCAAATTTAATAAGCATGTCATATAAGATTGTATCCAAGTCATTGATAAAGATTTTAAAAAGCACAAGGCCATGCACAGATTCCCTAGGATGCTACATAGGAGACCTCCTATCAAACTGACCCTGAACAATTAACTACTGAGTCTGCTCATCTAATCGGCTCTGAATCCATGTCCAGGTCACATTTCTCAATCTACTTCACAAGAAAACATAAGAAATGTTTATCAAGAGTTTTGTTTAAATCTAGGTAAACTATGTTCATTTCATGTAAAAACAAAAAAAAGCAAAATTAAGTTAGTCCAGCATGTTCTTTTCTTGATGAAATCAGGATGGTCCTTTGGAATCACTGATTCCCTTTCTGTATGTTCCCCACCACCTCTTTAATGATCCCTGAGAACTTTCCCAAGAATCAGAGCCACATTCACTAGCCTATACTTTGCAGACATTGTTCTCTTCATTTGGGGGGAGGCGAAGACACAAGGGGAGAAACAGACATTTATTCTCCTCCAATCTTGTAGGAGGTAGTTCTCCTATCTTCTATGATCTTTCAAGCATCAGCGGCAAAAATTTAGCCATACCATCCTCGGCTCCTCCAGGATCCGAGGCCAGGTGACTCGAATTTAAGAGTAATTAGGTACTTTCTCTTAGGATCCTCCTATTTATCTTGGGCATCAATTTCCTGTTAGTCATGTTTGCTCTGTCATTTCCAGTTCAAAGGTTATAGTCTTTGGCAGAGAAAACAGAAGCAAAGTAAGAAATGAGCAGCTCTGCTTTCTCTCTGTTGACAGTTATCATCTCATCTACTCCAAGCAAAATTCTTATCCCTTCTTTGATCTGCCTTTTTCTCCCCAAGTAACTAAAAAACAATCAAAAACAAAAACAAAAAAAAAACCCACCCTTTTTTATTGACCTCATCTTCTGCTTGCCAGCAACAGCTCATTTTGACCTTTAGTATTTCTGACTATTTTTCACAGGAACATATAGTCATCCTCTTAGTTTAAATTAGCTTCATTTTGTTTCTTGTCTATGTTGTATATAGACATTTGAGGTCAAGGGTTTTATTATTAGTCCCTTTCTTGCATTTTGTTTCCAGGGAATTGTTAGGTGTCCCAACAAGCTATTCCTCTTCCTTCACTGGAGCTACTCTCAAAATATTAACCTTGAGGGATATCGATAGATAGCCTTCTTCCTCCCCCATGCTTCATAGTATAATTCTCTTTTGATTAGATTTTCAAGACGCTCAGCCAATACATTCTATCCAACTATTATTAGATGACTTCCACCTCCGGTCAGGAATCTATCATCCCTGTATTTTAAATTCAGAAGTCCAAACCACCTTCTCAAACACCATCTTCTTAGTCATACGTTCACTTTCCTAAATTATTTTATTTTCTTCTGCATCCCTTGTCTTCCATTAGAAAACAGTACCTTCCATCTCCTCTATATGGCTTATATGTAACTATGTATTTACAGGTGGCTTCCCATTAGAATTGTGAGTTCTTTGAGGGCAGGGACTGTTAGTCATGTTTGTTCTGTCATTTCCACTTCAAAGGTTCAGAAGGCCCAGACCCAGAAATAACACCTGAGTTCATTTGTAGGAAAGATAGATTTAAGCTGGACATCTTTCTGGTTAACTTTTCATGACAGCAGTAACTTAGGGCATGACTTTTTGAACTCTTCACTTTGGAATCCTTTAGCCCAAAACTTGCACCATAGGACTTCTCTTGCATCGACATCAATCTATAAAGTGATAGCCACACCAATTCCAATTTCAATAGACTATAGAAGACATGGTATGAGGCCAAAAGATGTCCCAGGACATCTTCCAAAAGTACTTAAAACCTCAACCCACAAGATTAATCTGGCCCATAATTAGGTCCACTTAACTATATTCCTCCGTCCAAGGATTAGGAACACACACACACACACACATCTTCTCTAATACTGAATTGTTTTGCCATCTGTTTCCTACATAAATTTTTTTTTACTAAAATGGGTTATGCTTAATGATAGAAAAAGAATGACGTCTCTAAGAAGAGTTTTAACACGCAAAAGCAACTGTTATGTCTTGCTATCATTTGTGCTGAGATTTCCACAATAAAAATAGGTCTTCAACTGTCCCTTCAGGAACTTTATCAAATGACAATAAATTTAATACAATTTTTGCTCTATTTTTTCATAGAGACAACTATACCAACATATCTATATATTTGTGTTTGTTTTTAAATACCCTCTTACTAATGCTATGAAAAGGTATGAACTTTTTAAGTCACAAGCCAAGAAAACTCAGGTCCAGATCTTGTATTTTAGGAATTAATATAGCCAATAGGAACATACATGGTTAAATGATTTAATGCCAGAATCAGACCTACTGAAAATATCACACAGAAAATTTAATATGAGATTTAGAATTATGCCCCAAGTCATTTTTGGTTTATGCTATAGTAAATATCAAATGAAGGCTTAAGGTTTCTAGGAATGATTCACATAGCAAAAGGAAATCACAACTCTAAAAATAGTTATAAAATAACTTTAGGTACTTTATTTTAATTTTTTGGCATCTGATCAATTCAGGTTCTCCAAGTGCTCTTATTCACAAATGACAACGAAATAAGTGAATGAAGCCTTGGAATACTGCATTACCTTTCCTCTTGGAAAATGGTAGTTTCTCAAGCTGTTAAAGTCTTAATGGTTGGTCATTCAGTCCAGTGATGCCAAACTCAACTAGAAAGAAGAGCACTTGTTACTAAACCACATATAAGGATCCCTGTGAGCCACAGAGTGACTTAACTATTTTGCTAAATTACAATATGAGGGATATAGACAAGACAGCTTTCTTCCTCTCAATTACATTTTATTCTGGTTCCAGTTGTGGGCAAAGCATGTGCCTTCTCTGATCTAATCCAACTACCTTATGTTACATATGAGAAAACTGTGGGGCAGAAAGGTTAAGTAATTTACCTACGGTCAAACAGTATGTAAATAACAGGGCCAGGATCTAAACCAAAGTTCTGACTTCAAATGCAAAAAGGCGAGAATTTGATAGTCACATGAATTCCCCAGCACTGGCATCTGACATACTCATAATAACCGAAGGACCTCCAGGTTGGACCACATACCCTCCTGCTGAAAACTGTTAGACTTTCCACTTTCAAGCCAACAAATAAATTTTCCTTAATACATCATTTCCTCTAATTAGAGTATTAGGACCATGACAGCAAACAGAGACCACCTCAATTTCTTTATTTCTATCACCATTACTTAGCAGTTCTTGGCACAAAGCAGACACTTAATAAATGCTTTTTGATTTGTTCATTCATTCATCCATCCATCCATTTATTCATCCATCCATTCCTCTATCCATCTATCCAAGAAGGGCGGCAGACAAAAGATGAGCTGGGTCCAGAACTAAAGAGAACAATAAAGAGATGGAGTGAATCACATTTATAAAAGTGTATCCTGACCAGAGGGACCTCAAACTTCTTGTTGTCATAAAAGGCCACTCCTTAAGACTGCTGGACTTGGAACCAAGACAATCTGAGGTAAAATTCTGCCTCAGAAACTAACTAGCTGTTTGACCCTGGGCAAGTCACTTAACCTCTCTAGGACTCAATTTCTTTATCTGTAAAATGAGGAGACGGACTATATGACCTCTAAGCTTCCTTCTGGCTCTAAATCTGTGATCTTTTTACATCAAAATAACTAAAGTTAACCAGGTAACACAGACAAGCAGGACATCTTTGAAAGTTACATGCTAAATATATTTTATTATTAAAAGGAAGAGCAAGCTGTATGTAACTGACATCCACAGTTTCATGTACAATCCTTTTTCTTTTCTATTTTTTATATGGAAATACCCATTTTATTTGGTGGCAAGTCCAGAATTTAAAAATAATTTAAATAAGAACTAGCATTCTAAATACCAGTCCTAATAGTATTTTGGAATTATAAAATAAGCCCTACCTATTTAGAAGTTATTCTCATAAAACATAAGCAACTATAAAAGATTAACACTTCCTTGCCAAAAAGGAGAAAAAGGACTGATAAAAAGAGACCTTAAAGAATCTAACAGGTCATAAACCTACAGAAAGACTTTTGCAACAGTCATACATCATTTCAAGGAAAAGGCAAGCTTGATAAAAGGTACATATCTTTGAATAAAGCCTATGAAAAAATCTAAGCTACAATAGTGGATGGCCAAAAGGTCTGTGGACAACAGCATAAACTTAGTGAACAACAAGCCAATCCCCCAGAAAATGAATAAATGGCTGAATCATAAAGATTTGTTTGTGGAATGTGAAAGCTTTATGATGGAGATTCAGGATAGTTCTTTACTAGATAATCATGAGTACTGGGAACTTAGTGATTCATGTAAATTATGCAGGAAGTAGTTGTGACAGTGTAACGGTAATACAGGCTATACGAATTAATATCAGTCTAGTACCTGGGAAAACGTGTCCTGGTGGTTAGAATTACCTACTAGAAGATGCACATCTTTCACAGACTGACAAATAAATTCCCAAGCTAAAAATACACAGACTTCAAAATATCCTGGAGAATTCCATCAATAAAATGAACTGGAACAGAGCCATTATCAGAGACCTTATTGTTTCTCACAATAACCTAACGATACCATTCACTCATAAACTTAAGAACAATAGTTTTTTGGGCTTTTTTAATGTTAACATCCCAAATGTTTTGAATGATTTCTTAGTTGCCGAATCTAATGACCTTTTCTCACTCCTCATCCTTATTGATCTCTCTACAGCCTTAGAGACTCAATCATCTTCTCATCTCCTTGATACTCTCTTCTCTTTAGGTTTTTGTGACAACAATCTGTCCTGATTCTCCTCCTATCTAATAACCACCCCTCCTCAGACTCCTTTGCTCGATCTTCATCCAGAGCATGACTGCTAACTATAGATGTCCCATAGGGCTTTGTCCTGAGCATTCTTCTTTTCTTCCTCTATACTATTTCACTTGGTGACCTATCAGCTCCCATGGATTCAATTATCATCTTCATGCTGACTACTCTCATATCTACTTATCTAGTCCTAACTACTCTCCTAACTTCCAAACTCTCAATCCAACTGTCTATTAGGATCTCAAACTGGACGTCCCATAGATATCTTAGACTCATCATGACCAATCCTGAACTATCTTTTCCCCAAAACTCTCCCCACTTTGGAATTTCCCTATTACTGCAAAGAGGACCACTATCTTCTTATTCACCCAGTATCACAACCTAGGTATCATGCTCAACTCTTCACTGTCACTCCATATATCCCACACATTGTCAAAGCTTTTGATTTTTTTTCCCTAAACATCTCTTGCACGTGTGTCCCCTTCTTTCATCTGGCACTGCCACTACCATGGTGCTGGCCCTCACCACCCTACACCTAGACTACTGGTCTCCCTGCCATAAGTCTCTTCCCCTCCAGTCTATTCTCCACTTAGATGCCAAAATGATCTTCCTAAAGCACAGTCTGATTATATCAGCCCCCTACTCAATAAACTACGATGGATCTCAATCACCTCCAGGACTAAATATAAAATCATCTGGTGTTCAAAGGCCTTCATAACCTAGCCTGATCCCTACCTTTCCAGATTTCTTATACCTTACAATGTTCTACACACTCTGCAATCCAGTGGTATTGCACTCCTTTATATTGTTTTTTTTAACAAGACACTGCACCTCTCAACTAGCAATTTTCACTGCCTATCCCCCATACTTGGAAGGCTCTCCCTCCTCATCTCTGCTTCCTGGCTTTCCAGGCTTTCTTCAAGTCTCAACTAAAATCCTACCTTCTCCAGGAAACCTTTCCCAATCCCCCTAAATTCTAGTGCCTTCCTTCTGATGTTTTTTTTTTCCTATTTAGCCTGTATATAACTCATTTGTACATAGTTGTTTACATGTTGCTTTCCCAATTAGGGTATGAGCTCCCTAAAAGTAGAAAATATCTTTTGTCTTTATATCCCTAGCACTTGGCGCAGTGTCTGGTATATAATAAATAAGCATTTACTGACTGACAAATACATAAAATGAAAAGTTGTCAAAGTACAGAGACATGACCAAGTAGACAAAAATCATGTGGGAAGAGGATGAAGTACATAATGTTCCTATTTCCTCCTTCCTCTCTTGGACACCTCCTCTAAAACCCCCTAGCTAATAATAAATAGCCTTATACCTTACACCAGAGCCTATGCCCAGGATGAATATCTGCCCTGGAGCGTCACTCTCCAGATTACTGTTTGCCTTTCTCACCCCAAACCAGGCTCCTCTTCACTCTCTCCACTCTGGCCAACCTCCTGGACAGCTGCCTAGAAGCCCTTCTTCTACCTTTCTCTAGCCACCCTGCCCCTTCCCCCTTTTCTGGATCAATAAGCCATGTGATGAAATCAACTCTAATGTTGTTCTTGAATATGGTATGTTGAGTCATTCATTTTCAGGACCAAAGTTCCCTTTCCAGGCCACCACTTTACTATGTTTTTCCCCATTACAATTTAAGCTTCTTGAGGACATGACCATCTTTGTTTTTGTATTTACATCCCAAGGGCCTAATTCAGTGCTTGACACAAAGTAAGTGCTTAAAAACTCTTTTCATTCATTCAATCTTTGTTCTTCCTGCTGCTGGAGTTGTACCGCAGATACTAGGTGAGCCCAGTGAGAATGAGATTACAGTTATGCCTTCCACATCAAGACTTTCCCCATCGAGGTTTCCATATATTAGGGGTAAGCATAAGAAATTACCACCAACTGGAGTTGTGAACAGAGCCAGCCATTCTGGAAAACAATTTGGAACTATGAACTATTTGGCATTGAAAAAATGCTCTAAATCACTATTGATTAGAGAAATGCAAATCAAAACAACACTTAGGTACCACATCCCTCAGGTACCACGTCTCTCCTACCAGATTCGCTAATATGACAAAACAGGAAAATGATAAATGCTAGAGAGGATGTGGGAAAATTGGAACACTGTTAAATTGTTGGTGGAGTTGTGAACTGATCCAGCCATTCTGGAGAGCAATTTGGAACTCTGCCCAAAGGGCTATAAAAATGTGTATACCCTTTGACCCAGCAATACTACTTCTAGGGATGTATCCTAAAGAGATCACACAAGTGGGAAATGAACCCATATGTACAAAAATATTTATAGCAGCTCTTTTTGTGGTAGCAAAGAATTGGAAATCAAGGGGATGCCCATCAATTGGGGAATGGCTAAACAAGTTGTGGTACATGAATGTAATGGAATATTATTGTGTGATAAGAAATGCGGAAGATATGGAATTCGTAATAACCTAGAAAGAACTACATGATATGATGCTGAGAGGAGCAAAACCAGGAGAATATTGTACACAACCACAGATATATTGATTCTGTGATGACTAACTTTGATAGACTTGGCTCTTCTCAGGAATGCAAAGTTCAAAGACAACTCCAAAGGTCTCATGATGGAAAGAGCTATCTACATCCAGATAAAGAACTATGGAGTATGAATGTGGATTGAAGGAAACTATCTGCTCTCTCTCTCTTTTTTTCCTATATTTTTTTTGGTTTTGTTTCTTCTTTCTCATAATTCACTCCATCGATCATGGTTCTTCTTTACAACTTGACTATTGCGTAAATATATTTAATGAGAAGGTATATGTAGAACATATATCAGATTCCATGCCGTCTTAGGAGGGGGGAGAGAAAGGAGGAAGGGGAAGAAAATTTGGAACTCAAAAACCTGTGGAACTGAGTGTTGTAAACTAAAAATAAAAATAATTAAATATTTAAAAAATTGTTCTTACATGTAATTGTGGAAAAATACAATATTAAATCAAAAATTAAAAAAAAATTACCACCAACCTGTTGGGAACTGCTCTTACCACCTCCTCATCCTCATCCTCCAGTACACTTTTAATTTTGATATTTACTTCGTAATTTTAAAATTTCTTTTTCATATTTTTATTTAACATTGACCTACATATATGGCCTATGACCAAATACATAACCCAAATTTTACAATAAAGTACAATTAAACATTCCATAAAAGAAAAAAGAATTCAGACTTCTTCCCTGGTACAAAGAGAGAGGCAAAAAAAATTATTCGGATTTTCCATATCGCTGGGGCACCATGTTCCTAACCCCCTTGACGTGGAAGTGATAATTATAAATCCTAATAACAGGAATAACAGCAAGACGGTGACTTGTCCTAGAACTCATTTTTATCTGAACCCTACTGAAAAACAGAATGAGATAGCAATAATAATTATGTTTATATTACTTTAAGATCTCTAAAGCATTATACATATACCATCTCTCATCTGAAATTCACAGCCATTATTAAGAATCAAATTACCATTACTATCTGAATTTTACAGCCAAGGTAACTGAGTCTCAGAGGGGTTAACTGATTGGCCAAAGATTACACAGCCAGTAAAAATCACAGGCAGTTTTCAAACACAGTCCCCACTGACCAATGCTCTTTATCCTACAACACTTGACCATTCAGTCCATTAACAATTCCACCTAAAAACAAAGCAAAGCTTTTGCCTACTCCATGCCTACTTGTAGTCCAGCTACAGAATAAGTATAGCATCTGCATGATGGATATTTCTCTAGCACTCCTAGAGAGTCCACAGAGATACTCTGACCAGATATACTACTTTTTGGTCACAATTAAGGCTCCACTGACAGGATATCCACCCAGTCTTCAACACCAGCATTATTTATAGCCACAAACTCAAACTGAGCTTATTTTCAGGGAGCCACAACATCAAATAAAATTTTCCCACTCTATTTGTGGCTTCGAGCCCCAAGGAAGCTTTGCAGCAAAGCCAATAAATCGCTTCCTGAACTGTCAGAGAAAATGTCATGGAGCTACTGACATGTGCTGGCAGGTTGCTGTAAATACAATCTTGCATGTGGAGACTCTACCCTTACTTCTAAGACTTTGGAGCCACTCGGGACCTGAGGTCTCATATCACATACACATGGGACTTATTTAGTTACCTTTGAGGTAACTAAACCTGATTCGCCACAGCATCCGCCTTGTGGTCAGGTTTTTCTACTGCCAAATTATAAATCAGAAACAGACTCGTATTGAGACCAGACTTAAAAAAACTGGCATTGAAACTCTCCTTTCATATCCTGCCAGCCCATCACTATGAAACATGCTCTGGTGCCTCTGAAATAAAGGATGAACATTTGGCCTAATGTGAAATATAGGGGGTGAGACGAGATTTTATTAGACATTATTATTTGTGATGCAAAAATACTTACTCAAATATTATTTCATAGTTTTCTAATTATGTAAGAGAGAAGAACATATAACCTCATGCCCTAGAAGTTAAAAGTGAGATAATATTAATAAATAGATCTGGAGTCTAATTTCATGGCTGCTAAATGATACAGCCAAGAACTGCCTGACCACTCCTACTATTATAGTCTAGTCAAGGGTTTCTGCTTGCTGCCCCTTGTGGGCTCACTCCTTAACACACCCTGACCCCCATATTGGCCATACTGGCCCTGGAGAAACAGATTATAGCATCCTCCCTTCCTCAAATCTCTCCCTACTCCAGTCTGTCCTCAACACAAGCTGCCAAAGTGATTTTCCTTAAGCTTAGATCTGATCATGTCCCTAGTGTCTTTAGGATATTATATAAGCTCTTCTGTTCAGCTTTTAAAGCCCTAACATGGCTCCAACCTACCTTTCTGGCCTCATTGTACATTTCTCCCCTTCTTGTACTTGGCCAAAATGATCTGCTCTCTGTTCATTACACATAGCATTCCATTTCCTATCCTCATCCCTGGGATGCACTCCTTCATCACCTCTGATTCACAGCATCCATATGTTCCTTTAAGACACAGCTGAAGCACTACCTTCTATGTGAAATCTTTTCTGATTCCTCCAAATTCTAAAATTTCAGTTCAAACCCAGCCTCAGACATGTTCTAGCTGTGTGACCCTGGGCAAGTCTTCTAAAACCGTCTGCCTCAGTTTCCTCCACTATAAAATGTGGATAATAAAAGCACCTACCTCCCAGGGTTGAACAAATGAAATAATATTTATGAAGTGCTTAGCACAATACCTGGCTTATATATCATAGGCACTTTAAAAAAGCTTGTTCACTTCCCCCTCTCCTTTATATCTGTTTACCCAGCACCTTGCTTCATAAATGCTGCAGATTGACTGATCATCATTTTAGTACTGGAAGGTACTACAAAAGGCATCTAGTTCATATCTTTTATCTTATGGATGAGGACATTGAGGCTGAAGGAAGTACATGACTTGTTCAAGGTCTTTCTACTGCTTAAAAACGCTAAGATCGTTCTTGGTGAACGTGGTTCCCCCTTACATAGTAGCAAACTCTATACCTAGTTTCTAACATGTTACTCAGGGCCGGTGTGCTCAGGTTAACTCTTGTTGTCCAGTCTTCTCTTTGTAGATTCCTCACCCAAATCTCTCTCTCTCTGCGTAGCCATGTGTTCTTCAAGCAACAAACAGGGGTTTTAGATTTCTACCTGTGAAGAGTCTCTCAGACTCTACCTCCCCTTACTTTTCTTAAGGTTCTTCCTTATACCACCTGACTTCCTGATCAGTGGAGATTTCTTGCTGTCCAGACTCTCATCATTTAACAGAAAACTCTACCAGTTGTTCAGTCATTTTTTAGTCATGTCTGATTCATCATGACTCCATTTGGGGTTTTCTCAGCAAAGATAGTAGAGTGGTTTGGGATTTCCTTCTCCAGCTCATTTTACAGAACTGAGGCAAACAGGGTGACTTGTCCAGGGTTACACAGCTAGCATGTGTCTGGAGGCCAGATTTAGGAACATGAGTCTTCTGACTCCCGGCCCAGCACTCTCCACTGCACTACTGAGCTTCCCTGTGGACCAACCTGACTCCTAATTCTGCTATCTCTTTGTCTATTCCCATTGTTAATCAAGACTCAGTCTAGTAAGTAGTGACTAGAGATGCATGAAACCATATGTGGGGTTCAGTTTCTCCTGATTTGAAATGCATATATTCCTATCTCTCAATATGCTGTGAGAATGAATGAAGAGGAGACCCTTGGGTGAAAATTCCTACAAGTCTTTCAGTATTAAATGTTTTAACTTAGCATACTCTCTCCAGGCTAATCAATACATTTTTTCTTAGAATGTCTGCCCTTTAACTATTCAAATGGCAGAGTAGTTTATTTGAAAGATTTTCTTAGCTGGTCATAAAAGCCCAGATTCATGAAAAGCTAAAACCTTCCTCCTTATGCCACACTCCCTCCCCCCCAAAAAAAGCATAAACCAGAATCCTGAAGAAAAAAGATCTTTCAGAAACACTTACTCCCAAACTTTATGCCAGTCGTGTTTTTCCCCAGACATCATTACACTTTCTCATGACTGTTACCCAAATTATATGTGAATTCCAGAGGCAGCTTCTCTTTGTTCTAAGCTTTTATATGTCACTCCATTTAATACCAGTGATTGGTGATGAAATCGAAGCAAAGTCTCCAGCCACACATCACTGTTTCCAACTTACCACATACATACAAAAGTAAAGAAATATATATAAGCTGGATTTTCTGTTCAACTGCTGCCCTAACAGCTGCATCTATATACACTTACTTTCTCTGGGCCTGTTTCCTAATCTACACAAAATGGCAGGATTGAAATTCTATCACATAGATGAGGGAAAAGACTTCTTGATTCTAACAGGGTAAAACTAGGAGCAATGGTGTAGTAGCAATTAGATTTGAAGATCTTTCCCACCCATTAATAGGCCATGTGACCTGCTTATATCAAAGGAAGCCTAAGACATATGTAGTGGGTAGAGCTTCCTAACAGGAAAAGGAAGTTATGTCAAAGAAAATGCTGAGAGAGAGAGAAAGATGTTATGGTTGCTAACGGCCTTCCTCGTGATGGTTAGAACTGAACAGGCTGACTTAGCTGTACTGTGAGTTTGTTTTGGGGAAGACCCAGTGGGGGGGTGAGAGAGGTTTTGGCATGTTGAGGCTCCATGTTGTGAAATTCTGTATTGAATGTTTTGGGTTCCTTGCTGTTATGATGAAGTGGACTGATTGGCTGTGGGAGCTGAGCATTTGGTTATGGGATATGGTTCTCTGGTGTCTGAATAAATGGTTTAATTCTACCTTCTATATGGAGAGTCTCATATACTTTGCGATACAGAACTACATAGGCATTTTCACGATTATCATTTATGTTGTATTTATTGCCTTACAGTTTCAAATGGTTGAAAGCTAAAGAGGCTGATTCAGATTTGATGTAATGGAATGCTTCCTAGCAGAGCTATTCAGAAGTAGAACAGAGCACTGTGGGAGATACTGGGTAACCTCTCACTGGACACTTTAAAGCAAAGGTAAGACTGCTGAGTGTTTTCTACTGGGGTTATTTTTCAAATCTAAGTTGGACCAGATGGCCTCCAAAAGCCTTTTCAACTCTGAGATTCTGTGGTTCTGGGATTTCCTTTACTAGAAAAAAAATACAAACATTTTCTTTTCTCTAATTCAGATTGATGCCAAACTTGGACTCAGTTCTACAAATGTGTAAGTACAAAAAGGTATCAGTCCTTTATTAATACTCTTTGCCCAAAGAGAAGGGGAGAGGTGGAAAGGAAGAAGAAGCCATCAATTCTTCAAATACAAAGGACAAAAAGAAAACTGATAAGCAGACTGTGTGCTATTTTAGGTGGGGGAAAAGTATACTTCTTTTACTTGTAACTAAGATTCAAATTCTAAATTCACATTATACCTAAAAGTAGATTTCAACTTGATAACCGAATGTCTTAATTTTTTCACTTCTGGTAAATTTACATGATTTGACTTAAAATGAGGGACACAAGCATGTGTGACAGTGTACACAGAAGTGTGAACTTTGTCTATGCACACTACTATTATGTTTCATTTTCAGTCAAATCATCCTCTAGGATTTTTAATTTTTAAAACTGGGAGTAAAGGGTATTTTCCAATTAAAAGACACAAAAATTGAGATTTAAGCAATTTTTAGGCAGGAATATCCTCATGAGAAATACCTTGAGCTAGAGATACCTCTACTAGGCCCATGGCAGACCCCTGAACAGAATTTCTTTCCCCTATAGTCTCCTCTTCAAGAGAACACACGTATAGTGAGCTGTCTGAATTCTAAAGAATGGGGAGTATCTTCTTAGAAGACAAAGTATATATGACTGAGCAAGTATTTAACATAATCTTAATGGTCATCTTGGTGAGAGCCATATATCACCCAGGTCAGAAAGATTAATCACCACTTTCTCTGCCTCATTTTCTACCCTGGATTATCTTCTTTCTAATGGTTAGAACCATTCTAAAAAACTAAGATATCTACAGCAGGCACTAGGCCTGCCTTCCTGGGAACTGTCTGTTTTCCTCTTGGCCTAGGTATGTATGGACAAGAGCTTTTCCTCTTTGTTTAGCTAAGACAAGCCTGGACATTTTTTAAGGTGTGTGAAGAGAATATATTCTAAGGAAGCTAGAGCAACGTGATAAAAAAAAAAAGAGTGTCCATTGATAGGAGTATGTTTAAACAAACCATGGTATAGGAATGTAATAGAATATTATTACACCATAAAAATGGTGTCAGCACAGGACTGACAGCAAGAGGCAAGCCTGCTGCCTTTGGTGCAGGTGGTGTGGGTGACAGGGGCAGGATGAGGCATAAGGGAATGTGTTTACTTATTTTGTTCAACTGCATTTCTTCAGTGGAAGGAATAGCAAATCAAGACATTATAGGGCACAAAAGCAGATGAGTTTATAGAGCAGTGTTCTTATCTAAAAGTAAGGAAACTTACACCCACAGAATGGCTTTTGGAAGGCACCCAGCCACCCTTCTTTCCCTTCTCCCCGATTCAATCATTTATGACATGTTCCCTATGTGCCAGGCACTGTGCTTTGCCCATACTGTTGAGGAAGTCCCTATCTTTTCAGATTCTTAATCTCTTTTCCTAGACTAGTAAAGTCCAGGATGTAGTCTGCTTAGGAGCTTCCTGGCCTCAACAATAGGCATCTTCATCCCTGCAATCTGTTGGCCTTCTGTGAGCTCCATGTAATAACCAGGATCAGCCTACTCAATTTCTTACTAAATTCCCATTTCTAATATGAATGGACACATATGGATACATGTGGATACATGGATACAATGGACACATGCCAAAGCCCTTTGAAAACTGCCTTTCTCTGAACAAGTGTCTTGCTTATGATATTACAGCAGCTTATAGCAGCATGGATAGTAAAAATGGGTATCATCAACAGGAACATGGTGAAACAAATAGTTGTATATGAATGGAATGGAATATTACTACACCATAAAGAAATGACAAATACAAAGAATTCAGGGAAATTTTAGAAGACATTTATGAACTATTTATGACATCTTTTAAGTGTGACAAAAGTATATGCTGAAAATATACCCCAAAACTCACCCATAGATATCTCCCATAAAGGAAGAGAGCTGGTGGGAGGGAGGGTAAATGAGTGACACACCAGAAAGATCTGTCTAGCTCAGCAACTGAGGTGCCTAAACCCAGTGTGAAGCATAGAGAATAGCCCTTACCCACACTGTCCCTTTGGAGAGCTAAAAACCTATACATACTAATACTGCAATGTTCCATGAGAGTGAGATGCAGAGAATGAGAAAAGCAGTCACTCGGTAAGCATTTATGAAGCAGCTAGGGGGCACACTGGAAAGAATGCAGGGCCTGAAGTCAGGAAGACTCATATTCCTAAGTTCAAAGTCAACCTCAGATACTGCCTAGCTGTGTGACCCTGGGTAAGTCACTTAACCTTGTTTGCCTCAGTTTTCTCATCCATAAAATGAGCTGGAAAAGGAAGTAGCTAAACTACTCCAGTATCTTTGTCCAGCCAAAACCCCAAATGGGGTCATGACTGAAAAATGGTCGAATATTTATTAGCATTGGGTTCTTTGTTTTGTTTTGATTTTTAAAAATTTATGTAGCAGTTCAGGGCTTGCAAGCAACTAAAACTCTGAAACTAAAAACCTGAACTGCTCTCCAGTCTCACCTCATTTTATCTTGTACTTGGACAGTTGATTCTTTGGTTGCAAGTCCAAGGCTTTTACGGTTAACCGTATTAAAGGTCATCTAATTAGATTTGGCTCATGGTTCTACTATGTTAAAATGTTTGCGCCTCAGTGAAAGTTAATGCCAACTAGCATTATCAAGACAATAAAAGCACCAAGTTCCAGCTAACCCTTTTTCAAATATTTCATTTGTATCCAATATATAGGAAATAGGGTCCCCTGCATTTCCAATCAGAGTAAGTTTAGACAAGGCTCTTAAATATTTCAAGTGAGTCTTATCATAGCTTCTCCATCAATGAATATTCTCTTTGAAGGATTAAGGCCACCTGAAATTTGTAGCTTTCACAGCTGTTATCCTATCCTACTTAAATGTGGGTGGTTTTGCGTGGGTGCTGGAAAAAAAAAAGAGAGTGGTAAGATAAAATGGAAAACAATAATTCAGTCATACAAATGAGATCTATTATAAAGCAAAATATGCTTCCTTTGCAAAGTTAAAAAACAAATGTTATTTGTACAAATAATTAAAACATTTGGAATAGTTTCACTTTAATAGCAGACTTCCTGATTTGTATAACCAAATAGGACTGTCAGGATGGATTAGTGGCTGTGATGGATTTCTTTTAACTTAATGGATCAGGAGATTTTTTTTCCCTTTAATTTATTCAGATCTTTGATCTCTTCTGCAAGGTTAAGGTTAGGACTAGGGTCAATTGGGTGGATTCTTTCTTGAGTCAGAAACTTTTCTATTAAAGATAGGTTTATAATCACTAGGTAGAAACTAAAAATTCATGAAGGTAAGCACATCTTTACCACTCTATTTCTAAGTATGTCTAAATGAATAGATTGGAGACTGGAGTGAATTGGGGAAGAAGAAAAGACATCAGCTCTGTTATTTCACTGGTATTTTTACTGTTCTGTTGTGTCCAACTCTATGTGACTCCACTTGGGGTTTCTTGGTAAAGACACTGGGATGGTCTGCCATTTCATTCTCCAGTTAATTTTACAGAGGAGGACACTGAAGCAAGCAAAGTTAAGTTAAGGTTAAACCAGGGTCACGTAGCTAGCAAGTGTCTGAGGCTGAATTTGAACTCATGTCTTCCTGATACCAGGCCTAGCACTCTACCCATTGTGCCACCTCGCTGGTATAGGGAAACTCCTAGGATAGAGAAATTTTCTCTAATAAAGAAGATCACTAGCTGCTTTCTCTGCAACTTAACAGACTTGAGACTGGTTTGGAGTTCTGGAGAAGTGAAATAACTTCCCTAAGGTCACACAGCCAGTCTATGTCAGAAGCAGCGTTTGAACCCAGATATTAACTGACTCTTGCTCTCCAATCACTTACACCCTGCTATTTCCCACAATCCTACAGCAAGGGTTTTGTACACACATATCCAGTTTTGGAAAGGTTGTTTCAAAAAGCATTTTTAAACAGCTTTGTGTCGGTGTGTTTATTTGGAAAGTGAGGCATAATTACGAATAAATATTCTCTTTAACCAGATTTTTACTTTCTTGTGCTTACCATTCCTAAGAATTTTAGGAATTTTAAGTTGTAAAATGCCTAAAATTTTTAAATGCCCATTATTTCTTCTAAACTAAAAGGCAAATGTTCCTCAAATCAAACCTACCCCAAAATATGTCTATTTTACCTTAATACCAAAAATCCTTAAAATAATGCCTTTCAACACATTATTTTGGGTTCATTTGTTGGCACCACCTTTGTGAAAAAGATACTGACCACCGGAACCATGAGAAATCTATCAGGTACCAAAAGAATCATCAATTGCCAAATCATAAGTTAGTCAAGTAGCATTTATTAAATGCCAACTACATATGCTAAAAATGTGGTTACATATTGGGAATACCAAGAGAAGACCAAAAAATATAGTCCCTGCTCTCAAGGAGCTCTTGACCTAAAGCAGGAAGCAACATGACCACAACTATGTATAAACAAGATATACACAGGATAAAGTGGGGGTAGGAAGGGCCTAACATTAAGGAAGGCAGGGAAAAGCTTCTTCTGGGATGCAGAACTTTAGCTGAGGCTTGAAGGGAAGCCAGAAGACAAATATGAGGAGAGAGACAATTCCAAGCATGGCAGGATAGTCAGTGACTTGAACTCACTGAGGATATCATCTACCAACTTTACCTCGGCTTTCAAATACATTTGTTAACTATTTTATTTCTATCTTCCCCAGTCTAAAGATTGCTTACCATGGAAATTTACAAACTAGAAAGGACATTAGACATACTTAGTCCACTTCTACCAACTGACAGATAAGGAAACTGAGACCCTGAGAGGTTAACTAAGTTAGAACAACTCTAGAGAATTTTAAGAATTACAGGGATGAGCACCTATGGGATGACAGACAGCATAGTATAGAACAAAGTCCAACATATCAATTAATTATCCTATACTGCTCATTGCTCTCTTCACTACTGTCAATGTATCTTTGATTCTTCTATACCAGTGCCCAGATTCAAACTCTCTGGCTAGAATTCTTGGGCTTTCGCCTTTATCACTCACAGTGCTCCCTCCTTCCCCTAAGCTAGGCTGACCTCATGAATGCCCCTGCGCTTGAAACAACATTCAAAACCTTGCTTGGCCTGTGTCTGATGCTCTTACCTGTGACCAGCGGCCACCAGGGGGTGTCCCTTGATTGTCATATTTCAACAAAGTTTAGAGACAGAAAGAATCAACTAGTCTACCCTGCTCCTTTTGCATAAGTCAAGGTTGGCCCTAAAAAGTTAGCAAGTTATTCAAGGTCATGCTGTTAGTCAGCGTTATGGAAAGGGCTAGCAAGTAGGTCTCTTAATAGCTGGTCACTATGCAAAGCAGTTTGGCTTGAGCAGAACAAACACTGGCTTAGGAATTAAGAGACTTCACTTTAATTTCTGATTTGGGCAGTCAATCATGTGACAATAAATAAACACCATTCATCTCTCCTTCCCTCTCTCCTTCCCTCCCTCCTTCCCCCTTTCTTCTCTCTTTTCTTTCCTTCTTTCCTCGCCCCCTCCCTACCTCTCTTTTTGGATTGTACTTTTGATTTAATTGGTGAAGAGAATTCTAAGTGAGGAAAGTCTCTACCAATGTAGATCATTCCTTGTTAAACAACTTCATCTTAGAGGCACTGAGAGGTTAAGTGATTTACCCGGGCTTATGTAGTCAGTACCCATCAGTTTCAATCCAAGTATTTCAAACTCCTCAGTCAGCTGTTTACCCACTACTGAGTCTGACTAGGCTTCATATTTTAATGCAGATAAAAGCAGGGACAACCACCTGCCTCCTACATACTGGTTAAATAAATTCACAAAGCATCTGTAAATTACTTGGAGCTTTGTGGAAAGGGGTTTTATGACCGATTAAGCACATTAAATATTCTTTTCCAACAACCAGACATGACTCAAGTCAAAGGGATATTCAAAGAATTATTTGGTACTTATAAGGCATTTCATATATTGAAAATCATAAAAGAGATCAGAATTAGTGGCTAGTAGCAAAGACAGTGCAAAACATTAATGTTCCATTATGTCATTAACTCAGTGCTAGTCCCAGATAATACTTGTTTCATGATGGAATACTCTATTATATACTAAATTATAAATCATTTTATACACTCTTCTAGTCTAAGCCCGAGTGACTGAACAGAAGATTCAAAAGCAGAAATTCGTATTAATATGGATTCACAAGAGCAGAATGCACTCTGGCAATCTGTAATAAGACAATAAATTTAATTCTCAGAAGCAAGGGGAAAAAAACAAGGCTGAGAGTTTATTAGGACTACTTTATATTAAGGATTTCGAACCTCTCAAGTGCTAATGCAACAGCTTCCTAAATAGTCAGTCAATAAACATTTATTAAGCATCTACTATTATGTGCCAGGCAGTGTGCTAAGTACACAAGTAAAATACTGTCCACATAAAAGATGAGAGGTGTTAAAATGTCATATTCAGAAAGACACTCATTGAAGTTTTGCTTCTAAACTATCCTACTTGGTGTGTGCTACCCCCCTTCTCCCCAGGTTATCTTGAGCCTCCTCCCATAGGCCTTCCCAGATAGCTGAGCCAAGCCCCCGACCTGACCTTCCCTTGCACCTCCCATTGCTACTGGCCTTTTCCTTTCAGGGTTCTGTGGGCCACCAGAATGAGCAGCATCAGGACTTTGCCATTTACTACCTCTGGGGCTTCAGGATGTGTGCATTCAGATCTCTGGGCTTCAGTTTCCTCTTCTATTAAATGAGGGAGTGGATTCTATGACCTCTGAGATCTAGCTCTAAATCTGTGATAACAGCTTACAATTTTTTTCTAACACCTCTCCCCTGGACTTGTTCTCCTAGGCCCCAGTTGGAGCAATGAACAGGTGGCAGTAACAAAGAGATAGATTTTGGCCAAGTGTAAGGAAAAATTTCCTAACAATTAAGAGTTGTAGTTGTCCACAAATAAAAGGAATAGGTTTCTGTGGGAGGTCATTAGGAAGTAAGGAGTTTCCAGTCACTAGAAATTTCAAGCAGGGGCTGACTATTTGTTAAGATGTTGTAGGAAAGGGGTAGGTGGATAGAGCACCGTCCCTGGAGTCAAGAGGACCTCATTTCAAATCTGGCCTCAGACACTTACTAGCTGTGTGACCCTGGGCAAGACACTCAACCCCCGACTGCTTCAAAAAAATAAAAAGCTGCAGTAAGAGGCATGGATTAGAATGGATGACCTCTGAAGTCCCCTCCAACTCTGAGAATCAATGATTTTGTAATTAGAGGTAACATATTAATGGCTGACAATGTTTTACTGATTTATTCCTCCAGGAAATATAATGCATTTTAACAGAAGAAAATCTGGCAGTAATGAACCCTGGAAGGACACATGCAGGGCTCTGTCAGGGAAAAAATACTGATTTCACACTAAAATACTTGTGAGGGCCATATGATGTCTTTCTGGGCCTCCATTTCCACATCTGTAAAACAGAGATTAGAACAGATTATCTTCCCTCTCTAGAGGGACTCTTCCAGAAAACCCAGCCTCTTGGAGGAAGTGAGAGAAACTGATTTGGCCCAACTACACGAAACAAAGGAAGGAACCAAGGAATGAGGAAGGCTAAAAATATGAGAGTGGAAAAGGCAGTCAGTCAGTAGACATCAACTATGTGCCAGGCACTGTGCTAAATGCTGGGCAGGCCCTCACAGCCTAGAAGGGAAGCAAAGCCTCAGGCCAGTAAGAAAGGGCACTAGAAAATCAGCTGTTCCAGTTCTCTTCCTTCAGAGGGTACTCAGAGCAGGAATTTGGGCCTTAAGATATCCCCCATCATGAAGAGGTAAGGGAGTCAAGGAACCTAGCTTCTTGGTGTATGTACCAGTAGATTGTGGGATGATGAAATGAAAAAGGAATACAAAAAGAACAGAAGAAAGACAAAATGAGCAAAGCAGAAAACCTGAATAAAATCTAAAGCATAAAAAAAGACTTGCCTCTCCATCCCTAGGCATAACGGCAACCAAAATACAACAATAATAACAAAAATCAATCAACCAGCACTGATTAAGCACCTACTGTATGCCAGGAATGGTGAAAAGTAATCCAGATACAAAGACAAGACTCTACTAGTCTCTGCCTTCACAGACCTTACATTCCATCACAATATATACATACAGTACTATATAGAGAACATAGACACAATACTAGGCAGTTGGGGGGCAGGAGGCTCAAGTGGGACACCAACAGTTGAAGGGATAAGAAGGCAGGGCTTAAGTTAAGTCTTAAAGGAAACAAAGGATTCTAAGATACAGAAGTGAAGATGTTTATTCCACCCCTGGGGGAAAGATAGTAAAGGAATTGAGATAGAAGGTGAGTAGCCTGTCATAGGATAAGGCCAGTTTGGCCATATTTTAGTGTTGAAAGGGGAGGAATCAGGCTGGAAAAGCGAAGTGGGACCAGGCTGTAAAGGGCTTTGAACGACAAACTGAGGGGTAGGTGATAGAGAGTGTTTATATTTAGTCCTAGAGTAGGTGGTCTTTACCTTTTGTGCATCATGAACCCTTCTGGCAGTTTGGTGAAGCCTATGGAACCCTTTTCAGAATAATGTTTTAAAATTCCTTAAATAAAATACAGTAGATTGAAAAAATATATATGTATACTGAAAAATAATTTTAAAAATAACTTTTAAGGTATTTTAAAATGATTAAAATACATGTATTTTTAAAACCAAGTCCATATACCCTAGGTGAAGAATACCTCTGCCAGAGGCAATGGGGATATACTATGGCTTACTTAGTAGAAGAATGACATGATTAAATATGTATTTAATGAAAAACACTCTGGCAACTATGTAGAGAAGTGAAATGGGGAGAGGTGTGAAGCAAGGGGACCAGCTGGAGGCTATTGCAATAGTATAAGTGAGAGGTAATCAAGGTCTAAACTAAGCTTGCAGCCACGTGAGCAGTTAGAAATGATTGGACGCACATTATGAAAGTATAAACTATAAAATTTGGCAATGAACTGAATATTTGGGGTGAGGGAAAGTACAGAGTCAGGGATAATGCCAAAGTTGCAAACCTGGAAATGGGAAGGATAATGGAACCCTCAACAGAAACAGGGAAGTCTGTGTAGGAATAAGAGGGAGAACTTGTAGCGGTGGGGGAGAATGAGTTCTACAGGTTCATTTCTAAATGTTCGACAGGCAGTCAATAATTCAAGACTGGAATTCCGCAGAGACTAGCACTGGATTGATAGATCTAGGAGTTATCTCTAGATAGACGATAATTAAACCCATAGAAACAAATGAAGTCACCAAGTCAGAGTACAAAGAGAAAAGAGAAGTCATCCAGGACAGAGGCTAAGCATAATTACAGGTATACCGCTAAATAATAATACTTTAAATAATAGTTAAAAATAAACACAGAAGAGAGTAGAAAGAAATTCAGAGGGTGATTCAGACAAGCACGGCAATTTTGTTACTGTCATGTTAAAGTTAGTATAAACTTTAAAAAAAACTACATAATAGAAGTTCACAGCTGAATGAAGTTTTTATTTAAATTTAATTTAAATTTAAATTTCACTCATATCTCTTCAAAATTTCTACCAGTATCCCTTCCTCTCCCCCATCCAGAGAGCTACTCACCTAAAAAAATTTTTGAAAACAAAAAATATATATAGAGAGAAAGGAAAATCCAACAAAACTGATCAATAAATCAAAAAAAGTCTGGAAACAGGTACAGTGAAACACATTCCTAGACCTCCCACTTTTGCAAAGGAGTAAGCCAGGGGCAGAGCTAGGTGGGTAAATGTTTAACAAAAGAGTCTCAGAAAAAGATACGAATAACATACTTTTAACTTTAATCTTCATAATAACAATAGTTAATAATAGCTAGTATTTACATAACTCTTTAAGGTTTGCATAACACTTTTCAAATATTTTCTTATTTTATCTTTAGACCCCAGAGAGGTAAGTGCTATTATGATCCCCGTTTTTCAGATTAAAAAAAAAAAAACTGAGGCTCAGCAAGGTTAGGTAATTTGTCTTGGGCCACACAGCTAGTAAGTCTCTGAGGCCAAATCTGAACTTCGGTCTTCCTGACTCCATCACTTAAGTCTCTAGAGGATCAACAAAACAATAAATCAAGCCCAGATTTGTTTGCTGATTTCCAAAGTATAAATGCTCACATTGAAAATTTAATGAGGACACAGTAGAACTGGCTCCAGCACACCACCAGATGGGGGCGTCTTCTCAAAATTCTTACTCGGTGCTTGATCTTCATCATTTTGCAATAATCACTTTTGATTTTTGACATTTTTTTCTGTCCATTTCCATTGTAACGGTCACTGTGTATAATGTTTTCTTAGCTCTGCTTACTTCACTTTGTATCAGATCATGCTTTTCTTGCTTCTCTGCCACTTATCAAATGTAGTATTTCTTATAGCACAGTAATATTCCAATACAATCATGGGCCACAATTTTTTTAGCCATTCCCCAGTCTATGGGCATCTACTTTGTCTCCAATTCTTTGATATCACAAAAAGCTGCTATAAATATGATGGCATGACCTCCTTGAGGTATAAGCTTAGTAGTAAAATTTCTAGGTCAACAGGAATGGACATTTAAGTCTAGGGCCATTAGAGTCACTTGATTTGAATAATTCCAAATTGTTTTTCAAAAAACTCGTACTAATTCACAGCCTCCAAAAATAATGACTAGACCTGTCTTTTGTCATTTTTGCCAACGTGCAGGGTGTGAGGTTACTTTCATCATATTTTTCTTATTATTAGTGACTTGACATTCTTCCATATGGTTGGTGGTAGTTTGTAATTATTCTCAAAAACTGTTCATATCCTTTAATGATAGCACAATCTTCCTTTTCTCTTCTTTGAATATTGAAATGTTCATGTTTGTTGTTTGTTTACGTAATAGCAGTAGTAATAGATGCTTATAAGGCACTTTAATGTTTCAAAGTACCTGGACATACATTATCTCATTTGAGCCTTGTAACAACCCTGTGAGGTAGTGAATATAAGTAACATTGCCACCATTTTATAAATTAGGGACCTGAGGCTTGAGGAGATTAAGTCACTTTTCCTTGGTCACACAGCCGATTAGAATCAAATGGCTTAAACCTAGGCCTTACTGATTCTAGCTCCAAGATTCTAGCCCTATATACTGTGCTGCCTGTGTATGTTTATATGTATGCATACATGGGTATATACATGCCACCATGTATGTATGTGTACTGTGTGTTTGTATAAAACAAATACATATGTTACAGTATGTTATATAATATACATGCATATTACACTGTAAGTCATCAATGCATTATAATCAAATCCTACCTTAACATAATGAAACCCAGCTAAAATGCCATTGGGCCAATTGCCAATTTACAAGATTTTTCCAACAGAAATATTTCATTCTTTAACGCCTTTTTGCCTACCATTAGGTTTTCACAGGACTGAAGACATTGAGTGGAGTAAGTTATACAAATAACTATACATCAACCCTCTTTGCTTAAAATCTCAACCTTCCACCTCATTCTCTGCCTGACTTCTAAACTGATTCTGTCCTCAATGTGACCTCTAGTCACTCTACCTCTCTGTTCTTCCAATGCATCATTCCTGGTCTTTTAGTCTTTACTTTCAAGTCCTTTCCCCCTAATTTATCCATACCTAGTAGATCTCATACTGCAAGATAACTAAGTCAACTGATTATAAATATGTGTGATTTTCCAACAGGAAGGACTTCAGCAAAGAAAACAGTAATTTGGGATTTTTTTTACATAGCCATTCCATCTCTAATTGTTATCCTGTTCTATAATGTTGAATTTTTGTGTATGTGATTTTATACATATTTGCTATTTTACAATTTGCTATTTTAAAAATGCTACACAGCAATTTGGCATAATTTTCTTTCCCACCCCTGTGCTTTTTGATAGGTTGCCTATCACTTCTGGAATGCTTTCTCCTCCCTTCCATATATCTTAGAATCACCTAGCTTCCTTCAGAGCTCAGCTCAAATGCTGTCCTTCAAAAAGCCTTTCTCAATTTCCTCAGTTATTAGTACCCCTTCCCATCCAACCTACTATGTGTTTATCTGTCATATATTCTGTATTTCCCTACCTATGAATATGTATTTACCTAAAAAAGAATCTAAATTCCTTGAAGTACTCTCTCTTTGTCTTCGTATTTCCAGAGCCTAGTACTGTGACTGATACATGGAAGGTGCTTAATAAATGCTTCTGGATTGATTTCTGGGTCTATAAAATATTTATCAACTGCCTCATACTCAAAATTTCCCTTTAATATATCACATATCTGTGATTTTATAAATGGAAATGAAGGATACCTCCATCCACCAACACAAACTGTAGCCTATCTACAGTTTAGTAGATGGTCTAGTGAGCTGCTGAGGTAATTAAATATATAAATAAATGAATAAATAAATATAATCACAAGGCAGCCAATCTAGTGATTCCTCTCCCTATTTAGCTAGGCCAGTCCTCAGAAAAAGGCATATATATATGTACATATATATACACATATATATATGTACATATATATGTGTATATATATGCATGCATACACAAACGCACACACACAATCTGAGATTTCCACCCAAAACTCTTTACAAACTCTTAAATTAGTGGAGATTATTCAGTTTATTTCCAACAGAAGTCCAAATAGTCAAACATTAAACCCAAAAGTTAAAAATAGATACTTTATAAAAGGTATATATGGCAACAAAAAACTACCAATTAATCTTTCCTCTAGATTCTATACAACAAGGGGCTAGGAATCAGGACTCATTTTAGGCAAATCCTCTCAAAATAAGGAGCCATGGTGACATTGCAAGGGGGTCATGATGCATAAGCTCCTGGGGACTATCTTCAAGGAATAATAAAGCCAGAGTTGGAAGGAACCAAAGGGATTAGTTTGTCCAAACACCCCATTTTACAGAGGAGGAATCTGAGAACCAGGAAGGTTGTGTTCTGTAGCAAAGCCTTAATTAACCTGAACTCAAATTCCAAATCTAACCTCTTTTTCATTGCCCCAAGCTACCTAAAGTCTGCCTAAACTCTTCAAACTAAACCACACCAGGACCTGGCACCTCTATCTCTATACCTACATCCATAGTAACTCCTCATTATTTATTAAGTCAGCCCTTTCAATTCTTCCAGCAGCATACTCCCCCTCCTGCCAAACCCATCTCTCCAACAGACTTCCCCCATAAAAGAGGCACACAAGGTTATTTTCTCTAGAATGAATGGAGTGATGGAGGGGGAGTAGGTAATGAAGTCATAGGTGTAAATTCAACTGTAACAAATATTTATATTAAATTCAAATTATGTGCAAGGTGCTTGGAATTCAAAGAACATAGATTTAAAGGTGGATGGATCTTTAAAAGTCTTATGAGATGATTAAGTGTAGCTGTGAAGATAAAAACAGAGTACAATGAGAAATCTGTTGAAGAAAAGCATACTTCTAACTGAGGCTTGGGGAGATATGTGCATAATACAAGGGCTTGCTTAATAAATACTGGTACATTGACTGATTGGTTGGACAAAGGACCAGAAAGACTTTTGGCAGGGCATTTGAAGAAAGAGAGAGATATCAGCAAACAGAAATAGAGGTGGGAAAGGCACTGAGAGGTGGGGGACAGGGTAAGCAATAGCAGCCCTCCATGGTATCATGTCATGGAATAAAGGTTTGAGAACCACTGGCTTCAGAGGAGGATGGGATGGTAAATACAAATAAACAAAAATAATTTTTGTGGCTATAAAAAGTCAACTGCAAGGTTTACTTAAAAACCAAGGATTTTGACTCGTGAACTCATATGGTGGCAGGGTACAGGATAGGACATTTTTTAGATGTGGTCAATGTGATAGTTTTCCTTGACCATGAAAATTTGTTACAAGAGTTTTGTTTTTCTTTTTTTTTTCTGGGGTGGAGGGGAGAAGGGAGGGAAATACATTTTTAGTTGGAAAAAAATGAATTTAAAAATAAAACAGTGGCCCAACGTTAGGTGTTGTCATGTACAGTATATGCTTTCACATACATGTGAAGAAACTGCCTTCTCTTGTGGTTGATTCAGTAGTCCAATGTTGTAATGTGGCAAAAACAAAAAAGTACAAGAAGGTTAAATTTCATATATAAAACAATGAGTTTTGACTAAAAACGGTTATTGCTCACTTTCCTGCAACTTTCTCTTCCTGAAGAGAGACTGGTATTTTTAGATCTCTCAATATACCTACACATACAGAACTGGCAAAGAGGCAGAATACAAAAAAGGAGCCCTGAACAGGAGTGAGAAGACCTTTAAAAGTGTCAGCCATTATTGCAAATATTCATAAGAGTTTAGAGGAGGAAAAACATGCCTTTGCCTAAAATACATGAAAGGAGTTAATGTTTTTTTCATCTAGATAATCACGCTGGTTTCCCATTCCAAGTGTGAAGTACAGGTTATCTACTGTTGGCCTCTGAGCTTTTTCTTCTTTCAAGTGTCCATGGCAGTGAGATCCCCACCTAAAAATATTTACAAGGAAATGGACTCACCCTCTTGGTAAATGTTTAACCTTCTGAGTACACAGCTCACACTGTCCAGGAGCATTCAGACTAAAGTTTTTCTATACTAAAACACTGCTTTATTAACTCAAGAGATATATATAGATTACTTAATTCTTAACTAGATTAAAAATGATTAATATGAAGCTGTTTTATTTATACTACGTTATTTTTAAAGCCCAACCCTAATAATATTATACTGAAGCTAGTTTATACAGATTACTAAAATGAAATTATTTTAATTTTATTTGGAATTCTTTTTAACTTTGGCTAAAAATCAAGGCCAGTCCAAGGCCCTAGCTAATAAGGCAATGGGGCAGGTGTCCATGTTAGTACGGGGAGGAGGTGCTGAAAACCGTTTTTTTAAAAGACCAACCTCATCCTCCTAGTGCTCATATAATATACAAATGTTCGCTTTGCTTGGGGAACCAAAGTCATAGGGCCAGACCTGGTTAAAAATTTACTTGGAAATCACAGCAGATAAATTTAATTATAAACAAACCAAGCTTTTTACAGGTGGATAAAACATAGATTGTATCTAAGCAGTTAACATTTAATTAGAGGAGAAAAATGAGTCACTAGAAAGACTCAAAGCCTAAGACCTTGTGGTTTTCTCTGCTTTGTGATTGTTGTTTCATGTGCTTGGCCACATGTCTAGGATTCCAATAACAGCTTACATTTCGATGGCACTTTTACTTCCAAAGTGTTCTATAGGCATCATTTTACCCACATGACAATCTTAAGTGGTAAGGCATTGAAGTATTACTCCTACTCCACAGATAGGTAGACTGAGGTTCTAAGTCTAAATAACTACTCCAAAACTATATAACTTCTGAATGTCAAAGCTGAGACTCAAAACTAACCCTTCTGATTAAAAGTCCAGTGTTCTTGCCACAACACTGCACTGCATGATGTAACTAGAGTATGCTAATTACTACTTCACCCTAGAATGGGAAAAATTGCCCTGTTCAGGGAATTTGAAGAGTTGTTGTGCTGACTCTAAGGTAGACCTGTGACTTGGTACTTGTTATAGGAGAATCAGAATAGGGGTCATTTTGTAAAGGAATTTGGAATTATGCAAATAAAGTAACTAAAATGTCACTTTGATCGAGAAATTCTACCTTACACACACCAAAATAAAGTCATAGCAAAAAACTGAAAACAAAATAGATGCCCTTCCACTGAAGCATTGCTAAACAAATTATGGTATATCAATGTAATGTGTTATATGCTGTAAGAAACAATGACTATGATGAATATAAAGAAGAAGAGAAATACTTATACAATATGAAATGGAAATAAGCAGAACCCCAAAAAGACTATACAAAATGACTACAATAATGTAAGTGGAAAGAACAACCACCAAAAAAAGTGAATGTTGCAAAACTGCAAAGAACAAGCATGGGCCCAAGGAGATATAAGACACTCTCACCCACTCTTTTGCAGAGAGAGGAGATCCACAAATGTGAAACACTACACATATTTTTTCAGACTTTTCCAATGTATTAATCAGTTGAGCTGATTTTTCTCTCTTCCTTTTTTTTCTTTTTTTAAAAACGTATTTATTATTACTATTATTGTTTGGGGGGTGGTGAAGCAATCAGGGGTTAAGCGACTTGCCCAGGGTCACAACAAACTGGGAAGTGTCAAGTGTCTGACATCAAATCTGAACTCAGGTCCTCCTTACTCAGGGCCAATGCTTTATCCACTGTGCCAACTAGCTGTGCCCCACTCTTTTTCTTTTAAAAAGAAATTCGATCTATTGGATCGTATTGGATGACTGAGAAAAAGAAGATAAACAGATTCTGGTCATATAAAAAAAATAAAAGATGAAAAGATTAAGGAAGTTGCTTAAACTTGTAAATTTATCACCCTGTGGTCACTCTAGTAATGAGAACATCTGAATTTTCCAGGCTTGTAGTTAGACTTGTCATTTATCAGGATTAGATTCCATCAGTTTAGATTTGATCTATTAAAAAAAGTGGAGCTGAGAATATTGGGAGATCAGCTCAACTACATTCCTACTCTCTAGAGGGGTTCTTCAGTCAAGAAAAGGGGACAGAGAAAGCAGCCAAAGAAACCAGAACTCTAGACTAGTTTAGAATGGGATGGGGCGACCCTCAGTGGCCTTGGCCCAGGGAGCCTATTCCCTCAGGACCAAATCAGTGATCCTTCAGGGATACCCTCAAGATATAATTTGCTGTCTAAGAGGAAGCACTGGGCTGGGAATAGTTAAAATAGCAGTCTAACAAGTGAACCACTTCCTGTGGTGTAGGTATAGTAACATCCTCCTCAGAAACAGCTTCATAGTATGCTGGAGTTCCTGTCTTTCCTTATCATCCACCTGGACGCTAGGTAAGTTAGCTAGTATGCATATTGATACAGGTACTTGCCCTAGACGCAAAAACTCTGAGTGACAGCTCTGCCATGCTGATCCTTATTTTGTACCCTATATTATTCTGCATGTTTATATGTTGGAGCACAGCATTACAAAAAGCAACGGAACCTGAATCAGGGGAACCTCAGGTTCTTTCCATATTTGTTTTGTTACTGTTCAGTCATTTTTTCAGTCATATCTAACTCTTCAGGAGCCATCCATTTGGGGTTTTCTTGGCAGAGACACTGGGGTGGTTTGCCATTTCCTTCTCCAGCTCATTTTACAGATAAGGAAACTGAGGCGAATAGGATTAAGTGACTTGCTCAGGGTCACACTGCTAGCAAGTATCTAAGGCCACATTTGAACTTCCCAAGATGAGTATTCTGACTCTAGACCTGGCACAAATAATCTGCTTCGCCTGTCCTGGCCTCACCTTCTGCAACTGTAAAATGTAGAAATGCCTTCTACACAACATGGTAAATGGGATCAAAGTGCTTTGCAAAGTTTTAAGTGTTATACAGAATACAGTTCTTCTTATTATATTTTAGAATCACATCAGAATGTAAGTTATTTAGGTATTTACAATATTTACAATAGATATTTAGCTATTACAAAGCTACTTAGCTTTATAAACCTTAAAGTTATTCTCATTCGTCTCTTCTTATTTTTATGGAATTCAGCTAAAATGGTACAAGTGACACATTTATATAGTGCTTACTATGCGCCAGGCTATTAGCTAATAGCTATATTGCTGTTATTCTTTTGTATTTAATATTTTGTGGACACATAGATAAAATGCCTGCTTTTTAATAACTGAATAAAAGTTTTGGGATTTAAGCTCATACGTAGGCTCACTGAAAGCATCTCTGGGACTTCTCTACTAGCAGACATAAAGGGATGATATTCACATCATCATGTTCCCACGTAAGTTTTTTCTTTTAATAAGTGTACAAGTAGTTTGGAGATTAAGTACTCAATATGGCAATACCTGTTAAAATGTTCTTAAAAGTTTATGGATTTATTATTATCATTATGTATTCTTAAATTATCTCTCATCTAGTCTGCTAAACAAATTATAAGTTTATTGAGGCCTGGGTTCTTGTCTTATACTTTTCTGTATTTGCCATGGTTTCCTGTTACCTTAAGGGGCAGGACTAAAGTATTTTACAAGACTTGGAGAAACCTCAAAGAGAATAATGCTAACAAGTCAAACATTTATGGAGGAATAGATTAACAACAAAGACAGTTTGGTAGAGAAACAGTTGGGAATTCATGGAGGATATAGGCATTGAGCAGACAGTACAAGAAGGGACAAAGGCAAAAAGGCAGGTTAAGAGAGAATACAGAAGGAAGGAAGAGATAATAAATTATAAGGTTTTCAAACACAAAATCTGGGAAGGACTAGAGGAAAAAAGGCCTAGTCATATATTGTAGCGAGCAACTAGCAACAATGAATCATAAAAATTCAAGAGATCAAAAGTCTAAGGCCAGAAGAAGAGTCAACAATACCAGATAACCAATATGCTTAAGGGAGCAAAAAAAAAAAGACCTCACAATTTTATCACACATAATTTTGTGGGCTGTTTAGAAGGAAGCTGCTACACAAATACAGTACAAGTGCCATGATATAAAAGGAGAGAAAGAGTCTAAAGACAGCCACTGTGACCTTGAAGGAAAGCTACTGGACTCCATGAACCTTGTGCAAACTATTCTTGCTTATGAAAGCTTGAATTATAAAACTTGACTTACTAGCTTTAAAAGACTATCAACCCTTGACCTAAGTCATCAATTAGCATACGGTACATACTACACTGGATCATGTGCAAAGAAATCTTGCTTAGGACCTAGAAAAACATACTGAAACATCTGTATTAAATTCTGCAAGTTCAATTTAGTTTCTACTTTTAACTTTCATATGCCTTAACTAAATTAACAGATTTACAAACAATTAAATTAATGTTTAGAACCTCCTGTTAGAAAAAAAAGCAAAATTATTTCATTAGCTAAAAGGCTGTTTTCTGCAGAAGCATTTCAATTCATATGTTATCTTTCAACATCTTATCTCTTTGGAAATTATGCTATTATATCACTCTCAAGGTAGACATTAGAGGCTTTGCTCATAGGTAAGTAAAAATGCCTCATGTTACTTTAATGCCTAACTTTCAAAAGGGGAATACCAACTTATAAAAAAATCCCATCAGATAGCAAATAGAGATAAAGTTCCATTCTTTTTGTTCCACGTGTCTCCTTCCGCACTAACTTACAAGTAGTCTAAGGTGAGGAACCATCTCATTTAATCTAACTCTCCAAAGACTAGTAGTACTTAATACAGAATTACATGTCTTTTAGGTATCTAATAAATGCTGATGACTATTAATGACCACTTCATTCTTTTAAGGGCAAAGAAAGAGAACATTATTCCACTTTTTCCAGAAGGGAAAATTAGGTCATAGAATAATCCCTCTATAATTTGCCCATGGTCATACGGAGGAAGCGATTGAGCATGAAGAATCAAATTCTTTGCCTCCTAGTTCAATTTATGACAGTGGCTCCCACAAAAATGACTCAATTCCTCCATATTGTTTTACTTATCGAAGAGAATATCAAAAGCCTTTATTTGGCTATTTAAGACTACTAATTTGTTTTAAGGAAATAAAAGTCATCTTGAAGTAGACTTTTAAAATTATTACTCATAGTTGTAAACGAAAATAGGCACTTACCAATACTAATTTCGTCATCGGTTTCAGCATCTCCAATACATTCAAACTGGAAATCTTGCAAGGACTGTGAAAATTTCTGTACTGCCATGGACAGATCTGTTATTAAAAGATAAACCAATATTTGGTTAATTAACTACATAATAATTCAGTATTTCCTATCTCAATATTATATTATTTTTACATTAACTCATGATTGAATTAATCTTTTCTGAATTGTGAATTGTGTCACACATACCATGCCAAAACCACAAAGGCTTCACAGAAGCTTTATACCTGTTTATTAAGAATATTTTTTTCAAGAAAATAAATGGTAGGTGTTAAATATAGCAAGAAATGAATAACATAACAAAAAAAAAAGATTATATTTCAACAGAAAACAACTCACTACTAATGTAGGAGTGTGTCGGTAAGGCAAAATGGGCTCCTTAGCACTTGAGGAGTTTGGCTTTTGATTACTTTGAATGAAAGTACTTTCAGCTGTTAAGTGCTAAGCCCCAGGCCCAAAGCCCTATCAGGTGTGAAACCTGTGTGGGTACAGATTGATGACTTAAGAGGGGCCAACTCAGGAACCAATGGCCTCTGGTCATTGAGGCCAGGCTTGAGGAAGTGCCAGGAGAGACAAGCTAAAAGACAACTACAGCTGAAGCTGAAAAAAAAGCCAAAGCAGGAGCTGCGGAAGCAGAGTTGACCCGTGTGGACGCAGGAGTGCGAGCAAGGACTTGAGGCCAGTGAATATGTGGTTTAATGTTATCATGCTTCTCTGTGGCCTCCTGGTTACTCTTGTGAGGCGGGCTTACTGGGCCTGGAAGCTTGTGATCACAGTACTGGAATGGGGAGGCTAGTTCATGAATCTGTCACTGTGGGGTCTAAACAAATGTTTTGTTGTTTTCTACTTAGAGAATCCCTCATACCTTGTGATTTCGAACCATTCAAACATATACATGATTATATTTGAGATCATAAATTTGGCCTTCCTACTACAAGGAGTCATTCCTGAATCAGCTGTTCAGTTGGACCAATTTGTTAGAGCCAAGTACAAAACTAAGAGTAAGAATGAAAATGGAAAGGGACACAGTATACAACTGAAAGAATGCAAACCTGACCTATTCAAACCACTGACTAGTGATTTTAAATAACAGATAAAGGATAGAAGAAAGAATACGTACGTTACTGTTGTTCAGTTGTTTCAGTCATATCTGACATTTCATAACCCCCTTTGGAGTTTTCTTGACAAAGACACTGGAGGGGTTTGCCATTTCCTTTTCCAGCTCACTTTACAGTGGAGGAAACTGAGGCAAAGAGGGTTGCCCAGAATAACACATCCAGTTAAGTGTCTGAGGTCACATGTGAACTCAGGTCTTCCTCACTCCAGACACAGGCTCTAACCATCACACCACCTAGCTGCCCCCTTGATAAATACATAGACTATAATAATTTCACACAGAACTTAAACCAATCTAAAACTCCATGTTAAGTAAATAAAACTATTACAAGAAGACCAAAAGAGCCTAAATAGTCTCCTTAGGTGAAACATCTTGCCTAAGACTGCATAGGTAAAGACGGAGCTGAGATTTGACAGCAAAGCTCTAGTCCACTTTCTAACCCCAAGTCCAACCTTCTATCCATTACATCGAGCAGCCTCTATAAGCTCCTACTTCAACTGTAAGTACTATCACAGTAGAAATGGTATCTAATTTATCTTTATATATTCCATAGCCATCCTACCTTACTTCTTACCACAGCAGACACTAAGATACATCTAGAACACATACAAGAATTGGCCTCTCCTTCCCTATGTCTCATAGTAAGACTATTTCTAGCAGTGCCCAGAATTCATTCTCCTAGAGAAAATAGCTTCCTTTTCCAGATTCCATGGACTGCAGAAAAGTCTTACTTGTGCTAAAAACATTTGGTGAGAGAGTATAGAGTTGGTGAGTATCAAGAAACTCCAACAAGGAGCTGAAAATTTTTGTTTAAAATGCAAAGAGATCACCTAAAGGAAAAGATCCAACTTCTTTTTCTCCCTGGAGGTGAGTGTCATATAGTACCTGGTTTAAAGATTACTAATAGTAATCTATGATAAAATCCCAACTCTTCTGTTTGACATTTAATGCCTTTCATAGTCTGGCTCCAACCTACCTTCTAAACTAATTCTCCCCCTTTTCCCCTTCACACATTTCTACTTTCTAGGCAAACTGGCCCATTTACTCTTCTCCAGAAATGACATTCCATCTCCCTTTTGCATGTCTTTATACAGGCTGTGTCTCTTTTACCTTTAATGCAATCCCTCCATAACTCGACCTTTTAAAATCCCTAGATTCAAGTATTCATTCAACAAGCCTATTTGTAAAATACTGTTCTGGTCAGTGGCCTTATAGGAAAGCAAAACTAAAACTGTTCTTATCTTCAAAAAATTCACATTCTGGGGCATCTAGGTGAGGCAGTGGATAGAGCACCAGCTCTGGATTCAGGAGGACCTGAGTTCAAATGTGGCCTTATATACTTATTAGCTCTGTGACCCTGGGTAAGTCATTTAACTCATTGCTTCCACTCCCAAAATAGTACACATTCTCCAGAAGGAAAAGGCATGTACAAGCACTCTGCTAGAAATAGTCTCACTAAGTTGACCACCAAGTGCTGAATTATTTTATCCATGTCTCATTACACTATATGTAAGTTTACATAAGTGGAGAGAGCATACATCAATAAAATCATGGATCCTTGAACTATCAGACTGCATTTATAGATCAGCCCTGGAAAACTACAGTCCCCATTCATGTAATCCCCTAGATTCCTTCAAGGATCTGTCTAGGCACCGTTCCAGAAAAGCTTTTCCTAAGCCTGTATTTTCACTGCCTATCCCTAAAAAAAGATCTTTTATATTAATCTATCTTAATTTGTGAAAAGCTTCTTTCAACTTAGTGAGACTCAGTCATCTAATTAAAGACACAATCTGTCTGTGGGTCTGATTTGAAACCATTCCTGCTTGGTAGAGCTATGCTTCACTGGCATCAACTTTGAGAGAAGAGGCACTTCCACACCCTGATGAGGCATCAGAATAGAGTTTTAATAAAGGCTCTCTAAATATAATGTCCAAAATTTTTTTAATTGAGATTTACTCAATTTTCAAAATTAGAATGACCCTTATTATGATCATTATGACTTACTATGAATAGCACCACCCCACCAAGGCACGTACTGAATATGTAAATAATGCACAAATGAAAACAAGCTCAGAGAAGCTTCAATGCAAAAACCAAACTATTGGTGCGATGAGGCAACTAGGTGGCAGAGAGTGGATAAAGAATTGGATGTGGAATCAGGAAGACTTTAGTTCAAATCCAACCTCAGACATTTACTATCGGTGAGAATATCGGGCAAGACGCCTACCTTTCTCTTTGCCTCAGATTCCTCAACTATAAAATGGGGATAACAATAGGACCTACTTCCCAGGGTCGTTGTGAGGATCAAAAAATGCTTAGCGCAGTGCTTAGCACTATGTAAGTTATTATTCCCTATCTCCTCTCCCTTTTCTAAGCAATTCAGGAAAGACATATGAGGCAATAGTGAGAAGTTCTTACGATGTTCCCTTAAGTTTTATCAAATAAAGATCTGTGGGAGCCAGAAAAATGGCTGAGGGGAAGGGAGTCTTTGGGGCAGGGAAGAATTCACTAAAGTAAAACATACTTTGTTGCATTCATATTAAAATCAAAAACTTCAAAACAATAACAGGAACATGCTGGCTAATATCAGATGCTATGAGAACACCAAAAAGAAAAGTGACCTCAAAGGTAATTTTAACCCAAAACATACTTTGGGCCAGCTATGTAACTTTTGGCAAGGCATATAACCTTTCAATGTCTGTTTCCTTACTTGTAAAATGAGCACAGGACCACTCTTGCCCAGCAGGGTGTGAGGCTGTAATAGCACAATAACAGGGCAGTATGCACCAAGGAACTTGCCAAGGGAAAAGTCCTCACTTCGTCATTAAGAGATCCTTGAAAGCCCACTGCCCTATCAAATTTGAATACGGCTTGAACTTAACAAAGAAAATTGGGTAGCTAAACTCCTATCAACTCCAGGGTCATTGTTGTAGGAAAAGGACATGGCGTCTCTCCCATCTACCACAACTTCTCTTTGCTTACTTTACCCCACCCCTTAACGCTGGCTTTAAACTTGCTGTATGATGAGGAAATGTGGCTTGCTTTCCTCCATCACAGAACAGGCTCAGAGCCAAAACAAAGAACCAGCTAGGTAACACGGTAAATTGGAATTAGATGACTCCAAAAGCATTGGTACTGGGTATAATTTGGAAAAAGTTGCCCACCAATAATTGGGAATTAGATGTAATTGTTTTTGCAGTTACATAGTTGATTCTATGTCCCCTTTATAGCATACCATCTGAATCTAGTCTAAGAACAGCAAAGAAAAAATATGAATTCAGCCTTGAAGATGGCAGCTGCAGGAGTCTCCAAACATGAGATGTTTGGAAAAGAGTGCAAGAAAATAACATACTGATAGCAGCTGCAAAAGCCTTCGCAACGCACCACAGGGCTTAGCAACCCACGAGGAAAAATGTATATTTATCTCTCTCTTCCCGAAGGAGAGATGTAGCTTTGCATCCCAACTGAGGAAGCTGAGATTGCCTTAGCAAAGCATAATCCTGAAGCCTTTAAGTCACCTAGTGAGAGAGAAGATTATAGATGAGAAGTGTGCCTCTGTGGTGGTTCAGATTACACTTGTATTTTGGAATGACTGCTCAATAAGCATTAAGCAAAACACCACACACACACACACACACACACACACACACACACACACACACACGTTCTTTCCCAAGAGCTTAACTTTTGTTTTAAAACAAGTGTTTTCTGGGTTCTTGATATTTCTTTTCTCTTTTCCCCTTCTCTTTTTGGCTCTCATTTCCACAAGTGAAAGGGAGTGATACGTAAGGAGCATTACTAACATTAATTATGAGAGGTATGATTTATAATGCTGTCACACAGGGAAACCAGTTCATACGTCTAATCTTGGCTTCATCTCTGCCTGATTCAATGTGCAGCTAACTTGAGCAACCACCTTGACTGCTACCACTGATTTTAAGCCGTATCTATAGCACACTGTTGTCTCTGTCTACAGAGTAACCAAGAACCCCCAAAATTATCTTCCCAGGTTCAGACAAAATTATTCTAAATTCTTTAAAATACAGAATTTTTTTAAATTTTTAAATGTTAGACTACATTCCTAATTTGAGAACTTTAACTTCTTTTAAGAAAAAAAATTGTTCAGTTTTGCTGATATTTTTGCTATGTTCTTTTTTTAAAAAAAATTATTTGTTATATAGAATGGCTCTCTGGAAAGACAAAAGGCTAGAGGGGGAAATTTTGGTGATATAAACAAATGATGCTACTAAAATATACTTTTAAAAAAACTGTTCACTGAAGGTTTACAGGATCACAATGAATATTTCCTTTCCTATTCATTACTATTATCCCTACTGAATTTCAACTAAGTAAAGAGATTTCAGGGATAAGTGGATAAGGAAACAAAAATTTAACAATTTGTGAAAGTCTAGCTTGGAAGAAATTGCTCTTGAGTCTGATGAGAGCAGAGATTTGGCCCTTTGTATCTCTCCCAACCCATCACCCCTGTACCTACTAATGACTCTGAATGTTACAATCAAATCCTTCTCCAAGATGTAGGCCAAGGAAAGACAGAGTACGCCAGTGTAAGCTGCTAACAGCCATGCTCTGGAGGCTTTTGTTCTTCCTCGCTTATGGGAAAGAAACCATAATGAGATATTTTCCCTATGGAGCCACAGGACTGCACAGCTTTCTGCCAAGTACACAGCAGCACCCCAGAGTCCGTACCAGTCTTTCTTTTTATATGGCCCAGGAGTTGGCTCAACATGTATACCCATGTTCACACTGGACCTTGGAAGAAGATATAAGCATGTTTGAAAAATTAATCCATTACTATTTTGTATGAGATAGTTAATCAGCAGCAGCAGTGATCCACTAATCCCCAAGCTCCCACACTAGAGTTTCATTTTATCTGAGCACTTTGAAGAGCTTTGTAAACATCCAGGACTGATTTATGCAGATTCACTGGTTGTACTAGTTTGGCTATCAAGAGCAGTTTCTTTCTTTTACTAAACCAGTGAAACGAATTTCACTGATACTTATGACAGGTGGGGCTCTCCTCATAAGCCTCTGAGAAATTCATGTTAACTGTTATAACCTATTCCTTCCCAACTCCTACTCTTGAATAACCCCCAGTCCTTCTACAGTGGCTGCTTAATGAGTGACTAACTGAACAAAATCTGTAATACCTGAAATTAAGCTCATGTGGAAGCAAGGATGAGGACAATTCATAGGAGCAAAATAGGCAAGCAAAGACACTGTAAGGTGGTAATGATAAGTAGCCTTCTAGAGTCAAAAGACCGGAATTCAAAACCCAGTTCTCTCTGTCATATATGATAAGCAAATCATTTGCTTCTCTGTACCTCACTTTCTTCATCTGTAAGATAGAAATAATAATGTCTGTAAACAGAGATAAGAGCTGAGGTTTGGCCTTTCCTACCATCACCCCACAGTAGATGGAGTGCCAGGCCTAGAATCAGGAAGACTCATCTTCCTGAGTTCAAATCCAGCCTCAGACACTTGCTAGCTATATGACCTTGGACAAGTCACTTAACCCTGTTTGCTTCGATATCCTCATCTGTAAAGCAAACTGGAGAAGAGAATGGCAAATTACTCTAACATCTTTGCCAAGAAAACCCCGAATGGAGTCACAGAGTCAGACACAACTGAAATGAACTGAAAAACAACAAAACTGAAATAACTATTGAACTCTAGGAGGGGTTTTGGGGAAATCACTTTGTAAACTATAAAATGCAACTATAAATGCAAAGTGCAATAAATAAATAAGTGAATAAATAAATAAATAAATGAGAATTGCTATAAGTATTCCTAGGTACAAGATTGTTGGTCTAGCCACTGTAATGTACAGGAAGCATAAGATTTTGACTGGGAAGTTAATGCATATACTACTCTACTAGATAATCTTAAAGTATTTGAGCTACATTTAAATGATTATATAAAATTCTGAACTTCTACTAATTCAGAAGAATCTACAGAATGACAGTTAATGATAACAGTACTATATAGTTTAAAAGCATTCTATATACATTATCTTATTTTATTCTCACTACCAACCCTATAAGACAGATAACATAACTGCTATTTCATTTTTCATATGAAGAAACTGAGGCTCAGAGTTTGTGTCTTGTTGTCCAAAGTCATATAATTTCTCAGGTGATGAAGGAAGGGCTTAATCCTAAAAAGCCTTCTAACTCTAAGCCTGAGCTCCTTCTGATTATATTGCAAATAAAATGTCAAGTGATATTATACAGCTGCAGATATTGGGAGGAGATACAATGATCAAGAGGGCAATCTAACACGCATAACTTGAAATACAAATCATGATGGAGCCTAAGCCGCGCAGGTGGAACCAAGAGTCTGATAAGGTTTGCAAAGTACTTGTCTATGTTAACTCCTTGGTCCTCACAAGAATCCTGTGAGGTAGATGCTATTATCATCTGTGAGAAGGAGCTATCATTTTACAAATGAGCCAATTGAGAAGAGGTTATGTGCCTAGGATCACATAGCTACTATGTGTATATGATGGGATCTGAATTCAGATCTTTCTAACTCAAAGTCCGCCGCTCTTGGCCACTGGGCTACGTAGCTGACTATATATCGCTTCCTATGAAGCTGAATTCTGCATGTTAAATCCAATTTTCCCGCCGATTTCCATTACGTAATGAAATGGTTATTACTATCAAGTAAAATTGTCTGATATGGTAAAATCATCTAAAGAACAATAAAGATATAAAATACAGAAAGGTCACGATAATAATCTAAAATGCAAATAAGAAAGATAAGAAAAAAGACCAATGAGAGAATGAACAATTCTTAACCAGGTCAAAAATTCAGTAGAAATTTAGGTCCAAAGGGGAATAAGGAAGGCTGAGACATTCTGAGACATTAGAAGTTACAAGGAGCTTGGATCATGGAAAGCTCTGCACAATTCCCAAAATGGAAGCCAGCCTGATCTATGTCTCCTCCTGGGTTCTAGGCCCAACTCAGACAGCATATGCCAAATCTGCTCACACAGCATTATTACGGTGCCTATTCCCATAGATAATAATAGTGAAACCATCCTGTTCAGACTTAATTATCTCTGGATATGACATACTCTGTGAGGAAGCAATAATGCACTTAAGAAGATGAAGATAGGAGTAGGAGCTAGACTTTACTAACTGAATCTAAGAAAAATTTATGTGGGAGGCAACATAATTTTAATGGCCATAGGGAATTCTCTTTCTTTGTTTCATCTATCATGGTTTAGGTAATAGGAGTGGATGAGTCTCAATGTGACATTACACTTATGTTTTTTAATCACATAATTTGCTAAATTATGAGCTCCTTGAGGCCAAAGGCAATGTCTTAACTCATTTTTGCATTTACCCAACTGCCCAACATAGTACTGTGCATAGACAAGTAATACTGGGCACCAACCTCCCCAGCTAGTAATTTACTGAATAAATGCATAAAGCTAACAAATAAAATATAAATAAATCTTAAGTAAAAATCTTGCAGTACTCAGGATTCACAAAAACCCAACTATGTAGCTTTACTTAAATTTGTTTTTTAAGAAAAGTTACATAGATCAGTGTGTCAAAAATTAGTGTCATCAATGTGTCATCAAATTAGTTTTAACTATCAAAGTTGCTGATCTGCCTCTGCTAGGGGAATCACAGCTCTGGATCCACCTACTTTCCTCTTCCCCCAAAAGGGTTAAAACGTCAGAACGTTGGATGGTTAAATATCGGAAGCTGTGTAGGACAGGAGATAAGACACTAAATTGGAGTCACCTACATTCAAATCTTAGCTCAGTAACTTATTAGGCGTATGACCCTGAGCAAATCATTTAAACTCAGTGTCTCAGTATCCTCATTTAAGTTAGGCAGGTCTTCTAAAAAGCCTTGTAACTCTAAATCTAAGGTCTACGATCATATGAACAGGAAACGAAGAGGAATAAAAAGAGTATCTATCAATAATACATCTTGATGCCTTGACAATACATCTTTATGGTAAACACTAGAATAGAAAATTAGGCTTTTGGGTGCTAGTCGCAGAATTCTCTGTAACAGTTAAATATTCTTCAGCTAAAGCAAAAAAAATGAATGTTTAAGCATGAAAAAATAAAATTTTATTTGCTAAAAAGTTTCCACAGGGAATGTCTTGTAAATGGAAAATGAAACTGACAGGTGGGGGTACTTCATGAAGGCAGCCTTCCTACTTCAGTGATGGAGAAGAACCTCATTCACATTAATGGTATTAGACAGATATCAACTGATGGCGTGACCATTATTGTCCTTTCTTCTGCCCATGAAAAAGGATGTTGTGTCTCACAGGCCACCAGGCAAAAATGCAGGGCTATTCTCTGGCATAGTGTAACCCAGGGGTGGGGAACCTGTGGTCTCAAGGCTACATGTGGCCCTCTAGGTCCTCAAGTGCAGCCCTTTGACTGAATCCAAACTTCACAGAACAGATCTCCTCAATAAAAGGATTTGTTCTGTAAAACTTAGACTCAATCAAATGGCCTCACCCAAGGACCTTTCTAGGTCACATGTGGCCTTGAGGCTGCAGGCGCCCCACCCCTGGCTAATCTTTCTCACTTTGCAAATTAGATTCTTTAAAGGGGCAAAGTGACCGGAAAAGAAATTATTCAATAAGCACCCATGTTTCCTACAGGATGCTGTACAAAGCATGAAAGCATTTTCAACAGAAGCATTAAATGTTCAATTTACATGTAACATGTTGCACATTTTCAGACTTTTTCAATGTACTGATCAGTTATAATTTTTTTAACCTATCTAAAGAAATATTTTCTGTCATATAGGATGGCTGTCTGAGACGGGGATGTGAGACATATGGAATAAGTATAATGATATAAGAAACAGCAAATAGCAATAAAAACTTATTTTTTAAAATCCCTTTGCACACAAATTTTAAAAATAGAAATTTAAATTAGAATTAAATTACAAGGTTTTTGCATCGAGAACAAAGAAGTCTTTAGGAGTCTGAACGGTCTTTAATCCTATAAATGATATGTAAATGTAGCTAGCTAAGAAGTCTTAGGAAAGCTTTACTTGATAATAATAAAACTGGAAAAAAAAAACATTTGGCTATTTTATCCAAAATTTCTAAGAAGCTGTAAATTCCACAAACACACAGAGACTTCACTGTTGCAATAGCATAATTTAAAAATAGGAAGCTAGAAAAATGAAAACCAGCCCAATCTTCCTACCCTGGGGAAATAAATTTTTGAATAGGATAATAATGCAATAAACCACCATATTCCTTGATTCTGTTCCAACCAGCTTAACCCTTCCTTCAATGGCTCTTTTGAGACATCTCCTTTGTAATGCTCAATAATTCTTCTGTCTCCTCTAGGTGGTATGTCCTTGGCCACTTGGGTTAAAAAAAAAAAAACATCCTCTTCCCTTAGAGAAATCTTATGTTTCATTCTGATAGTCAACAACCATTTATTATGCGCATGCTTTGTGCAAAGTACTCAGACCTAGAGATACAAAGAAAAAAACATTGGTTCCTACCCTCCAGAAACTTACAATCTAAAGGAATTTTTATTGAGCCCTACTTTAGACACTACGCTGTGATAAAGGAAACAATAATTTATTTCCTTCTCAGAATTAACATTAAGGGAAAAGAGATATACCAGGTTAATTGTAAAGTCAGGTAGAAATGCCAACATGAAATTAAAATGTAAACATAAGAGATTTGTTTCAGCCTTTGGCCAGGTAGAGCTCCCGGCAGTATGGCCTGGAGGAGGGGACAACTCAGCTGGATCTGAGCAAAAGAACAGGAAGGATGCTGGGAGGGAGAGGGAAAAAGAGGAGAAGGTATATTTCAGGGGTTCATGAAGCATGGTTTTTTCATCTACCTGTTTATAGACAGCTGATGATCAAAATGCCACTCAAAAAGTCATTTAATGCACCTTCTATGTGCCAGGAACTGTGTTGCTATATATGATAAAAATTAAATAATCCCTGATGACATGAAGTTCAACCTCTGGGCTCCCAAGAAAAAATTTCTGGAAGTCTCCTTCACCTTGCCCTGCCTCTACTTTTTTGAACATAAAAATGTGCAGAGTCCCAGTAGAAACTGCATTCCTTCTTTGGTGGGTTTTCCCAAAAAGCAAACATCAACTCAAATGAAGTCAACAAGAATTTAAGTACTTACAAGATTCCTGGCACAGTGATAAGGGCTGGAGATACAAAGAAAGACACTAATAAGCTCCAGGCCCTCAAGAAACTCACATTCTCAAAAGGGAGAAATATGCAAATAACCATTTCCATACCTCAGGAGGTAATCTCCTAGAGAAGGGGAAAGGGAGGGAGGAAGGATGAAGGAACCAGAAAAGACTTATGGCAAAATAGGCAATTTGAGCTGATATTTGAAGGAAGTTGGGGAAGCCAGAGACAAGAAAAAAGGGCATTCCAGACATGGAGGAAGGAAGGAGAGATTTACAGGCAGGGGGGGAAAAAAATTGTCCTATGAGAAGAACAGCAAGGTTATAATAGCTGGACTGCAGAATACCTGAAGGGGAGTAAAGCATAAGAGGACTGGAAAGGTTTAGGAAGAAGCCAGGTGGTGTACAGGGCTTTTAAACAAACACAGTATTTTATGTTTGATCCTAGAGGGAGCCATTGGAGTTTGCTGAGTAGGGATTCACCATGGAATAGAAATGACCTTGGGTTCTCAGAGGTATGTCATGAGAGCATGAATCCCCGTAGGTGTTGTTATCCAAGCTAGCTAGAAAGGCTTTGCTAAGGAGAGGAACTATAGTGTGGTGTATAGTGCTCAGCTGTAATCAGGCAGTCTGCACTCTGAATACAACCATAACATTAACTAGAAGACCTCAGTTTCTGTGTCTATAAAATGGGGACAATATTGACACTGCCTATTTTTCAAGGGTTGTGAAGCTCAGATGAGATAATCTATGTAAAATGTTTTACAAACCTGAAAGCACCATTTATGACTAAATTTGAGCTATGACTACGTATAAGGGTTTGGTGATGGATAGTGTGTCTAATGACCAGCTGGTTAGCAAGTAAGGAATTTTTTCAGCCATAGCTACTCACATAGCCCATAGGAACACACAATTTCAGAGTTGGAAGAGACCTCAGCATTCACCCAGTCTAACTCATTCCCCCAAAAAAGGATCCCAACTAAGACATATCTATTAATGGTCATCCGACTTTTACACGGAGACCTCCAGTGAAAGGGAAACTACTACCTCCCAAGGAAGGCCATTCCATATTTGACTAGCTCTAATTATTGGGAAGCATTCCTTCACCAAGCCTAAAACTTGATCTTTGCCACTTCCATCCATTTTTCCTAGTTCTCGAAAGATGAACATCTAAAAGGTGTTCAGGGGTCACAATCTACATCACTGAGTAGAATGAACTCAGGAATCCTTGATATACTTAAACAACAAAAACAAGCATGGTGTGTGATAACTACAATATTATACTAGGGAAGTATCTGCTTGCTGTCTTTGCTTTTGGCTATATTCAGTCTTCATGGTTCAGGGTTCACTTTATCCATCTGACATTATCTTCATCTTAACTAACTGACACAGTGCACTGTTTTGCAAAGCTCTGTTTAAAGACTGTCCAATTTCACATTCCGTTTTCAAATTTTGGGTCTGTTGTTTGGGACTCTCTTGCCCTCAGTTTCCTCTCCTTTAAAATGTAGAAATTTGTCTCTAGGGTCACCTTCAGCTCTAAGTCCAATGATGCTTTTCTCTTCTGGGATCCCATTTGCCCTTTTCTGCTCACTAGATTCCAAGTTCTCCTCAACAGCAAACTCTACATGTAAACAATAGCATATAAACACCATTGTATCTAATACAATATGACAAAGTCTGCAGTCAACAACATATTTGTTGATAATTATAACCCTAATTAGTAAAAAGAAAATTCTTACCAAATACCTGAAATAAATTATCAAACTATTATCAGGAACAGAGGATAAAATGTTCTTGTAGTTCTATCAAGGTTAAAGACTCAATGCCATACATTACTTTCCCATAAAATTCCACACGACCATAAATAAAATCTTCATCATATGTTATCCATCACAATCATTAAAATTATTTTATAATAATCCTACATGACTGAATTCTTTAGTACTTTGAACTTTACGAAGTTACTACTGTTCTAACTTGTATTTACGTTCATTTATATTGTATTTTTAAAGGTTTATTTCTTTTTATAAAAAATATGACCTAAAACAAAAAAAAAATGTGCAAACAAGTAAATTAAATAAAATCAATAGGCCAGGAACGACTATCCTGTTTAGGCACAAGTATCCCAAACAAACAAAAAGAAAAAAACAAAAACAATTTCTATCAATCACAAAGTTAATTACAATCAATGTATTCTAAGGAAGGGGGAGAAAATAATCATTCCACTTAGAATACATCAGAAAGCAATTACTTTTTTCAAAATACAGGCTATAAATAGCCTAAAAGTATTTAACCTTTAAAAAGGGGCAGGGTGAGGAATGATACAGAGGAAAAAAATGCTTCGTGGAAATGACTAGAGGATCAATCAGAACAGTCTAGTACCTCCTAGAGAACTGTGCACAGACTTTTAGGCTACCAGGACGGGGTAAAGCATAGATCATCACACTTAACCAATAAATAAGATTTCAAGAACCTGAGACATCATCTAGCCCTACCTCTTACTTCACGGAAAAGCAAATTGAATCTTGAAGATGTTAAGTGGCTTACCTGAGACCCTACAGGTGATACATAACAGAGCTAGCTTTCAGATCCAAACTATTGATATCTTTTTTTATTCCAGGTCCTACCAGCAAATAGCATCAGAAGAGAAGACTGAGAAAGGGGTAGGACAAGACAATTTTTCCTCAGACACTCTCTCTATGCATGGGTGTGGTAGACGTTGTTCCAAACAAGAGAACAGGTAGAGCTAATGATCCAAAAGGTAACTTAAAGGGTTTTTAGAAAGACTCATAGCAAAGCCAGCAGAGTAGCTAACCCATTAAACTACCCTGAGCACTTGACAGTGAAACCAGAATATGTGCAACTGTACCTGCCAGCTAGAATGAAACCACTCATAATAGATTCTATTTGAAAGATAATTTCTTTCTCTCAATTAACCATGCTTATAAAAAGACTGAGGTATACTTCCTTGATCCAAACAGTAAGGCATCATTATCTGCCCACTGAGAAAATATTATAACTTCAAACTTCCAAAAAAGAAACTTCTTGAATGTTATCCTTGCAAACTTAAATAGTGACCAAAAAAAAAAAATCTCAGTAAGCACTGCATCTTTATTCCTTTAAAAAGAAAGCACATTTAATTCCCATTATGTTTTCCTGTCCACTGATTAATACCCACTAGTAGCATTAATAGCTATGCAATTTCACGAAATATTGTTTCATGAACATGAAAGAGATATTTTTACCCAAAATATTTAGGAAAAACATCTGTGGGAAGGGGAAATCAGTTGACTTGTGATTTAAAAAAAAAAAAACATTCCCAGCTTCACAGATCAAATCTGTAAATCTGTGTAGCCAAGCAAAGAAACAAGATATAGACTCACATAATTGCTTGAGCCTACTCCAGTTTTCTTAGCATTGCTTTTAAATGGGGAAGGGGTGGGGGAGAATAGAGTCTTAGTGGTAGAGTCTGTTTATACTTTATTGTTAAAGAAACAAATGGGCGTTTAGTGGAAAGTCTAATTACAGCTCCACTGCAGGATTTTTTTTCCTATGGATGTTTGATCATACTCAATGTCTGAATATACTAATTCCCAATGATGGCAGTCATATCCAAAGATCATTTTTATTTTACTTATTTCCGTTTTGAACAAAAAGCTCAATGCTATTCTCTTTCAAATTTGTAGACTTCTCAGTTCATGAAAAAAAAAAGCATCCAACAAACAAGTCGATGCATAAGAAAAACCATCTCCATGGGTAGGGGAACTCTGACTGGCATTCTGCCTTGCTCTTCCAAAAAGAAACAAAATAGAACTACAGTGTAAAACAGGGTGGAACAAAGCCTTGCCAAAGATTTAAGGGCACAAAGATCATTATTCTCTACTTACACAGTGGGTTTTTTTTTTCTTGGTAGTTGTTTTCAATAAACTCTTTATCCCACATATTTATAGAATGTGTCTCTCTGCTGTTCTAGCCCAGTTCAACAAGACCGGGGCAAGTTTTAAGACACTACAAGAAAACTCTCCTCAAAAAATAAAGCAGAGTCTAGTTATCTGCCCTTAAGGCCAACCTCAAAGATTTTGTCAATTTCTAAAGCAGACATACTGATTTTTAAAAGGTAGCCTAGAGGTAGCGGCATGGCCTAAAATAAAACTCTAGACAGAGTTGTTGAGTTTTAGGGGTCTTGGGAGACAGAATTTTAGAATACCTGAAATTGGGCTTTCAAACCTTTCTAGTTCCCTTCTTACCCTTTTTACTTATTTCTCAAATTCCTTCTTGTTCTTTCCTTCTCGACATCATCCTTATCTGAAACTGGTAATTATATACAGCTAGGTGTCTACAAGGAAATATTTAACCTAGAATACCAAAGATGGACCATTTCTAATTTATTGAGTCTAAAAATGGCATGCATCATAGTAGAAGATTTTGTCAAATTGTTTCCTGAAATTTAATAACATCTTTTAAGTACTTTTTTTTAATTAAGTGGGCATAGGCTAAGCTATAGTGGCCACAAGTCATAAAATAAAGCTCTATCTTTTTACTCTAAAACCAACCACTCAAAACTTATTATCATAAAGGTAATATTATTTGTTTGAAATGAGCCTGGAACATCCACGCACTCATGTTCTGCACAACATCACCAACTGCCTGCTGTGACAGAGCCCATCTGAAGCTTTTGTTCAGCAGGCAGGCAGGCAGTCCTGAAGAATTCCAACTGTGTGTGAGCTTGGGCAACTATGTCTGGTTTTAGAGCTTCCCACACTCTCTTGCTGGCTTGTTGTTTCTAATTATCCTATTGCTGCAAATAAAGGGACTTTTCTTCCTAATGATCCAGTTGCATGTCTACATAATAGTATGGCAGACTTTAATTAGAAAGTATACAAAGTGCTCAGGGAATGATTAGATCATTATTTACCCAATTCAAATACTTTAAGAACACACAACAAAAACATATAATTACATAGGATTTGGTCCCACTCACATGGTAAGAAGCTTTAAAGTAAGGCCAAAAGCTGTCACTTCCTCAGCTATTGAAATGTAAAAGTTTGTCATCCCCCCTTTCTATCTGGGAATTGGAATTACTCATTTAACTTTTATTGGCCATCCAGCCAGAAAAGTACAAGGTACTAGAAGGAAATACAAAGCAACTATGACACAGTTCTTGCCCTTAAGGAGCTAAAAATTTAATTGAAGAAAACACAGAAGATGATCATTGCCTTAACTGCCTTTTTGTTCCTCTGGTTACAACCAGCCCATGATCATATTATGAAATTGGAGTGTGCGTGGGGAGGGGGGGGAGGTTGGGAAATCGCTTGTCAAATGAGAGTGGAAAGTAAAGAGTAGCTCTTCTCTACACACTTTCTTCCTCTGATATAACCCAGATAATTGGTATTTCTAAGGCACTGAATACTTTGATTTCTGGTTCTCTTCTGGCTGTATCTTAAATTCAGAGATGAAGCTATTTAAGGCCTTGCCAAAGCGGCAGAAGGGCTCAGTAGTCACTACTTCCACCAGCAATGGAGCAACAGTCATAACACAGTCAGATCTCTAGTATGGTCCTTACTCAGAACATCAACATTCATTTACCACTGATGTTCCAATCTGGTAACAGAAGGATGACAAAACCTCATGGAAATTAATACTAAATTATTATATGTATTGTTTCCACTTTATTCCTTATATGTATATATACATATTTTTCTTATGTTGCAGTCTTATTGTAACTAAGAACTTTCTGTTTCAAGATTCACAAATTACAACTTGGAATATAATAGATTGATTGGCATAATGGTTGGAGCTTGGGTCAGGAAGACCTAGTTCAAATTTTGTCTCTGCTACTTATTATGTGATCATGGGCAAGTTAGTTAATTATTTATGAGCCACCAACAACACATCATTAGAATTTATCTAAATTATAGAGGGTTGTAATCGACAAAATCACAATTCCAAATCAGGAAACAAACTTTTCATGATTAAATATGGGTTGAATGACTAGACATTCATTTTTATGATAAATGGATGGGTGAGGTTATAAGGATTTTATTATATATTTTCTGTATATAATTTATTGTAGTTGATTGTTTTTTCTCTTCCCACTCTTCCAACCTTGTAGCTCAAAGTAGCTACCACCTACTGGTTTATGGTCATTATCTCTGCTAATTATAGGTTAGGAAAATACAAAAATAATAAGTTTAAGAAACATTAAGTTAACCAGTAATCTGTAAAAGTAGGAATTTATAAAACCCAGATGCAAGGTTACCACAGCACCCAGAATCTTATCATCATACCCAGTATTTTCAACAATTATTTGACAATGAACTGTGACCATGAACGGGCAAGTCCCCATGTTAACCAGTTAACTAGGATTCTCATTTTACATTCAAAATACCATAGTGGCCCCTGATACTCTTGGGATGATGTGTCGACCAGGGCACCAGGTGGGACTGCTGAGCTGCCGCTGAACAATTGAAGCTATGAGAGTGACTACCACCAAACACCAGCTTCCTCCAGGATTCACACCTGTGAGGCCTGCCAGGCCTAAATAAGAGATTGGTAGGAGAGGGGAGAGGCTTTGATCGGATTTATTACAAAAGTACACTTCTCACCAGGAGGGCCTTGACTTCCGTTTTCCCTCCAAAAAAAAAAAAAAACAATAAAAACTGTTCAGCCCCAGTGCTGCTCCCATTCCACCATTGTCATCTTTCAAATCCCAAAAGGTGATTTATTTTGTCTTCCTCAGCCTTTCCCTTCTCACAAGCCTCGCTCATCTAAAAAAGATATAAAAGCCCATAACAATTGCCCCTTTGTTATCACAAGGCCTCCTCAGTCTACTTCAAGGTTTGGGAAGGTAGAAAATTTGACCAAATTTTGACTCCAGTCTTCTGTAAAGTTAGGCTGCACAGGGGAAGGAGGATAACTGTTACATGGCCCTGAAACCTCCTATTCTTCCTCCATGCTGTTTGTACTGGGGAAAAGAAAAAAAGATTAAAATATTTTTGACCACTTGAAATCCCTGCATGATGTGACTTACACAACAACTTTGTCAGGCTCAGTTTAGCCCTCCACAATTTGACTCCTTTTCCAGGCTCAGTTAAGTGGCACAGCTGGGCCTGGAATCAAGAAGTCCTGAGTTCAAATTCTGCCTCAGACACTGTATAACCTTGCACAAGTAATTTAACCTATCTCAATTTCCTCTACTGTAAATAAGGTTGCTAATAGCACCTACCTCAGAGGGCTGCTGTGAGGATCAAATGAAATGATCTTTGTAAAGTACTTGGTACAGTGCCTGGCAGACATTAAGCAAGCACTCAATAAATGCTTATTCCCTCCTCTCATTTCATATTCTTCTTCATATATTCTACCATCCAGCCAAATTGGCCTATTCATGCTTTAGATTGTAAGTTCCTTGAGGGCGGGGTCTTTTGCATCTTTGTAACCCTGGCATTAGCACAGAGCTTGGCACATAGTAAGTGCTTAATAAATGTTTACCGATTGATCCAAATCTTTACTTTCCCATCTCAAAACCCTTCACACACAAAAGTCCTCAATTGCTGGGAGAGACTCCCTCCAATTCCTGCCAACTTAGAAGTCTTGATAACTTTCCCTCATGAGTTATGGGCAGAGTTGAATTAAGGGCAAGGTGAATTAAGAGTCTAAAAGACTGAGTTCTCTTCTCTGAGAAGTACTGGTTCTGTGACTCCCAGCAACTCACCCACCATCTCAGTAGCCCAGGCAAACCTACAAGACTGGCAGAGAAACTGCTGAAATACATTGGTGGAGAAAATTAGTCACACTACAGGTCATGTCCAAAAAACAACCTGAACATGCCCATACTACCTACCTACCGACAGAAAGGTGATGGTTTCAAGATGCATTTGTCAATATACATTTTCAGGCATGGCTCATGTGAAGATTTGTTGGGGAAAAGAGAAAGCCAATCTAAATGACTCAAAGGTGCTGTGCTAATGATATTTTAAATGAAAATATGTCATAGCAGTTGGAACTAGATTAATAAAGTTTCAGCCAGGTATAAGCCAGGCCTTGGGGACTGGCTAAAATAAGGTGACTAAAGAGCTAACGGAATGAATGAAAAAACATTTACTTATTTAGTGCTTACCGTGTATCAGTTATTCCACTAAGTGCTTGGAAATAGAAATATTTTTAAGTGATTAACAGCACTTGGGTTTCCATTCAAGTAGAGGAATATAACCCATATAAGACAGTGGTAAATAAGGAAGGGATTTTTTGCCTGGAATATCAGAGATAGTGAGTTGCTCTATATGGCAACTGACAGATATATCTATAAGAATGATTTATAAACATAAAATGGTACTTCTAAAGCACGGGTAGGTTTCTTTTCTGAGGCTTCATAAATATCTTAAACACTGCTTTGCGCATAGTAGGCATGTAATAAGCATTTGCTGAACTGACTTTCCCTTCCAAACAGGACATAGGACCATAAATTTAGAGCCAGATGAAATCTCAATGGTGGTAGAATCCAACCACTTTATTTTACAGGCTGGGGAAACTGAGGCTCAAGAGGTTAAGTGACTTGCCCAGAGTAATATGCTTAATAAGCATCTGAGGCAGAATTCAAACCCAGGTCTTCCTGATTTGAAGTCTAGTACTCTATTTATTATACCAGGCTGCCTAAAATCCTGTTTGTATTTTTAATGCCGCTGTTTCTACAGAAAAATTTTGCTGAAGCAAAGGTAAATTCCAAATTCCCAACTGTTGGATTAATGAGGTTTTACTGTACTTGTTAAGATGATGTGGTTTTTCCTGGAGAGCCAGTTGTGCAGAAAGTCCAAGTCTCATCTCTCAAAATGACTTTTTCCAGACAGAGCTCATTTTATCAGTCAAAAAGCATTGAAGTTCCTATCTGAGGACTCTGGATATCTATATATCTATATAACTGTATCTATACAGTTCTTAGTACCCTATTATCTAGGCATTTTGGCAAGTGAAAAACAAGTGTAGTTAGAAAGTCAGGCTCCTTGCTGACTAGTAGAGATAACTGGAAAATGAACTTTGTAGAATTAAAGACACCCCAGACAGGATTACAGAAATCCTATCTAACAGATTGAAGGGGAAAGTTTCTGTCAGCCCCTGCAGCAATGTTCTGAACTACATTCAGTTCTTGGTTATTAAAGGTAAGAGGGTGAGGGATGGAATGGGGAATTAAGTCTACAGATAACACAGTGGCTTACCTTTCCAGCTTTATCTCATATTGTTCATATTACTTCCCTTCCATCAGAACTGGAAACTTCTCCCCCCAATCATAACCTGCACTTTCCAGCTGCCCTGTCTCCCTGCCTTTATTCAGAGTACTTCTAAGCCTAGAACGTTCTATCCTCTCTTTATTCTCTTCAAGGTAGATCTTATGCAACGCTGGAAATTGTCTTGGATCGGGGGGTTCCCGGATGACCCAAGTTCTAATCTTAATTCAGTGCAGTGGTACCAGTATGACACTGGACAGGCCCCTCAACATTCTATGTCTCATTTACCTCATCCGTAAATTAAGAGAGTTAAGCTGCCTTCTGATGTCCCTTCCAAACATAAGTCTATGATCCTTCATTTCTGTGGAGTAAAGGCCAACTCAAGAAATACCTAGCAGAAAGCTTTCTTTCTCTGTTTAATCCAGTTACTAAAAATCTTTCCCCTGCAAACCTCTCCACTGTTTGTACCTCTCCAATGTACTTACTCTGACCTATTTTGGATTAAAGTTTTGCAATTATACACATATAAAATATGCATAAATACATGTCATCTGCCTACCAGACCATAAAGTTCATGAAGACGGGAGGCTGTAGTATCTTACTTGTCTAAGCCTTGTGGCTCCCACACAAGATTTTTAAACCCTATCTTCAGTCTCCTTCCCATTCTAGGCATTTAATTAAAAACAAAAATTGAGTCAAGTCAACAAGCATATGCTAAATGTGCACTAAATAAGCATTTAGTATGGACCTAACTGTGCTAAATGCTAATGATACAAAGTAAGTCAAAAGCATTCCCTGCTCCCAAGAAGCTCACATTGCAACTGAGGACACAACATGCGAGCAAGTATATACTTAAAAGACACATAAGGTAAATTGGAGGCAATCTCAGAGGGGCTTAAACTGTCCCTACTGTATACACTGAGCAATTAACACTGACCTGGCAGTACACTGAAGGCGCTAGGCCAATAACCCCTGGAGTAACCAAAGAACAAGTAGTAAAAAGGAAAAGGGGAAAAAATCAGCATAAACTAGCAAAGGAAGAATGTTAAACTCACTCAAAATCAAACACATCTTTCTATTTAAAGTTAATTAATATATAGGTTATAGAATCAGAAGACCAAAATGGGTGAGAGAGTCTGAGTTGTTTACGGAAACAAAATCACAAAATCTGAGTTAGGAAAGTCATGCAATCCAACTTGAACCTCAAAAAGAGTATTTCTATAAAATACTCAAAAAGCTCTAGTTGAAGACCTTCAGGGGGGAGGAACACAATATTACCTCCGGAGTGTATGAGGACAGCTAAATGATACAGTGGATAGAGTGCTGGGCCTTGGAATCAGGAAGATCTAAGTTCAAATCTGACCTCAGACACTTACTAGCTAGGTGACCCTGGGCAAGTCCTTTAACCCTGCTTGCCTCAGTTTCCTCATGTATAAGATGAGCTGGAGAAGAAAATGGAAATCCCCTTCAGTATCTTTGCCATGAAAATTCCAAACGGGGTCAGAGTTGGACAAGCCTGAAAAACAACTGAACAAAAACTGACGTGTGTGTGTATACACAGATATATATACAGATATATATATCTGTATATATATATATGTATGTGACTTTTATATTTATTTCCATCAAATGTCATGATTTGGCCTAAAATTCTAGTCTGTCAAGGTCTTTTTTGAACTCTTGTCATCCAAAGTGTTAGCTATTCCTCCCACCATTGTGTCGTATGAAACTATGATAAGAACGTCATTTGTTATCTTTATCCAAGGCACACTTAAAAATGTTAAATAGACAGATCCCTGAGGCGCTCCTTCTGTTCCTCCTCTGGTTCAATTATTATTGAGCTTTCTGGTTTTCCTGACAAAGATAATGATCTAAGAACAGGAAAGGCTAGAAGAGAAGTTGCCAGTAAGTAGCTGAAACACAAGATAAGTTGGGAGATAGGATGAGATCACCTAGCTATTGTTGGTCATCCTTCCTTCTAGCTACTCTATGAATTCAGATCACCAAGTCCAGATGAACTATAACATCCTAAGGTAATGAAAAAACTATTAGGTGTGATTATTTACCTAATAACCTTTGAAAGGTCTTAAGAAAAACCAGAGGAGCCCTACAGAACCAGAGAAAAGCCAACTAGTGTCCTGATTTTCAAAAAAAGGAAAGAAAACAGTCAGTAAACTCCAGGGAGCATAGGTGATTCCTGGTGGAATTCTTGAGCATATGATCAAAAGAATGGTTAATGAATATTTTAAAAAAGTAGTAGTTGATATAAAAAAATTCAGTTAATAATAAAAAATCAAACTAGATTAACCTTATTTCCTATTCCAGCACATAGCAAAGCGCCTGATACACTGAAGACATTTAATAAATGCTTGCTGACTTGACTTCTGACAAGGTTACTGGACTGAGAGATTAGGAAAAAATACATATTAGAAAGATTTTGGCAAAGCATTTCAATCAATAGACATTTATTAAGCACCTACTATACACTAGCCACTGTTTTAAGTGCTGAGGATACCAAAAGAAGGAAAAGACAGTCCCTGCCCTGAAGAGTCTTACAATCAAATGTAGGAGACAACAACAACAAACAACATAAGCAGGAAATACTTAAGAGAATTGACTGGAATTGCGAGGGGTTGGAGAAGGCTTCTGTCAGAAGGCTGGATTTTAGTTGCAACTTATGGAAGCCAATGGAGTCATCAGTCAAAGCTGAGACAGAAGAGCATTTCAGGGATAGGAACAGCCAGAGAGAATGCCCAGAGTCGAGTGACGGATTGTCTTGTCACTGGATTGAAGAGTATGACAAAGTTTATCATGATATGGACAAAGTGGAAAACTAGATGACATGACAGTTAATTATATGTGTAACTGATTGAATGGCTACACCCAAAGGATCTCAGTGGTTCATCAATTTATCACAGAATCATAGATTTGGAAGGGACCTGAAGGTTATCTAGTGAACTCACAGATGAAAAACCCCATCTATAACATACCTGACAAAGGCCTGAAGAACCACACTGAGGAGGAACCCATCGCCTCCCGAGGCATCCCATTCCAATTTTGAAATATTCTAATTCTTAATCCATGTAGGAGCCCTTCAAATATTTCAATAACAACTAAAGGTGTTCATCTTTCTGCCCTCCCCCTCTTGCCCCCAGTCTTCTATTCTCCAGGCTAAAAATTCCTACTTTAACTTTTTGTGGTATGGTATGTCCTCTAGGACCATAACCATCTGGATCACCAGCTCTAAAGACTTGTCAATAACCCTCCTAAACTGTTCCAATGACAACAAGAATAAAAATAGCATTTATATAGCACTTTAAGGTTAGCAGATATCTTACAAATATTATCTCAATTTATCCTCACAACCCTGGGAGATGGGTGCTATTATTATCCTTATTTTACAGATGAGGAAACTAAAGCTGGGAAAGGTTAAATGATTTTCCCAGAGTCACACAGCTAGTATCTGAGGCTAAATTTGAACTCAAGTTTTCTTCTAATGCAGAGGTGCGGAATTGTTGTGGTAACCACCCCGGCATACCCAGGATGGCTGCTAGTTCAGATTCTTTTATCTGCTTTACTAGGAAAGATAGCTGTTTCAGGGGTCAACAATCTTCTTAAATTAAACAGAAAAAACACAGAGAAATAAAGACCAACAGACAGGGCTCTACTGCCTGAATCAAAGCTTTACATCCACCACTGAATTGAGAGAGCCTTCACCTCTGAGCAGTTGGAGAGCTCTGAACACACAGCCACTCGGAGTCTCAACAAAGGAAACACCAGATCCTTCTTGTGAGCAAGCCCCCAAAACAAAAACTCACCTCTCAGAATATATACTCTTTCATCTCGTTCCCCACTAACCGTATAGGAACCTGTGGCCTCAAGGCCACATGTTGCCCTCTAGGTCCTCAAGTGTGGCCTCACAGAAGTTTGCATTCCATCAAAGGGCCAAACCTGAGGACCCAGAAGGCTACATGTGGCCTTGAGGCTACAAGCTCCCCACCTCTGCTCTAGTGATTGTACCACCTGTGCACAGAAGCTGCCCCACCACTGCACAGAACACTAACCAAAGCTGGTCTAACCAAAGCTGAGCACAGTGGAAGTATTATCTCTTTCATCCAAGAAGCCATGTCTCTGTTAGGCAATCCAAGACTCCTTGGGTTTTGTTGGCTGCTACCATTACACTGCTGACTCATACTGAGTCACTAAAACTCTCAAAGCTTTTCCAGAGGAACTACTATTTCCCCCATCCATTGCCCTATGAATGATACTTAATTTAATTCTTCAGAAACTGTACCATTCGCTAAGTGGCTTCCACATAACCACCCTGATAGCATACTACTATTAAAAAGATGGTCCTTCATTTCAAAAGGAAAAGTCTACAGTCATTAAGGGAGTGCGCGATTTCCCATAAGCAATTAAGCCAGATCTCTTCCCCTTGTTTAATTCTGGGCCCACTTTACCATTCATTTGTACTGGCTCACCAAGATTCTGGTTATTATGTGTGCACCTCTGGATGGACCTGTAAAGTGCACACACCCAAATGGGCATTGTTGTCTTGACAGCAGGCTTTCATCACCCACTTGGCTTTCCCCTTGGGGTTGGTTAAGCCAAACTCTTTGACAAGGGTATGGAACTTGTCCATGACACTCATCAACTCATTCCAGCGCTGGATTCAAATAAGCACAATCTCAACTGCAAACAGGAGCATTTGAAGAAACTCCCAGCATTTGCAGGGAATCTCTCCAATGGCAGGCACCTTTAGCAAACATACACTGTCTTTGTTTTATGCCATGCCTGATATGGATATCAGAGAATTGTGAAATAAAGCTATTATTATGTCCGTGGTTTTACATTCAAGGAATATGACATAATTTTGATCCCCACATGTGGAAACACCTTGTAGAAAAGCCTTTGCAATGTCATTTTGCCCTACCAAATTAAAAGCTTTTTAAAAATATTGCAAACAAAAAATAAAACTCAATGGAAAAATAAAGGGAAAAAAAGAAAACATGAAGGGATCTTGCATTTTCCACATCTTTTTGTCAATTGTGTCTTAGTAAAGAAATGGTCATTTGTGGCATGTTACTTGCCAAAACTGCCTGATCCTTACTAATACCCTCATCATTAATACTTTCAATGTATGTGAAGATAATTATCATAAAAATGTTAAAGAAATGTGAAAGCAGGCTTTTAGGTGTTTAGTTCCTCCTCCTCAACCCTGGTCACCTTAATTTTTACATATGAATACAGTCTGTGAGGTTTTTTTCCATGCCTCAGTTATCTTCCTGTTCTTCAGCTACCTTGTGAACGCAACCCCAAACCCTCACAATTGTGTTGTCTTCATCATGGATTGTTTACTCGAGTTATTTTCCCCCTCTGCACCCTTTAGTGAAAGACTGTAGAAGCCGATCTCCAACTGTGACGCTGAAGTTCAAGTATGATAGTTACACATTTCTTGATGGTAAAAGGTGTGTTATGAAAATATTTGCAGATTTTTCTACCTGTTGTTTGCTTGTTGTCTTACTTCCACTTTTCATCCTTAAATGCCTTTAAGATGACACTGCTTGGTTTGGTCTCTCTTTAAGCTTTTTTTAACTGGCTTTACTTTCCACTGCTTCTCTTTTTTTTATAAGGCAGTATCGCTCATAATTTTCCCTTAATATATTCTAAGATTTTACAAATGAGTTTAAATTCTATGTTGGTGTTGACTTTGGCTGCCATTTCCACTTGGCAAATAAGCCAAATCTTGGCTAACTAAAATGTGTTTTATGCTTTCTTTCAGTTTACTCATGATTATTACAATCAAGGGTCATTTCTTCTGTCCAGATCACATTTTTATAATTGATAATTCACTTAACTATAACAGGCCAGATTTGTTTAATTGCATGCCACTTTTTTTTCTTATTTTTATTCTTTTTTTTAGCTTTGTGTTAATTTTACCTTTGCACTAACAAGTCAGTGGTTTGACTATATATATCCAATTCAGGAATCACTCCTATATCGGTAACAAGTCATTTCACATCTGTCAAAATATAATTGAGCTGTCTCTGTGTGTGTGTGTGTGTGTGTGTGTGTGTGTGTGTGTGTGTGAGAGAGAGAGAGAGGTGTGGGGGTGTGTGTGTGTGTGTGAGAGAGTGGGTGTGTGTGTGAGAGAGAGTGTTGGGTGTGAGTGGGTGTGTGTGTGGGTGTGTGTGTGTGAGAGAGAGAGAGAGAGAGTGTGTTTCAATGTTTACAATGTCTAAGGAGGACAAACAATGATGAAAATGACTAAAAAACTTTGAAATCCATAGCTGAAAGATTCTTGGAAGTCTCGATAAACTTAACAGAAGTTTAGTCTTTCCTATATACACTCAAAAGTTTATTTTCAATTAATAAGCCTTTATTTTCTCTCTTTCACACTCCATTCCCTACCCTTGAAAAAAAAACAAAACCTCTGTAACAATTATGTATAATCGAGTAAAATAAATTTTCTGACTGGCTATGTTCAAAATTAAATGTTTCATCTTGTATGCTGAATCTATCACCTCTCGATCAGGAAATAGGTAACCTTTTTCAACAACTGTTCTGTGACATCACTGTTGATCACCATGTTGTTTGGAGTTCTCAAGTCTTTCAAAATTACTCCTATTTACAATGTTATTGTTAAAGCACAAATTATTCTCCAGGTTGCCTCTTCATTCTCTATCAATTTGTGTAAGTCTTCCCAGATTTCTCCGAAACGATCTCTTTTGTCACTTTATGGCACAGTAATATAACATTGCATTTAGCCATTCCTCTCAACTGATGCACATCCCCTTAGTTTCCAGTTCCTTGCAACCACAAAAAGAAGTTTTATGCACGCGCGCACACACACACACACACACACCCCAATTGGTCTTTTTTTGCTTTTTTCTCATCCCTTTGGAGTATAGACCTAGTAGTAGATCAAATGGTATGCACAGTTTACTAATTTTCTAGTCATAATTTTAAATTGTTTTCAAGAACGTTTGGACTAATTCATGATTCCATGAACAATGCAACTAATGTACTTGTCTCCCGCAGCCCATCTTTGCCAGTTGGGTCTGAGTTGGCATTCAAGAGTAGATTCAATTTGCATGAGAGCACAGAATTTAGAGTTAGAAACTCCCTGCAGATCATCTAGTCCATTCCTCTACACTTTTACAGGTAAGAAAACTAAAGTCATAAAGGGGTTAAGTCAAGATCAGTTAAGTAGGTATAATTCAAATTCAGGTCTCTGATTCCGGAGTTAACACATTTTCTACCTTGCCACACACATTCAGTGTACGTGATTTTTCATTATTATACCACAGTGCTAAAAGGATGTTTCTTAAGAATGCTTTTTAAACTGCTTACACCTTTATTTAAATGAGATTTCTTTTGCCCAAAAAGCTAGATGTTACAGTAATTGAATCCTGATACCTTTCTTTCAACGAAAATTCCAAAATATTTCCTACATAATCATATTTCACTGATGTCACTTAACTTTCACTTATGTGACAGAGTCAGCTACCTAACAACATCCTTTGTCAAAAGCCCAGGGTTTCTAACAGGAAGAAAAAAGGTTGTTATCAGTCAATAAAAGGATATCCAAGACCAAGCACTACTAAAGCTCATTGATTTTATTTATCTGAGTGCCCCTCCAGTCCCAGTCAGCGCATACTCACTAATGTTGTAGGAATGTTTCTAACAAGATTGGCTATCTGGCTTCTCATGTGCAGGGAGGTGACACTGTGGATGGAGTGCCAAGTTTGGAGTCAGGAAGACCTGAACTGAAATCCAGCCTCAGACAATTACTAGCTATGAGATCCCGGGCAAGTCACTTAACCCTGTTTGCCTCAGTTTCCTCACCTGTAAAATGAGCTAGAGAAGGAAGTGACGGACCACTCCAGTATATTTGCCAAAAAAACCCCAGATGGAATCACAAAGAGTCACACACAACTGAAACAACTGAACAACAATCTGGCTTCACAGACTACAGCATATTAAAAGCTGCAAAATCAAGTCACTCTGCCAATAAATGGCATAACTGATTGAAGCAAACAGGTCATCTGACTCCCACTCTGATGTTCTTTCTTTAGAGGTGGCCACGGGAAACAGAAAGACGTTACAATGAGTGTCCAAGGGCAGTTTTCCTAACTGGCATTTAAATAACCTCTTCTGGTGATTCTATAAATGTAATCTTCTGAAAAGTGAGACAAGGCCTCATTTTCCCCCATGAGTCCATAGGCAGGGATGTAACAGGCTTTCCATAGCTTCCCTGGAATTTGCCTCTGGTTTCCCTGAGAGAGAAAGAAAGTACCACAATTCTCTTTACTTTAGTGCAAGGACTCTTAATTTGGGCCTTTTACTTTTTCAAAATATATATACATATAATATCTGCATTACAATATGATTGGTTTTCTGGTAATTCTATGGATTTTATTTTATAGGTTATTGCAAAAAGGAGTCCACAGTCTTCACCTAACTGCCAAAGGAGTCTATGACACAAAATTGGTGAAGAGCTTTTTGGAGTGAAGAAAATTAAAATTTCACTCAAGCCCTAGCAAATGAAATATCTGGCAGTTCTTTCTCCTCTGTAGTAAGGAGATAGGCTTTTCTTTCATGCAGCAACGACAGCAGAAGATGATCCAATCGAGCATTCCAGGCCAGGGACCAGGAGCTCTTAATTTACAGGCACCACTAGAGAGATAGCCTATCCTCTTGTAAGCATTCCTTCTCCATTTCCATTCCCACCCTTCCCCCAAACACACACACACACACACACACAGATGCAATGCTTTCTTGGGAGGGGATGGGGAGGAAGGTTGTAAGTAAAGACTAGTTTTACCTGGCCAATTTTTAATTCTAGATCTAGCCAATACAGAAAGGGACAAAAGTGCATCTAAAGGGTCCATTTTAAAATTTCTTTATGATCATGAAAGAAAAGTTTACACAGACACATATTTAAAAAATAGGGTTTTAGTTTATTGTTTTGTTGTTACAAAAAGAAGCAAAACTGGTTTTAAATTGTACCAATTAAAAATCACCAGATCTAGCTTGAGAGTAAAAAAACAACCAAGCAATCAACGAAGATTTACTAAATGCCTACCATGTGCCAGGCACTGTACTATGTGCTAAGGGCACACAAAAATCTACCAGTCTCTGCCGTAAAACAGCTTATATTCTATCAAGAGCAACGGTATGAGGTCATCAGTATACACAAAATAAATAGAAAGTAATTTTAGGAAGGACGGTACTAGGAGAGTTGGGAGAGAACAGGAAAGATTTTGATTTCACCAAAAAAACTCAAATTTCATTTAGGGAAGAAAATCCACAAACAATTAGAAAAGATCTTGGAAACTAAGAAATTGGAAAACTATGGATAACTGGCTTACAGGCTCACAGTAAAATGCATTCACTGCATTAGGTGAAAAATCCTCAGCCCTCACAAGAGAGACACAGGAAGACTAGGGGTCATATGGCACTTAGTGTTGTGTGAGGGGGTGGGGGAGGGGGATGGGTATGTCAGGAATGAATGTGGTTATCTAGGCATTTCCAAGTAGGGAGCCCTTGGAACAACATTAGAGTGAGGGTCATGGGAAACACAAGTTTTGCTCACCCTTCTTCCTGGCAGCATTTTCAGTACACAAGCTGTAAGCAAACCATGTTTGCAAAGTGGGGAAAGGAGAAAAATAGATGAACTCAAAGAAGAAAAAAACCCAATGTAGACAGACACTTGGCTCTTCAGATTATCAACATTACTTCTTTAAATATCCATTTTAGAAGCAGATATCCCATAAAAGATCTATACTAACATGCTGGATTTTTGCAGCCCTTAGTGCTTTAACAAAACGTTTTCCAGCCAGATTATTCTTATTAAACCTGATCACAACGAAAACACTTGCAGGAACCTTTCCTTGGGAACATTATAATAAATTATAAACAGAAAAAAAATCTGACTCAATAAAGCTTTTGTGTAGTCAAATAGGGAAAGTATGTTTTTAAGGATTTAAACTCACTGTGAGTTCAGAAATTCCAATTGATCTATTAGCTGAAAAGAGCTAGAGCTCTTTCCCTTAATGATAAACAGAATGAGCTGCCTCATTGCATGTAAACTTTTAACTATTTTTTTAGAAGATCATGTAGTTAACAGACCTGCTATAAATAATAAAGTATCCATGATTTTGTGAAGAGGTAAGATCAAAAACTGTCCAAAAACCCTGCAATTTTTCTTTATTTTCTACCACAAAGCAAAAGTTTGCAGCTGAATAATGTCTGAGGCCTAAACAGCCTCAAAAACATTATTTTTTTCTAGAGCCTTTCCATCACGATTCTAGAAGACCAACTAATGTATTCCCTCATATGGAAATAAAATGAATCTAGAATAGTATTTAACTTTGGATGTTTAAAATAAATTACTTTGTTCTGTCAATCCCAGGGGTTCTAAACCTGTGGTCTTTTTAAAAAGTATATTTTGATGACTGTATTCTAATATAATGGGTTTCCTTTGTAGTACTCCTACATGTTTTATTTTATGCACCTAAAAACATAATTCTGAGAAGGGGCCCGCAAGTCCAGGCTGCCAAAGGTCCATTACACAAAGAAGACTAAAAACCCCTAATCTATACCAACTCTCCCCTTTTTAATCATAATTTTCATCCAAGGAGCCTGGAAAATTACAAGCAGTTTTTTTAAAAGGAGGTCAAATTAGGTCTACGCTTTAAAGAAAAGGAAAGTTATCTCTTATATATTTTATTATTCCTTATATTATATACATATTATATTGTGTATTATTTACATTACACATTCTTCCTTATAGTCCATACTTTCCTGGTAACTGAGGATTTACCAGTGTCTTTTCCCCAGATTGATTTGCTCAAGCGTTATCAGTCAGTCAGTCAAAATATGGAGCACTGACCTTTGTATGGAATATAGCATATCCATGTAGCTCTTCCTTTTTTAAAAAAAATACTATGTTAACAACCAATGTCTTCAAAACATTCACCACCTTGTCATATAACATTTTCATTCCCCTATAATCTGAATTTTACATGCAATATTTCCCAAACAGCAAGCACAATTTATTTAGGGTAAGTTTTTCTTTCTGATTTCACACATATGACTTACATTCATAACAAATTGAAAAGAAGACAATTTACCTTTGTGTAGCATTATAGAAACTAGCGACCAGGTCAGCAGAATGGCAATGCATGAGTAGAATATAAGAAAGTATACTGGATCTGGGGCCTGAGGACTCTGAGTTCAAATTTTGCCACTGGCACTTTGTGATCTTGGGCATCTTACCTTTCTGGGCCTCTGTTTCTACCATTGTAAAATTAATAAAATTGGCTTTAAAATGACTTCTAAATTCCCTTCCAGCTCTAAACTCTATGACCCTGTGGATTCCACCACAGTTTCTTCACATGCTACTTTGGTGTACCTAGCCTTTCAGCAATACGCTAGTGGCTACTGGACAAAAGACACACTGACCAGCATCCTGGAGATTTTGCATCGAAGAAGTGCTATAGAAACAAGAGTGACCTTTACTTAAGGTCACAGCAGTGAGATTAGAAAGAAAGGAATGGGTCCAAAAGTGAAGACATGACTTGTGACTTATTGAAGATTTTAAGTGAATTAGGAAGCTTACCTTGGGGTTGGGGGCTGACAGGAAGACGATAACTTCAGTTTTGTCACTAGGAGATATATCCCTTTTCCACTGAGGTTCAAGGAAGGCTGCTGAGGGGTTATTCACACTCAGCAGTCTTACATTTACCTTTAGCCAAGAACTATACCAGAAAGGCCCTAATACCTCTCCAGACGCTCCCAGACTAGAAAGTAATGTAGCTACTGTAAGGAATTATATGTAGAAGGTGGAGAGAAAGAAAGAAAGTTTTCAAAGCTCTAAAAAGTGGCATACATTTTCATTGCTGTCCTTTATTATCATTATTAGGTATTATTATTAAAAACAAGAATAATAAAAACAATACTATAATATACTTATATTAATGTCCTAACAATAATAATGATAGCTAGACTTTCTGTAGGGTTTGAAGGTTTACAAAACACTGTATTTGGCATTTAATTAGATCCTCATAACCCTGTAAGGCAGTGGAAGCTAAGGTGGCACAGTGGATAGAGCACTGGGCTTGGAATCTGGAAGACTCATGTTCATGAGTTCATATCTGGCCTCAGAAACTCAACAGTTGTGTGTCCCTATGCAAGTCACTTAAACCAGTTTGCTTCAGTTTCCTCATCCATAAAATGAGCTAGAGAAGGAAACAGCAAACTACGCTATTACCTTTGCCAAGAAAACTCCAAATGGTGTCACAGATAGTCAAAGATGACTGAAAAAAGAAGGCTGAACTGTAACCCTGTAAACATAGCTTCTCTTATTATCTCCACTTAACAGATGAGGAAATTGAGGCTGAGAGTCCCAATAGCTTGTATGTGTCAGAGGCAGGATGTAAATTCAGGCCATCTTCCAGACTTCACAGGCAAAATTCTAACTCCATTACCAGCTAGCTGAGTTTACCAGTTTGGCGCTGAGACTGTTAAGTAGAATCAGATTTAGAGCTGAAAGAAACCTTAGAAATCATCTAGTCCGATGCCCTAATTTTACAGATAAAAAACAGACACACAAGGAAAGGCAAGTGACTCGTCTAAGATCACAAAGGCAATCAATGGCAGAGCCAAGATTTATTTGAACAAAGGTCTTCAGACTTAGGAATCCTCTTCTATTGCCTTCTTTATGTTGCCTAAATTTGTTCAGGGCCAGTACAACTAGTACCCTTGGACATTAGGCTCATCTTAGCACTGTGCCTAGCATATAGTAGGCACTTAAAAAAATGTTTACTTAATCGAATTGAAGAATGAACTGTTTTTACTAATTGTGTATAACTGAACAGATTTCTGATCTCTATCCAGAGTACACAATCAATTTTCCATCATTTAATTTCAGGCCTTTCTCGTCATACTACTAAGCTAAATATAGATTTCCCTAGAATATAAAACTATTAAAATGAAAAAAAAAAAGAACTAAAATTTTTTGGATCTTAAATCTGAATTTTCCCCTCTCCATTTTTCTATGTTCTTTTTATAGTTCTAGATCTTCATAATGATTTCAGAAAAAAAAAGATTATATGTGATAATCACTCTGGTAAGAAATGTAAAACATGATGATTTCTATTAGAGCCACTTTTGGCATTTCCTCTCCTAGAATTTGGCAAGCATCCAGAGGAAAAAATCAGAAAAGAAAGGGGGGGAAGGAAAGGAGACTCTACCCATACAGAGAAAATAAATATGAAAAGAGAAAAGAATTAATCTGATCTTCCATGCCATTCCTTACATTTTTATAAACTCGCTATTTCACAGGAACATGATCAAAGAATTTCTAGGGTAAAAGATATAAAATGAGGAAACCGAGGCCCAGAAAAGCCAAATGCCAAAAGCTACTTATCAGCCAGACTGCAAACCAAATTTTCTGCCAAGTAACGTAGTGTTCTTATTACTTCATACTGTGCCCCAATGTGTATGTCACCAGTAGTTGATCATAGATTCAACTCACCTGAACAATTTGAGGTGACTGATAAACTACTCACTAAATGTCATAAATGCCAACAAGTTTTTCTCTTAAGCTTATTAGATAATCTGTTTTCCTTTTTATAGTTTGTGCACTTTTGCAGGCCCAGTAGCCTGTTCTACAAAGAGTCAAGTCCTAGTTTTGATGAACCTTTACAAATGTTTTTTTCCATCCTTCCTACTGATTATAACACGGTAGCCTAAGGCATATTCCAGTATCGTTCAAAATTATCTTGGGAATGGAAAAAGTGGTCCCGCTCACTTTTTACTAGGCAATATTTTCCAGAAATGCTTGGCCTTGCAAAAAAAAAAAAAACTATAGCATGCCTTACTTTACTTGGGTGAAATTATTGTGGATTAAATTGGCCTAGGAAAATCATTAACATTTCTATGCGGTACTAACAGAAACCAGAGACAAAAGATAATAAAGAGAAAATTCATTCAAAATAACTAAAAAATGATTAAAATATCTGGTGGGCAATCTACCAACACACATACAAGCTTTATTATAAACTCAATTACAAAACTCTTCACAGAAATGAAGGGATAAGGGTGGAGGCTGGGAAAGAAATTATGCCTGTGATTTCATTGGTACAGGAAACTTCTGAACGAGGAAATTTCCTTTATTGCAGCGTCTTAATTGCAATTTACAGTCTTTAAGATTTGCCTAAAGCGCTGAAGTTGAGATTTGCCAAAAGTCACATACACAGTAAGTTTCAGAGGAAGAATTTGAACCCAAGTCTTTTGGATTCTGAAACCAGCTATCTTACTATGCCGTGCTGCCTCCAAGGAAAGAGGCTTAAGTAACTGAAGATAATTTATACTTTCATGCTTTGGCCATGCCCAGTAGAATAAAAATGACGATATTACCTATATTAATTTACAGATTAAGTGCTATATAAATCTGAGGGGATACATTTTAGAACTAGACAAAAAAACAATAACAAAATTCATTTGGAAGAACAAATGAATTTAGAATCGAATGAAATCATAAGGAAAAGTACAAATAAAGGCAGCACAGTATTATCAGACCAAGCTATATCATAAAATAGTTGTTTAAAAACCTATTTAAATTGGTTTAAAAAACAAAAGAACAATGGAACATACCAGATAAACAGGAAACAGAAGCAATCAAACATAGTAATCTAGTGTTGGATAAACCCAGAATATAAATTATTGAGGGAAGAACTTCCCTTTTTGACAAGAACTTCTGGTAAAACTTGAAATCAGTTTGAGAAAAATTCTCACACCATACATCACAATAAATTCAAAACAAGCATATATCATTTCATCTTCAGATCACACTTTTAAAAAATTAGAAGTGAAAAACATCAGGTCATCTGGACAACTACGGCTGGGGAGTTATTAACCATACAAAAAACAGAAGGTTGAAAAAAAATTTTAATTTGATTATGAAACTAAAATCAATGAACTACATTGAGAACTAATACTGTAGGGAAACAAGTGTTATTTGAATGAAATATCATTGAGAAAAATTACATGTGAGGAATCGACATAAACATAATACCGCATGCCATTTCCCAAGAGATACACAAATTAAATGTATGAACGTTTTTCAAAGAAAAACCATGAACTATTATAAATGACCACATGAAAATTTGCGCCAATGACTTATGGTAATAAATAATCCAAACTAAAATAATTCAGGTTTTCAGCTCTCATGGTGGAATTGGTAAAAATGACAAAAGATAGGAATGGTCAGTGTTGAAGGGGCTCTGGAAATACAGGCACACCGATATATGGCTGGCTGAGCTGTGAAGTGGTATGACCATTCTGGATTTCAGTTTGTAATTGTGCAAGTGAAGTGACTAAAATGTCCATATACTTGGATCTAGTGATCCTCAAATTGATGGGCATAAATTCAAAGGAAGGTAAAGTCAGAAGCAAAGGTTTAATACATACAAAAATATTCATCAGGGTATTCTTTATAACAGCAGAGAACTAGAAACAAAGCAGGTACCACCACCCCCACATCCCGACTGGTAAATGGCTGGAAATACAGAATGAATGCAGAATGGAATACATCTCTGCTTGACTGACCTTCTCTGGGATCACACACCCTCATGCCATGCTGCCTCCCTTACAAGGTTCTCCTCTAGCTCTAGCCATAGAGCTGTGCACTCAAGATTGCTTAAAGTTCTCTATAAAATACAATCCTACTCAGACCCACCAAGCTTCCCCTCTCTAGGCACCTTCAAGCTATACTGATACCCAAGAACCTTTTCTCTTATGTCTCAACCTTCTCCCTACACTTTCCACCTCTAGCTTTGGAAATGATGATATAATCCTCAGTAGCATTTCTAAAAAGTCATGTTAGTCAAATGTCTTATGCCAGGGGTGGTGAATTTGCAGCCTCAAGGCCACATGTGGTCCTCCAGGTCCTCAAGTGTGTTCCTTTGACTGAATCCAAACTACCAGGTTTCAGTCAAAGGGCTGCACTAGAGGATCACATGTGGCCATGAGAATGCAGGTTACTCACCTTCTTTGTGACTTCCTAACCTAACCCACTTCATTCTCCCAAGCACCATAACTTTTTCTGTGTAGTCTAAGGGCAAAGACTGTCTTTCCTTGTTATTTAGATCTCCAAAACTAAGCCCAGTACAGCACATAGTAACTGAAACCAGATGGATGATTTCATTGGTATGGGGAACTTCTCCTTTGTAGCTAATAATATTAAAGAGATTAAGTGATTTGTCCAGGATCATTATACCCTGTATGTTTCAAGAGGTAGTGATTTGAATTCAGGTCTTCCAGGCTTTAAGGCTGGCTCTATCCACTTCACCAAGCTGCTTTAACACATAAATGATTTTCCTTCATTATCTTCTCTAGTGTCATTTTCATTGATAAAAACCACATCCTTTTCTGATGATAAACCACATAACAAGGCAAAGGAATATGGTAGCGAGAATTTTCTTTTTGGAATCTACAATTCAGTAGCTATGGCTGTTCAGTGTGGTGGGGGTGGGGCTGTAGCACTTATAAAAGCAGTTGCCTGGTCAAGTCTCTACAGGGTTTGCTCTCCCAAGAGGACAGCTATGAGGTCTGGCCTAAAAGTAAGGAAAGTGGTCTGACTGATAGTGTTGCTAATCCTGAGGTTCTTGGGAACCTGGGCTGTACTCAAAAGGGTCTGGAGAGACATGGTGGCCCTAGTGAGAGCTGGAGTTTGGACAAAGGTTGTCTTCTGTGTCTCCCTAATGGGGCCTTAGTGAACCTGAAGGTAGAGAGACACAGAGAAACAGAGACAGAGAGACATAGAGAGACAAAGATGCAGAGAGACAGAGAAAAGGAGGAAGAGGAGAGAGAGGGAGGGAGAGAGACAGAAAGAGAGAGAGAGAGAACGGCAGAGAAAGAAAGATATGAATGTTTTTGTGGTTCACATCTATTAACTGCACACTTGGGGAACTCCTTATGTGGAAACTTCTTTTGTCAACGGAGCTTGGAAACTAAATTCTGAACTATACAGTCTTTTAAGTTTATCTGGGAGGTTTCGTGACTTACCCAGGGTCACACAGCCAGTGTATTTCAGCTGTAGGGATGGAATCCAGGTCTTCTTGATTTCAAAGGCAGCCTTCTACTAAGTCCCACTGCCCCTTATAGCTGAATAATAAGCACAGTTTAAAAAAAACCACCGAAATTCCCAATTTGACATGACATTATCTAAGTCAGCATTTCATAAAAATTAATTGGAGGCATATGTTATCCGGAAAATTTTAATCAAAACTAGAAATATGAAAACCTCTGCCTCCAGATATTTGATAACTTTTTACACGTGCTACTCAGTGTCTCTTATGCGGCCATTATGATAATAAGTTATCTGGCTTCCAAAGCTAGAATTAAATTCTCTTCCTGAGGAGGCATCGTTGGTCAGCAGAATAGCTGTGTCAGTCCTCCGTGTCCCAAACTAGGCATGGTTCAAGAAAGAAATATGTCTTTAGAGTCAAATTTAAAGCAGATGATTTTCTTGCAACTTTGGTACAGACACTGTTAGTCAGCATAGGGATAAATTATCACAGCATAACAGAGTTAAAGAACGAACGGTTAAACATTAAGCTGCTTAGATAGAGAGTCTATAGAACTTAGATAGAATTATTCTTCTTGTTGAGTGCACTATGAAATAAATTCGAAATGCACTTGTGAAAAAATAAATGTGTGTGTGTGCATGTATGTATCCTCTTCCATGATACATCAACTGTACCAAGTGGGAAACACCAACTTATATAATTCAATCAATTATTATTTCATATTTAAAAGATGAAGCCACTGACAAGGGAGGCTTTAGCCTTTTAAACGTTAATGTAACTTGTTACTGAATAAGAATAACAATGAGGAAAAGGGTAACAAACCAAAAACTTTAGCTTCTAGGATTGTGAAAATGAACTTCAATGAAAATGCTGCTGCCAAATCTTCAGCTATTCTTGTTTTCTTAAGTATCACATCTGTATCAGTCTATTAGAGAAGATAAGAAATTTTTCACCATGTCCATCTTCTGAGACTCTCTTCTCTAATTTCTTTGCTTCTAAAGTCTCCATAATAAGGTTTTGACTGATGTTGAATTGTTTGACTCTATAACTTCTTGATTATTGTTTTCAATTGTTAATTAGGGAATTCTAGAATTTCTTTTTTTTTGTTGTTTTCTGGATTCCATTTCACATTTATTTTTGTTGTCTTTAACTGCACAATATGGCATTCAAGTTTTCACCTGTGAAAATTAGCTACATAGAGATGTAATCTTCCATCGTCTCTCCAAAGCTCTTAACTCTTCAATAGCTTTCTCAAATCAGCTGTACTATGGTAGTGTTTCATGTCTGCCTCTAGAAATATGCCTTTGTAGCTCTACCTTTCCATTTATTTCCATTTGGGTAATGGCTGTTGAACATATTTGTTTGTTGGTCCTGAAATATTTTTACATTCTTTATTCAACAGAGTGAGAAATAAAAAGTTGCCTGGGACAGGGGGAGGTTAAGTGACTTGTTACAGGCAGGCCATGGACAAAACAGCTAGTCTTCTTTACTGTAAGGCCAGCCCTCAATTTTTCTCCTTTATGCCTGTATCAATAAGCCTGTGAAGGATTAAAATCTGAGTAATTACTGCCTCTCCCTCAACCTCCACCTCATCCTCCACTACTGCCTCCTTAGCCTCTATAAGCTTCTTTGCCATGCCTGCACCATCAATACAACTCAAAAGACTTCCAAAGCTTCCTCTCTTCACCAACATAAGTAAACTCCAAGCTGCCTGGCCTTGGTTAATTATCGGTTTGGGGTAGGACATTTAAAAAACCAAAACCAAAATATAAACATCCTGATAATACAAGAGGTATCTTCAGTCCTAGAGGGTCTATTAACTGATGTGCCACTGCATTTGTGTCCTTCTTAGAATAAAGGGAAATACATTATTCACTGAGACCATTTGTCTTTTAGCGATTCCTAGCACAAGATTACACTGGGCAATGGGATTCTTAAGTCAATATTACTACCTTGCTGTGCAAACTGTTTTGAATCAAATTACTGGGCAAAGAAAAAGGAAAGTTCCTCAATATAAAATAATAATACTTTACCCAGGGAGTTCCTTTTATCCATGGCTTTCAAAACACACTACGGACTTGAATCCACTCTCACAGCACCCCTGTGAAGCTCCCAAGCATTATCAGCCCTGTTTTACATACCAAGGAACAGACAACATACAGTCAAATGATTTCCCTAAAGTCATACACACAAAAATTCTACAGAAGAGCTAAGGATGAAACTAAGATATTACAACTTGCAGGCTAGTAGACCATACAGCTTCCCTGTTGGGAAAATGGTTTAAAAAACTGATCTGGAGGCAGAAAAAAAAAATGCCTATTAAAACTCAGTAAAAATAAGGTATGCTTAAAAACCCCAATAAGCACAGAAATATAAGAAAAAACACAGTCCTCAATCTTCATGATACTGGGGGGAGAGGGGAGATGAGGGGGTACAACTATGATCCTCTTCTTCCTCTGTGATCTTAGCTGATTCAAGCAGAAACCCCACCCACCCACCCAAAGCGATGTTCTTATGTATAGATTTTGGCACAGGTGGCATGGATAAAAGAGGCATAGAGAAGTAACTAGACAGAACCATGAAAAATAGGCTTTGTTTTGTTTTCCAAATCTATTCCCAAAGACTAAAACAGAACTGTCTTTAAACACATGGGGGTAGGGGAGTAGGGAGATTGAGACTTTCTATATTATTCTTCAAAAAAGCAGAATCTTGCAATTTAACAGTTTTAAGATACTCTCTTAGTTCCTGTCATTTACTAGAAAATTAACAGCTAATTATTTCTCTTTTTTTTTTAAATGAAGGAAATACAGGTATTTTCTATTCAAAGCAATTTTATGGGAGAAAGCTAATTTCCTATTATATTAGCCAAGCCATATATACAATAATTTGTTTAAAGAGGAAAGAAAATTTCAGAACCTGACCAAAGAAGCTTGTTGGAGGTAAGAGGCATTTTTGCAGTCATCTCTTCCAGGCTGTCCCCAAACTGGGAGCACTGATCTAACCATGATCCCAACCTGCCCACAACAGCTGACTTTAAGCAACTACACCTACCACCCTTATTCCTCAACACACCCCAATTCAAACCCTTCTCTCAGAATACAAGGACCCAACTTTTCCCTTTCTAAGCATATCTTATGCTGCTCAACAGAATTCTAACCTACCATGAGGAACCCACAGCTACAGCAGTGGCAAAGGCGAGACTGAAAAAATACTACAATCTACCCCTCCCTCTCCACATACCAATACTCAACCCTTGGGACAAAGGGCTCAGCATTCTGGGACAGTTAGAAACCCCAAATGACCTTTTCATTTTCAGCATTAGTACTTAAGATGTTAAGAATAAGAACTGTTGAAATGACAAGCAAGATGATTTCAGAAAAACCTGGAAAGACTTACATGAACTGATGCAAAGTGAAGTGAGCAGAACCAGAAGAATGTTGTACTAACAGCAATATTGTACAATGAAGAACTGTGAACGATTTAGATATTCTCAGAAATACAATGATCTAAGACAATCCCAAAGGACTAATGATGAAGCATACTATCAGCCTCTAGAGAACTGATATTGTTTGAATACAAACTGAAGCATGTTATTTTTCACTTTCTTTTATTTGAGTCTTCTTGTACAAAATAACCTAAATGGAAATGTTTTACATGATTGCACATGTATAACCTATACATAATTGCTTACCTTTGGAGGAAGGTAAGGGAGGGGTAGAAGATGGAATTTGGAACTCAAAACATTAAAAAAAATATTTAATTGTCTTACCATGCAATTGGGGAAAAGATAATATAGACGAGAGAGAGAGAGAGAGAGAGAGAATAAGAATGATTTCATTCTTTGTATCTGCATCCCCAACCCTTAACACAGTGCCCAGCACATATTAGGTACTTAATAAATGTTTTTTGATTGATGGGATAGGGCAGAGTGAGTTGCATAGCATGAGCAGATGAGGATGGGTTAGGATCTACACCAAGGATCTTTTTACAACTACCTTTGCCTCCCAGTTCACCTATCTCCAAACATCCCTATTACTATGGAGGTTAACATTGTCTCTCTAGTCACCTAAATGCCCAACTTCAGTACCTTCCACTCTTCACCCACCCCAAAGAACCTATCACTTGTTAAATCTTGTGGTTTCTACCTCCAAGACACGTCTTTCTCTCTCCTCACAAAATCATCCCCCAGAATTCAAGCCTTAATGTCTCATCTAGACTACTGTAATAACCTCCTTATTGGCTTCCCCGACTGTCCTTTGTACTTCTATTTGTATCCTAGCACTTACCACAGTGCCTGGTACAGAGCAAGTGATCATTGTCTTGCTTTGCCTATGCTTTTATCCACGTCTGATAAAAATGTCCAACACAACAGGGTCAAACACAGGTCCCCAGTGCATTTAAGTGCTGAAGTCCAGCCAAGATGACAATGAACTATTAAAGACTATAGAGTTCAGCCATTCAACTCACTCTGAACCCATCAGCTTTTATTATTGAGTAGTCCACATCGTGCCATCTTTTGAGCTACTTTATTAAATGTTTTAATTAAAAACTTAGGGAAACTATACTTACAGAATTCTCCTGATCAGTTTAATAACTGTGTCATCCAGTGAGCCTTTCTTCTTCTAAGTGAAATATTTCTATTTTTTTATTTGGTCCATTCCCGTCTTCCTCTCATGCAGCCCACTACCAATCTCCCTAATGTTATAGTCATCTCCTCTGAACACACTTCAACCTGTCAACATTCTTTTTTAAATGTGGCTGATAGGCCACTCCAAATCTAGCAATCTCTTCCTCTTCTGGAATCCTAGCACTCATTTTCTCTAACACTCCTGGAACAATTAATCATGAACTGCCTTGTAACATGTCTGGTCTTGTCATCTTGTTATTTAACTTCTCATGTACTTATACCTTATCTCTCTGGGATTACAAACTCCTTGAAAGCAAGGCCTGGGTCTTTTCCTTCACTATGATCCCTACTGTGCCTGGAAGGATGCACTGAATAGAACAAAAATTCCCTATTTGTTTTATCCTGGTATTCTGCACAATGTTATAGTGAATAATGCTTCAATGAAAGTAACAGGTATATGTTACTCTAGAGAATAATTTAAACATCCTCCCTGGTCTAGAAAGTTTACAAATTTTAAATGAACAACGGTGACAATAAAGTATAGCGACACATAACCATCATATTCATTACAGTAACAATTCTGTAGCAGCAGCTTTTAGATAAAATGCTTTATTTTAGATTTCCATAGCAGTTTCATGTATGCAACCCTGTAGCATAGTTCCTATACTATCTGAATTTTACAGATGGGAAAAAACTGAAGCTCTGAGATAAAGTGAGCCTTACTCCTATTACAGAGCTAGTAAGTCCAGTTGTACAAGACACAAAGTGAAAGCAGCAATAAAAACAAAAAGAAAGACAAAATCCTTGTATACAAACATTCTTTCAGGAACACAGGAATACTAGGATGTGACAATCATGGCTTTAACCTCCTTTAATGCCAACTCTTGAGTTAAGGGGAGTAATGGTAAGAATACGTTTATTTGTATCTTTTTGCTACATTTCATTTTTTTTGTTTGAGCAACAGTTTGACAGAAGGAAATGTCAGAATAAACAACCCCCAAACTGCACTCCATTCATAAAGTCAGAAAGCAAAACAACCAAATAATAGCTCCTGTATTTTATTAATACAAGAGCATGTCACTGCCTGTTAAATTAGCTCTGGTTTATTTATGTACCTCAAACAATCTTCTCCTTCCTGTATTCCCTCTTGAGGTTTCCCCATCTACAAAGTGAGAAGGTACTGCCGACATTCTTTCTAGAGGTAAAAAATTATCTCTATGCTATTTCTTTTTCTTAAAATAGAAGCACTAATATCCAGATTCAGCAATGAATTTTATTTAAATCTGTGGCAATTATTTAAAGAAATCAATTTAGAACCATTTAAGGTATCCTAGACAGCAACCAGCAGATAAAGTGCCAGACCTCAAGTCAGGAAGACTCCTCTTTCTGAGTTCAAATCCAGCCTCAGACACTTACTAGCTGTGTGATCCTAGGCAAATCACTTAACCCCATTTGCCTCAGTTTCCTCATCTATAAAATGAGCTGGAAAAGGAAATAGTAAACTACTCCATTATCTTTGCCAAGGAAACCCCAAATAGAGTCATAAAGAGTTGGGCGCGACTGAAAAATGACTCAATAATGACACAACGTATCCTAAATGTTGATCTGTCAAAGCTCTCAAAAAAAAAAAAGAAAAGCCAACAAGTTTCTAAAGCTCACATCTCACCATGCCATTCATCCTCTTATCAAGAAGTTTCTGTGGCTCCTCACCACCCTTAGAATAAAACACAAGCAACTTTGGCATTTAAAACCCTCCACAATCTGACAGCAGCCTATCTTTTCGAGCTTATTACACAATATTCTAGCCTCTATCCTACCCCATTCCAAACCAAACTGGTCTGCTTGCTCTTTCCCTATCCATTACATCTCCCAACTCTGTCTCTGGAATGACTCTTGCCCATATCTACAACTCTCTTCTCACCTCTGGAATCCCTTCCCCCTTCAAGAGGCCTTTCCTGATTCTAGGTTATCCATGGACTCACAAAGTCAAAATGTTTTTATTTTTTGAATACCTATCTCTGCTTATCTACATGTGCTCCCTGAGGCTAAACATTCACTCCCTCTTACATATGTCTCCAGCATTTCACTAGCATTGTGCCTGGACCAGACCTGTGATATCACTGATGTGAGCTACTTTATTAATGCAGATCTTCAAGGGACTTACAACTTAAAATCTTAGCAAAATGTCTGGGAAATGAGAATTGTACTGAGGTCTTCCTGATGTATTATGCCCTTCCTCCTCTCACTTGGCACACCTTCGGCACTTAATAAAAAAATGCTCAATTGATAATAGCCTTTAATCCTTTGTGTCTTGCAATATTCAACTTCTGGACATGATTGAGATACCTACACTAGATGGTGCAAATTTTTAAGTTAAATATTTAATTGTTCCCACCACTTAAACATCCTCACTGATAAATCTGTTCTAATACTTTTCATGCATGAGCAATTATAATCAATTACAGCAGAAACCTTCCCAACAAAAGGGGAAATGACAAAATTTGTTCTGATACAAGGGCTCTACATAGAAAGCTCAAAACTGTGCTGAGTCCATCACAAATTTATGATACATACTCTCAGCACATACTGTCAGCTGGGCCTTCAGTGCTGGTGGTAATCCTTTTACACCTTCCAAATTAACTCACTATCCTACTCACTACAGCAGTTTTTGAAACTTTTTCATCCCTCCTCAAATCTCCCGAGGCTCCCCCACCCCCACCTGCTCAGTTGAGAACCTTACATCACATTTCATTTTTTAGAAATTGAGGCCATTCAACAAGAACTACCTCTTATCTCCTCCTCAACTCACATCTTTTTGCTACTATCTCCCTCCAAGTTTGTCTCACATAATAAGATGGCCCTCTTCCTTTCCAAGGCAAAACCCTCTACATGACTGATCCAATTCCATCCCATCTTTTCTGGCACGCTGTCCCCTCTATTATGCAAACTTGCTCACTTATCTTCAGTCTGTCTCTATTCAGTGGCTGTTTCCATATTTCATATGAACATGCTCATAGTTTCCCCCATCTTCAAAAACCTTGCTTGATCTGTCCATCTCCCATAACTATCATCCCATGCCTCACCTATTTTTTGTGGCTAAATTTCTCTCCTCTGACACTACCACCATCTTTACGGCAGGCTCTCATCATCTCTTACCTGGATTACTGCAATACCCTGAAAGTGGCTCTCTCTGACTCGTGGCTCTCCTCAGTCTGATCCATAATCCATTCAGCCAATAAGATAATTTTCCTAAAACATAAGTCTGATCATGTCACACACACACAACCCCCTACTCAATAAAGTCTACTGGCCTCCTATGGCCTCCAGGAGCAACTACAAAATGTTCTATTTCGCATTCAAAGCCTTTTATAATCTAGCACCCTCTGACCTTTCTAGTCTTCTTAAACCTCACAAGTATTCTTAGATCCAGGGACACTGGCCTCTTGGCTATTCCACTAACAAAACACTCATCTCTGCACTACAGATATTCGCTCTAGCTGTCCTCCAGGCTTCAAATACTCTCCCTCCTCTGCTGTGGCTACTGACTTTCCTGACTCTGAGTCACAAATAAAATCCCGCCTTCTACAGAAAGCCTTCGTCGACCCCTCTTAATTCTAGTGCCTTCCCTCTGTTAATTATTTCCTATTCGACCTGTATATAGTTTGCTTTGTATATATTTGTTTGTATGTTTTCTCCCCCATTAGATTGTAAGCTTCTTTAAGGCAGGGGCTGTCTCTGGCCTCTTTTTGTATCCCTAGTACTTAACACAATGCCTGGAACATAGTACACACTTAATCAATATTTACTGATTGACTAAAACGACAAATGCTCCTACTTCATATACCAAACCTACCCCTGAGAATTCAACAAGTACTGGAATTGGTATATTATTACAGATAAAACTTCAGTCCACAATTGTCCCAAAATAACAATTACTCATAAAAATTTAAGAACATTGTTTTCAATACACATCACTACAATGAATACTCTGTTTCCCACTACATGAAATTAAAACCTTTTTTTTTATTTGGTGGAGGGGGGAAGGCAAGGGTTAAGTGACTTGCCCAAGGTCACACAGCTAGTAAGTGTCAAGTGTCTGAGGCTGCACTTGAACTCAGGTCTTCCTGACTATAGGGCAAATGAAAAACTTTTGAAACTGATTCAGTGGAACAAATCAAAACTATGTGGGAGTAAAAGGATATACACATCATTCCAGTCATCCTATCTGTCATTCCTGTTTAACCCAAAACTTTTATTCAAATACCAAAAGTAGTTATATCATGCACCTGTGCAATAGTTTGTAAAATATTAAACAGAAAAAGATTAGAGCAGGATAGTGACTTGTCCCAGTATTATTTCTACCTGAAATCCACTGAAAAAGATAAGGAGACAGTAGTAACAATAGTAGTAGAGACAGAATGGTAATGTGCCAAAGAAGACCTGGGTTCAATTTCCTCCTCTGACCTATACAGTTTGTGTGACCATAGAAAAATAACTTAACCTCCCAATACTGTCAGGCAGTTCCCTATAAATTAATGATTTACCCTCTCCCCCCACCAAAATTAAGTTAATGAGTAAGTTGCAAATATGCAATGATGGAGGGAGGTTCCAAACCAGGAAACTACACAAATGAAAATGTAAGTCTGGACAAAAAATAATTTAAATTTGTAGAGTACTTTAAAGTTACAAAGTACTCTTCATAAGAACCCTTTAAGGTAGAGAGCATAAGTATTACAAACTCAGTTTTATAGATGAGAAAACAAAAGCTTAAAGAGTTAAGTTAAAAGACTTGCCCATGGTCCCACAGTTAGAAAATGATGGAGTTAGAATGTGAATCTAAGGCTCCTGGTTCTAAGTTCTGTATACTACCCTCTAGAACACACTGCCCCTTGTCTATGGATCTGAGTTAGAAGGGCCCTGCCAGTTTATCATTTCTAAACCCTACCTGAAAGGTTAATTACTTGGATAAGAAATCCTTTGGAGTTAACGTGAAAACAAAAGTCACTAAACTGTTCATACTACTATGTCACCTGATTCTGCTTTTCTGGATTACAAGAGAGAGTATAATGGTTGGGGATAGGGAGAGCAATAAATCAGGAAATGTCTTTGCATAAACGTTTTAGTCCTAACCATGTCTTCCTTGTGAATAAGAGCAAAGTAGGAAAACTAAATTTTAAGATTAAAAAATTGTCCTCTATAGAGCCTCCTAACATTCCTAGATGATGAATGGTTAGTAATATTTGCTACTCAACAGATAGATATCTGAGTGGCTAAAATCCCTCCTCACCAGCAATGCCATGTGTACTTCGTGGTTTCATGTATTTCAAGAGTTTATCCACGAATTCTCCTCTTTACCTTTCCTTGACTTAAGGGATTGGCAGCTGATACTTATTCTGATCCTTCTTCTCTCCATGATTTTAAACTCTCCCTTTGTGTCCCAAGATGAAAAAAAGAAAAATATTCTTAATGTTTCTTAAATACCACTTATGAGACCCATTTGCCAAAAGAAGGGGTACTGTTTCCCTTAAAGCAGACCTGTCAAGAGGGCACTTTCCTTAACTTCTCAGAGGGGAGGAGCAGGAAGCTTTTGTGTGGTGGGTAAGGGTTAATATAAGGGCAGTTTTTTTTAAATGACCTCCTCTTCCAGTGAATCATTTTAATTTCCAAATTTATAACTTTGGAAATTACTCTGTCAATTATGCACCAGAGGCGTTCAACATGGTTAAAATGAGAACCAGTGTTCCTAAGAACAACTAATTACCCAACTGATTTACTAGATTCCAGTTTTGCTCCCATACTTGGCTCCAGTCATACATTTGTTTAACCATTTGTTTTGATTTCATGAGTCACTCATGTGTATCAATAGAACTGTTTGCCTAATTAGGCAACAATATTCTATAGGGGATAGAATGTTGGATTTGGAGTCGAAAAGACGAGTTCAAATCTTGGCTAGCTGTATGACCCTGGGAAAGTCACTTACCTTTCCCAGTCTCAGTTTTATCATCTGTAAAGTGTAGATAATAATAGCACCTACCTCACAAGGCTGTTGTAAAGATAAAATAAGACAAGATATGTAAAGGGCTTTACAATTTTTAAAGTGCTATGATTGCTGATAATTTCTACAAGTATTTTAAATTAGCTCTTCCAAGTATCCAACCTTCACTGATGTTTCCAGGTAGTATAATTAAGGTTCAAAATCTTAATTTAATGTTGTCCCATAATGGTAACTACAAAAATAATATCCTAACTTTTTAGAGAATTTTATTCCATGCCTGTTACTATGACATAAATCGTATTGAATCTAAACTACTAAGCTTGGTCTTGAGAAGTTCCAGTCAACCATCATCCCTATCTTATCTCAAATCTATTTCAGATCAACTATAAACAATCATTTTTTCTAATTTCCTGACCTACATCATCTCTAGTCTAATCAAGCACAATAATTTCCTACTTAATGCATTGAAATATTTAGGCTCTAGAGCTACAAGGGACCTTAGAGATAATCTAGACCATCACTGTTTTAGAAATGAGGAAACTTAAGACAGAAAATATTAGTGAAACTCAAGGTCATATAGGTCATAAGTAGCAGGTCCAGGATTCAAACCCAGATTCTTTGACACCAAAATGAATGCGCTTAAATAACAAAATTCAACTGAAATGACCAATGGTCAAGAATCTCCAGGGAAATAATAAAAATAAAATGGGAAAGGAAGGGGGCTTTGCAGTGCCAGATTTCAAACTATAATATAAAACAGTAATCATCAAAACTATTTATCATTGATTAAAAAAACAAACAAACAGAGAGGTCAATCAGTGGAACTGACTGGGCATACAACATACAGAAGCAAAAGAAACCAGCAGCATGTGGGATTGTAACAACGATGTTACCTATAGCTATTGTGGCTGTGTACTGCCAATAACATCAGCACACAGGAGGGCTGCTAGCACAGGTTCTTTGATCTCCTTTTCTAAGGAAAGCAACTTTAAGGGGTTAATAATCTTACTTTAATTAAACATACATATATCGTTCACTTAGTTCAGGGGGGAAAGCCAGCAACCTACACTTCAGAGAGAATACAAACAGAAATTACAAACAGAGAAAATATAAACAAAGCAAATAACACAAACCAATAGACAGGCTTCTAGCTGTCTGACCAAAGCTATACATACATAGTTACCAAAGAGAGAAGCACCAACATCTGGGTTTTCAAAGCCAGGGGGCTCCTTAACCGCTATCTAGAGTCTCCACACCAACACTCTTCCAATGAGTGAGCCCCAAGCAAAATGCTTTCCTCAGGGTATATATATACTTCTTCAGGGTCAGAGGGTATCACAACCATGCTACTCAAAGCCATGTAACCTAGGCCTTCCCATGACTTAAGCAGGTCATTGAAGACTCCCAAGTCCATCAAAGACTCTTGATTAAAACAAAGTCAAGACTCAAAGGAACTCCACTGCCTTAGTGCTGAGAAGCACTCCAAAATAGAAAACAGCAAAAAGTCCCACCCTGCTTGCTATTACAGGGATAAACCCAAAGATCCCAACTCCTGGAGTCCTAAGGATTCACTATTCAATTTAAAAAAATTGCAGGAAGAACTGGAAAGAAAACTGGCACAAGCATGGTATGGACCAACATCTCCTACCATATATCAAAATAACTTCCAGAGGGAATATAAGACTTATTAGTCTTGTTAGACTTAGACATAAAAGATCATAGCTTAAACTAATCAGAGGAGGAACAAGGAAGAAAATGCCCCTTGCAACTATGGACAGAGGAAGGGTTCATGACTGAACAAAGGACAGTAAGGACCACAGAAGATAAAATGTTGATTATATGAAATAAAAAGGGGTTTTGCAAACAAAACCACTGCAATTAAAAATAAAAAGAGAAACAGTTAATTCAGGGAAAATCTTTACATCAAATTTCTCTGAGAAAAATATAGGAAGAACTGATTGAAATCTATAAGAACAAGAGCCATTCACCAAAAGATAAATAGTCTAGACATATAAACAGGAAATTTTAAAAAATTTTTTTGTATTTATGTAGTATTTAATTTTTCCCCAGTTACATGTAAAAATATTTTTTTACATATGTATGTTTTTACAAGTGTATGTTTTTAAATTTTGAATTCCAAATTCTCTCTTTTCCTCCCTCCCTACTCTCCTCATTGAGAGGGCAAGCAATTCCATATAGGTTATACATGTGTAGTCATGCAAAACATATCAACAGTAGTCATGCTGTGAAAGAAAACACAGACAAAAAAACTCTCAAGAAAAATAAAGTAAAAAAAAAAGTTGCTTCAATCTGTATTCAGACACTGTCAGTTCTTTCTCTGGGGATGGATGGCATTTTTCACTCTAAGTCTTCAGAGTTGTCATGGATCATTGTATTGCTGAGAATAGCTAAGTCATTCATAGCTGATTAGATTATCCTACAATATTGCTGTTATTTTATACTCAGTATATTTCACTTTGCATCAACCCATGTAAGCCTTTCTAGGTTTTTCTGAGAGCATCTAAGAAGGCACTTTTAAAGGAAAAATTCCAAGATGTCAATAAGCATATGAAAAAAAATGCTTCAAACCACTGGAAAAATTAAAATTAAAACACTTTAGTCTCACTTCATACCCTCACACCTGTCAGACTGGCAAAGATGACAAAATTGAAAATGACAACTGTTAGAAGGGCTATAGCTACACTAACACTATGTTGGTGAAGCTGTTTAATCTGCCCTTCCTACAAAGTAATTTGGAACTATACCCCCAAACTTACCAAACTCTCACTACCCCTTGACCCTGTGATACTATTCCTTGGTACAAACCGCAAAATATCAAAGAAAATGGAAAGGCTCTATATGTGGCAAAATATTTATAGCAGTTCATATAGTAGTGGCAAAGAGCTAGAAATTACAGAGATGTCTATCAATTGGCAAATGGTTGAACAAATTATGGTATATGAATATAATGGAATATTATTATGCTTTTAAAAATTATGAAAGGGATGGTTGCAGGGAAATTTGGGAAGAGTTGTATGAAGTGATGGAGAGTGATATTAACATAATCAAGAGAACAATTTATATGATTATACAAATTACAATTCATGTAATACAAACACTGCAATGCTGAAGGACTGGAGAAAACTGGATCAACCATGATTCCAGAGGACCAGTGATGAAGCTTGCTACCGACCTCCTCATAGAGAAGGATGGACTAAAGTTGCAGAATAAGACAACTATTTTTGGACATAATCAGTGAGAATGTATTGTCCAAGATCATGCTTATTTATTACAAAGGTTTTCCACAAGAAGCACAATGGCTCTCTGCTTTTGCCCATGCCATAATATCTCCATGTGGCTATATGGATGCTTTGCTCCAGCACTTCAGTGTTTTGTCTCCTCCAAAAGACGGATAAAAAGCCATCTTCAGTTAGTCATTCACTCATTGTTCCCCTAACCCTACCCCCAATACAGATATAATTGTGGAGCAGTTTTGACAATAATTTTGACTATTTCCTATTTCTTTCATTATGTGTGCTGTTTTCACAATTAACCTATAAATTGCTTGGGGACAGAGTTCATTACTGTCTAATTTTGTTGTTGTTTCTTCTTCATTCTTGAAGAGGATCATGACATCAGGAAGATGATGCCATGATTTGCGAGTGAATTGGATTTAAGTGAGGGAGGGCTATGTAAGGTCACCAGCCTCATTTTCTCCTCCAGAGTCATCTGGATCTAGTGGTAAGATGTAGATCAGAACAACTGGAGATGGCCCTCTCTAATTTTGTATATCCCAGGACAGTTTCTGTTTCTTTGCTGAGAACTGTACAATATATTCTGTAGAAATTAAGACTTTTAATTTTCTCTTTACTGCCCTCTCCCCTTTCTTCATTACCTAAAAATGGAAAGGGACCAATATCTCACTATAAGAATCCACATTTTCATTGATATGCTTGCTTCTCATATTAACAAAAGTCACAATCAAGGACCCAATCAATGGTTATCGAGTACCTACCCTGTGCCAGGCACAAATATAAGTGAGATGACTCCTGCTCTCAAATAGCTTAAATTCTGCTCAGTATAATACCACTTGGAAAACAGTTTTTGAAAATTTCAATAGAAAATGCATCACCCTGGAGTCAATCTTAGGATAAGCCTCTCCAGATTTGGCTTAGTTGGCACTCATGTGGTAGACACAATCCATCACCAAGCTTACGTGTTCTGAAGGCAAAAATGAGGTGTCTGCCTTCAAAAAGCACCCACTAATGACATAAACAAAACATAAGCAACTATGTACATACAAGATGCGAACACTGTAAATTGGAAATAATCTCATAGGGGAGGCACTAACACTGAAAGGAACCTGGAAAGGCTTTTTACAGAAATCAAGATTTTAGGTGAGACTTGAAGGAAGCCAAGGAAAACTCGAAGAGAGGGATGGGGAGGGTGAGAATTCCCATCATGGAGGATAACTACTAAAAAGACACTGAGTCCAGAGAAGTAGTGGAGTGCCCTATGCTAGGACCAGTAAGGAGGCCATTGTTGGTAAGACTGTAGAATGCCTGGTAGGAAGGAAAGTGGAATGGAGAAGTGTTCCCTTCCAGTGTTTTAAAAGCCAGAGAACTTTATATTTGATTCTGGAGGTAAACGGGAATCACTTGAATTTACTATGTTTGGAGGGAAGGAGTCACAGGGTCAGAAGTGAGCTTTAAGAAGATCACTTTAACATCTGAGCGGAGGATAGATTGGAATGGCCAAAGTTACAGCACTCTTTGTCTGAGGTTTATAGCCCTACCCAGCAAACCAAGCAATGGAGGGAAAATTATCCTTACTTGGTACAACTGTGGGTGTGCTTCCTTTAGTTACTTAATGCATGCCCTTCCCATAGAACCATAGAGAAAGATCAAGAAATTCCACAGAGCAGAAAGAGGGAGGAGTAGGGAGGAAAGAGATCAGTAAACAGATAGGGGTGGGGGTGGTCCCATCTTAATGTATGCCCATAACTAACATCACTCCAAATTTGATTGATGTCCTGCTATTTCCTGCCTGGCTACAAATGTGAAAAAGTCTTTTAAGATGAGCTCACATTCCAAATCACAGCAGGTTTATGCATGTCAGTTAGCCATGTAAATATAAATCCTATTAATAGTAGTCTATTCACCTTGTACCATCCAAGAAATGGTTCTATTGTTAAATTAAGTGTATGGCTTTTTACAATTTGGGGTTTTGTGTGTCTATGCATTTATCTTCTGTAAATATGATGAATGGAAATTCAGGAGTATTGTAAGATTTCTGCTAGAAATATCTAGCAGGGCTATTTTCACAAAAACAAGATTTCAGGATGTTATTGCATCATCCTCCCTACCCCTCTACATAATTTAAATAACAGAAAGTACACAATATTGATACCATATCACAGAATCATCAGTGCCCAGGCTGAGACCCAAGACCCAAAGTCTCCATCTTAGAATTATTTGTAGTTTGATAATTTTTTAAAAAGGAAGGTGGGCAGAACATCAAGTGCAGAGAGATAAATAGAATTCTAAGTGAGATACAGGCAGCCAGGGCCTTGACTCAGACACCAGCATTCCGGGAGGGAGGAAGAAGAGGTGCTGGTAACAGTCAAAGGATGAGGAGAGGTAGAATGGCTGTGCCCTCTCTCCCTGGAACTGTACTTAGAGTGGGCCTCTGTCCCAGGGTTCATCTTCCTTCTTCCCCTCCATCCCCCACCTCATTCCAACTCCTGTAGAGGCATATACCAGACTCCCTCCTTGGAGGAGATGCCTAGAAATTATTACAGGTTATGGTTTCCATTCTACATGAGAATATGTATATGTAAATAAACAAAAAAAAAAACCACTGGGCAAATATTTTTCAAATTATGGTTTAAGCCTAGAGAAGGAAAGCCAAGCCTACAAAGCATTTGTTATAATAACTCCATTACTCTGAAGATCTTACAATTTCAGATCCGCTCTGTAACCAAAAACTGGATAAAAATGTCTCTCTACATATTTCAACATATTTTCTTATGTGTATGACAGAAATCCCTAATGTATATCTTTTTAAGACAGCCATTTTATAAAATTGAGATTTATCTCTACCAATAAGACCTCTTAAGATTTTCATATGCAGTTTAATGAAACTTTAAAAGAAACCAAATTATCATTTTATGGGCTAGGCTTTTACTTCAGGGTTATTAAACTTTGTTGTTGTTTTCCTCAGTAAGTAAAAACACATTAAGCAACAGGTTGACTACAAAATAAAAGATCTGCTCTACCCTCCCCCATGCTCTCTGGTTTTCTATGTCCACAAAGAAAGGAATTTCACATTTTCCTAGGAGGGCTATATTTTAAGAGGAGCCTGAATGCTTATAAGCATTTTAAAATGTTACAGTAGGGCTCAAACTCCCATCAGAATCTCCACTTACACCGTTAACCAAAAATCTTTCCTGAAAGTTCTTAAATATCTCAACCAGTTAGTTTCTGGGTCTGAAGTCAGGGGATCTGGATTCCAGCCCCAATTCTACCACTTACTACCCTGCTGCTAATCAGCTTCCCTTCACTGGGTCTCAGTTTCCCCATCTATGAAATGCAGGGATTAAGCTAAATAATTCCTTACAATTATCCTAGGAGTACTAGGTAAACTAATACCTGACATTGTACCTTTTGAAATTAAGGAACAGAAGGCAGGGAACAGACATTCGATAGTTCATTGGCTCATATAATTTCCATGTGTTCATAGCAGCCAATGATAAAACTCCATCCCACAGACTTGATTACCTGTGTAACTGTGGAAGGGCCTAAGCACTCAATTTTTTAAAAATGCAAAGGGAAAAAATGCTCAGCAAGGAATGGGTAGAAAAAAGAGGAGTTAATTGGCCAGCAGGGAAGAAAATGGGGGTGAAAGAGAATTAGGCCCATAAAAGGGAGGGGCAGACTTAAGTAAACTGTTTAAAAATCAGAGTTAAATAGGGACACAGCCTCAGACAACTCTCTCGCCCTGGGCTAGGAACAAAAAAGTGAGGGAAAGTAGCTGCCAAAACAGAAACCCCTGAAAGGAGCTGCTCCTGACCGCACAACTATCAACTTATGGTTCTTGGCACATGGGAAAAGATGTGGTCCGTAGCAGGATTTTATTCCAGTCAAGGAATTCTCATAAGCGCATTACTCCTGGTGAACGTTTCAAAGTGAGAACTGCATTCCCATGCCTGGATCACTCCAGCCACAAGCTTGGTAAAAAAGCACCTTTACTTCAAGATGGATGGGAATTAATTTGCTAACAAACGTGACCCATGTCAGAGGAGCTTCATGGGTAAATGGATGCAGATCCAGATGTGTCAAGCCTCATTCTGCCAGGAGAGGTTACAAATCCACCTGAATATTTGGATCTTCTACTAGTAAAATAATAATAAAATTGTGAAAACAAAGGACTTCCCCAGGTGCAGTGTGATTCAAAGTAAATATCCCAGACAGCTGCCCAAATATCTGTTGGAGTAGATATTTCCATAGCGTCAGTCATTTTTTCCTCACTCCATTTTTTTACCTGCCAAAGACTGATAATAATTACTAAAAATACTATTCCTTTCAACTTGTTTTCCCCCAAAGCTATCTCACTGTCCCACACACACATCACATTCAATACAACAGGAATAGGGGTTATACTTTGTATGCCCTCTATCCATTCATTTACATATCCTTAGCCTTGCATCTGAAATAAATGTATTGAAATTTGTCTCAGGGTTAGATCATAGAAGAACAAAGAGCCTGAGAGTCCCAAGACCTTATTTTTAGTCTCAGCTTAACTACTAACTAGTTGGATGACCTCAAGAAAATTGCTGCATCTCTCTGAGTCTTCCTTTCCTCATCTGCAAATGAAGGGTTTGGATTAAATAAGCTTTATAATCACTTCCAGCTCTAATGTTCTATAATACTAAGACTCCCAATTCAAAAAGTCTGCTTCGATGGAAATTAAGACATCAGCAGCAGCAGCAGCAATTACTTATTAAGTGCGTAGCATGTGCCAGGCACTGTGTAAAGCACCAAAGAGGCAAGAAAAGGCAAAAACTCTCAAGGAGATCACATTCTAATGGGGAAAGCAACATGCAGGTGATGTTATACATCTGTTACAAATAAATGGGAGAGAATCTCAGAGGGAAGGCACTAGCAGTAAAGCGTACCAGGGGAACCCTCTTGAAGAAGGTGGCTTTTGAGCTAAGTCTTGAAGGAAGCCAGGAGGTGAAAGTGATGAGGGAGAGTATACCAGGTACAGGAGACAGCCAATGAAAAGACACAGAGTTGGAAGATAGAGGGTGTTTGCAAGGGACAACAAGAAGGCCAATGTCACTGGATAACAGAGCATATGAAAGGGAATAAAGTGTTAGAAGACTGGAAAAGTAGGAAGGGACTAGAATGCAAAAGGCTTTAAAAGATCAAAAAAACATTTAAAGAATTTTTCTATTTGATCTTAGAGTGAACAGAGTTCACTGAGTATGACAAGTGATATGGTTAGATCTGGATTTTAGGAAGGTTACTCTGGAAGCTTAGTGGAGGATGCACTAGAGTGGAGAGAAACTGAGGTAGGGTGACCAATCAGAAATCTATTGCAATAGTATAAATATGAAATGATGAAGGCCTATACCAGCCTGGCAGCTGTCTCAGTGGAGAGAAGGGGGTGTATACAGGAAACGTTGTGAAGCATGACAAAACTTGGCAAGCATGGGTATGTGGAATGAGTGCAAGTTGAGGAAGACATGAAGGTTGCAAGCCTAGATGTCCAGGAGGATGGTGGTACCCTCAATAGTAACAGGAAAGCTAGGAACAAAGGAGGGTTTGGAAGGAAAGATCATGACTTCTGCTTTGAATATACTGAATCTGGGGAGCGGAGTCAAGATGACGGCTAGAAAACTGAATATATTGAATTTACTCTATTCACAAGTAATCCAGCTTGAGATGTCCAATAGGTAGAGGGAGATGCAAGATAGGGTCAGGAGGCAAGTTAGAACTAGATAAAGAAATCTAAAAATCATTTGAATAATAATTGAATTCATGGAAACTGATGAAATCACTAAGTGAGATATAAGGAATTATAAAAGTAGAATCCAGCACAGAGCCCTGAGGACACCCATGATTACTGGGTGCAACTTAGATGAAAGGCCAGCAACCATGACTGGGAAGGAGCTGTCAGAGAGGTAGGAAAAGAACAAGGAAAGTAATAGTATCTCTTCTCTCTAGGAGAAGGTGATGGAAATGTCAAAGGTGGTAGAGGTCCAGAAGGATAAAAAGATTGAGAAAAGGCCACTAAATTTGACAACTAAGAGATCACTGGTAACTTTGGAGAGGACAACTTTAGTTAAATGGTGAAGTCGGATATCAGACTATAGGGAGTTTAAAAGATTGAAAGGAAAGGAAATGGAGGCATCAAATGTGGGAGGTTTTTTCAAGTTTAGCCACATCATTGTAACATATTCCTAATTCATCTCCCTGCTCAAGTATCTCACCATACTCCAGCCCATCCCCCATGTTGCTGTCATGGTGATATTCCTTAAAAGTAGATCTCACCATGTGACTCCCATATTGATTTAGTGCCCATGGATTATCATTGCCTTCGTGGGAGTCCTCCCCACAATGGCTAGCTCCCTACCTCTCAAACTACCTTGTATTGAACTTGTTTGTACAAATTTGTATAGGTTCTGCATAAACTTATACGAATTACTTATACAAGAGTATTACAATTAGTAATACAATACAATAAACTAATACAAAGTACTTGTGGTCTCTCTCATTAAAATGTAAGCTCCTTGCAGGAGAAATCTGTTTTATTCTTTCTCAGCCAACAATCAATCAGTCAAAAAGCATTCATAACACACCTACTATGTGCCTGGCACCATGTGAAATATTGGGGATATACAAAGAAAGGAAAAGGTTGTCCTTTTCCCTTGAGGTGCTCATAATCTAATCTTTGTAGTTTTACCACTAGTACCTACATACAGTAGGTGCTTAATAAATATCTGTTAATTAATTGAACTAGTCTTCCTTAGATTTTTCAATAGTTAACTGTCTAAAGAATCCTCACTACCTTCCAGGCTGAGATTAATCAGGATTCTGTTCCTTTTCAAGCCTACCAAATGCATTATTCATCTATAATTGCCCTTCAAATTAATTTCTCTAACTTCTCTCTGCTTTAGCCAGTACACGTCATACATGGGTAAGCATGCATACAACAGTAGTCCCTAGGAGGCCAAAGAGTGCCTTATGAGAAAGGCCCTCCCTGTTGTCCAGTTGAGTTGGTAAAATTCACTAGACAAGGGTGCTATTATTGTGCAGAAGATGCAACTAGCATGTAACAAATGCTCAAAAGGAATAATAAAGGCATACAACAGAGTTTTCAAGGAAGTCTGACTGTATTCCCAAATAATAAGAGAGCCAATCGCAATCCCTAAGAATATATTCAAAAGCATTTCATAAGCTATGTACATAAATTTAAGATATATTATTATATTTCTTATGAAGATATTTAATAAATATATTTTTCTTATTTTAAGATTAACTCGGTTTCTGGAGGCACTGAACTCAAGTTGAAAGTCAGATAACAAAGAGCATTCATCGCAGGGCTCTGAAATCAAAGTTACCATATGCAGTCCACAAACTCTATTCAGATGAAGGAAGATTTCATCCAGGCAAAATTCTTAAAAAAGATGAAAATCAGCTCTGATCACATAACTGATACAAGATCCAACTTCCTCTTTCCTCTTGGTGAATGCTAGCAAAATGCAGGCATTTCTTTATTCAAAATATGAACATACTTTAGTTTCATTAAATTTCGTTTCATTTAAGTTACCTCTATTGAATTTTAAATTATAATAAAATAGTGAAAAAGTCTGTAATCTTAGCATCCTATTTATTTTATGTGTGTACGTTACGTATATTAAAAATGTGTATATGTATACATACATGAACATATGTATATACACATTCATGAATGTAATGAGCATATCTATATTAGACCCACAACATACAGAAGATTTTGTTGTGACTAGGTTTTTAGATGGGAATCTTTTCCTTGAATTCCTCTTCTAGACTGACCTTCTTCTTCCCTTTATAATCCCCTTCATTTCCCTTTTATCCATACTAATCAATCTCCTACCTACTTACCACTAGTTTTTTCATATTTTTGCCTTTTTGTAAAAATGGCTGGATGCTTCTGAGTTCACGTTGTTCCAAAGATCTGTTTTTTGACTTATAAATTTATCATTATTATTACTGAAAGGACACTGGAATTTTCCTCCTTAATAGTTGTGAAAAACAAAACTATTCAGTAGACATCAAATAATAATGATTGGGTATGTTCTAACAAAATTTCAAGTTCAACAAACTTTAACAAATCATATATATTATACAATGATTACAATATTATGAACTTAGCTTAGACATTCATTACACGTTAAGCAATTTCTCACACACACAAATTAAACTTTCCAGGTGACATATACAATATTACTGCATTAGATACAGAAAAGAAAATAAATTATGAAGTAATTTCACTGTCTTAGCATTTTAGTTTTCCTCTGAACTTGAACTACTATATATAAGTGCTATCCTTATAAGGACCTCTTTATTACATGACTATCACAAACTGTACTTCCTGGCACTTAAGTGATATCCATAGTGAAATTAACTAGGGAATTAACCTAGTTAATTTAAGAATCATACTATTACATTTTTGTTCTGTTTTACAGTAGTATCTACTCTTCACAACAGCACATGCACAAATATCCAGCAATTCAAAGGGGGAAAAATGTGAGCTATGATGTTGTTTGAGAACTTTTCTTAATCATTAATAATAACCTGCAGACACTATCATCTGCTTCCATCAGGCTCTCTGGTATGATGAAACCTTTTTTTTTAAAGCACCTGTACATTTGCAATGCTATTCTAGTTTACTCCAGAAACTTGAAACTTCAGGATGCATTAATCTCACCAGACCATTCATTGGACATGGTCTACAAGTTACATATCACCATTAAATGCAAGCCATTTGTTAGAGCTAAAGCTAAAAACTCTGGTTAATAGTTCTATTGGATTGTTATAACTCTGGCCCAGATGGGCCAGACTAATGTTAACTGAAAAAAAAACACAGAAAATTATAACTTTCTAAATCATTAAATTGACACTATTAAAAGTCAACAAAGTGCTATTAGGATTTCAGGTATGGATATGAGAACTGTTTACTATAGGTCAGGAAAGTAAACTGTTTGCCAGACCTAACAATCACCAAGCATTTACTAAGTGTCTGTTATGTGCCAGACACTAGGAATACAAATACGAAAATGAGAAAGTCCCTGCTCTCTAGGGGCTTACATTTTACTAGTAGGAGTGGGTACATGCTCCCAGGTAAGTAAGTAAATAGAGGATAAATACAGTGATGGAGGAGAGCAGGACTGGCAAGTAACAACTGAGTCAATCAGAAACAGACTCTTGGAGGAGAAGCTAAGTCTCATAAGGAGTCAGAGATCCCCTCAGTCAGTCAGTCAATCAATCAACAACCCAGGGGGAACATTCCAGATATGTTTCTATGAAAAGGCATGGAAGTGGTAGATGTGGAATTTCAAATAGAGGGAACCACCAGTATAGCTTAAGTGCAGGGGATATGAGAGGGATATAATATGATAAGCTGGTGCCATACCATAAAAGGCTTGCTTTAAATGCCAACGGGAGAGTTTGTACTTTATCCTAAAGGCAATCAGGAACCCCTGAAGCTTCCTGACCTACATAATGTTTAGAGTATCTTCTGGCTCTGACAACAGCTGTAACAACAACAAAGATACGTAGGACCATCTCAAGTAGAAAGTCCCTCAAATTCACCGCTAATATTTGCCTTCTTTGCAAGCATCCCAGAAATTTAAAAGTGTTCTCCTCTTTAGAAAGAGAGCTTTAAACTGAAGTTTTGCCTCTTACTCCTAGTCAGCCCCTTTCTTTTCTAATGAGTCATCATGTCGCATTTAGAATACATGAATCATCTTTATCACTCATGAGGTATCTTGGGAATCTAAAATGCATAGTTACACATATTACGGACGTGTAGCCAGTATATAACATAGTCTTACTTTAGGATTTCTAAAGGATCTGGATTCTTCCAACACCCACTCAAAAATTCTAGGTTCCTTCTTATTTCTACCTTACTTCCTTCTGGCCCAAGTCAGAACTCTCCCAAACTCTGATACCAGAAACAGGCAACCTGTTTAGTTTCTCTGAATAGAATACCTTGGTGGGTTCAGGGTTCTCCAGTCATTTACCCCACCCCCTCCAAACCTCAAGCCCCTCCTTATGGTCACCCAATTGATACCACACAATGTGAACTCTCAATTAGCATAGCTTACTTCAGCTTCCAATGCTGGCTGCCAGCCTCAGCCTCCCAGGTAGCTGGGATTACTGAAGTCTACCACCGTGCCCCACTAAAATTATCTTTGGGAGCAATGATTCCTCTCTAAAGAGTTTGTTTGCCTTCCTCCTTTTTAAACAAAATTTTCTTCTGTGATACTATGAACTGTGTGGTTGTAAGCAAAGAATCTTAATACACTGGGGACTATATCCATTTCCTGGTTAGGAGTTAAAAGCCAAGAGAGTGAGAAAGGCCCAAAAGGTGGTCAAACTTCGTTTCATGAGTAAGTTTCTAATATTATAAACCTACATATGCTATCTCCCCTAAAACAAAACAAAAAAGAGGTACAGGAAAAAATTTAATTAGAGTGTCAGGATACTCTTCACACCCACTCATAGGTTGTTTATCAAATGACGTTATGGCAAAAGGAAAAAGAAAACAGTTGTCTGGATAATTCAGTTCATGTGTATGCTATCCTGCAAAAGGAATGTTAAATGGCCTTTTTTAGGCCCTTTCAATTGCACGGTTTGGTATAGTTACATTTTGTTAAATGACCCAACTGGCCACTTCATCTTTCCTGCATAGGCCAATTTATGAACAACCTTCTGCTGAGATGTTCCCTTCAAGTAAATGTTAAATCTATACTCATTTTTTATAACTCCCAAAAGATAATCATCTACCCATGCTTCTTGGTCCCAGGATTTAAGCAGAAGTATATTTTTCAAATTACAACACACTCACTATCTCCAGAGAACTGTGAAACAGAATCTTTTGTTTGTTCTAGACTACCACTCTCTCTTAAATACAACTAATTTGGAAGGAAAGAAAGCCATCTTATTTCACATTAAAAGTTACATTTTTTTTAAAAAAACCAACGGTACAAAGTAACTTCAATACAAATTATTTTAACTTAATATTTTTTTCACTTCTGCCCAGTTTGAGAGCACATAGAAAAATCCGTAAAAAACTTGTATGAGAAGCTAGAATGGAAGGGTAGCTGCACAATACTCGCTGCCAGAGAAAATCTGAATAAGGGCTAATTATTTTTACTTAAAACAAGAATTCAGCATCAGAATAGTTTGGGAATGGACCATTTTGGCACAATAACAGCTATCATTTACATAACACTTTAAGGTTGGAAAAGCACTTTACAGATCCCAACTTCCTCTCTTTTTGAGCAGAAACTCAGAAAAAGGTGAAATGACCTGACCAACATAGCACAGTGAGTTAATTAGTGGCAGAGGTGAAATTAGGTCTTCAGATTCCAACTCTAATTACTATTTTCCATTACATAGTATAGCTGTAGGGCAATTAATCTCACTTGATGCATACAACAGCCCTGTGAATTAGGACTGGTTTCTGATCCCCACTTTTAAAGATTACAAAATTAAGGCAGATACAATTCCCACAGACACATAAACTTGTTTGCATGCCCACATTTGGGACATGTTAAAGGTACAGCTAGAAGGGGTTGACAATAAGCATTTATTAAGCACCTACTGTTCCATCAGGCATTATTCTAAGTACTTTACAAATATGAGCTCATTTGATCATAGATTTAGAATTCAAATATCAAGTCTCGGTCTAGTATCCTTTTACCAACTTACAGTCTTGACTAGTTGGCTGTAGACAAATCAAATTTCACTAAAAAGTGGAAATGGCTAGGGAACTATCGGTCAAGTATGTGGTACAGAGGAATCTGTTTCAGGAATGATCCAGGATGGACTAATGTTTCTCAGGTTTCTTCCACCTCATTCTGTGATTCTACGATTCTCTGCACAGTTTGTGGCCTTTCATGGTTACTACTTCCAAGAAAACAGCACTGATTTATATGTTCATGATCTAGTATTTGCTTTTTTTTTTTTTGAAGGTCATACATACCAGGTAGTACAATGATAGAGCAGTAGATTTATAATCAGGAACTGAGTTCGAGTTCTGTTTCCAATATTTCCAAGATTACAATGGCCAGGTCACTGTTCTGTCTCAGATTCCTCATCTGTTAAATGAGGATAACAATAGCAGCTACCTCGCAGTGTTGCTGTGAGATAAAATGACAGGTCTGTAAAATGCTTCGAAAACCTTAAAGGACTACATAAATGCTAGCTATCATTATTATTATATTGTTTTAAATTACAGTTATTTTTTCCATGCATAATGTGCTCTGTTACATAGTTTACAGATGAGCCATATTGCAATGAAATGGTCCAAGGTGGCTTAAGAAGGCTACAGCAGATTATCAGCAATAGTGACTTGCTTTACACTAGCAACAGAGGCTTCCAGAGAAGGCAGTATGCCAATCATGAAGCAAAAGCAAGAGACGAGATGTGCATCTTGGGTATTGCATTCTTATCTGTGAAGAATGAAATGGCTTAGAAGAAAGCCACCAGCATGTTGGCTAGATCCTCTATGGAAGATTTGTGAAAGAAGGGCATGGACAGGAACAATTGTTCATAATGAGAAGGCATGGATGGGCGGTGCCCTACTCTAGTAGAAGTATTTTCAATTACATTACATTGACATGTAAGCTCTAGCTCCCCAACTAGACTATATGCTTTTGGAAGATAGGGCTGAATCTTACTGGTTTTTTGTATCCAAAACAACACCTGGCAGAGTAACTTGCACATAATAAATACTTTTTAAATGAGAATAAATTATAATGGACAGAGTAAACATTCAAATATTACCTCATATATTTTTGAGATTAATTTTAGTTCCCTCTTCTCTCTCCTCCCCATTTCTTTTTTGTTTATTTGGGTAATTTGAAATGGAAACCAAAAGAAGAGAAATTTATGGAAAAACAGGAAAATACTGAATTCTCCCCAGAATAAGTGAAAACTTGGAAACAATTTATACAGCACTCTTTTTAGGGGTGTAGGGGGTAGGGGACAGAAATAAAATAGTTTACTTTTACAGACAGTTTATAGTAATTTTATTGTATCAAAATAAATCATGATTTTCCATCTGGAAGAAACTTTGGAAGTCATGTAGTCTTATTTACAGATTATTTTACAGATGAAAATGCAAAGATCTTAAGATATTAAGTGACTTCTCTAAGGTCACGCAAACAATAAAGGGAGCATCTAGGTTGTCCAAACTCTAAAATCCAACATCCTTTCTATAGCTGTCCATTATCAACTACATCCAGGGACTAAAGATATTCTATTAGATATATAGATGATTAAAAATTTTCAAACATTAAGACAAAGAATATATTCTATACTGGATATTTCATTGAGATCAGGTGGTTTTATTTTTGTTTCTTTGTTTATGTATGACTGTGGATTGGCCTATCTTTTACAAATTAATAGAAGATAGCATGGATTTTTTGATTTGTATGTGGAAATTATCCCAAAATACCAATGGTTCCAAAAATAAACTGATTCCCAGCTGATGGGATGGCATCTTAGGGATGCCAGATTTTCCCAGGGTAAGACCAAGCAACTCTGAAAGTTGCACAGTACGGTCATTTTTTAAAATCTTTACTCTGACAAATTTTTATCAATCTGACAACTTGAAGGCAGTTCCCAGGGACTTTTTTTTTTTATCTTTCTCATTCACAAAGTACCAGACACAAAACATAACACTAGATTCAGCAACCAATGTTCCAAGTTCCAGTGACTGACAAAAAGATACTGAAAGATGTTTCTGCATTTCAAATGTCATAGGAAATGGCCAAATAAATTATGTAATGCTGACAAAATAGAATTTTCCACCAAAGTCCTGCTCCTACTCCAACTACTCCAGCTCTTCATCATGGCACGTTGGTGACGCTGGGTTCTTGAAAACTTTAACAGCGGAGAATTCGTTCTGACAGGTCCTACTAAGTGATGAAGTCTTTTGACCATGATAGAGTCTTTCATATGAGGACCAGACTAGCTAAACTTAGAAAGTTGGCCATCAGGTGAAGTTTTCATCCACAGCAACTCCCCCAAACCACCTACTGAAGCATAGAGGGGCTGTGACTAGGTCACTGGAGAAAGTCATTACGCCAGTGAGAAGACAGATGTTTTAATTACAAATATAAAGAAAACAAAAGTATGTGGATAGGGAGATGAAGTATTATAAAGTTAGACAAGGACTAAATAAAAGACAATATATAAACTGACAAACTTTTTTAAAAAGGAGGTAACAACAAATTCCTAAATATATTTAGAAAGGGCCACAGAACAGCTAAATTGTCCATATTCCTATTTTGTTAAAATTTATTTTTTATTAAAAAAGTAAATAATTTTAATTTGAGGTTTATTTTAAAGATATTCTCTACATTTTGTTTAACTGTTGACTTGTATTTGATGAATGTTAAATGTAATAAAAATGAATAAATTGATTAACATGCAAAATGGAGGGAGTTTTATGCACTATTTTATTCACTATTCTTTAGCAGTTTCAACTAGCCCTTTCCCTACTTCTAAAGCCTATAAATAACAATCAGATTTCCTGAAGTATTTAGTTTTAGATAGTGACCAAAGCCTAAAAAGGGAGAGGGATTCTCTTTCTACACACTACATACACACAATTCTGAATGAAAGAAATAGGTTGACAAGCATATACGATGCTTTCAATGGAACATGAGTATTAATAAGCAATTTAGTGGATGGGATGCTAGAGACTAGGAGTTAGAAAGTCCTGGGTTAAAATCTCACGTCTTACACTTACTAGTTAGTTATCTGACCATGGGCAAGTAGGAGACTGAAATGATATAATGCAAGTAAAGCACTTTGCAATCTTTAATATTCTAGGTAAATGTCAATTATTACTATTATTACTTACCCTGGATTCAATTAAACTATGAGTCAAACTACCTCCCCTGTTTATATCCACTACTTGGTACAATGCCTGCTGCTTAGTCCGTACAATTATCCCTTCCACATCAAGACTCTCCCCATCAGGATTTTGATATATCACAGGGTCAATATAAAAGATTAAATGAAAATTTGGAGGAGTTTTGTGAAAATTGCAGATGACTTATGAAGGCCAGCAGACAACACAGAAAAAGTTCAGAAACTCAGAATACATAAAATACATGCACAATACTTTTACTTAACATTTACCTACATATAGCCTATGACCAAATAACCCAAATTTTACAATACTTGTTTCTTGTTACAATTGTTACAATACTGTAAACATCCCAAAAAGGAAAAAAAGAAAAAGTGCAGACTTCTTCTCTGGTACGAAGGGAAGGCCAAAAAAATTTACATAGATTTTCAAGATTGCAGGGGTACAGAATCCTAACCCCTGTCTACCTAACCCCTGTGATGTGGAAGGAATGCTGTATTTAATAAATTCTTACTGATGACTGACAGCTGAGCAGTGCCTCACTAAATACCTATGTAACTTCAGGCAAGTCACTTAAGTTCCCTGAGCCTCAGTTTCCTAATCTGTAAAAAGAGAAGTGCTGACTAGATGGCCTGAGGCTCTTTCTCATTCATGATTATATAATCATTTCTGTTCCCATAACACCAGCATTGTCGTTGAGTTATGCTATCTGGTTGGTAGCTACTCTGATGTATCATCTGACAGTTTACAAAGGATTTTCATAGTAATAATAGTAATGATATTAATACTGTTAAGTATTATAGTATCCATTTCATAGAAAAAGAAACTCAGGTTCTAAGAATAAACTGATCTGCCCAATTCCTGCCATTTTGGGGCTGAAACCAAAATTTAAAAATACAGCAAACTCTCTGTTAATTAACATGGTTGGGAAATGGAACATCCGGTTAACAGGGTTAATAAAAATAGCAAGGGTCAAGAACATTTGGTCCAAGTCAAGTTTTGAACCAATCAAGATAATTTGATTTCCTAACTCCTGCCTTAGTTTTTTAAGAACAAATACAATTATATGTATTGCTGACGAGGATGTCAAAAAAGGATAATATCCACTGAGCACTTCCATCAAACAATGACAGCCTTAGAACATTAAGCCACCTTTTAGTTTTGAAGACTGAGATAAGAGGAAGATGACAAAAATCAACATCTTCTTCACCACATACCTTATTGTTCCCAATTTATAAATGAGGAAAAATGCTCGATAGCTTAAGCAATTTGCCCACGGTCACACTCTTAAATGGCAGAGTAAAATCTGAACTCATATCGTTTAAGTCCCACACTCTTTCTACTATCCCATGCTGCTTTACCAATATATACTACCTTAAATTTTGTCTTCCTTTGATTACCAAGAAAACATTTCAAGATTCTGCTGGGGCTCCCTACTGTCTAGAGGAAACTTCAATAGTTTAGAAAAGGCATTTGAGGCTCTCCACACCTAGCCACAAGCTATCTTTATAATCTTATTTCAGTTTACTACCCTTCAAATACTCTCTGTTCCAGCCAAGTTCAAATATTAGCAGTTTCCCGATCTCAGGATCGCCTGCCTTTGTGCATTCTTGTAAGACATTCTAGATGCCTAGAATGTACTCCCTCCTCACCTCAACCTTCTGAAATTCTCTTTCATCAAGAGCCATCTAAAGTATCAACTCCTTCACAAACCTTTCCCCGATTACCTTACAGATAAGTGTTCTTCTTACCCCCAGTATTATGCCTGAATCTCTCCTTCACCCTCATGACACTGTAACTTGCATTATTTTACATATTTATATTCTTATCATCTGCAAGACTGAAAATTCACTGAGGTTAGGAACCATGTTTTTCACCTACATCAGTGAAATACTTATAAGTGAATTATAATTATAAGTCAATACTCAGTCTTGCCCAGGATAGCTACTTAATAAATTCTGAATTGAACAGGTTAGTATTCATTTTTATGAACATTATATTGTAGATGTGAAGACCCATCGTTGGAAGACATTGCTACTTCAAAGAACTGTCACAGCGAGGTAGCACTTCAAACACTTATTACTTGTGTGATGCTGGGGAAGTCATTTGACCACCATCTGTCTCAATTTCCGTATCTGGAAAAAGGGTATAATAACATCACTTACCTCCCCAAGTTGTAAGGCTAAAATTAGATCGTATTTGTAAAGTATCAAAATACTTTACAATACTTTGAACAATATACAAATACTGTAGGCAGCTAAATGTAACAATGAAGTGCTGGGCCTACATTCAGAAAGACCTGAGTTCAAATACTGCCCCAGAAGTCTCCCAGCTCTTACTAGTTCACTTTCCCTCAATTTCTTCATTTACAAAATAGGGAAAACAAAAGCACCAATGTCACATGACTGTTTCAAGGCTCAAATGAGATAATACACATGAGGAGCTTTGCAAACCTTAAAAGCACTATGTAAAGGCTAGCTATTATTATCATTATTATTAAGTGAAAATATGGGAGTGTTCAAACCATGTGAATCCCAGAACATACAATTCAATAATAAATAATAATAACATGAAACTGTGTTATACTACCTACTAGTGCCATGATAAAACATGGACACAGTAATGAAGGCAATCAGCCAGACCAATTTAACTGCACTGAAATATAAGCCAATGTTTTTACTTAATGAGAATACTGCATATAGTTTTGATATACAAAATAATCTTCAGAGCAAAACAAACTCCGTATTTTTAATCTTAAATCTATCTGTTTCAAAATGAATTCTCGTTCCTTTGAAATATAGTTATTCCTGTTCATTTAATTCCAACTCTAATGTTTGGAAGAAGCAAAACTTAAAGTTACTCCAATTAATTACTGGTTGGTACCTTCAATTAAGGTGTTCGACCAAATGATTTAGAAGGTTTTATAAGGAGACTATATTGACCCTTATCATATGAGCCTTAAGCTAAATTAGAATTGTGAAATATTTTAATTACAAATGTAAATACCCAAAAAATAAAATAATCTAGACATTCCCTTCTGTATTTAATAATGGCTTCCATATGAGAACTTAGATTATTATGTTACATAGGTAAGAGTGAAGGAAGTATTTTAACTCTGCTTGAATTTCTAAATAATGTGACATTCATTCCACAGAGAAAAAAGATGTTTTCATATGCCTGTAATTGGAAAAGCCAAATAAAATGAATTTTCCATATACTTCGTAAGCAATAAACTCTTAAACAATGGCATCCTACACAAGACATTTTGCAAGGATTCTCTAAACTACATATTGTAGTATACATTTGTACATATAATACAGTAGCATTGTTTAGCTTACAGAAGGCTAGTTCTGGAGTCAGGAAGAACTGGGCTTCAGCCTTGTTTCTGATTCATATTGCCTGTGTGAATGCAGGCAAGACAAAACCTCTCTGGGTCCCAAAGCATCTCTCAAGACAAGAAGGGTGGCTGATTTACACTGATTTCCAAAGCAAACTCTCCTCAAGAATGAAATCACAGGGCCAGACTCCCTTTCTCATCCATCACCCCTGAAGTATGACTGTAGGTCCTACATTCTATACACCTAATTCTTTCTATCCCTCCCCTCCATCATAAGGCAACAATGTTGGTCTCCTGGATGTTGCTTTCATAGGATACTGTATCTGCCAACTCCAAGTGTGTGCATTGGTTGTTCCCCATGCCTGGTATTGCTGCCTCTACTTTTGACTTTAAAATACCTGGCTATATTTAAGACAGCAAAAGTAGGGCCCTCCTCCCTAAGCTTTTCCTGGTCCCCCAGCTTCGTGATATCTCCATATATTTCAGGGCTGTCCAACCTTAGGTCATCTTAGGGCCACATTAAAATAAAGTAATTATTCGAGGGCCGCACCCAGAATAAAAATATAGCACACTAACAGAAAGTGGGGGAGTAGGACAAGAGAAAGCGCAAAGCGGCGAAGCACAAAAGCAAACACAAAACAACAAAGAGACAACGCAACAGTAGAAAGGTAGATACATACTGTCTGCATCATACAGATGGAACACATCCCACAGATGGATTAAAAATTCCGTGAGATATGTTCTACCCGTAACATTGCTTAAAAACACCAAAGAAAACTAACATCAATGAGATTATTTATTAGTGATGGAATTAAAAATCTAATATGCATTCCATGCAAATTATTATTTTACTTTTTCACTCATGAAAATTAAAACCCACAGGTGGGCCACATAAAATTGCACTGCAGGCTGCACGTGGCCTTGGGCCATATTTTGGACAGCCCTAAGCTATTCTGTACTTAGTTCATAGTTTCATACACACACACACACACACACACACACACACACACACACACACACGTTGTCTCTCTCATTATAAGGTAAGCTTCTTGAAGGCTGGAATTGTTTTGTTTTTTTTCATTACATCACAATGTTTGGAATATAGGAAGCTATTAATAAACATTTGCTAACTGCTCTTTTGATTAAGCCACTTTGGCAACTATTGGAACCTAAATTCAAGACCCTATCTCTCCCCAATAATTGTATACTTGTAACTCAAACGCAGCAGTCAAGGATGAGAAAAGAAAGAGTGAGAGGCAAGCTGAAGGAGAGTGTGTACTGACAAGCTCTCTCCTTCCCAAATCCGAGCCAGTGGCTGCACAAAACAAAACTCCTTCAGCTGAGAGAAGCAAAGCAGCAAGTGAGGTTATGTCATTTTAACTGATTTTCTCCTCAAAATATGTGCATGGAGGCTGGATGGAGAGAATTGCATTAGTAATAAAGTATGTGATTTCACATCTTAAAACAGAGGCTGTACTCTGTTAAAGGTTCAAGATTCATAAAGAATGACAGTAATGCATTGATCAAAAGGGTGGAGATGGTGACTCATGCTGTCTGAACTATAAAACATGGTGCATCTATGCAGTAACAAATATTTTCTCAACTAAAGATTACTTAACATGACAACGTAGCATTTACCAGTATGACAAAGAATCCAAAATCACTGGTCACAAAATTTTATATGGTGAAATGAAGTCATTTTAACTCATTTAGATGAAACAAATTCCAAAATAAAGTACATAAAGAAGGCAGAGCTGTGACTTTAAACACAGGTTTAAAAGTTAAGTGAAGTAGAAAAACAGTGGACCCTAAAGTAAAAAATTCAGGTATGAATGGCTAGATCAAAAGAAATCATCCAGCCTTTGCCTGATGCCCTCACTAGAAGTTTTGAGGTTACCTACTGTAAAATGAGGGAACTGAGGCCCATTACCCTCTAGGAGATTTTAAGGTTCTTATAGGCAGGGCCCATGTTCCCCCAGAACAATTCCTTCCACATAATATTTACTCAAGAAATGGTTTTTGAAAGAATGAACTTTTGCTTGATAAAAATTGCCACCATCCACACGAGCATTGGGGGGAAAAAAGAAACTCACTCTACCACTGTAATGCTATTAAAATCAACAAATATTTCTTAAGAGGCAGGCACTGTGCCAAACACTGGGAATAAAAAGTATAAAGAATGAAACAATCCCTATTCACAATGAGCGTCCATGTTAATGGGAGAGACAAATACATATTAAAAATATATGAAACACAAATAAAAAGCTAATAAATACAAATGTATGCAAAGTAGTTAAGTACAAGGTAGTTTGAGAGAGAAGACATTTGGGAGAATCAGAAAAGGCTTCAGGTAGAAGACACTGCAGTAGAAAAACTTTAAGGCAGAGGAAGGGAGCAAGTGCATTCCAGACATATGTGAGAACTGCTGCAAAGGGACAAAGATGGGAGATGAAGTATCCTCGTGTGAGAGATACCCAATGAGCAAGTTGTAAAGGGCTTTAGAAGCTGTTCTCAGCAATACAACGATCCAAGACAATCCCAAAGAACTAATGATGAGGCATACTATCCACCTCCAGAAAAAGAACTGATATTGATTGAATACAGACTGAAGCATGCTACTTTCCACTTTCTCTTTCATTTTTCTTTTTTTTTATTCAAGTCTTCTTGAACAAAATGACTAATATGGAAATGTTTTACATAATTGCACATGTATTACTTTTATCTGATCACTTATCATCTCAGGGAAAGGGGAGGGGAGGGAAGAAGGAATAGAATTTGTAACTCAAAATTTTAAATAAAAATGTTTTTAAAAATTGGGAAAAAAGCTAACCTGGGGATTTAATATTTTATTAGGAAGGCAATAGGAAGGCACTCATGTTAATTATCCAAGGAAGTCACGTGGGCACATCTCCCTTTAAGGAAAATTACTTCACTAGTCATGTGTAGAATGGACTAGAGTAGGGAAAGACTTGAGGTAGGGGAGACCAACCCCGCTGAAAAATCCGGGGAAGAGGTAATAAGTGCCTGAACCAATGCAGTTGCCATGTGAGTAGAGAGAAGAAGGGTTTAGAAATAAAAGATATTGTGAAGTCAAAATTGGCAAGATTTAGCAATTGATTCATTATGTGGGATGAAGAAGTAATAAGTCCACATAATGAGCAGGCTACACAAATCTGGGACACTAGGAGGTGGTACCTTTGACTGAACCTAGGAAGTCTGGAAGAGCAGCAGGTTTAAGAGGAAATATAGCTTAGTTAAGTTTTAGATATACAGAATTCAAGATGTCTCTTGGACATGAAATTTGAAATGTCTAATAGGCAATTAGTGATGTGGCCTGAAGCTCACAGGACAGACTACGGTTGGACATATAGATCTTGGAGTCACTAGCAGAGAGTTAAATTCATGGACTACATGATATAAAAGGTCCTTCCACTTACATTAGTCTATGACTCAATGAACGGCCAACTTTATTCAAAATATACTATGTAAGAATGAATATTGAACAGTTTGAGTGAAATAATTCATTCAATTTAGTAATGTAAAATCTGTGATGGTCACACATAAATAACATCAGACTCTAGAATAATTATGAATGGAGGGTCTGAGTGTCAGCACCTAAAGAACAGGATGCCTCTGGGTCCCTTGCAGAGAAAATTTGCAACCAGACAAATAAAATATTTTAGTATGGAAATGAAACTAACTGAAACAGTAAACCCAGTCTCCTGGGTCACTTTTGTTCAGTAGGGAAAGGTAACAAATGTGTAGCAGGAAATCTGAATGTCACTGCTTCATCTCACACCCCCATGTCATCTCTATTCCAACCTTCCTTGTCCCCTACTCCACAAGGCAAATCAGTGTTGGACCACTATAGTCCTCCCCTTACCCTTCCACACCCATCCCTCATCTAAAAAAAGGAGGGGGGGAGTTGGAGGAAGGGAAATCAATATTGCAGTAATCCTCTTTTAAAAAACAGCATTAGGTAGAAATTAAAATTACAAGTTCCCAGAAAATGAAATTACCACAAATATCCAATTGTCTCCATTCCAGCCATCCCTTCCCCTCTTTTGAAGAAGCAGGAAGTATTGGCACAGTCTTTCTTTCCTACTTTCAATTCCAGATCATTACTATATCACCATCCCTCAATAGCTTCAATGCCATCAGTTTCTTGTTGCTGTCATCTACAATAGTAATCTCCAAACTTTTTTTTCTTTTTGATAAAACCCTATCAGTAAAACATGTCTAACTGCACACTAACAATGTGTATATTTACTTACTTCTAAATTATATACATATTAACTACTATATGAAAAATTTTTTTAAAAGGATGAGTGCTTTATAAATGCTAGCTATTATTATCTTCAAAAACATGAATACTGACATTCGTGATCCTTCTTACTTCCTGTCTACCCAATACCCTAACTTTCTCAACTCTAAAAACTCCCTTTTCCATGTCACTTTAACCAGACACTCCAATGATTACAACCTCTGGGAATTTTACCATCTCCGAGAATAAAAACTTTGAATTCCATTATTCAATGACGACACATTTTTTGACTCTCTCTCACCTTCTTACTCAATTCAATCAAAAAACAATCTTTATTATGCATTTAGTACATCCCAAGCACTAAGTAAGTTAGGTGCTGGGGAGTTAAAGACAAAAAAAATTAGACAATTCCTGTCCTTACAGAGATTACATTCTATTGGGTTATTCACCATCAACCTACTTTCTCTTTATTCTCATTATGACTGCCAGTCTTTTGACCCATACCTATTTCCCCAGCCATCTGTCCTACTCTCCTTCACTTGCTAATATACCCGAAGCTTGACCCTTTGGGTCTACCAATTTAATCATTCACTAGTCTCTACACCAGAATCCTCTGAATCTCTGATCTTCCAAAACTCCCAGGTCCTTCTCTCTTCATCCCTGGGTAAACTCACCATCTGATTTTCCCACTCTTATTCCTTAACTGTTGAGCTTAGCTGAAGTAAGAAAACAACTGATTTCACCAGCTACCAATTTATGATGTATGACCTCAGCTGAGTCTTTGTTCAAGCTCAATAATTCTTCTACTCTGATCTGCACAGACGCCTTTATCTCAATCCCCACAGTAACTGTTCTAAATCATTTTTTCTCCATCAAACCCCCAATACTCATAATTATAGCAGATGACATAATCGGCTGCTTCTGAGAGAAGACTGAAAGCATTTGACCTGAGGTCACCTAGCTTCCTTCCCTCTCTTCCCCAATACTCTGCATTCTCAACCGCTCCTTCCTTCTGAAGTAGCTAGGTGGTACTGTAGATACAATGCTGGACCTGGAGTCAAGAAAACCTGAGTTCAAATCTTGCTTTAGACAGCTTACTAGCTGTTGTGTGACCCTAGACAAGTAATTTAATGTGTGAATGTATCGGTTTCTCCATCTGTAAAATGGAGATCATGGAGATCATATGGAGAAATGGAGATCATATGTTATTAATATAACTCTCAAGGTTGATGAGAGGATCAAATGAGATATATCTGTAAAACTCTTTGCAAATGTTAAAGTGTTGTATAATGACAGCTATCACCATTAGCTATTATTTTTCTCTTTGGTCACTAAAAGATGGACCTACTTCCAACTATGTCTATGCCCTCCCTCTGTGCCAGCAGTCCCATTTTGTCCTGCCTCCTCTACTACACTACTCCAGCTATCATTCTTTTCCTCTCATGCATCTTTAGACCATCCCCAACCATCCCTTGCTCCTTCCTGTCTACATACTTTCTTAGCTTTTGCCAACCTTAAAAGAGCCTTTCAATGATCCTTGTACTCCTTACTATTACTAGCTTCTGTCTCCCTTGCGCTTCATGGGCAAATTTCTTTAAAAGATTGTCTTCCGTCAATACTATTACTTTATCACCCATTCTCTTCCCAATCCTTTGCAGAGCAAACTTCCATCAATACCACTCTCCTATAACTGTTCTCTCAAATTACTGCCATACCCAAAGACATTTTTAGAGCTTCCGAAACTTCTGACACTGCTTACCACCTCTTCCTTCTGAGTATCACTCTCCCATGGCTTCAGAAAAACCACCCACTTTTTGTCCTCCTATCTCTATTTTCTCTTCTTCACTGGTTCCTCATCCTTGCTTACCATCCCTTAATGTGGATGATTCCCCCCAAGGATGTCTTTTCATGCTTTTTCTCTCCCTACACTCACTTTGTCCCTTATTCCCAACTACCACATTCACGTAAATATAGGTCTCAAACAGATGAGGGCCAAATTTCTAAATCCTTACTTCTCTTCAGCTTTGCAAATGTGTTCCAACACTCCTAAAAAACACAAAATATAGTCTTAAAGCAGAAAAAAGGGAAAGAGTTGGTAAAGCTCAGGGGGCTTGGAGAAGGAGCCTACTGCTTATGTGAATAAAAAATAGCCAGCAAGCCTCAAGAGTCATAGCCAACCCACTGCTTGTCCCCAGGGAAGCAGAGAGAATAACCAGGGGAAGAGAGAGAGAGGATTTCAGGGCCTTCTTTCTTGCCCACCAAAAAATGTCTCCTCTATCAGCCTGCTGAAGCCTGAAATCTCCCTAATACTTATCCATGTCTTCTTTCTAGGATCACAGATTTAGAGCTATAAGGGACCTTAGAAATCATCTACTCCAATCCCCTCATCTTACAAATGAGAAAACTGAGATTTAATCCGCACCACTAGACTGTAAATTGTGAGCAAGGACTCTGGATCTCCTACAACACTTAAGACACCTAGCTACTCAAAAATAGTTGTTAAATGAACAACTGAGTCTATATAACAATCAGCAGCAGAAACCCTATTTAAAGCAAAACCTAACTTATGGAAACAGGGAACCAAAAGTTATCAAAATGCTTATCTACCTGGTCAATGACTTGTTTGTATATATTATTATAGGTCTGATTGAATAAGAAACCAATCCAGAAAGCCAATTATTTCTTCTTCTAGAGTACAGCATCATAAGTATGGCTTCTTGCTCTAGAGAAGTAAGAGTAGTAAAAAAGAGTAGTAGCACTGAGCATACTGGGTTTTGTTCATATAAATCCTGGACAGGACACACACACACACATACACGCACACACACGTGCACACAAACACACACACACTTTACTTCTTGAATAGTTCTGAGAGTATCATCTTGAAGTCAAACTTTTATAAGTATATATAAATAAAAATACACACACACACATACACACACCCACACATACTTATTATTTGGCAAGACCAGATAAGAGATGCATGTGAAAACACAGCATAAAGTGGGTGTAATATGTGAATGTGAAAGAAAGGTGAAAGAGAGAGTGCAAAGAGAATTCTGAGGCTGTGAACATAGAAGAATGGAAAGATGGTGGCTTCCTCATCAGAAATAGGGAAGTTAGAAGGAGAGGGAGTTTTAGGAGGAAAGACAATGAGTTCCATTTTGTATTTTCTGAGTTTGAAATTCCTGAAATGAAGGAGTCCAGGTGGAAATAGACAACAGAGTTGGAGATACAGGATCAACATCATCCAGGACTTCCACCTTCGGGAGTCTCTTCTTTCTCTTTTTGCTTCTGCAACATCGGTCTTCTGCTTCTTCTCCTACCTCTTGATCTGCTGCTTTATTGTCTCCAAAGCTAAAGTTAGCATTTTCTCCCAAGTCCAGAATTTCCTTCTGACTTCACTCTTTCTTTTAGTGTCACTACCTTCATGATGGAAACCTTTCTTTTTACAGCCATTTGCCAAGTCTAGGCATTTTACCTCCCCGATCCCTCCCATCCCATTTGCCATGAACTTTATTCCCAGTGAAACCTATCTTTCCATTACAAACTTTTACTGTCTCCCTCTTGGACAACTGCTCTTCAACAGGTACCCACACGGAGATCATGACCTGTAGCACTTACTGACCTACAGCCCCCCTTTGAGGATTGTTTAGTCATTTTTCAGTTATGTCTGACTCTTCGTGACACCACGGAGGTTTTTTTATTTGCCATTTTCTCCTCCAGCTCATTTTACAGATAAGGAAACTGAGGCAAATAAGGTTAAGTGACTTGCCCAAGTTCACACATCTACTAAATGTCTTAGGGCAGATTTGAACTCTGGAAGATGAGTCTGATTCCAGCTCTGTCTCCACTGCACCACCTAGCTGATCTCTCTGGGGATGGGTAACTGCTAATACAACTTCAACCACAATCAAAACAACTCTGTGGTTTTGCCCATTAGAATGTAAGCTCCTTGAGGACAAAGGCTGCCTTGGCTTTTATCTTTGTATCCTTGGGACACAGCGCAGTGCTGTAAGCAATTAATAATTTTTTTTCATTCTTTCATTCCCTAAAATCCATCTGGCATATGGCTTTCAGAAGTATCTTCCCATGCATAAATCTGGTCAATTCATTCTTATCAGTAGCTCCCTACTACTTACAGGGTCAAGCTCTAACCCCGCTGCCTGGCGTTTGAGACTCTCCACATTCTGATGTCATCCTGCCTCCTCTTCTATCTATTCTTTACTCCAGTCAAACTTGTCCTCCTCTGAAAACAGAATACTTCTCTGCCTTGGTGTCTTTGTGAAAATTCCTTCAGTGTCTTTCCCAGCTATATGAGTGCTGGGGATACAAAAATACAAAGACAGTCCCTGCCCTTGAAAAGGACCTCACAGTCTAAGAGAGAGACAAGACACAAACCACTATGTATAAACAAAATCTGTAGTCATCTTTTAAAGTCCAGTGCTGATGCCCCCTCCTCCTTGAAGTCTTCCTTAGTCCTTGCCCCCCCCCCAAAGGTGTTAGTAATTTTTCTCCTCTCAGACCTCACACAGTCTTCTATCTATGGAGCTCTAAGGTAGCACAAAGCAAAAGCACAGGACCTGGGAGTCAGGAGATCTGGGTAACTTGACTTCTGAGTCTATTTCTTCACCTGTAAAATTCCATTCCAGTCCTAAATCCTATTTTAACATGACCCGAAAAAAAAACCAAACAGCCAAGATACAAGGGAGAGTGAGATTAAGTTCAAAGGGGCAGTCAAGGCAAGGTGCTGTGGGAAATCTGAAAGTGGGAGCTCAATATTGGGCACTGGTGGAAAGGAGAGATTTTAACAGGCTGAAATAGGCTGAGACAGTCAGTTCCAAGAATAGTAGACAGCACTTTTTAAAGACTCACAGAGTTAAAGAATAAAGATGTCATATGCTTTTCCCTCTGATGGGTAACAGTTACAGGAAAGAATACTTTGGTGTTTGGGACACTTCAAAAAGATTTTCAGCAAAACTATTTCAATTTACAACAGTATCATCATCAATATGCAAATCAAAATATAATTGATAACCAGGCTATCTCAATTCTGGTCACATATAGGTCCATCTCTGTTCTTCTGTGCCCCAGTCCCAAAGTGACTTAATCCTGTTTGCCTCGGTCTGAAAATGAGCTGGCGAAGGAAATGGCAAACCACTCCAGTATCTTTGCCATGAAAGCCCAAAATAGGGTCGCAAAGAATGGGCCAAGACTGAGCAAAAGTCCAATTTCTTTATCCTATGGGCAACTAGGTGGTACAATGGATAGAGCACTGGGCTTGGAATCAGGAAGACTCATCTCCCTGAGTTCACATCTAGCCTCAGATACTTACTAACTGGGTCACCCTGGACAAATCACTTAACTTCGTCTGCCTCAGTTTCTTCATCTATAAAATGAGTCAGAGAAGGACATGGCAAACCATTCCAGTATCTTTGCCAAGAAAACTCCAAATGAGTTCACAAAAAGTTGGATGTGATTGAAAAAACGAC
>CM053622.1:692424059-692472802 GCA_028646595.1 Phalanger gymnotis | reverse complement strand
GTGTTAGCAAGTCTGCTTTAAAACTAGAATTATTAGCCAACATAATATCTTCGTTGGTTGTATAGTTGCTCATTAATTTAACCACAGAATATCCTAATATAATAATTCCTGGTGCCTTCAGAGTTTAAGAATGAGATTGCTTAATCAACGGGGCAGATTTAAGACTCAGGCGCTGATAATCTGTGAAGGTCAAATTCAAGTCTACCTAATGAGTATGAGTTAAAATTGCTATTTCATGTTATGTTCCTTTGTTTTTCATCTCAAGATGATTTTTCAGATAATTTCAGATAATTCAGATGATTTTTAAGACCATGGCCTCTAGAATATACCTAGATACACCTAAGCAGAAAAGTGCATGCTCCTTGATATTCTCCATACTTGTACTGAGGCTACACATAGCCTGTCTTATAGTTTTGCAGGACCTGTCACCATCTGTAGCCCTACCTAAATCTTTGTATTATCTTTTCTCAAAGAATGTTCCTTGAGGGCAAGGATTAGATAATTTTAATTGGACCTTGTATCATCTAGCATAACAGCATTGTATTCAAATGCGCAATATATGGCTGAAATAGAAAGAGGAGAATGCAAAGGGGAGACAACAAATTGGTTTATTTCCTAAACCATGTGAAAGGAAATCTGTATTTCAAAGCACCACACTTTCCAAGATAAAATTTAGGGGGGGGGGAAATATCACATGCAAAATTGACTTCATTGGCATTTGCTGATATTTTCAAAATTCAAATTGTTCTAATTCTAATTCTCTTATGTCCTATATATGAACATGAAAATTAAGGCTGATGTACATATTCAGTGATTTTGCCATAACTGTGTGTATGTGTATAAGTGCCTGGTAAATCTGATAGCAACTGTTAAAAAGTAAGAGACATACAAGAAAGTTTTCACAGTACCTGTTGGCAATTTTATAAATATGACAGAAAAAGAAAAATAATTCATTAAGTGAATTTTTAATAAACAGGATCTAATATGTTCATTAACCAATATTATAGTCTTATCTTTGATTTTTCCTTAAAAAAAAAAACTCCTTTTTAAGAATCAAGAACTCAAATGGAAATAATCTCCTTTTTGTGGTCACTTGGCCAATCAATCTGTCAATAACATTCACTGACCACCCTGCCTGTAGTTTATGGCATGTATATTCATATATGTAGGCATTTACAATCTCTCTTCTGTCTAGTGGCTTTGATCTGATCGTGTCAAACCACTGCTGAAAAATTCTGAGCAGTTCCCTATTTCCCACCAAGTAATGTTCAAACTCCTATGCCTGGCATTCAAGGTCCTCCATGATGTTACCACCTACCTTTCCTGCCTTATCTCATATTACTTCCCTCAGCATACTACATGCTACAGCTCAACTGTAGAGTGCATGATCTTCCCTAGATATACTTAATGCTTTTCTACATTTTATTCACACTTCTTCTCTGCGTTCAGTAATGTCTTCCTTGCCTTGTTCTTTAAAGACCAATTCAAATGGCATCCCCTTCACGAAACTTCCCATTCACACCTCACATAGACCTTTGTTTTGTGTCTCTCCATTTGTACTTCTATAGTACTACACATTGTCATTGGAACAGGGAAAGGAGAACCCCTTTATGTCCTTGACTAGGTAGGGCACTTCCCATGGAAGTCAGTGAGTAAATGTTAATGGCATATAACTTGGCGGTATAAACCTGAAACAGGACCTTGAACCTCTTCGTTTTTGTATATCTTACCTAAGCATGAGTCTGAGACCACCAACCAGTGATTCTGAAAGGCTGTTTCTAGTCTTGGCAGATTGCCTCTTGAGCTACAGAGGCCAAGAGTTTCTGAGTTGGGTGCTGGCTTCCTAGCTGGAAACAGAAAGTATTGCATAATACTTTCCAAGAAAGAGCACCACCACCACCAGGGGGATGCTGCAACCAAAAGAACCAAGAATTCCCAAGCCACGCCCTGGCTGGCTGTGAGATCTGAATTTGCCAAATAGTCAAGTTCGAGGTGGGGGTAGAATATCTGTTCTTAAGACCACAAGTTGTCTCATCTCCTAGAAAAGTATAATAGACATGATGGGTTATTATTTTATGTTTTAAGTATTTCTTAATGTGTGCTTCTTAGTGTTAAGTATGGCTTTTTTTGGTAGAGGAAATAAATAGCTGTCCTATATTTGATATCTGATTTGTATACTAAGATCCATTTATGAAAGTTAACTTGTTATTCTCTTTTGGTGAAACCCTAGATGTAAGTCATACTTAAGCTTAATCTTAGAGATATATCCTAAAATTCTACTCTGGAATAGGGGCATCATGAATCAAACAACATGAGAAACATCTGACTTTCCTCTTTGGGATCAAGTTTCTCTCAGAATGAATTTGAGCCCCATATAAATGCAAGATTGGTGCCCCTTTGTGGGAAGGAGCTCTCCCGCTGCCAGCTGCAGGGTGACAAAAGTCAGCTGTATTTGTCTTTCATCCTCCCACTAGACTATAAGCTTCATGAGATGAAGGACTATGTCTTATCTAAATCTTCTCTTCTTCCCCCTAAGCTATATCAGTTCTCTAAACAAAAGAAACACTTAATAAATGTTTTCAGAATGAATTAAGTATAACATACTTGTAACCCTAACAATAAAGTTTTCAAATGGGAACCTCCCAAACTTTTAACTCACTGATACTATCCATTCAACAAAATTTTGAGTTCCCACTGTGCATAATTCTGCTAGATTGTAAGCTCTAGGACAGTCTTAATCATCTTTGCATCTCCCTGGTGTCCAGCAAGGACTAGACATTTAGGCATGTTAGACTAGGCATTTAACAAGTCATTCTTGAATTAATTCACTTTCAAAATACATAACAGTTCCTATCTTCCAGGATCTGATCATCCGACTTTGGAGAGTAGTAGTATACAGTAACAGTTATAGTTAATGTTATATATACATGTGAGCATGTACACATGTACACACACACACACACATACAATTGTAGTTATTTAATGTTAATTAACAAATACTAAATATCTACTGTATTAAAGATACTGTGCTACATTGTGGAGAATACAAGCAATTATTGTTCAGTCATTTTTCAATAATGTGTGATTCTTTGTGATCTCATTTGGGGTTTTCCTGGCAAAGAAAACTAGAGTAGTTTGCCATTTCCTTCTCCCGTTCATTTTACAGATGAGGAAACTGAGGCAAACAGGGTTAAATGACATGCCCAGGATCATGCAGCTAATAAGCATCTGCAGGAAGATTTTAACTTGGGAAGATGAGTCAGGAATGATTCCAGGTCCACTGTGCCTCCTAGCTGCCCAATATAAGCAATAAGACTAGCCAAATTAAGGTGAATGTAATGTCTGCTCCTTGCTACCTGTGTGATGCTGGGAAAGTCATTTAATGAGAGGCAACATTTATGTTGCATTTATGTCACAAAGCATTTTAATGTGATCTTGTTAGAGCTTCACAACAACCCTGTGAAGTAGGTACTATATGTAATTTTATCTCCATTTTCCAGCTAACTAAACACTTTTAGAGAGGATAAAGCTGTCCAGAGTCACACAGCTGTTAAGAATAAGAGCAGGACTCTAACCCGAGGTTCTCCTGACATCCAAGTTCACTGTTCTTATTATTACATGCTGCTGCTTCACATTTTCCTTATCTGTAAAATGAAGGGATTGACCTCCCTCACTGATAATTGTCTTCTCCAGCTTTATGTCCTATGACTATATTCCCAGGTACCAGAGGAATGGTACAGGTAACTGTGATAAGAATTCAGGAGAGATCATTTAGGGGAAGATTTCTCAAAGGACATAGGACCCGAGCCAGGCCTTGGAAGACTGAGATCAAACTTAGATAAACTGAAGAGGAGGAGGAAGAGGAAGGAGAAGTACAATCTAAGAAAGAACAATGTAAGCAAAGACCCAGAAGTGAGACTGCAGTAAAGTCGGTTCAAGGGACGGCAAGTGTTCTAGTTTAGCTGAAGCAAGGTGTTCGTGCAGATGTAGACGTGTAGACTAAGTCACTACTGTGGGAACCTGTACTATGGCACCTTGCTGCAAGGCACCCTCTGATTGGTCCCTTGGTCCTTGAGACTAGAGCTACGTTGAAGATGATAGGCGATTAAGCAAGGCAGAACCACCCTCAGCAGGCTGTAAGTAGAGAAGGTCCACCGTTCCTATGAGTATGATGATTGAGATTCTACCAGCCTCTTCCTTGGACTTCCCCACCCAGCAGCGATGGTGGTTACATGAACATAGTATTGAAAACAGGTCTTGTGTAGGTGAGCCTCAGGACCTGGATCCCTTCTGCTGTTGATTCTTACCTAAGCACAGTAACTGATCCTGAGAAATGATTGTTTTCTGCCTTGATGGTTACTTTGTAAGGTCAGGAGTTTCTGAATTGGGGCCAGCTGCTCATCAGGAGATGATTCTAACAACTAGACTGCTTCTCAGAGAAGGTGGCCACTGATAGGGATCTTCCTAAACGTGAAAAGATTAAATAGCCATGCCTTTAGCCCATGTCCATGTGATCTGAATCTTATAAGTTGCTCAGACAGTACAGATCTAGAATGAAGACGAAGTAACTATTTAGCAGTTGTACAAAGTTAGCATCATCTCCCAGGAGGATATGTGTGATGTTGTCCTTTTGTATCTTAAGTATTTGTTAATATGAGCTTATGAGTCTTTTATGTTTTAGGCCTACCTTTGATGATGGAAGAAATAAATCATTGTCCTATACCTAACCCCTACTTCGTACGTCGAGTACCCTTTTCTAGGAATGATCCTGTTAATCCCTTTTGGGGATGCTCTAGACGTGAGCCATACCTAAGCTTCAAAAAAAAAAAAAAGTCTTCCCTGGCAGGGTGGGGACACCAGAAGTCAGAAAGAACAAGAGAAGCCTGATGCCTTTTGCTTGGGGGTTGGTTATCACATAAGTAAACCTTCGCTCCCTCTCAGTTCAAAGCAGGACCATGTTGTGGAAAAAAAGACTGTGGAGCCGTAGTGGAGCTTCTCTACATTTCTTCTTATCAACTACTAAGTGGTAAATTCTTCCTAGCTGAGTCACAATCTTCTTCAATGCAAACCATGTTATAGGGACCAACCCCAGTATGAGTCAGTGATGTGATATGGCAACCAAAAAAGCCCAACGCAGACCTGGGCTGCAATAGAGGCAGCTGGTAGTACACCAGGCCTGGAGTCAGGAATATCTAAGGTCAAATCCAGTGTCAGGTGCTTACTAGCTGTATGACTCTGGGCAAGTCATTTAACCTGTTTGCTTCAATTTCTTCAATTGTAATATGGGGATAATAAACAGCACCTTCCTCACAGGGTGTTTGTGTGTGAGGACCAAATGAGATAATATTTGTAAAAAGTGCTTAGGACAACGCGTGGCACGTGGTGGGTACTATATACATGCTTATTCCCTTCCCTTCTCCTAAGAGGGGCATAATTTCCAGGAAAAGGGAGAGTACTCTACTCTCAATAGGCAACTCATCTGGAGTATCGTGTTTAAGAAGGACATCGATAAGCTGATGAGTGTCCAGAAAAGGGCAACCAGGACAGTGAAAGGCCCTGAGAGCTAGTCATATGAAGATCATTTGAAAGAACTGGCCATTTTTAGCTAGGAGAAGAGAAGACCCAGCAGTCTTCAAGCATCTGAAGAGCCATCACATAGAGGGAGCATTAGATTTATTCTCATGGGCCCCAAAAGGCCCATCAGGACCAACGGGGGGAAATTGAAAAGAGGCCAATTTATGTTAGATGTCAGGGAAATTTTCCTAACAATTAGAGCTATCCAGAATGGAAAATGAAGACTTCAGTAGGTAGTAAGACGCCCTCATCAATGGTCTTCAAGCAGAGGCTGGATGACGACTTGTCAGTTAATGTTATGGTAAAGACTCTTTTTGGACTGGCTGGACTACATGGCTGCTGACATCCTAGCTGGATGTCAGCTTCTGTGATTCTGTGAATGTCACTGATGCCAGTGTTCCTTTGCATCTTTGTGTTCATACCTTACCTTTATTTGCCTTCATTCAATGAAAAAGGATCTGTGAAGCAGGTTCAGACCTTGTTGTCCAGCCTTTTCCTATGGGTTTGGGGAACAGAGTTTGAAATAATTTTGGGGAGACAAGCTGATCTCCCTATTTTGGATCACTCCTCATCAGTCCATCCTCCACAGCTGCCAAAATGGTTTTCCTAAAACATTGCCCAGAGCAGCAGACATTATTAGCCAGACATCTGCTAGAGCTCTCTATTTGCCAAAAGCAGTGAATAATGTCTCAACTTACCTTAGGGAGAATTGCATCCTTTTAAAAGGTTAAGGAGCAAATACAAATTCTATTCTGGATCTGGTTCTTACAAATAAAGAAGAAATGGTTGCTGGGGGTAGAAATGATAGGAACCCTGGATGGCATGAGTTTAGGTATGGTTTGGACTGAATGGCTACTTCTACTCTCCAATTCTGTGATTCTGTGAGAAGTGAAAAATTCCTTCTTAATGTATATGATAGAGAAAGAAGAGGAAATCTGAGTCAGTCTGATCTGAAGCCTAAATTTTGGGAAACCCCATTTGAAATGAATCAAAAGAAAGGTAGGCAAGGTCTCATTAACTGAAATTCTCCAGAGGAAGTCAGCCCAGATGGATGGGAAATACCCAAGAATTAAGTTCTAAGGCATAAGAAGAGCCAATTTCAATAAAGAAGGAAAAAGGGATTTATTTGAAGAGATAGATATAAATGTGTATGGAATTCATCAACCAACTAAAGTTTTAAAAAGAAATGTACAGAAGATGGAAGTGAGGTCTGGTAACAGAAAAACCTGACTTTTGAGAAAAGCAAAGAACAATATAAGTTCTGTGGTGGTGGTAGTTGCTATATGGGGAAGACAAAGAGGATGAAAGATGGGCTGGGAACCTTTGTTCCTTTACTTGGGATATACAGGAAAATGATAATTAAAAAAAAGGCAGAGCTGATTATTTAGTATATACTTTGCTTCTGTTTTCTTTGACAAGGAGAATGACCTCTGACTGGAAAAGACAGATCAAAAACAAGTAACAGGCTGTCAATTCCCCAAATAAGTAAGGAGATAGTAAAAGGACAACTAGTTATTAGTTATCATGAATGAATTCAACCCATCTGGCCCAAATGAGCTACATCCTCAGTTACAGAAAGAACTGGCAGAAGGAACTGCTAAACCACTGTCAACGATGTTTAAAAGATTATGGAACATTTGAGAAACAATACCAGCCTGGGAAAGAGCAAATATCTTGATTTTCAAAATAAGAGAATGTCATCTATAAACACTGAGCTTAACTTTGATTCCTGGCAAAATTCTAGAATGGATGATTAAGATCATGCCAGACTAATCTCATTTCCTTTTTGGACAGGTTTACTAAAGTAGTATATGAAGGGAATACTGAGGACTTAGTACCTAGGTATTAGTAAAGGTCTTGATAAATTATATCATAGTTTTCATGGAGAAGATGGAGAGATGTGGCCTGGAAAGCAATACAATTGGCTTGATTCAGAATTTTTTCAGTGGTCAAAGTAAAAGTGTATTTATTAACAGTTCAGTGTCAACCTGATAGGAGGTCCTATGGAGAAACTCATGCAAATGTTTTTGACCCTAAATTGTTTAACATTTTTATCAGTGACTTGGAGAAAGTCATAAATGGCATGTTCATCAGACTTTCTCATCAGATAACACCAAGCTGAGACAATGCTATTTGATGGTTCTCTTCTCACTCTTCTGACTACTCTTTCTCAATCTTATTTGCTGGCTCTTCCTCCAGATCATGCCTAACCATTAGTGTGTTCTAAGACTCTGTCCTCTATGCTGTCTTGCTTGGTAATCTCATCAGCTTCCATGCATTTAATTATTTTCTCTATGCAGATGATTCTCAAACCTATGTATCAAGCCTTAATCTCTCTCCTGACCTCCTGTTTCACATTGCCAACTGCCTATGAGACATTTTAAACTTAAGATGTCCAAATGAGAACTCAAAATCTTTCTCCTCAGACCCTTATTTCTATTATTGTCAAGGTCGCCACCATCTCCCCGTCACCCAAGTTTGCAGCTTAGGTATCATTCTCCTCTCCCCCTTTTCACTCATCCCACACAGCCCACCTGTTGCCATGACCTGTCATTTCTACCTTCAAACTTTGTCTCAAATTTGTGCTTTTCTCTCCTGTGACACACCCTCCAGTGTTGTACAGACCTTTCTCACCTCCTACTGGACTGCTGCAATAGTCTTCTAGTTGGTCACCCTGCCTCAAATCTTTCCCTGTTCAAGTTCACCCTCCACTCAGACGCCAAAGTGATCTTCCTAAAGTTCAGGTCTATGTAACCCCACTACTCAGTGTACTCCAGTGGATTCCTTTTGATCTGCACAATAAAGTATCAGTTTGGCCTTCACCACCTAGCCCCTTCCTACCTTTCCAGTCTTCTTTCACTTTACTCCTCTTTACCTAATCTATAACCCAGCAATACAGGATTTGTTGCTGTGCCTCACAGTGGACACTCCATCTCTTGACTTTGTGTCTTTTCACTGGTATCCTATTGACCTGAAATGTTCTCCTTCCTTACCTTCACCTCTTAGCTTTCTTAATGCAGCTCAAATCCCATGTTTTGCAAGAAGCCTTTCCCAGTCCCCCTTACTAGTAGTGTCTTTCTTTTGAGATTACTTTTCATCCATCTGTCTTATCTATCTAATTATCTATCATCTATCTATATTAAATATATGTAAGCATATATCAAATGTACATAGTTGGTTGTCTCTCTCGTTATAATTAGCATCTATTTTTGCCTTTCTTTTAATCCTCAGTGCAGTGGATAACAGATTCTAAAAAGATCTCAACAGCCTAAAGTATTGAACTGAATCTAATAAGATGCAATTCAATAAGGATAAATATAATTATCTTCTACTTGTCCACGGGGGGTGAGGGGAACTTGTATAAGATGTAAGGAGGCACACAGAGACAGAGGGCAATTCTGAAAAAGATAGTATTTTAGCACATGGAAATCTCAATACGAGTCAGCAATGAGATGTGGCAACCAAAAACATTCATGGAAATTTGGGCTATGTTAAAAGAAGCGTAACTTCAAAGAATATGGATGTTATAGTTCCACTGTACTCTACTTTGTCCAGACAGAAATCATCTGGAGTACTGCATTTATTTCTAAGTGTCACGGTTAAGAAAGATATTAATGCCTGTTGAATGTCCAGAGAAAAGCAACCAGGATGGCGAAGAGCCTTGAGTGCATGTCACATGAAGATCAGTTGAAAGAACTGGGTTTGTTTACCCTGGAGATGCCAAGGCTCGAGGAGGTATGAAAGCAATGTTCAAGTATTTGAAGAAGTGTCATGTAGAGAGGGTCTCAAGAACAAGGACCAGTGGGTAGAAGTTGAAAAAAAGGCAAATTTGGGCTTGGCATCTATTGGAGCTATCCAAAAGTGAAATTGGGAAGCTCAGTAGGTGGTAGGATGACCTTCATTGGTGGTCTTGAAGAGGCTAGATGTCTACATGTTGGGTCTAGAGTAGGGAATTTCCTTTGGGTATGGCTTAGACTAGTGAACTGTGAGGTCTCTACCAACACTTAAATTCTGTGCCACAAACCACAGTCACACTGATGATGCTCCTTTCACATGATATTCCATTTCACATCTTTGCACAAAGGCTGTTTCCCATGTCTGAAGTGCACTTCCTCCTCACCATGACTTCTCAGAACCCCCAGTTGTTTAAAAGCTGACATCAAATGTCGCCCCTAATAACAGGGCTTTCCTAATCCATCTACACCCCTCCCCCAAATTATCTTGTCTTTGTTTGGTATTTTGTCTTTATTGATCACATTATAAGCTCCTTAAAGTCTAGGATTGCTTCATTTTTGTCTTTGTATCCCCAGTCCTTGAAACCTAGTTGGTTCTTAGTAAGTGGTTGTTGATTATCAGTTGTCTGATAAAAGAAATTTCCTAACTATCATTCAGACAGCTAGTTGTCTGGAATAAGGATATCACATCAAAACTAAATAAATGTTAAAAAAGTTAGGAAGGAAGGAAGGAGGAAGGAAGAAGGAAAGAAAGAAAAAGACAGAACAAAAGAAACAGAAAGAAATAAGGAAGGAAAGAGAGAAAGAAGAGAAGGAAAAGATTTAATCTTTGCCTGGAACATTTTCCTTGCTTTTGTTGGATGCTTAGCTGAGTGTGATAGGTCATAACCCTTGGCCTTGCATTCAAAAAGCAACTCTTTAGGTGAAAGAGAGGTTTTCTAGGCAATGTGCTATAATAGAGAATAATAGCTGGCCCTAAAAGGTCTGGTGGCTGTAGTCTAGTGGGTAATAACAGAGAAAAGTTCAGAGACCATAACAGTAGCAAAGATGGCCAGCAGAAAGAATCCACCTATTAGAGTAGCAGGAAAAGTCAACAGCACTCGTCATCAGAAGTGTGAATTACCTCAGCCATCTTACAATTTTCTCTAGTTGTGAAGATTCCTGGAGTTACTTTTCATCCGTGATCCTTGTTCGCTGTATGTTCCCTCCATTTTTTCCTTGCCCTACCAGTGGTGTAGTAACGAGAAGGAGAATGTACCCCAGGTGCACATGGGACTACATTTTCTAGTCCCTTTCCTTTCTAAACTGTTGATTAAATGTCTTATTTCAAACTAACATATCTTCTGGCTGGCAAAGTAAACAGACTGGACGGACTTCATGAACTATGATTTTGAGCAGATGTTGCACCACAGAGAATCTCAAACCTGGGTTACTTTTCTGACATTCCATGAGTAGATCCCTTATATGCCTCAGACACAAAGGGGAAACATTGTAAAAGAAGAATCAATGAGACTTGGTGACTGGCTGAATACCAGAGGAGACAGAGAAGAATTAATTAAGGATTGATCCCAGGTTTTGGGCCTGAGTGACTGGGAAAATGGTGATACCATTATCAAATATGGGGAAGTTTGGAGAGAAAGCTTGGTTTGGGGGAAAAAAAATCTTATTTGTTTTTACATATATTGAACTTAAGGTATCAATAAGACATCCTTTCTTGTATAGGTATACAATCAACCAGATGGCCTCCAAGGCCTCTTCCAATTAAATTCAAATCGAGTCAGTAAATATTCATTAGGAACCTACTATTGCTAGTTATCTGAAAGAGGGGAAGACACCAAAGGTATGGAAAAGATTCAGACTTTTTTAATACAAAAAAGTAATGGAGGTCATCAATAAAAACTGAACAATATTCCTTCTCCCTCATTTGTATTAAATATTTATGAGCTTGATGGATAAGAGATGTTGTTTGTCCTTCATTCTCAAAGAGGACCATGATATCAGGAAGGAGATGTCGTGACTTGCAAGTGAACTGATTTAAGTGACAGAGGATTATGCAAAGCCACCAGCCTCAGTCACTCCTCCAGAGTGGATGAGAGATAATCTCAGAGGGAAGGCACTAGCAATGAGGGAGACTGGGAAAGGTTTCTTGCAGAAGGTGGGATTTGAGCTGTACTAAGAAAATTAAGAAGTGAAGTTGAGGAAGGAGAACATTCCTGGTAAGTAGGATGGCCAGTGAAAAGACACAAGGTCAAGAGATACAGTGTCCACTGTGAGTCACAGAAACAAGTCCTGTATCGCTGTATCACAGATTAGGTAAAGAGGAGTGAAGTGAAAGAATACTGGAAAGGTAGGAAGGGATTGGGCTGTGAGGGCCAAACTGATATTTTATTGTGCAGATAAAAGGAATCCACTGGAGTATATTGAGTAGTGGGGTTACATAGACCTGAATTTTAGGAAAATCACTTTGGCATCTGAGTTAGGGATGAACTTGATTTGAGGCAGAGAGACCAACCAGAAGACTAATGTAATAGTCTAAGCATGAGGTGAAGAGGGTCTGTACAAGGATGGAAGGTATGTTGGAGGAGAGAAAAGTACAAAATTGAGAGACTGCTTGAGCAGGAAGTCCCATGGTCAGACCTATTGTTTGGGAATATAAATTAGATGATTATGGAGCAATTGGATTGGAGAGAGGAGACACTGAAGGTGGGGCGACTACTTTTGATTCAAATGGAGATGTCCAATGAGTAGTTGGATTTTAAGGCCTCATGGTCAGTAAAGAAGCCAAGGCTGGCCATATCAATTTAAGAGTTATTCTCAAAGAATAAAAGTTGAAGAGATGAGAATGGATGTTCTAAAGGATGTATCTATTGAGTAAGCAATTGGATTAAGTGACAACTATAAAGTCTTTTCCATGAAATTCTATAAAATTCCTTCTAAGAGAAGGAATAAATGGAGAGACCTCAAATATCTGAGAACTAAATCTTGGGATACCGAGGGGAAGGATTCAGCAAAACAAAGGAGTTGTGACAGAGGTTGGAAGAAAACAAGGACACAAATGCCAAGGAAGTAGAAAAGTGAATTGATTTGTTGATTTACTCAGGGAAAAACTGTCTTCAAGTTATAGCTATATATATTAAATTACATTAAATTATAACTTTTAGATATTATTGAATTTACTTACAGCTGCACAAATTTGACACATTTTTTCCCTCTGAACTCATGCCAGCTTGAAACAGCCAAGACCAGCTGGCTCTCTTTCCCATGCCCCAACAGGCAAATGAATCAACATTTATATGGACAACAGGTATGCCTTTGGGGTCATACGTGACTCTGGGATGCTTTATAGACACAAGGATTTTCTTACCTCCTTCCAATCCATTGTAAAAAAAAAAACAGTTAGCAGGTCAGTCGGCTCCTTGACACTCTCCTCCTGCCAAAGGAAGTAGCCACTGTTAAGGTTCCTAGCCATGACAGAGAGGGAATACATTTGCTGACCAAGCAGCCTTTCAGGCAGCCTTAGGTCCTGTAATCCCTATGCTCTCTCTCAGATGACCAGCCCCAAACCTTACTCTCTGAATTTCACCCCTGGGGAAATCATGCCTTCATAGGCCTAAATTACTATTAGAGCCTAAGGAGCTCTTATGCAGAGAGGGCTGCCTCAGGTACCTGTACAGACTTTCAGTACGCCCAAACAGTCTCATGGTTTTGCCTGACTCTTTGTGCCTCCCCATGAGGGAGTTCTTGAATTCTTTCAGCCACTGGGGTACTGACAAGCTTCTCAGTTTGCCCCCCAAAACTGGTGGGGAAGTTTCTGATAGGCTGCTCAAATGCTGTATTTGCCCTAAACGTAACGTCAGCAAACCCTTGTCACTGAACCTGGGAAAATTACACCTCTCTGATGGCCCTTTCCACATCTGGCAGATGAATTTCAAACAGCTGCCTCCAACTTCTGGATACAGATATGTTCTGGTTATGGTTTGTATGATTTTCAGGTAGGTGGAGTCCTTCCCATGCCAATAGGCCATGGCCACGCTCCTCCTTGAAAAAATATTCCCCTCTTGGAGTATCCCTTAGGAAATTAATGGTGACAGGTGGGCCCATTTTAATGGGAATATTGTTTCTGACCTCTTGGCCGTTTGGCCCATTTTGCAGCATCTCCATTGTGCCTATCATCCCCAGTCTTCCAGGTTAGTGAAGCATTTAAATAGGGTACTAAAAACCCAGCTGTCCAGATTCTCTGATGACTTTGGCCCATGGTCCAAAGCCCTGGCCCTAGTCTTCCTCAATCTACAGGCTGCCCCATTTGGGAAACACAAACTTTCTCCCTTTGAAATTGTTACTGGATGTCCCATGAGTCTGTCAGCCCTGACCAATGACCCCCTGAGGGCCAAGGGTTCCCTCATTTCTTATTGCAAGGAGCTCACACAATCCATTTCAACCCATGACCATCTGATTTCTCCGTCCTACTCCAGGCCATCCTCTGATCAAGATTGGGCATACTGGAAGTGGCATCTCTGAAAGGACATGTTGTAGCCTTGATGGAAGCAACCATACCAAATTCTGCTAACCAACCCATGTGCGGCCAGACTCCAAGGTGTGGATAGCTAGGTCCACCTGTCCCATTTTAAGAAGGCCCCTAAACCTGAGTTGACCTCTCAACCTATCAGAGACCTCTCCCTGTGTCTGACCAGGACTGAGAAGCACTTATACCTGTGGTAGATGGCTCTCCCAAGATTCCAGTTGAGAGCTGAAAATAACAGATGACCCCACTCTTTATCAGATTCTTTGACTTTATCTTCTTCCACATGCTCTCCCTGGTTCTTCATGTGCTATCACTTCTTGACCTCCTGTGCTATATGAACTCCTGACAACTCACTGGCCTGATTCCGCTCTTGGTCTCTGCAGTTGTCTTCATGGTATGCTATCTCTCACTGGCTGAACTTGGATTGACATCTTGGAGATGGTCATTATAACTCCTCTGAGTTTATGCTTTGGCTGCTTCGGTCACTTTTTCTATCTGACAGGCCCTAGCCATAGCAGCTGACCTGTCTACTTGTTGGCTCTATACACAACATGACCATTCTGCTGTTGGGCCTACTCTCTTCACCTACCCTGTAGGATTACAGATTTGAGCCGATAAGGTGCCCCACATGCATGCTTTCCTCCAATCATTCTACATATTTTTATACCTTTGTCATGTGTCAATGACCTCATTGGGATCACCACTATTCAAGTGTCCGTCTTGCCCAATCTTCAATAGTCTATATTAACCTCACCCTCTGTATCCAGATCTCTTCTGAGCATCTGCCTGGAGCCCTGGATGTTGGAAGCTTAGCCCCTCACCTTTGCAATCTCACTCTGATGTGAAGAGGAGGAGATCCACAAAGCTTCTCTAACTCTACTCTTTTCTCTTCTTTCTCTGGTAACTTTATCCTATCCAATCATCCCTGTAACTTGGGGATTCCTGCTAATCAGCCTGAGAAGGGCAATATGCTCTCTCCCTTCCCAGGAAAACTTGAGGTTTTGACTCAACTATTGGGGGTTTTTTTAAACCAGACTGTCTCCCTGAATTGCTCTTACCATACCATGTCTGCCCTTCCAATGACTCCACTGGGTTTCGTGCCCCAAATGTGCTGATAACTATCTTCAGTGCCCTTGTGTGTGGATATAATGCCAAGGGAAACCTGTTTGTGCAGCAGTCACTGCCCTTGAGGGACCTGCCCATGGTCTCTTCTTCCTCTGCAGCACTAATCCGTATCAGGCTCACTCACCTTGGTGGTCTGGGACCTGAGGTTTGGTCACCATGGTACTTAACTTTTCCAAGCATACTGGCCTCAATGCTTCAGAAATCCTCAGCATTGGTATCTTCTTTCCCCTTTGCAGACTGATCTAATGTGGACTGGCTTCACATGCTGATCCCAAGATTTGGTATCCTAGAGCTGGAACAAGCTGTGGGGAATCTCCCCACTGGCTGACTCCTTTAATAAGACTACTGAGACACATGAGGCCTTAAACAGGAAGGTCTTCTCCCTCCCCAAGGTTCTGTTACAGAACTGCGGGACCCTTAACATCATGTTAGCGGTCCAGTGAGGTAGGTGTACCTTCCTTTGCATCAAAACTATCAAAGCTAAGGTCAAGGTCCTTGATGCTCTTGGTACCGCCCCCCCCCCCCCAAACCTATGGGGATTCTGAGATTTGTTCAGCTGGCTCCCCAGACAATGGAGCAGGATTTTCTGCCCCCACTACAAGATCTTCTGCTCTATGTTACCATTTTTCTCCTCTGCATTAGGTGTTGCATTTTTTGTTTTTCGAGACTTAAAACTAAATGGAGAAACATCAGTTGCTCGTGGTTAGGCCGAGCTAATATAATAAAAATGACAATTTTACCAAAATTAATTTACTCATTCAGTGCCATACCAATAAAACTACCAAAACATTATTTTATAGGGCTAGACAAAATAATAACAAAATTCATCTGGAAGAACAAAGGTCCAGAATATCAAGGGAATTAATGCAAAGAAATGCTAGGGAAGGTGGCCTAGCCATACCAGATAAACTGTATTATAAGGCAGCTATCATTAAAACTACTTGGTACTGGCTAAGAAATAGAGTGGTGGATCAGTGGAATAGGTTAGGTACACAAGATGCAACAGTCAATGACTATAGTGATCTACTCTTTGATAAACCCAAAGAATCTAGCTTCTGGAATAAGAACTCACTATTTTACAAAAGCTGCTGGGAAAACTGGAAAACAGTATGGCAAAAATTGGGCATAGACCAATATCTTAAACTGAAAACCAAAATAAAGTCAAAATGCGTCCACAATTTAGATATAAAGGCTGATACTACAGGCAATTTGGGAAAGCAAGGAATAGTTTACCTGTCAAATTTATGGAGAAGGGAAGAATTTATGACCAAACAAGAGATAGAGAGCATTACAAAATGCAAAATGGATAATTTTGATTATGTTAAATTGAAAAGTTTTTGTACAAACAAAGCCAATGCAACCAAGATTAGGAGAGAAGCAAAAAACTGGGAAAAAAATTTTACAACCAATGTCTCTGATAAAGGCCTTATCTCTAAAATATACAGGGAACTGAGTCAAATTTATAAGAATACAAGTCATTCCTCAATTGATCAATGGTAAAAGATATGAACGGGCAGTTTTCAGAGGAAGAAATTAAAGATATCTATAATCATATGAAAAAATGCTCTAAATCACTGTTGGTTATAGAGAAATGCAAATCAAAACAACTCTTAGATACTACATCTCTCCTGTCAGATTGGCTAACATGACAAAACAGGAAAATGATAAATTCTGGAGAAAATGTGGGAAAATTGGAACATGATTGCATTGTTGGTGGAGTTGTAAACTGATCCAAACATTCTGGAGAGCAATTTGGAACTATACCCAAAGGGCTATAAAGATATGCATACCCTTTGACCCAGCAATCCCACTTCTAGGGCTGTATCCTAGAGATCATACAAATGAGAAAAGGACCCACATGTACAAAAATATTTATAGAAGCTCTTTTTTGGTGGCAAAGAATTGGAAATCAAGGGGATGCCCATCAATTGGGGAATGGCTAAACAAGTTGTGGTATATGAATGTAATGGAATATGATTGTGCTATAAGAAATGAAGAGCAGATTAACTTCATATTAACCTGGGAAGATTTATGTGATCTGATGCTGAGTGAGGGGAGCAGAACCAGGAGAACATTATACATGATTATAGACACACAGTATCTGTGATGACTAACTTTGATAGACTTGGCTCTTCTCAGTAATACAAGGTTCTAAGGTTGCTCCAAAAAGACTCATGATGGAAAACACCATCCAAATCCAGAGAAAGAATTACAGAGTCTGAATGCAGATTGAGGCAAACTATTTGCTCTCTTTTTTTTTTCTCTTCTTTTTTGGTTTCCTCTCTTCTTTCTCATGGTTCATTCCATTGGTCATAATTCTTCTTTACGACATGACTGTTGTGAAAATAAGTTTAATGTGAAGGTATATGTAGAACCTATATTGGATTACTTGCTATCTTGAGCGGGGAGGGGAGGGAGGGAAGGAAAATTTGGAGCTCAAGAACCTGTGGAACTTAGTGTTGTAAACTAAAAATAAAAAATAAATTAAAAAAAGACTTAGAACTAAAGTCATTTGTTCCATTATGGTCCAGCAGCACATATAACTCCTTGAAGTCTCTGTAGCACCAGTGGTTGCCTTGACCATGAAAGGTGGGGGTGGAGAGAGATGTTGAATTTACTTACAGCTGTGTGGCCTTGACACATCTTTTTTTTTTCCTCCTAACTCCTGAACTCTCAGTTGTCTACCAGCCAGGAATGCTGGAAACCAGCTTTGTGGTCTTTCCAAGGTCTGTGACATGCACATGGGAGAACCACCCATGAGCTGTTCCTGCTACTGTTCTCCACCTCTACTGGCTACTAATCTACCTTATATGAAGCTCCCTTGAAAATTGTGAACATCCTGCTTCCTGGTGTTCTATTGCCTGGCCTCTCCTCCTTCTTCATCTATGTCAGCAGGTAATCACAACTTCACAACTTACAGGAAAACCAGATTTATTACAAGAGAAATGAACATGCATGTGGAAACCTAAACCAAAGCTAAGAACTCACAGTCCACACAGAAGTCTGTGTATTTATGACAGTATAACAAAGAAGGAGGAGAAAACAGAAATCTCCTCCTAAAGGGAAGTGGCTTGGTAGGAGGAAAGGCACAGTAAAGGTGGGAAAAGGACAAAACTCTTCCCAAAGGGCAAGAGCAAGACCATGGCAAAAGCAGTCTTCTTTTCCCTCAGGAACTGCTAGACCATAAATACAGGAGGGTCTGCATATCTACAAGGGTCCCAGTTGCACAAGTAGTTTCCCAGCCTAGTGCAGACTGACTGATGCCTGTCTTGACTCCCAAGGGCACACTGGGCATCCAGCATGGGGTGCAAACAACAAATCATGGCAACTGGAAGGGGTTTCGTCCTTAACAGTTCAGAGCCTCTGGCATACTACAGGTCCAGCTTCTGGAAACTATGGCAACTCTAGAAGAAAGGCTGGGTTGGATTCAGGGCAACAACTATAATATAGTCAACCTGTGTGCCTGGTTCTGATGGGCACTCTAGTATCAAGTGCTATGTGGTATCCCAAATTGAAATTCCTTTACCTTCAATAAATCTCTTTTGTCCTACTACTTTATAATTGGTTATTAAAAGCTAACACTATTTATTGCCAATTAGCATCTCCCCCTAGTGGTAAACTACTATTTATACCTATGATGGGAAATTTAAAAAGAAAAGGAAAAGAAAGGACAATGATCCCCCCAAGTAGTCATTAAGAGACTGCGCTTCCCTCCACTACTGGAGGATAAAGCGACTCTGCACTGCTGTTTTGCTCATGAATTGCTGAGGCTTTTCTAGAACATTTTGCCTGGATTTTTTCTGTTGCCCCATCACATTTTATCTTGCATTTTACTTGCTGGTATATATGGCATAACCCCCAAATAGCTCCTTGAGGACAAGGACTCTCTTTCTGATCTTTATATCCTTTGTACCTATCACAATTCATTACACACAGTACGTACTTAAATATTATTGAATGGGAGGCAAGATGTGATGATTCAATGTGATTTTGCTAAAGTAGTCCTCAGATCTTTTCTTTCCACCAATTACTGAAGCAAAAACTAATTTTTGGCCACTATGAAGAAGCAAATCAAACCCCTAAGTTTTCTAGGTAAATGGTGGTTAGACTGAGATTACAAAAACAGGATATGGAAAGTGAGGATGGAGGACAGCCAAAAAACTAATTCATGCAAATGAACTTAAGACCAAATGAAAAAAAAATCGCCAAATTGTAACTCAATTGCTATAACCCAAACTAAAAAAGTCCTTGTGTCCAAATGTTCTAAAAATAGATAATTGAAACAGAATGCTCATTATCTGCAGTTTATTCTCTCAAAGAAGAAAATTAAAAGGAAAAAATTAGCAACTGTAACCAGTGACAACATCAGCACTTTTCTTTATGTTCAAGAAAACAATGTACCAAATACAATCCAAATTCAAAAAATACTTTAATTTTCCTCATTATTTCAATGAGAATTTTATATTTTATCTTGAACTAAAATCTATGTTGCTGTGTACATTTTTATGATACAGAAGGAATTAGTCTAGAAAGTACAGATCTTGTTTCATCATTCATCATAATGCTGAATGAACTGTTTTCCTTTTCTAGGAACCAATTGAATAAAATGTTACTGTGGAAGAGGGATGGATTACTGAAACTAAAATTTAGGTTACTAAGTAAATAAAACTATCAAAAGTAAGGTCATCTTATATTACATGTAAGACTACAGCACGCTTGAGCCAGCTAATCCCTACCTCCTCAATCTTTCCAAGAATGCTTTAAGGACTTTTAAAGTTCTCCGAATTCAGAGAGTTTAAAAAAAATGGGGAAGAGTAGAGATGTAGGTACAGAATATTATGTCCATTTGAAATTAAATTGAAAAGTTTAGCATACTGGAAGATGAAGAAAAAATAATAATTTTCAAATACTTAATTAGCATGTTTTTTCAAACTACAGAATGCTATAGAGGAAAAGACTAAAATTTTTCTCTGATTCTTTTCATTAGCAATTTGGGATATCTGAATCCTGGCTAGGTTGAAGTTCACTTTAGTTCTGTCTATGAAGAAAGGATTTGCTGATTAAATTAAAAATGGAAATGGAATTGAAAAAGGATATTTTTAACCTAATTAAAAGATTAAAAACTCTTTTTGCAGACGTTAGCTCCCAAATTTTTGGTACGTGGATTATATTAATTCCAAATGAGTTTACTAAAGCAGGAAGTAATTTTGATTTCCTTTGTTAGTGCTCATCCTACCCCCCCCCACTTCCCTCTAACCAAATTATTTTGTATTTACTTATTTACATATGCAATATGTTGCTTCTGCTGCAGGAGAATGTCAGTTCCTAAAAGGCAAGGACTGTTCTGGTTTTTTTTTTCTCTACATCCCTAGGATCTGCACATAGCAGTAGGGTGGTAGAACTGAATTTGGCAATTGAAATATTTGTTTTTACTGATAAGGATAGGACTCTGAGTCTGGAGACCCTCACTTCCTGAAGGCCAGGACTGTTACATCTCCACCCCTCCCTCAGGGTTCTGCATTACCTGCCGAGGGGTTGGGAGCATGTATGTTGTTGTTGTTGAGTTATTTCAGCTACTCCCAACTCTTCATGACCCCATTTGGATCACACAGCTAGTGTCTAAGACCATGTGATGATGAGTCTTCCGGTTTCCAAGCCTAGTACTCACTCTATCCTAGCTCCATCTACCTGCCCAGGAGAGCAAATGGTCTCAGTCATATGCTCAAGCCCCTTCCACCATTGATTACGTTCTCCCAATTTTAGGGATCCACAGAATCCCGGTTTCATTTTTTTCCTTTTTTTTTTGGAGGGTGGCAGGCAGGGCAATTGGGGTTAAGTGACTTGCCAAAGTCACACAGCTAGTAAGTGTGTCAAGTGTCTGAGGCCGCATTTGAACTCAAGTCCTCCTGACTCCAGGGCCGGTGCTCTACTCACTGTGCCACCTAGCTGCCCCCCAGTTTCATTTTACCACTTAATCAGATTCACTTTTACAAAGAATTTTGTTGTTGTTAAGTTGTTATTCAGTTATGTCAGACCCTTCATGACCCCATTTGGGATTTTCTTGGCAAAGGTACTAGAGTGGTTTGCTATTTCCTTCTCCAGCTCATTTTACAGATGAGGAAACTAGGGTAAACAGGGTGAAGTGACTTGCCCAGAGTCACACAGCTAATAAGTGTGTGAGGCCAGATTTGAACTAAGGGAGATGAATCTTCCTGACTTTAGGCCCTATACTCTATTAATATTTACTTCCAATTTATAGCCAGAACAAACATATAAACATTCCCCCAACACCTACTGGGTATAACTCCTCTACATTCCCTGGGGAGGGGAGCAAGATTAGGTTTACAACTTAACTCAGTTTCCACCAAGATGAAATTCCAAAGTCCCCCAGGTTCCCTTCCCTGGATTTTTAGGACCTCCCTACTGGGCACATATGGCCTGGAATCTTGGCTCTGAGCTTCCCATGACTCAAGCTCCCAGGTCCAGGGTTCTGCTCCTGAAAAGAACAAATGAAATGGGTCAAAACCACAAACCTATTTCCAGGGCCCCAGGGTTTAAGGGGTAGGGGAAGGTAACTATTTTCTCACCTAGCTAATTGCATAGTGACCATTCTTTGAGGAAGGAGGGAGGGAGGCAAAGAAAGAGGAGGATAAAAAGGAGGAGGAAGCAGAGAAGGAGAGAGGGAGAAAGAGAGTGAGAGTCTATTTCTACTGATGTGGTAGGTAACGAAAGCATGTCATGACTGATTTAGGCTATTTTCCAAAATGAAATCATTTCAAATGACTCCAATAGTCCTTTCAACACTGTGATTATCAAACTGGTCACTATTGTTAGAAATTGTCTAGGAATAAACAATACTCGTTGGAAGGCCAAGAAGATTTTAATTATATCTTACATTTATTCCTCCTGAATAAATGGGTACATCCCCTGAACAGAGTAAGGGGAGTACAAGGGACTTGGACAAATGCCAGTCCTTCTATTGGCTCCTAATTTGAATCTCCTGCCTGGCTCTTCATTGGCCAGATGCAACCCCCTGAACTGCCCACATCATGACTCCCTCAAACTGCTCCTTAAGCATGCGTACAAGCCTCTAATCTTTAGCCCAATCAGAAGCCTGGTCTCTGCTCTAAAGCTGGGGGAGGGGGGAGATACTTTCATCTCTGTGGAAACAAAATTGATTCCACCATTTCTCATGGTCTCATAGGTTATGCCAGTAGACCAATGTTATTTGTTAAAATCTCATTAATTTGGTCAATGGTAGTTAACTAAAGCATGGAATTCAGCAGCAAGCAGGGCAATACTTATAGTGGCTTTTCATGTTATCTAACTATCTAATATTTTAATCACACAGGGATAGTTATCTCTATCCAAATAGTTTGCAAATTCTATAATAGAGCAAGGACTACTACTACCACTACCATCACCACCACCACCACCACCACCACCACTACTACTACTACTAGCAGCTAACATTTATATAATACTTTACAAATATTAAGTCATTTGATATTCACAACAACCCCAGGAGGTAGGCATTGTTATTTCCATTTTATAAATGATTAAATTGAGTCAGATAAAGATACATGAGCTAGTAAGTATTTGAGGCTGGATTTGAACTAAGGTCTTCTTGACTCCAGGTCCAATAGTCTACCTTCCCTTCCTCTATCCCTCATATTTCATTTGTGTCTCCCACGATACCTTGTTGTTTGTCCTTCATTTTTGAAAAGGACCAATGACATCACAGAGTGATGTCTTGACTTGCTCTTGAATTGGATTTAAGTGAGGCAGAGTTGCACAAAGTCATTAGTCTCACTCTCTCTTCCAGTCACTGAAGTCCAATTGTAAGGTAAAAGTGTCAGTGATGGCCCAGGATGCAGCATATGATCTTGGTGTCTCTAAGAGATGAGCTGAACTTTTCTTTCTACAGAAACCAGGCCTCAGGTTGGTCGGGTGAAAGATCAGGGGATTGTACACATGCTTAAACAAGCCATTTGAGGAGGGCATGACGTAGACAGTCAGGGGGTTGTATCTGGCCAATGAAGAGCCTGGCGGGAGATTAGAAGGGAGGGTCTATAAAAGGATTGGCATCCATCTGAGTCCTTTGTACTTTCTCCTGTACTCTTTTGGGGGATGAACCCACTTATTCAGGAGGAATAAATGTAAACTATAATTAAAATGTTCCTGGCTTCCCAATGAGTATTGTTTATTCCTAGACAATGTAAGTATGTTTCAAACACACCAGGGGAAGTATCTACATGCTTGGGATAGACATCCCCCTAAGTCATGAAGGATTTGAGGCCTGTCAGTTACCCTCAACCTGGTTTAGTCCATCTGCTGTGGTTTTACTAGGTGTGGCCACCACGTATGCTACAGCTTCTTGGACCATAGGTGAGAGTTGGGCAAATTGGGTAGACACCAAAGGTGGATGAACAGCTCTGAAAAGGACTCAGCAAATCCTGACACCAGAGGTGCTAGTCCTCCATTAACATCACACATAGTTGATGTCTAATAAAAAATTGCTGAACTGAACTCAAAGAACAATTTTAAAAAAATTCTACATTCTTCTTCCATATCTACTTTTGCTGGATGTGCCAATGAACTTGGAAAGCTATAAGGAGGAAACAGGAATTTAACTGGTGCCTTCCTGAGCACTCTGGATAGGGCTAAGTTTTGCCCCAGGGGCTAAAGTTTAGAGGATTTTGTGATTTCGTGACTGTGTTGTATTCCTGCAGGAGGCAGAAACAATTGATCTAAAACCTTAGTTGAAAAAAATAATTGGAATAGGCTAGAGGATGGCAAGCTTCTCTTGGCATTACCCCCTCTCTATACCTGAGGTGAGTTCCCCAGTTCCTTCCAACATGGCAACCTCCCCTGAAGTGCCTCCCTGTGTCTAAGGTATCTTTGTCTCTATAAGTCAGTATCTCAGGGTTTCTTGCTCCGTTGAAGGAGGACAGTGTCACAAGGTGTCTTCCCCAAAGGATCTCGTGTTTCAAGGTTCCAGATATTTCTCTCCCTTAGCACTCGATGATACCTTTTACATGGCTGCCAGAATTGTTTGTTATGGCTCTGATTATATATCTTGTGTTTTCCTTTTGGAGGACAAAAAAATGCAACGGGAAATAATTGTGGACTTCTGTGTATCTTTAGTAAAGAGTAAAACAATTCCAAGAATCCTAGAGAATTAGACAATGCCTGCTTCCCTGGATTCCCAGAGATCTGCTTCTTGAGGTTAAAGCTCTGAGACTTTTTGAATAATGTTAAAAGAACATTATGATTACATTTTGGTGGATGCATCATCAGTACTAAAAATAGAATGAAAAGATCTAAAATCTTTACCTTAGTCTCTTGCCAATGTACGGTTAGACATTATGGTTAAACTAAAATTACAACTAACTTTCAATTATTCAGGGGTTGATTATATAGTCTGTAGATGATCCTGGCCCCTTGATTCGCCCTTATTTCTCTTTTGCCATGCCTAGTTTTAGTTATTTCATTCCTTGTTTGTGCTGCCACCAGGAACTGGGTGGGTGGGTGGGGAATAAAACTCAGTTTTGTTTTTGTGAATTGCTATACTATGAGTCTGGGCAGGAGAAAATTATGAGTGTGATTTCCAAAGCTGATCTGATTTTCCAAGATGAAGAGATTTCTGGGGGTGCAGTGGAGAAGTCCAGAAGAAGGCAGCCTGAAAATAATGAGAGATTCTTGATCTGGGACTCATGGACTTCCAAAGGGTCCATGGGCAGATTTCAAGAGGTTTGTGAACTTAGGAAAAAATTACATATTCTTATAATTTTTTACTAACCTTTGGTTTCTTTTACAATTCTATGTATTTTTTTTAATGTGTAATGCCGGAGCTTTTACTAAGGAATGTTTACTTTCAAAAGATAATAAAAAACATACAAACTTGCTCCCTCCAACATGTGGGAGGCATAATCCCTCTCTCCCTTTGTACCACCTCCAGTCTCTATGGAGGAGGAGATTAGGTTCATAATTTTGTTTTTGGTAGAGCACAGTTCCAAATGCAAAAACCCCAACAGGCACCTCGGCTTCTCAGGGTTTTCCTGCAAGGTTGGCTAAATACACCATCCAGCCTGCAATCCTGGGTCTAACATTGCCATGACTTGAACTTACAGTTGATGAGGACTCTTTCTGGCACATGAAACTGAAGACAAACAAAACAGAAGGGAAATAAATACCCCTAGGCCCATTTCTCTGAACTGAGGTAGAAGAGAAGAAGCAGGCTTCCCCTCTCATGGATTCAATTCATGGTATGTACCCTGGGCACAGAGCATAGCAAAAGAGATGGCAGAAAAGAGAGTGAATGGTTTAGTGTCCCCAGTTTAAAAGAAGCAGGCAGCTAATCAAAGGAAGCTACTCCTATCCCCATCTACATTAGGCAAACTGGACATGCTCAAAAGGCCCCTCTTAAGAGCATCTCCATATTAGAACTAGGCATAATCAGAGAAGCCCAGATTATAAACATTCTTAATTTTAATTTAAAAAAATTTTGGAGGGAGGAAGGCAAGGCAATTGGGGTTAGGTCACACAACTAGTAAGTGTGTCAAGTGTCTGAGGCTGGATTTGAACTCAGGTCTTCCATACTTTAGGGCCAGTGCCCTACTCATTGTGCCACCTAGACGCCCCTGGATTATAAGCATTCTAAGAAGGGATCTGTGTGATTCACTATTCTGGAAAAGAGGTCTATGATACAAAAAGGTTTAAAACACCTGTTTTAGACTAAATGCTTAAAAATTGGAGTGGCATTGTATAGGAAGTGTATTTGGATTGATTGAGAAAACTGGCCATGCCCTGTGGAGGTCAAGTGTATGGAAGCCTAAGGTGAAAGCCTTTCAGCTAAGTCCCTGAGAAGGAATCACAGGAGGAACATTAGCCTCAGCCTTCCCCTCTGAACCCCACCTGCCAGAGGAAGATCTCATGAACTTCAAAGATTCTGTAGGATCTGGCATTTTTCCATTGGTGTCACAAAAGCATCCCTAGGAGAGCAGTGGCTAAAGGCAGTGCCTTCTTTGCGAGCTAAGAATAGACTGCACTCAATGAGAAAAGGCAGATCCAAGACTCTACAAGGAACCCATCAGAAAATCTGCACCATATATAAGTGAAACATCTTGCAGACTCCCACAAAAGAACCTCCAGTGCCTATACTGTCTCTTTGCCACATCTTCTCTCTAAGCTCGAGCCCACTTTCTTTCACTTTCTATATGTCCTTGTCGGGGAGTATGTAACAGAACCTGGGGCAGAAGGAGAGATGTTTTGTATCAAATATTCTTACTATACCACCTTAATAAATAGCCCTTTCCAAAAGCTAATTGATTTTGTCTGAATAATTGATGTCAACCAATAATCAATGAAATCAATGTGAGTTCGTGAGCTAAACCTTTAAAAAGACACTCTCATCTATCATTATCAAATTACTCTGATAAAGGTTTCATATACGAGATGCATATTGAAATGATCCACATTTACATAACTAAGAGCCATTCTGCAATAGCTAAGTGGGCTAAAGATATGACTAGACAGTTTTCAAAAGAAGAAATCTGAGCTATCCATATGACAAAATGAGCTGAGTTATAATGCTTAGAGAAATGCAACTTAAATTAACTTTGAGGTTTCACTTTATACTCACTGGACTGGCAAAGATGTCAAAAGAGAAAAATGGCAAATGTTGAGAAAACAGGCATACTACTAGGAAGCCTTCTGTGAAGTGATGCAGAGTGAAATGAGCAGAACTAGAAGAAATTGCATGATTACAATATAGAGAAAAGCAACTTTGAAAAGTATCTCTCATCACTGCAATGATAAACCACAAGTCCAGAAGACTAACAATGAAATACATCATTTACCTCCTACCAGAGCATTTTCAGGCGCAGCCAATATAGGAATTTGTTTTGCGGGATACATGTTTATGATGATGCTTTAATTTTTTATTTTTTAAATATGTTCAGTGAAGAGAGGAGTAGTGAAAAGGATTGATTATAAATTCATGTAAGAATAAATAAATACATTTATTAAAAACAAAAGAAAGAAAGACACCCCTATCTGTCAGGGCTATCCTAGACCCTAAGACAAGTAACAATCAAACTAGGGACTAGACCTGACCGTGTGTGTAGAGGTCCAGAGTTTACAGGGGGAATACAAGTCACAAAATCATATATTTAGAGCTGGATGGGGCCTTAGAAGTCATCTAGTCCAACTCCTTAATTTCTTATGTACTATGGGTCAACTAGCCTATAAGGGCCAGTCCTTGGAGCAAGTGTAGATATTTTTCTCCTAGTTTCAATCCCAGTGACCATGTGGAAATTTATGTGCAACCTTTTCCCAGGTTATAACTAAATACCTTGTACTATGTGATAATGGAAAATCTTCTAATTGGTTAAGGCATCAGAACTGATGACTTGAGAACTGCTGAGCCAGAAATAAATCCTTTTTGACTTTGAAGAAGCAGGACTACTTTGAGCTCATTCTGTGAGTTGATTTGGAGAATATACAGAAGTCCTGTCTCCAACCCTACCATTGAGGATACAATTATATGGTTGCCTCTGTCTCTTTGTGTTAATCTTTTTCTGATCCTAAGCAAATGAGTATTCTGAGATGATAATCCCCAGACAATCTTGTGAGGTCAGGAAATTCAGAGGTCCCATAAGGGTTTAGTGGTGGCAGTGGCTAAAGGCTGCATTGTTCAGTCATTTGTTACAAATATAGAAATAAAGAAGTTCAGAACAGAGTTGGTTGGGGTGGTGGGGAAGATGATGAGTTGTATTTGGGGCATATTGAATTTGTTCAGTCCTCTCCTGGACTTCTCACACTGGAAGTGCAATCCGTTTCTGCAGCTCTCACCTCTCGTTGGCTGGTACCTACCAGAACCTCTATTTTGAGAAAAAAAAATGCCCAGGCCAGCCATGTGTTCCTTCCTTTCCAGGCTCCTCCTGACTCTCTGGACTTTCTCTACTATGCCTCCCATGTAGTCACCGTACTCCTTCAATCCCCTTTTCAGCTTCCCTATTAGAGTATAAGCTCCTTGAGGGCAGGAGCTGTCTTTCTCTTCATATTCCCAGCACTCAGCATGGTACCTAGCACACAGTAAGCTTTTAAGAAATGATTGCTGACTTGGGTTGCTTACTTGAGATGCTTCTACACCTCTAATTAGAAATGTTCAATTGGGGGCTGGTGATATGTGACTATAATGAAGGACAAAAAGCAGGACTAGAGACATACCTTTGGGAATAACTGTCATCAGGATGATAATTAAACCTCTGGGAACTGATGAAGTCACCAATTGAGAAAATGTAGAGAAAAAAAGAAAAGAAAGGGCCCAGGACAGAGCCTTGGGGTACACTCAGCTGGCATGATGTGAATGATGATTTAGCAAAGGAGATTGAGGAGGAGTGGTCAGATAGGTAAGAGAAGAACTAAGAGAGTCTACCAAATAAAATGGAGACAGTAGCATGGACGGTCAACATTGTAAGATGCTGCAAAGTGGTCAAGAAGGGTGAATTTGAAAAACAGCCATTAGGTTTGTCATTTAAAAGATCACTGGTGACTTTGGAAAGTGCAATTCTCCGTTAAGTGATGAGAGTGGAAGCCAGATTGCAAAGGCTTGAGAAGTGCATGATTGGAAAGTAATGAGTGTAGAAACTCCACGGGGTTAGCACTGGGACAGAGGAGAAAGAGTACCATTTTATTACTGCCCACAAATACATATACGACCTGGAAAGTCAGGCAACACACATTTAGTAAGTACTTAGTATTTGCTGGGTCCTGTGCTAAGCTCAGGGGCTGCAAAAGAAAGCAAAGACACCGTGGACTCAATGTGGGCAGTGAAGAGGGTACTGGCAGGATGGATGGCTAGGTAACATTGTTTGTACACGGCTGCTACCATGGCACCCTCAGAACAGATTCTTAAATGACTCCAGAAGTTATAGCAGCCTAGAGGATGATGGCTTTGGCGGGAATTGTGCTCAAAATAGAGGAAAGAATGTGGGAGGGGTAGGTGTTTAGAAAAGGATTTTCTCCCCCTTCTGCTTTAAAGGGCTCTTTGTTGCTCATTTTTACGTGAGAAGAATCAGGCAGTAGATGCTATTGATATCTGACTATGGTATGCCTATAACATAAGATATCTTTGAGAGAAAGATAGTGTAAACCAAAAAAAATAACTAATTATAGGGCACACATTTGGAATTTATGTAAGCTGGGTTTGGGAAGAAGTATGGGCTCTGCCCTGACTTCAGTTTGAAGATACTATGCTCAGTTATAATTATACCTTTCCTAGGATTGTAGGATTTAGTTAGTGCCCAATGACTTCTAATGATACTTCAAACCCTGAAGTCTATGGTCCTATGAAAGCTTTAACAGTAACCAAATAGAAAATTTTCAAACAGAAGGAATAGTATTCTGAAATATTTTAGGATCTTTTCTTGTCCTATTATGGACAACACTTATCAAGAATTGGCATAGACTAAGCTGATTTCTTTATATACCAGTTCTCAGAAGGGCTTTATTCACTTCTTCTAGGGCAATGATCATTCATTGAACATTTATTAAGCACCTACTATGTGCCAGGCACAGTACCAAATGCTGAAGATACAAAAAGAGACAAAAGATAGTCCCTGCTCTCAAAGAGCTCACCATCTAATGGGAGAGACAACAAACAAACAATATGTACTAACAAGCTTCATAAAGGATACATAGGAAATAATTAACTGAGTGAAGACACCAGAATCAATTTTCCTGTAACATTTCTTTTGTTATTTAAATAATCCCATAAAGGGATTTTCTACACTTCATTGTATTTATAATTTATATACCTATAATAATTTATGTATTTATAACTTAAGGAGATTTTCTTGGAGGCACCAGGAGATTTTGCCTGTGGTCACAGAGCTTGGTATATGTCAAAAGCTAGATTTGAATCCATATCTTCCTGCCTCCAAGACTAGCTGTCTATTCATGACATCACCCTGTTTCTGAAAAAGCCGTAAGAATGATGGAAACACTTGAAATGTCTTTCACAGACTATATCATTCATAATATCATACTGTATATATTCTTTGAGTGAGTTATATATATGTGTGTGTAGAGTGCATATACACACACATATATATGTACACATACACACACATATACACATATCTGACATGATTACAATGTCAAAGTAGAGTATCATTATACCCCTTCTATTTTGTCAAGTAACCATTAGAATTGCCGAATCAAATTGCAATGACCTTGGCCTACTTTACAAAGTGTCAGAGAAAAAAACAACCTTAACAAACATTTATTAAATGCCTACATGATGTGTGTTGGGTGCTGGAGATACACAGTAAATAAATCTAATTCAGTTTCTGTTTTCAAATTCCAAAGTAATGACATACGTGTCAGAGAATTAGGTTCATTAAAAATTACTATTTACTCTGTGGTCTATTATTACATTTACATAGTGGCTTTCCAGGTTTCCTTAATAATATTTTTAACTTACATGCTACTCTTTTTTTTTTTTGTAAACAGATTCTTAGCCAGAAGAAAGCCATATTTGAGAGGCAGCTATAAACCCATCTGCACTGGGGACAGCTTAAATGCCTACCCATAACTAGGGTGGTTTTGTTTATTCTTTGTTTCAACAAAGACAAATATAGTTACCTACTTTTTTGCCTTTTAAGGTAACAACACAACTTCACACGTGAAAATCCCATTGTGGCCGCAGAAGAAACAAAATGTCCTTTTTTGTTAATTTGTTCAGCAAAAGGTTTATGATCATAACAAAGAAATTTATTTTCAATGCTCACATTAAATTCTCTAAACATAGTTTATATAGAATCATCAAAAGTGGAATCAATAACTCTGCCTTCTAGTTCTATGTGCATCTTAGGGTTTCCTCACAATAATCTCCAGTGAGGCGAGTAGAACGAGTATTATTATCCCTATTTTATAAAATACTGAAGTTTTGAGAAGTCAAATGACTTTCCCACAATCAAAAATCTAGAAAAGCGTTTGCGGCAGGATTCAAATTGTGCTCTTGAAGCCCAATTCTTTTTCCTCTACTACTGTCTTTCCAGTATGTTGTGTTAATAGGTTGAGTGGCACAGTGCCGGGCTTGAAGTCAGGAAGCCCTGAATTCAAATTCAGTCTCGGACACTTACTAGTTCTGTTACTCTGGGCAAGTTCTCTAACTTCTGCCTCAGTTTCCTTAATTGTGAATGAAGTTGTTGTAAGGATCAAATGAAGTAACAGTAGTAAAAGAACTTAGAGTGCCTGAGACGTTTGTTGTTTGGTTGTTTTTCAGTCATGTCTGACTCCTTGTAACCTCATTTGGCATTTTCTTGGCAAAGGTTCTGGAGTGGTTTGTCATTTCCTTCTCCAGCTCATTTTACAGATGAGGAAACTGAGGCAAACAGGGTTAAGTGACTTGCCCAGGGTCACACAGCTATTAAGTATCTGAAGCCACATTTGAACTTAAGTGTCTTTCTGACTCTAGACCCAGCATTTTATCCACTTAGCCACCTAGCTGCCCCAGCCTGGGACATAGTAGGCACTTAATAAATGCTTACTCCTTTTCTCTCCCTTATTGGAAAGAGCTCTGTATAGTCAGAAGATTTGCATTTGAGTTCCGATTTGGGGCAAATCACTTAACCTCCCTGAACCTGTTTTAAAGTGGGGAGAAAAGAAGTGGCACCCCCCCATAGGGTTTTTCAGAAGCTCAAAATAGGAGAGCAAATATGAAAGTGTGTTTAGAAACTTTATCTGTGGTTTAGAAGCTTTATCCTAGTGCATTATTACCAATTTAACAATTTGGGAGTTGGGGGAAATATTAAGTAGTCTAGATTGGGAAGATCAAAGAAACCTTGACAGGGAGTCATTAGGTGATAAGGATAGGAAGGAAAATTGAGGTCAGGTTGAGGAAGGCTTTGTATACCAGGCCAATGACTTTGGGCTAATGGTGCATGTGGGTAGGCTGTTCTATGATATTATAGGCCTAGAGCCACAGACAACTTATCTCCTTTTTTAAAAATCTTCTCCACTAACTATTCTACGCTATGTATCTAGCTTGTGCTTGCTATGATAGAAGATACCAAGAAAGTATGAGTCCCTTTTTCCAAAGAATGTGATAATTCAATTTACTTCCTCTTCTACCTGCTCATAAAGCTGGTCTAGCTAAGTTTCACCCAAATATGGAAAAAAATTATCTTTATTTTCTGGAGAATTTTGCTTTTTTAAACTTTAGAGAGTTCGCAAATGGGAGTTGTTAATGTTGTAAAGCTTCTCAGTTTTATTCTTATTATCATGTGTCCTAAAAATAACTACATCTTGAAAAATGGATGCATGGATCACAAAGAGAGGATCAGCTTGACAAATGGCATTACAACATCTAGTTCTGTAAAGGACTTTTTCCATGTAGTAACCAAAAGAGCACCATAGCAATACTTGGCCAATGTGAATTTAACAGATATTATTGAAAGAAAAATTTCTCTTAACAGCTGCATTCCTAAGGCCCTATACACTTTTGCTGTTGTTCAGTCATTTCAGTTCTGTCTGACTTTTGTAACAACAATGTTGCTAGCAGCTGTTGTAGGAGTTAAAGACCAGCAACAAGACCAGCATACAGAAGGGCTGCTGGCACAGGTTCTTTGATCTGCTTTTCTAAGAAAAGCAACTTAAGGGGTTAACAATCTAACTTTAATCAAACATACATATATCATTCACTTAGTTCAGGGAAAAAAGTCAGCACTTTGAACTTCAGAGAAAACACAAACAGAAATTACAAGCAGAAATTATATAAACGGAGCAAAATAATACAAATCAGCAGATAGGCTTCTAGCTGTCTGTCTAAGACATTACATACATAGTTACCAGAGAGAGAAGCACCAACATCTGGGTTTTTCAAAGGTGGGGGGACTCCTTAATGACTACTCAGAGTTTCTACACCAACACTCTTACAATGAGTGAGCCCCCAAACAAAATGCTAACCTTGGAGTATATATATACTTCTTCAGGGTCAGAGCCCTTCACACCTCTTGTGACCTAATTAACAAAAGGGTGTGGGCCTTTCTACAAACAAAGGTAAGACTCAATCAAAGGCATTGATTGCCTTAGTGCTGAGAAGCACTCCAAAAGAAAAAGAGAACAAAAAGTCCCACTTTGCTGCCCTTACATCTTCATGACCCCATTTGGGGTTGAGTAGGATAGTGAGGACCTCTCATAGAATCTGGGTCTCAGCCTTTCTGTGAATTGAATGGGATAAATGGAGGTGGGGACTTTTTGGCATGGCTCAGGGCTTCTGATTGACAGCTAGGCCTAAGTTTTGAGATACTAAGAATCACATGAACTGTGTCCTCGCCAAATAAGGATAAAAGTGTTCTTAAGAATTGTTATTGGCTAAATTACATTTCCTTGTTCCTTGTACCTGGGTTAGATTTCTTGCGAGATTGTGAGCCTGAACTCCACCAATGAGAGTGAAGGTCAGTGGTGGGAAGAGGATAGAATGAGCTAGGGTATATAATCATACTTTACTTCCTGTACTGCGCCTCTCCTACTGAGATACTTGGAATTAAGATTGCAGTTTAGATCTACAATAAAGAACCCTGTTTTAAGACAGTTGTTGACCCTTCCCTGTATCACAGCACATATCCGTGTACCAAGAAGAAAATGCCTTGCTACACATTCCTGTAATCCCCCAAGGGACCCCCACCCTCTTGCTTCAACCTGAATAAGCATAAGACCCTGTCTCAAGATTATGGCCTAAGGAACAAGGAACTGACTCACACCCAAAGTGAACAAACAAGTCCAGTTATGGGTATGTCCCTCAAGGCCCCTGCCCCCAAACAGTAAAATAATAAGGCAACATAAAAGCAGTTAGACCTCGAGGGGCCCCTGGAGGCCTGTTCCTGTCAGCTAAAAAGGATAAGGATAAGCAAAGATGGACATTTGCTAACATCCCTGTTCCTTGACCCTTGTGCCCAACCCTTGTGCAACGACCCATACAGTTAAGGGAAAATATCTAACCGCTGAACCTCAGCTTCTGTACACTTTTGCTTGCTCAACCATTAATAGTTCGGTATAAAAGTCTCCCTCTAAGCTCTGTTCGGGGCTGCTCTGTTTTGGGTTGCTTGTGCCCCGGATGGCTGCTGGCTAATAAATTCTCCAATTAAAATTTATACTCTGTGACATGTCTTGCTAGCTGAGAGGTTTGGTATAACACTACTAGCTCACTGCTGGTGGTGATGACATCTCGAGATCATAATAAAGAAGTTTTTTGTTTCTACCTTGAGAGACCTCTGACTCTTTTAATTAATTGCTGGTGGCTGGTCTCATCCCACACAGGGTTTTTTTTTTTGACAAAGAGAGTGGAGTGATTTGCCATTTCCTTCTCCAGCTCATTTTACAGATAAGGAAACTGAAGCAAACAAGGTTAAGTGACTTGCCAAGATCACATAGCTAGTAAGTGTCTGAGGCCAGATTTTAACTGAAGAATGTGAGTCTTCCTGTTTCTAAGCCTATTACTCTATCCACTGCACCACCTAGCTGTTTTCTACATTTTACAATGAATCTATACATTTTACAATAAATCTATTAGTTAAGGTATTGTCTAGTATAGTATTTATGTGCTTCCAAGTATTAATTGAATTTGAATATCTGTACCAATGCTAAATTTATCCACTTGGTGGCCTTAGCAACCACTCTCTCTAGACCTTTTCAGTGTTAAGGATTTGGTTCTTGTCTTAGGGATTCCCCTGTACTCACTGTGGAGATTCACCTATTTTGGTTGGCAAAGTGAGTACCATCTTTCCTATAGTTCTCATAAAATGAGAAATTTCTGTCACTCAGTTCTGCTTACACACCCAGGACTTGTGGACTTAGCCAATTAGAACTCGGCTCTTTGCCACCACCTATTGACCAAACCCTCGGTCTCTCTTGAACATGACCTAGGCGGTGCTCCACAAAAACTGACAAACTGCATGAATACTTCACATGATTATTTATACTCTTACTAAGGAAGTGATCCACAAATAGGTGGTACATAACAGTTAGCATGTACTGCTTAATAAGGCAATAGCACATCGACCAAGTGATTGCATGCTTGTTACTCTTCTAAACTTTCAAAGCCCCTTGGTTTAGAAGCTAATTAGAAGAGTTTGAAACTCACATTTTAAGTGAGCTTACTCCCTAAAAGTTGCACCCTTGTGAGCAGGTGAAGCAATTCTGTTCCTATGGGAGAAGAAGAAAGAGAAAACAGAATGTGAGCCAAATAAGGAGAAGGAAACTGCACAGGGGATTTGGAAAGTTTGGACTAGTAAAGAAAACCAGAGGCTGGATTTGGAAAGAAGAAATTTGGAAAAAGTTGAGGAAAATTTGGAAAAAATCAATTTCTGTATTCTATGAGAAAAGGTTGAGGGAAGATCAAGATTAAATAAGATGAAGGAAGGAGCTGAAAAAGACTCAGAAAACAAAAAGAGAAGCTAGTTGGCAAGACTATGGCAAGACAAGGGCAGCTAGGTGGTGTATCAGCTAAAGGGCCAGACCTGGAGTCAGGAAGACTCATCTTCCTGAGTTCAAATGTGGCTTCAAACTCTTACTAGCTGTGTGACCCTGGGCAAGTTACTTAACCTTGTTTGCCTCAGTTTTCTTACCTGAAAAATGATCTGGAGAAGGAAATGGCAAACCACTACAGTATCTTTGCCAAGAAAACCCCAAATGAGGTCATGAAGAGTCAGATACAACTGAAAATGACTGAAAAACAACAAGTTGACAAGGCAAGGTAAATGAGAAAAAAAATAAGTGGAAAGTAAATGGAGTTGTCAATTTGTTTAGAGGTGATAATTGGCTGTAAAAGTTTTATTCAGGCATTTAGGATTGAGATGCAATAATCTCCAAGTACTTCAAACAAAAAGGGCTGAAAATGGATATTATGGAGGTGTGTGTGGGGGGGGGAACTGTAAAGTGCCTTGTTTTCCATGTGATATTTATATTTCTGCCACAGGCAAATGATTGTTATCTGTGTTCTAAAAGTATGCTGATCTCTCTGAAACAGGAGAGATGGTGAAAAGAGTTCTAGAATACCTCTCCACACTCCAGGTTGTGAGGGACGGTGAAGTTTTTAGAAGAAATACAAGGAGAATCCACTGGGAGAGTTGGGAATGAGATGAATCTGAAGTGGAGAAGGGAAGATTTGATCCGTATTAAGGATGCTGGAGAGTAGAAAAATGCTACACAGTGGAGAAAGAAAAGGAAAAGGAGAGCTATATACTTAAGGTTTAAAATTCAAGGGTTTTTTTAAGGGGAGGGACCTAGGTGGTTTGAGGAGGAAACAACTGCTTACTCTCCAAAGAATTTAATCAACTCCTGGCTTCTATGAGAGAAGGTTGAGGGAGGGTCAGGATCACAAAATATGAAGGAATATTAGGGAGGAGGACCTGAAGAAGACTCAGAAAGAAGATGAAGAATGTAGTTAGCAAGAAAAGGTAAGGTAAATAAGAAAAAATATACCATTCCAAAGAATGGTGTATTGGAGCCACAAAAATGAGATAGTTCCATAAGAGTCAAAGAAAGAACCCAGGAGTAGCAATAGTTGGTAATTCTCTCTTTTTTTTCCAGGTATACTAAGACACCTACTTCTTTACCTTGTAGTACCTGATAGATCTTCTATTTTTCAGGGTATGTATTCAAGACATAACCAAGAACTTCCCAAGCCATATCAAAACACCTGACTGTTCCTCACTTCTGGTGGGCACAAATGATACTGCCAGAAAGAACCTAAAAAAATATTGCCAAAAATTATAACATCTTGGGAAATTTTGTATGGAAGAAACTGGAGACCATAGGATGACAGGTTGTGTTTTCCTCATGATGCCCACTGAAAGCAAAGCATGTAGAAAAGAAAGAAAAATAGTGTGGTAAGTGAATTGGTTAAGGAGGTGGCATCTGAGAATGTCATTTGGACTTTTGGAGGGTGAGAAATTCCTGGCCAGAGATGGACCACACTTAAAAATGGCTGAGAAAAATCGATTTGCCTGGTATATTGCAAATCTAATAAAAAAAAAAAAAGCTTTACACACAACAACAAAAACAAACAGAAAGGAAGGGAAAAATAGCCTGTATATATTCCCCAAGGGCGATGCCATAAAAATTAGTTACAATGAAAAAAGAAAACTAGAGTTGGAGATACCTAGAAGTATGCATGCAAAGAAACCAGTAGTATAATCCCTGGCCTTAAACGTCTTTACATATATGATTCCAAAGTTTAGAAAATAAAAAACACCTCAAAGTCCTATTGCAAGTAGGCAAATTTAATCTCATAGGAATCACTGAAACTTGGATTAATGAAATCCATGACTACAATATAGCTTTAGATGGGTATACCTTATTTAAAAACACCAATGATGATGATGATGATGATGATGATGATAACAATGAAGATAGTTTAACTGTAAATTAAGGAAGAACACTCATGGGAGGAAATCCAGTACTGGAAGTGGGGAGCAGTGGTGGAATACATCTATGTTAGGGTCAACAGAAGGAGAAACAGAAGTAATTTTATCATTACAGCATCCTCTAGACACCCTAGACAGAAAGAGAAAAATAGAAGATTTGGGGCAACAGGTCACAAGCCTGGAATGAATGGTAATGGTGGGGACTTCAATTATCTAGTCAATAGAGCAACCAATTGATTTGCCTTCAAAAATTAGAAGAATCAGGAAGCAGAAATTCTCACTAATAGAGAGTAATTGATTCCTGGGGTAGGAATGATAGGAATTCTAGGAAATTACAACTCTCCTCCTAAACTTCAGGAAAGAGAAAGGAAGGAAATTCAGTCATTGTCTGACATGTGGTTTCCAAATGTTCAGAGGAAAGATGAGTAGGATCCCACAAATTGAAATTCTGTAGAAAAACTAGAGTGTGAAAGGATGGGAGATACTCAAGAATGAAATTCTATGGACAAAACAGGAAGCAATTCTAATGAAAAGCAAAAGTAGGGTTTATCTAAATAGATCGAATAAAGACAATTCACCAAGAAACAGATTTTCAAAAGAAATGTATATAATAATAGCTAACATTTATGAAGTGCTTACTATGTGTTAGGCCTGTGTGCTAAGCACCTTATAATTATTGTCTGATTTGATCCTCAGCACTGCCTTGGGAAATAGGTGGTGGTATTATCCCCATTTTACAGATGAGGAAGTGATACAAACAAAAGTTAAGTGACTTGCCCAGGGTCACACAGTTAGTAGGTATCTCAGGCTGGATTTGAAAGAAGATCTTCCTGACCCCAATCCCAGCTCTTTATCCACTGTACCGCTTTTGTCATTCAGTCGTTTCCAACTCTTCATGACCTATACAGGTTTTTCTTGGTGATGATAGTGGAGTGGTTTGCCATCCATTTCCTTCTCCAGCTTATTTTACAAATGGAGAAAGTGACACAAAGAGGGTTAAGTAGCTTGCCCAGGGTCACAAAGCTAGTAAAAGTTTGAAACCATATTGGAACTAAGAAAGAAGAGACTTTCTGACTCTAGGCCCAGAACTCTACCCACTGTGCCACTTAACTGCCCAGGGGGTGTGATAGTTGAATTCAAATTCTATCATTGAAGAACCGTCAGTCATTCTGCAGAGGGATTAGACTTCTTTTTGACCCTCAGGCCAAGACCAGGCTCAAAGTGTAGAAGGTGCAATGAGGCAATTTAGACTTGATACAAGGAAAACACTTCCTAACTATTCAGACTGTTCTGAAGTAGAAAGGGATGTTTCAAGAGGGTGTAGGATCACCAGTTTTGGAAGTCTTCAATCAGATGACTGGTCCTTTGTCAGTTACAATACAAAGAGGATTCCTTCTGAGTGTGGTTTTGACCAGAGGGCCACCGAAGTCCCTTAAGAATCTCAAAATCAGTGAAAATGTCAATCTGGACTCATGTATCCAGAAAGGTCAGTTTTTAGATGAAGACATAGTAACTGGAGGGTTGGTAGACCTGGCATTCAGTATCATGGATGGATTAAGGATCTGATTGGACTTGGGAGAGAAAGAGGAAAAAGTAAAGGTTGAAATCAAAAGCTGGTCATCTTGAAAGAGATTAGTTGGTTTTCTAAGGGAATGAGGATAAGAAGAAATGGATACCAAGGTTTGGCAGGGGCAAAGACAAGAGAAAATATGAGGTTTAAACAAATTAACAAAACCTTCAAAACACCAATGCCTGGTCTATTTACCCAGAGTAATTCCACTTCGGAAATGTCAATTCCTTCTAATACTGAATGCAGTAAGAGAACAGATCAAGGCATCACCTGGGAAGCAAAGTACCTTGGTTTTGCTGAAGTCCTACTACTAGTACTATCCATAGTCTCACAGCAAGAGACAGAGCCAACTCTGTGTCTGGAACTGTGCAGGGAGATAGAGGGAGCCAAGGCCTTGTAATATGGGGAAGCAAGACTGATGCCTTGTCACCACCATCCTTGTACATAATAACCTCCAAAATTCAATTAGCAAACAGGTATCTTTTCACATTTAGCACAGTAATCGTTATCTATATCTATTGGGAATATATCTTGCTTTATATTGATTGCTAAAAACCTTTAAGAATACCAAGGAATTTATCTTACAAAAACTTGAAAAGAAAAAAGAAAAAATACTAAACTTCTGAACAGGCAACTAGGAGGCACAGTGGGTAGAGCATTAGGCTTGGAGTCAGGAAAACGCACCTTCCTGAGTTCAAATCAGGCCTCAGATACTTATTAATCTGTGTGAGCCTGGGCAAGGCACTTAATCCTGTTTCCCTCAGTTTCTTCATCTGTAAAATGAGCTGGAGAAGGAAATAGCAAACCATTCCAGTATCTTTGCCAAGAAAACCCTAAATGGGGTCACAAAGTTTTGGACATGACTGAAACAGTTCAACAACAATGAAAAACTAACCTCTAAACATCAAAGAATCATGTTCACCCCAAAAAAGCAAGGCTGGGGGTAGGTCGGGTAGAATTTCAGTATTAGATTTGTCTCTGAGAAAATACCATTTCACTTAAGTTTGGAGACGTGTGCTCACAGTGTTAGAATTTTAAGCAAAGGTTTATGGAAAACCTTATTGTATCAACAAACCAAAAGGGGTTACCAGCACATAGTTTTGAGGAAACAGATTCATGTATCATGTATCTTGAGGTCTGACAAAGAGAAAAAAGGGGACATAACAACTGAAATATTCCATAAGCAGAAAAAGGACTGTCTAACCACTCAATTAAGATACTTCTCAAAAAGATTAGTACGGGCTTAAAATAGTCCTGTGGCTTCTTACTATGAGGATGGGACAATGTTTTTGTCATTAAGGGAAATCACCCATAAGAATTTCTTAAAATGCTGAGCATGCTTAAAATCAACACCATTTTCCATTTGACTCTAGTAAAAATTCAGTACAACTAGACCATGAGTAAAAGTCTGGCAGATTTGACAATACTGAAAACAATGACAGTCAAATGTCTTCAAAATAGGCATAAATGTAGCAGACATATGATTTAAGTGGCTTTCCTATATTCTCTTCTATTATCAGTTTCTGGAGTTTATACAATCTGAGTTCTATTGAAATAAATAATGAGAGATATTCTCATGCCTCATTATGGTCTGGAGGTGACCCTGGGGTCTCAAAGGCTATGCCAATAGAGCACAAGTTCTGGCATGTTCTACTGTGTGGGAAAGCCTTGCAGTATAATTCATCTGCCATCCATGGACCAGCCTAGCTAAGGATGGAGACAGTCATCATTAAGAGGTTGGCTACTGGGTGATGAATGAATCTTTGGCCATGGCAACCCTTGTAAATAAATCATGCCAATCATTTAAATATGTAAATCTCTCTTGAAGCTCAAGAGAGGGCTAAAATCTTCAATGCCATAGAATAGTTTTTCTTCACTTTCTCTAGATTCCCATCTACAGTCTTATAATCTTATAATCAGAGATTTAGCTCTACTTTCTGTTCACTGGCTCCAAACCTTTGTCAACAAAACACAGAAAAGCTTTCATTTCACTTGGAAAGCTCTGTAGGAAAGGACATTTATACAGAGTAATTCAAGAATATGTTAATGCGCTGTTGTCCATCTTGAACCTTTATTTTTAGGGGTGGGAAAGGAGGGCAAGGGCAGGGCAGGGAATAAGCATTTATTAAGCACCTACTATGTGCCAAACACTGTGCTCGTGCTCTACAAATATCATTTCATTTGATCCTCACAAATGTGATAGGCATTGTTATTATCCCTATTTTACAGTTGAAGAAACTGAGGCAAATAGAGATTTAAGTGAATTGCCCAGGGTCACACAACTATTAAGTGTCTAAGACTGGATTTGAACTCAGTTCTTCCTGACTTCAGGCTTCGCAGTCTGCCTACTTTGCTACCTAGCTGCCTTAATAGGAGGAAAGATGCACAATCTTTGTAGAAATAACTATATTTTTTTGTAGAACTGTTTTATAGCAGTCATACAGTGAAGACAGATTCTACCTCAAATGCTATGCATAAAATTTTTAATAGTTTTGAGTAACCCATGCTATTAGTATTGTTGGCTCAGCCATGTCTGAGGTTTCATAACCCCATCTGGGTTTTTTTTTGGTGGGGAGTTTCTTAACAAAGATATCAGAGGGGTTTGCCATTTCCTTCTTCAACTCATTTTACAGATGAGGAAACTGAGTTAAGAGACTTGCCCAGGGTCACACGGCTAGTAAGAGGCCAGATTTGTACTCAGGCTTCTCTAGGCCCAGCACTCTGTCTGCTTCACCACCTAGTACTAGTATTATGGTACTTGGTGTTTGTTGAGTAAATGAAGGAAGCAACATGTTGTAGTGATTGTGAGCAGAACTTGGGAATGAACAATCCCACCTCTGTTTGTGACCCTGTACAAATCACTTAACCTCTCTCATCCTTGGTCTCCTGTTGGGTAAAATGGGGAAGCAGAGTCTGCCTCACAGGGTTATCATGATGCTCAAATGAGATAGTGTATGGACCACACTTTGCAAAGCAGAAAATGCTATGTAAGTCAAATTTTTATTGCAAATTGGCAGAAAGGGAAGATTGGGTTTAGAATGTTCTGAAACCGAAAGACCTTTATGATCCCAGATTTCAGGGAAAAAACAAAACAAAACATGTGGACACTGGTATTGATTTCATCCCTATGTTAGCAGTTTCAGTGACTTTTGAGGCTTCTTGGTTAGCTAAGCATTTGGCAACAGGGAGAGCTGTTTTAAGGGCAAAGGCCTAATAATAGTTTTGCCAGGAAACCATCTACTTAAGTCATCAGCTGGAGCTCACAACAGCTACAAATTGTTTCCTCCTTTTCTCATTCCATAGGTCTTTCTACGACCAGAATCAGAAGGCTACAACGACAACAATAACAGCTAACATTTATATAATGCTTACTGTGTACCAGACACCATGCTGGGTACTTTTCAATTATTGTCTCACTTGATCCTCAAAACAACTCTGGGCAATAGGTGCTGTTATTACTCCCATTTCACAGATGAAGAAACTGAGCGAACAGAGACTAAGTGACTTACTCAGGGTCATACAGCTAACAAGCATCTGATTTGAACTCAGTTCTTTCCGACTTTGGCCCCAGTTCCTCCTAGCTGCCTCATAGGATCAGCACTTTAGAGATTTAGAGCTTAAAGCTACCTTAGACTAGATCATCAAGTTTAACACCCCTTCATTTGAACAAAGGAGGAAAGTAAGACCTGAGAGTGTGACTTGACCAGGATCGCACAGCAAGTAGGAGTCTGAAACATAATGAAGCTTGTCTTCTTCACTCCAGGATCAGAATTCTCTTTATTTACTCCATGCTGCTTCTCAAACTACGGTTCTTTAGAGACACTTTCTAGACCATAGCAGGAACATAGGCAAAGGAGGATGTTCTTATTCTCAGCTGTGGTTTTGATCCGTTTGTTTCCCAGTTTCCACATCCTTTAAAAAAAAGAAGAAAGTTCTAATGCATGATCACAAATCTCCAAAGCTCGGTGAGGCATTGGATGAAAGGTGCTGACGTGTTCCATACCTTCATTATTTTTTTTAATGTGTTTTGCTATTCAGCTTTGATATTTTCAGCTATGAGGAGTTCTAATATAATAACACATTTCACACAGCAACAACAAAATGGTTATTACCCCCCACTATTTATCCAATGATCTCACAGAAGCTTATAAACACTAATTAATTAAGCTTTATTATACCCTGTGAAGCTCCTGGTGTTATAGCTATGTTCGCTTTACCCAGTTATTTTTCCAAATGCTGCTTTGAAGCCTTTGGGTATTTAATGATAAGTTTTGATGCAGAAAGATAGCTACAGAACTTGACATGGTCTCCCTTCATCTTATTCCCATGTTTTTTCAAAGAAAATCTCTGTAGATCAATTTCTGAGGAGAGAGGAAGGACACGGATATATGAGATAAACCAGATCATAAGACAGTATGATTTAGCATTGAAAGGGGATCGTGTATTGTGGTCCGATGGCTACAGTACTGGCCTTGTAATCAGGAAGAGCAGGATTCAGATCCTGCCTCTCACATTCACTAGTTGTGTACAACTAAGACTTAACCCCTCTGAGACTCACTCAGGTTCTTGGTCCATAAAATGAGGGGGTTGGCCTTGATCTCCAAGGTCCTTTCTAATTCTAAATCTACTATAATCCTTCTCAATAGCAGAGCTAACTGCAGCCTTCCTCCCTAAGGAAAAGTCTAATTCTTCAGTGTCTTTCATGGTTAAGATAAAAGATCTGACCTATAAAATGAAGACAAGGAGAGGGAAAGATTTCTACAACAGAATTAAGTAGCACTAGAACTATAAAACTTTATAAAATGCTTTCCTTAGAACAGTCTGGGAAGAAAGGTAGTAAAAGTATTTCTTGATTTCAAAGATTGAGAAAACTTTGTGTCTCTGAATCATGGAAAAGCCAAGTGACTTCTCCACGATCATCTGCCTAGTAAGTGAAAGAGTTAGGATTGGAACCCTCCTCTAGGTTCAGGGACTGATTTTTGACTTTGTATCCCCAGCACTTAGAATAGTACCTTGCCCTTAGGATAGGATAGGCCCAGGACCTGTAATTTAATTGGTATGATCAACTCCTGAATGAGAAAGCTCCATCTAGTAATGGAGGCTGGAACTCTCTGCTACTTTCCGTCTTATTAGAGAATTGCCTGGCCCTAGAGCATTGAGAGGTAAGTTTCTTGTCCAGGGTTTCAGAGTCAGTATATGTGAGAGATGGAACTTGAATAACAGGTCTTCTTGGCTTCAGGGATGGTACTCTATCCATTAGGCCATGCTGCTTCTCCCTTAATAAATATTTATTGAATTAAATAAAATTCTAACTAAAAATCCATTCCCCATTCCATTTTATAATGCTACTTTTCCACTAGCCCTGGGAAATATGGCTTTGGGGCTATTAAGACCAAGATGGAGAGAAGGTTAATAAAAATGAATCCCACAACTCCTTTTAAACACAGGAAAACCAATGTCCTGGACTAGGCTTGGTAATCTCCTGCAATCAGGACTTAGAGCCTAAGTACTAGTCATGTGGTTAATTACAGGATCCAAACGAAACATCTACCTGGGCCTTATTTCCCTAGTGAAAATGTACTTCTGAATCGTTGGTGGCAGCAATCCAGATGAAACTTGGCTCTGTCAATACAATACAATACAATAATGGCAAGACTGTGGCTTTTAGGCTGTAACATAGGTTGTTCCTTCCCATGAACTGACATGGCCTCACCCTACCAATCCAAGGTTAGCCATCAATGTGAAGTGAACCCAACTCAGCACCCGCCTTTCTTGGTTCCATCTTTCTTTCTGCATGCTTAACTTAGTTATTGCTGCCCCACAGTTTTATCAGGATGCCAGCAAGCCCAGAATGGTACCCACTATAATTGGAATCCAGGGAATTTCCTTGGGTATCAAGTCCTATAGCTAATGGAACAATAAAAACAAATCTTTGATTGAGCTGAGGCACCAAGGTGAAAATCTGGAGTTTGGAGTTGATAGAGGCATGAGTTTGGAGTTAGGAAGAATTTAATTTGAACCCTGCCTCAGACATTTATTCTCTGTATGACCCTGGACAGGTCACTTAGTCTCTCTCACTCCAAATTTCCTTATTTATAAAATGGTGATAATATCCCCTACTTTACAAGATTGTTTTGAAAATGAAATGGGATAATATATGTAAAACACTTTGCAAACCATAAAGTACTACAAAACATTATGATTTCAAAGATATTATCAGATTGAAACATGACTCAAGAACTGACAAGTAACACAGACAAGAATGCCTGGGGGATAGAGTACAGGGAAGTGACCACCCCAGACTTGGAGTAGAAGACCTATATTACCTTCCAACTGCACTATTTACTAGTAGGGTGATTATGTTCAGGTAACTTTTCTTTATTCTTCATCTGAAATTCAAACATAGTTGTGATACTTGAACTGTGCTAACTGTTCTTGTGTTACTCAGGCTAAACAGTAAACATTAGACCATAGGGAACTTTTCAGTCTCTGTGGTTGAGTTTCAGATGAGAAAAAACATTCAAGAACCTAAGATGGCAAGCTGGTACCCATGTTAGGCTGTGTCTATATGGTGGAAAAAAAGGAATGATTATTTTTGCTATCCACCATGAAACTGTCTCCAATTCATGATCAGAGTGGTTAAATATCACATTATACATTATATGTTATGATGGACTCTTAAGGCCTCTCTCAACCCAGTAATTTAACAATACCTATAAATAAGAGATTCACATTTCCTCCCATTTACTTTTAACTCAAATCAAAACCACAATTTGTAACATCCTGTTTAGGGATCTTTTTTTTCTTCTTTGTCAAAGTCTCTGTTCTCCACCACCCACCACCACCAATTAAATACTAAGATTATATGTGGCACCTGTTTTATCAGGGAATTTTCAGTATTTTTTCCAGGCCATTTCCTTGCTTCCAAATTATTCCTATTTCAGTTTATTCCATATGCTACTGGAAAGTTAATTTTCTTGTATCCCTTCTCAAAAACCCTCAATAATTCTCCATTGCTTTCAGAATAAAAACAAACATCTGGCATTCAAGATTCTCCATATCCTGTCCCTACGTACCCCTTCCAGCCTTTATCTACTACAGGTACCCTGTTTTTTAGACAAATTGGTCTACTAGCTATATAATTATATATAGCTTTGATTACTTTGTCCATTTATATTCTTTGACCATCTATAAATTGAGGAATGGCTCTTATTTTTATAAATTTGACTCAGTTCTCTATATATTTGATAAATGAGGTCTTTATCAGAGGAACTTGCTGTAATTTTTTTTCAGTTATGATTACTGTATATTTCCCTCAATCCTATTTTCCCCCATTTATCTTTCTCTCTCTTTTTACCCTGTCCATCTACAAAAGTGTTTTGCTTCTGTCTTTTACCAACCCCAATCCTCTTTCCCTTCCATTCTCCACTCTTCTCTTATCCTCTTCCCCTTATACTGTCTTGTAGGGTAAGATAGATTTCTATACCCAACTGGGCATGTTTGTTATTCCTTCTTTGAGCAAATTCTGATGAGGGTAAGGTTCCACTGTAAAAGCTCTTTTGTGCCTCTTTTATGTGAGATAATTAATCTATTCTACCTCTCCCTTTCCCCTTCTCCCTGTGCATTCCTTACCCTTTAATTTTATTTTTTAATTATCCTGTCACATTCAACTCAAATCCATGCCCTCTGTCCAAGTATATTCCTTTTAACTGCCCTAGTAGTGATTCAGATTTTAGGAGCTACAAGTATCATTTTCCCACGTAGGAATGTAAACACTTTAATCTTACTGAAATCCTTATGATTTCTCTTTTCTGTTTGCCTTTTTATGCTTCTCTTGAGATTTCTCTTCAGCTCTGGTCTTTTCATCAGGAATATTTGAAAGTCTTCTATTTCACTAAAAGTCTATTTTTTCCCTGGAAAGATTATACTCAGTTTTACTAAGTATGTGATTCTTGATTGTAATCCTAGCTCCTTTGCCTGATGTCAAATTGTGACCCTGGACAGGTCATTCAATTCTCTTTGCCTCAGTTCCTTATCTGAAGAATAATATGGAGGATGAAATGGCAAACCACTCTGGTATCTTTGTCAGGAATACTCTTAATAGGGTAACAAAGAGTCGGATGTGACTGAAATGACTGGAAAAAACTGACAACAAAAAGTATTTCTAGAATTATATCAAACAGCAATAGCTAGAACGGTAATAACAATAGTAAAAATGTATAGAACATTTAAGATTTGTAAAGTGATTCACAAACACAATCTCATTCTATCCTCGAAACAACCCTGGAAGATTGGTGCTATTATTATCCTGATTTTCACATATGAGGAAACCAAGGCAGAGATTACGGTAAGTGACTTGATTAAGGCAATGACCATTTAAATGCCTGAAACTAGACTCAGTTATTGCTGAGCCCAGTGCTCTTTCACTGTGCCACCTAGTGGTGATAGTGGACATTCTGGTTTTACTCTTTAATCTTACTGGAAAGTCCTCCAGTTTATACACTTTATATATAACACCGGCTCATGGTTTTAGACACGTACCGCTTATCATATTGAGAAAAAGTTACTTTATCCCTATGTTTTTCTAGTCTTCAAAAAATGATACATCTTCTTAAAAACTTATGCATTTATTGATAGTATGATTTTTATTGTTCTTGTTATTAATATGATTGATAATGCTGATAATTTATAGTTTTCCTAATATTAATCGAACCCCGAATTTCTGGTATGAATTCAAACTGTTATAATATATAATCTTTTGTGATATATTGTTTTAGTTTCTTTTCTAGCTTTTTACTTATACTTTTTTTGGGTTATATTCACTAGATGAAATAGCCTATATTTTTCTTTATGTTTTGATCTTCTTTGATTGAGGTATCAAGACCTAATCATAGGTTATCATTAAAAAAAATTTGAAAAGACTCATTAATTTCCTATTTTTCAAACAGCTTATCTAATGTTGGCATTATTTCTTGAATGTCTGATACAATTTTTTATAAATCTATCTGGAGTGTTTCCTCTGGGAGCTCATTAATTAATTGTTCTATTTCTTTTTCTGTGATTCGGTTACCTAAATTCTCTATTTCTTATCTTGTTAATAATTATGTATTTTTATAAATATCCATCTATATCATTTAGGTTATCATTTTTATTGGGCAAAATAATTTTTAATAATTATTTTTGGGGTGAATTGTTTTCTTTTTGTTTTTTCCATCTTTCTTTAAAAAAAATAAAATTAGCTAATAGTTTGTTTCCCCTCCAAAAAAACAGCTCCTATTTTATTTATTTGATTTTCCCCCTAATTTTATGAATCTCTCCTCTTTGAGATAATAATTTCCCCCTAAGAACTGCTTTGTCTCATTATTTTGAGTATTTTTAATGAAATTATCTATTGTTTCTATGATTTGCTCTTTGACTCATCAATATTTTAGTATTGTCAGACATGATTTAATGACTGAACAAATTTATTCTCCAATTAATTTTAAATAATTTCTTCAGTGAATCTTTATTAGATAGAGTTTTTGTTGCACTGTGGTCTTGATGTAGGGTGAGGTCCAATCACTTGCCCTTCTGGTTTAAGCCAAGAATTCTATGGGACATCCAGTCTGAGGTTGGTGACAGTTGGTGATATGAATAAACAGGTGTTTCAACAATCAGGCTAGCAGCTGTTGTGGGGGTGAAAGCCCAACAACAAGAACACTACCAGCATGCTGCAAAAGCACGGGTTCTTTTGATCTGCTTAACCAAGGAAAGCAAGGTTAAGGGGTTGGCAAGCTTACTTA
>CM053622.1:692399867-692423559 GCA_028646595.1 Phalanger gymnotis | reverse complement strand
GGGTGACGGAGGGGAAGGCAGACTGGGGAACAGGGCAACCAGAGTGTACGCCATCTTGGAGTGGGGGGGGGAGGAAATGGGGAGAAAATTTGTAATTCAAACGCCTGTGAAAATAAATGCTGAAAACCAAACATGTCAAAAATAAATTAAAATAAAAATAAAGAGTTGTCAAGAGAATTTCAGAAGGTTTATGTGAGAAAGGGAGGATGAAAAGCAAAAACAGAAAGCTCGGGTCATGAAACAGACTGAAGGAAGTTACGAAACAACTTGAGGAGAAAGGAAAAGATGAATACTCCCAGTGGCTAATCTTGAAGGGAAATCGTGGCTGGGAGGACAGAAGCGGGATGAGAAGAGGGACAAGCTCCAATTGGAGATGTAGAAATGACTGTCATTATTGTGGGAAACCCAGACACTTTAAAAGGGGTTGCCTGGAGCTGAAGAAAGAGGAGCATGTGGCTCCCCTCCTCACCTTTGAGGATGATGATTAGGGGGGTCTGAGGTTCTTACTCCTCAGACCCAACCAAGAACCCCTAGTACATTTGCAATTTGGGGAAAACAAGGAAGAAGTTGTCTTCCTGGTGGACACCAGGGCCAAGAGATCATCTCTCTGCCTCTTACCACCCAGAATTAGTGTAGGGAAAGGGTCATTGAAAGTATCAGGGGTCAAGGGAGAAGACTTTTGGGTACCCATAATAGAGAAGGCCCCTGTGTATTGGTGAGATGAGAATATTGACCAAATTGCTGTATATACTTGAAGCAGGGACAAATTTGATAGGAAGGGATTTGATAGTACAGTTAGGATTAGAATTAAGAGTGGTGGAAAATCAGGTAAAGGTCAAAATAAACCTTAGGTCAGTCCAAGATGAAACAGAAATTGACCCCAAGGTATGGGCAAAGGAAGGTAACAGGGGCAGACTGGACATAAACCCAATAGTAATAAGTCTTAAGGACCTGGGGGAGACAGTGTGTGTCAGGCAATATCTGATTCCCCTTGAGGCAAGAAGAGGCCTCCAACCAGTAATTGAGCAGTTGGTACAAGAGAAATTACTTGAACCTTGTATGTCTACATTTAATACCCCACCTATAAGTTAGTATAAGATTTGAGAGCCATCAATAAGGTAGTGGAAATGCAACACCTACTGGTGCCAAACCCCTACACCCTATTGAGTAAGGTTCCCCCACAGCATAAATGGTTTAGAGTAGTGGATCTAAAAGATGCCTTTCTGGCTTGTCTACTAGAAGACAAGAGCAGAGAGATTTTTGCATTCACTTGGGAAAACCCTTATGCAGGGAGGAAACAACAGTTCAGCTGCACAGTTTTACCCCAACAGCTCACCAAATTTCCCCATTTTGGGGGGCAGGTAGTAGAAGAATTGTTGGGTACCTCTGAAGTCCCTTAGGGGTATTATGCAGTTGCAAGAGATGGATGACTGGTTCTTTTCTGGGAAAAAGAAACAGGAGGTGGTTCAACCCACAATACAATTATTGAACTTTTTAGGGAATCAAGGTCTGAGAGTCTCCCCCAAGAAATTGCAATTTACGTAACAGGAAGTAAAATATTTAGGACATTTAATTAGTGAAGGAAAAAAGAATCAACCCTGAAAGGGTTAAAGAGATTGTGGAGTTACTTTAGCCAGGTACTAAGAAAAAACTAAGAAAATTTTGGGGTTTGAATGGATATTGTAGGCTTTGAATAAACTCTTATGCATGGCTAACTAAAAATCTATACAAGAAGTTCCTGGAGGAGGAGCTTGAAATTTTACACTGGAGTGCAGAAGAGAAGCAACTAGTCACAGGTCTGAAACAAGCTCTCATCTCAGCTCCTGTGCTTGCCTTATCCACTTTGGACAAGCCATTTCACTTGTTTGCTACTGTGGATAAGGGAGTTGCCCTGGGTATCTTAACCCAATCATGGCGTGGACAGAAACAACCAATTGCATTCCTATCTAAGCTATTGGACTCAGTTTCTCAGGGATGACATAAATATGTACAGGCTATGGCTGCCACCACCTTATTAGTAGAAGATAGCAGGAAACTCCCTTTTGAAGGAGCACTGATGGTCAGCACCCCCCACCAAGTTAGAACTATATTAAATCAAAGGGCAGAAATATGGTTAGCAGATTCTAGGATCCCAAAATACGAAGCTATATTGATGGAAAAAGATGATCTACTGTTAGCTACAGGTAATGTTAATCCAGCCACTTTCTTGCAAAAAGGGGAAGCAGATCTACAAGATTTGGAACATAATTGCTTGGACTTGTTGGACTATCAGACTAAAGATAGGCCAGATTTAAGAGATATCCCTTTTTTAAGGAAAAGAAATTGTTTATATATGAATCTTCAAGAGTAGTGGGAGGGAAAAGGCAGAATGAGTATGCTATAGTGGGCAATGAAAGCCACCCGTTACTAGAGACTAGCCCCCTACCTAAAAATTGGTCAGCACAAACTTGTAAATTATATGCCATAAATCAGTCGGTGAGACTGTTAAAAAAGGGTATTAGGTACTATATATATAGATTCCAAGTATGTTTATGGGGTGGTGCATACCTTTGGTAAGATTTAGGAAGAAAAGGGGCTCATAAATAGCAAAGAGAAGGAATTGGTTCATGGAGAACTAATAAAACAAGTATTAGAAAGTTTACTCCTACCTGAGGAAATTGCAGTGGTCCATGTGAAGGGACACCAGAAGAGGAGTTCACCTGAAGCAGTGAGAAACAGGCTGGCTGATGAAATGGTCAAGGAAGTGGCAGGCGAAGATTCTACATGTGAGACTTTTTTTTGAACCCATCTCTGTCTACAAAAAAGGGCCCCCTCATTTATGAGCAGTGAGGAAGAAAACCTAAAGAGATTGGGGGGGGGCAGTGAAAACAGAGGGAGGTCACTGGCATTTACCTGACGGGAGACAAATGTTAAATAAGGAAGTGATGAGGGAAGTTTTGGGAATATTACATCAAGAGAGTCATTGGAATGTACACACTTATGTGTGATGCCTTCTTAAAGAAGTTTGGGTGTATGGGACTGTACACTGTGGCCAAGCAGATAACGCAGAGATGTGTCACTTGTCAAAGAGTGAACAAGAAAGTCTCTAAGAGAACAACCAGTAGGAGGTAGGGAGCCAGGAGTAAGGCCTTTCCAAAGTACCCAGGTGGATTTTACTAAAATGTCTCTGGTTGGGAAGTTAAAATATTTGCTGGTATTGGTTGATCACCTAACAGGGTGGGTAGAGGTTTACCCACTGAGTTCAGCAACCACATCGGGTGTTAGTAAGGTGCTGCAGGGAATAATGAATGGATTAAACATAGATTGGCAGTTTCATACCCCCTCATATACCCCATCATCAGGAAGGGTAGAGCGGATGAACCAGACACTAAAGAGACATGTAATAAAATTGGGGTTTAAAACTAAATTACCTTGGACCAAGTGTTTATAAATGACCTTTCTTTTATATGATTATATTCTCTAGCTAACTACAGAAAAAAATAAATACATGGGGTAGGTGGGGGGATAGCTACCATAAGGGACCGATGATTTGGGGTAGTTATATTAGGGAGCCTCAGGTGTTCTGTATCATTTTCTGAATTGCTGTGAAATTATATACAAAGATTATGTCTATGCAGACGACATTTCACAGGCAAAGAATGTCCATTGGCAAAGCCAGCTAAACAGGTGGCAAGGGAAAGGGGGAGGGGGAGAGTTCTGCTAAAAGAGAACCAGCTAGGGTATAATTGGGGTGGAAGGATGGGCAAGAAAAGAGGCACAGATTGTAAGGTCCGTGAAGGTAGAGCTTGTATCTTTTTTATCTCCCTCAGCTCTTGGCATAACATTTTGCATACTTGATAAGTATATGTTGAATTGAATGAAACAGAAAAGGATACAGCCCTCTTTGAAATTAGGAGTTGCCAACATTCCCCTTTGCTTTGGCTCATTTGCCAGACATGTCCATAGGTGCAACAACAGCTGCATTCCTGAAGTCTAGAGAACTATCTAAGAGGAAAACTTCTTGAAAACATTCCATTCAGCCTGAAACTTTGCCACAAAGCAAAAAAGGTGTAGTGGAGGTGAGTGGCTTCAAAATTAACCTAACTTGGGAAGAGTAGACAACCCAAACTGGTGAGTTATGGCTCCAATGCTTTTCAGTTTATTGGATGGAATCTTAATAGGATATTAGGACGAAAAAAATTCATCTAGTTTTTTGCTAGGGAAAGAGAATGTGATTGCATATAGGTGACTAAAATGAATCTTGCAAATGGGTCGCACGACCTTTTCTACTTGTATATTTTTTGAAGTGTTTTTTCCCAGTTAACACGATAGGTACTGAATTGATATAGTGAGATGAAGGTGACAAGATCAATCAATTTACAAGTGATGGCTGAATCAGTGCATTGTGGGGATTTTCAAAAAGCAGAATTTATTACCTGGTTAGCAATCAGGTAATAGTGAATTAGGAATTCTGAATGCAAAATGACACCACCAGACAGGAGGGCTGGGCTTCAGGGCAACATTAGTGCAGCTCTACGTAAACAGCCAGGACCTAGAGCCCCTGGCACAAGAAGCCTGAGACAGTGCTTTTTCCGCCCTGGGAGCAGAGCTCAAATTTAAAAGAAAAAAAGATGAGCAAAAAACAACAATAAAAAAAATCTGACCATAGAAAGTTATTATGATGACAGGGAAGATCAAAACACAAACTCAGAAGAAGACAACAATATCAAAATACCTATGGGCAAAACCCCAAAGAAAAATGGGAAGTTGTCTCAAGCCCAGAAAGGACTCATGGAAGAGCTCAAAAAGGACCTTAAAAATCATAAGAGTGGTAGAAGATGTAACAACAGTATTATTAGCAGCTGCCGTGGAGGTATAAGACCAACAACACCAGCACACAGGAGAGCTGCTAGCACAGATTCTTTGATCTGCTTTTCCAAGGAAAGCAACTTTAAGGGATTTACAATCTCAGTTTAATTAAACATACGTATATCATTCACTTAGTTCAGGGGAAAAGTCAGCATCCTGAACTTCAGAGAAAACACAAATAGAAATTACAAGCAGAACTTACATAAACAGAGCAAATAACACAAATCAGCAGATAGGGCTTCTATCCATAGCAGTACATACATCGTTACCAGAGAGAGAAGCACCAACATCTGCTTTTCAAAGCCGGGGTGGGGGGCACTCCTTAACAAAGGCTACCCAGAATCTTGTCTGGCGAAATCACAGGAATTCTCTTCCAATGAGTGATGCCTCAACCAAAATGCCAACCTCTGAGTATATATACACTTCTTCAGGATCAGAGGGCATCACAATCATGTGACTCAAACTCATGTGACTTAGGCTTTCTTGTGACTTAAGCAGGTCATCAAAGACTCTTGATTCAATCAAAGACTCTCGATTCAAACAAAGGCAAGTCTCAGTCGAAGGCACTTGATTACCTAGTACTGAGAAGAATTAGAACTCCAAAAGAAAAAAGGGCAAAACAAAAAGTCTTACTTTGCTTGCCTTTACAAAAGAAGACTGGGAAAAGAAATGAGAGTGATGCAAGAGGATTATGAAAAAAAGAATCAACAGCTTAGAAAAAGAAAACAACTGCTTAAAAAGTAGAATTGGCCAAATTATAGGAGATCTAAAATTCCACTGAAGAAACCAACTCCCTAAAAGTACAGTTGGCCAAATGGAAAAGGAAGTACAAAAGCTAACTGAGGAAAACAACAACTTAAAAGTTAGAATTGGGAGGCAGCTAGGTGGTGCAGTGAATAGAGCACCAGCACTGGAGTCAGGAGGACTTGAGTTCAAATGTGACCTCAGACACTTGACACTTACTAGTATTGTGACCTTGGATAAGTCACTTAACCCCAATTGCCTTGCCTCCCCACTCAAAAAAAATCCCAAAAGTTAGAATTATGCAAGTGGAAGCTAAAGACTATGAGACATCAAGAATCAATCAAACAAATGAAAAAAATAGAAAACATAAAATACTTCATTGGAAAAACAATTAACCTGCAAAATAGAAGCAAGAGAGACAATGTCAGAATCATTGTACTATCTGAAAGCCATAATCACAAGAAGGACTTGGACAGAACCTTTCAAAACATTAGGAAGGAAAAATGCCCTGATCACCAGAGAGCAAAATAAGCATTCTAAGAATCCACCAATCACCTCAGGAAAGAGATCCCAAAATGTTTTAAACTCCAAGGAACATTATAGCCAAATTACAGAACTATCAATTCTAGAAAAAAATACTGTAAATGGCCAGAAAAAAAAAAAACCAATTCAAATTTCAAGGAGCCACAATCAGGATTGCACAGGACTTGGTAGCTGCAACATTAAGGAATCAGAGGTCATGGAACATGATATTCTGGAAGGCAAAGGAAGTAGGATTACAACCAAGAATCATCTACCTGGCTAAATTAAGCATAATACTTCAAGGAAAAAAATGATCCTTAAATGAAATGGAAGGATTTCAAGCTTTCATAAGAAGACTGAACAAAAAAATTGATCTCCAATATCACATCCCAAGTGAAGCCCCCAAAAAAAGTGAAAAAGAGAAAAGAAAACATGAGAGATTCAATGGAGCTTAACTGTTTCCATCCCTACATGGGAGGCAGATACTTGTAATTCTTAAAAATTGTACCACTAATAGCACAGCTAGAAAGAATATACATAGAGGGTATGGGTATGAGGTGATTTTGAGGGAATGACATAAAAAATAAGAGATGAGACAGATGAGTACACTGGATGCAAAACAAAGGGAGAGGTAGAATGGGGTAAATTATTTCACATGAAGAGGCACAAAAAACACATTACAGTGGAGGGAAAGATGGTAGGATGGGCAATGAGCATTGCTTGAACTTTACTCTCATTAGTCTTGGCTCAAAGCAGGAATAAAATACACAATTTGTTGAATATACAAATCTATCTTAATTGACGGGTTTACAAGAAACACACTCAAAGAAGAGAAACACACACAGAATAAAGGTAAGGGGCTGGAACAGGATCTATTATGCTTCAGCTGAAGTTAAAGTAAAAATGCAGGGGTAGCCATCCTGATCTCAGGCAAAGAAAGCAAAAGCAAAAATAGACCTAATTAAAAAGAGATAAGAAAGGAAACTAAATCTTGCTAAAATGTATCATAGACAATGAAGTAATAATAATACTAAACATATTTACACCAAGTGACATAGCATCTAAATTCTTAAAAGAGAAGTTAAACTCTTAAAAGAGAAGGTTCATGAACAAACAAGAGATAAAGAGCATTATGAAATGTAACATAGATAATTTTGATTATATTAAATTAAAAAGCTTTTGCACAAACAAAACCAGTGTAACCAAAATTAGAAGGAAAGGAGGAAGCTAGGAAACAATCTTCATAGCAAGTGTCTCTGATAAAGGCCTCATTTCTCAAATGTATAGAGAACTGAGTCAAATTTATAAGAATACAAGCCATTCCCCAGTTGATAAATGGCCAAAGGATATGAGCAGACAGTTTTCAGATGAAGAAATCAAAAGTATCTAAAGGCTTATGAAGAAGTGCTCTAAATCACTTTTGATTAGAGAAATGCAAATATAAACAACACTGAAGTACCACCTCACACCTATCAGATGGCTAATATGACCAAAAAGAAAAGGAAAATGATAAAGAGGATGTGGGAAAATTGGAACCCTAATGCATCGTTAGTGGAGTTGTGAACTGATCCAACTGATCTGGAGAGCAATTTGCAACTATGCCCAAAGGACAACTAAACTGTGTTCCTTTGTTCCAGCAATACCACTGGTATGTCTATATCCCAAAAAGATAACCACATGTGCAAAAAGTATTAATAGCAGCCTTTCTCATGGTGTCAAAATACTGGAAATTGAGGAGATACCCATCAATTGGGGAATGGCTGAAGAAGCTGTGGTATATGAATATAACAGAATACTATTGTGCAATAAGAAGTGATGAACAGGTAGATTTCAGAAAAACTTGTACAAACTGATGCAAAATGAAATGAAGCAGAACTAAGAAAACTTTGTACACAGTATCAGGAACATTGTGTGATGATCAACTCTGAATGACTTAGATCTTCTCAGCAATAAGATGATCCAGGACAAGTACAAAGGACTCAAAAAGGAAAATACTATCCATATCCAGATAAAGAACTGATGGACTGTGAATGTAGATCAAAGCATACTTTTTCACTTATTTCATTCTTTTTCATGGATTTTTTCACTTTTGATCTGTTTCTTTCACAGCTACGACTAATATGAAAATGTTTTACATGATAACAAATGCAGAACCTATCTCAAATTGTCTATCATTTTAGGAAAGAGGGGAGGGAGGGAGAAAAATTCAAAACTCAAAATCTTATAAAAATAAATGCTAAAAGTTGTCTTGACATGTATTGGGAGTGGGGAATACTATTAAAAAGGAAAAAAAAAGAATCTTAACTCAAAAAAAAAGTTTGGTGTTTCATTCCACAGAAGTACCATCATGCATCTTCCTGAATTCAAATGTGGCCTCAGACACTTATTAGCTGTGTGACCCTGAGCAAATCACTTAACCCTGTTTCCCTCAGTTTCCTCATCTGTAAAATGGGCTGTAGAAGGAAATGACAAACCACTTCAGTGTCTTTGCCAAGAAAACCCCAAGTGAGATCATGAAAAGTCAGACACAACTGAAGATGATTGAACAAATTCGGTAAGTAGAGAAAACAAGGAAAGACATTGAAAATGGAAACAATTGTAAGCAAAAATCTGGAAGCAGGAAACCTCAAAAAATAGTCAAGGGAAGTAGAATAAATCCATTTGTCCCTTCCTGGAGGATTCATATGAGGGAATGATGGGAAATAAGAATGGGGAAGTAGGTTAGGGCCTAGCTCACAAGCATGCTGTGAAGAAAGCAATTTACAAATATTAAAGCATTATAAAAATGAGAACTTAGAGTCTTGAGAGGCAATTTCACTGTATGCCCCCTTGCAGAGAATCTTCTTCACCGCAGCTCCACATAGAGATAGCATATACCGTGTTTCCATGGGCCTTTTGAAATAAAAATTAGGTTCAGGTCTCTGCTTTCCTTTGGGACCTGGACCTTGGAATCATTAAAAACCAATTCTGTGGGGAGAATACAGTTTTTAACTGCTATTAATTTTAAAAACAGAGGCTATGGGAAAAGAGTTGCTACTGAACTCAGATTTTGTGCATACCAGTTTTGGTATAGGAGACTTCCCCATAATAGAGCACTAGAGGGGAAAGTCTGTTACTTTCATTCTGCAAAAATCAATAGATATTATTAATGTACCCATGCATTCACTGAATATTCAGGTTTGTGGATGTAGAGTGGAAAGGTATCTTAAATGTAGTGGGCAGGAGCCCCTTGAAATTGTCTTCCTAAGTTGCCATATTAACAGTAGTAAGGCTGAGATGCTAGAAGGCAGAGGGTGGAATGATATCTATAATGTTTTTCCCTGAGGGATTTAGGATCTAGTTAAGAAAAAGAAAAGCAATTAATAATGCAAGAATCTCAATGAAAGATAATGATACAATAGTAAAAATAATAGCTAACATTTATATAAGTGGCATAGTAGATAGGGTACCGGCCGAAAGTCAGGAAAATTCATCTTCCTAAGTTCAAATCAGAACTCAGACACTTGCTCGTTGTGTGATGCTGGGCAAGTCACTTAACCCTTTTGGCTTCTATAAAATGTGCTGGAAAAGGAAATGGCAAACCACTCCAGTATCTTGAAGAGTTGAACATGACTGAAACAGCTGAACAGCAACAGTAAATGTTTATATAGCACTTAGAGATGAGGAAACTGACAGATTTTGTGTGTGACTTGACTAGGATCATACAGCTAGTAAGTGTTTGAGGCTAGATTTAATCTCAGGTCCTCCTGACTCCTGTTAACTCTTATCTACTGTACCACCTAGTTGAGTATATAATCAAATATCCAATGAGGGTACAGAAAATAAGTGTTGTAGAGATTCAGGTTAGGAAGGGATTATTGAAATGATCATAAAATATAATGGTTAGGAGGCAGCTAGGTGGTACAGCGAATAGAACGCTGGCCCTGGAGTTGGGGGGACCTGAGTTTAAATTGAGTGTCTGAGGCTGCTCAGACACTTGACATTTACTGGCTGTGTGACCTTGGGCAAGTCACTTAACCCCAAATGCCTTGCCTTCCCCCCTCCAAAAAAAATCTCATGAAAGCCAATGTTGAAAACCAAAATTAAATAAATTAAAAAAAAATAATGGTTAGGATTTGAATATGTAGAAGAGAGGCCAAGCACTTTAAAATATGACAAAGGACATGAGCAAAGACCCAAAGGTTCCTGGGAATGCACCTGAAATGTTAACCAGACTGGAGCTAACTCCAAGGGTACAGTGGTCAGATATAGATAAAAACATGTGGGTGCCTGAAGTGAGAGTTGAAAATTGTGCCCCGGTATATTGCTGTACATCAGAAACTGTATGTAATTTTTCAATGTGACATAGCAGAAAATGGGCACCTCTGAGCCACAAAGAGTAGAATTTTTTAGTTTTAAAGATGTACATTTTTAAGAAGCAATTCTAAAAAGTCCCCTGTTGCCTTTTCTTTGTCCTCCTGTGTCATGCTTTAGGTAACTGTCGACTTTATGCCTCTTCCACTTTGATAGTTGAAAATAAGTTTGGAAAGTTAGGTTCAAGCTATATTAAAAAGGATTTCGAATTCTACTCAGAAGTTTGGATGTTACTTAAAATTGTGCAAGAGGAGAAGCTCTTGAACAGACTAGATCAGAAAGGGATAAACTAGGTTGCCCAATGAGGTGATTGTTGTGATAGTCAAGGCGTGAAGGCAGGAAAGGAAAGGGGGAAGAGAATAAGCATTTATATAGCACCCTTGGTGTACCACCTCTAAGGCTAAGCACCTTACAAATAATACCTTATTTGATCCTCACAGAAATCCTGCAAGGCAGGTGCTATTATTATCTCCTTGTCTGAAACTAGATTTGAACTCATGTCTCCCTGACTCCACATCCAACACTCCATCCACTGAGCCATTTAGCTGCATGAGATAAGCGTCTAGAGTATTAGCAAAAAAAAAAAAAGTAATCTGCAGGAATTGGTCATTAGATGTGTGTGTGGTACAAGGGAGAGAGAGGAAGTCAAAGATAAACAGGATTTGAACTAGGGTTAATTAGGAAAATGAAATCTGCAGGTTAGGGGACTAGCTTAATGGGGAAGAACATGATGAGTTCGCTTTTATTTATTTTGAGTACAAAGTGACAACAGAGTATATTAAGACAGATCCTCTTAACTTTTGTGTGGTATGTGTACCTTTGGCAGACTGGAGAAGCCTGTGGACCCCTTCTTAGAATAATGTTTTTAAATAATTGAAGAAATACTAAATTTCAGTCAGAGGTTAATGAAAATAAAGATGTCATTTTCTTCCCATCAAAGTTCATGGACCCCAGCTAAGAATCCTTAATCTAAGTGAAATTGCCCAGGAGGCAGATGGAAATAATGTGTCTTACGCTTTGGATAAGTTAAAATTGAAATTATCCAGACAGTTGATAGGATATCTGTGAGATGATAGTAGTTCTCAATTAGAGTAGAGTGGCACACTCCAGAATCGTAAATTTTGTTAGATGTGCTGAGAAAAGTTGGTTGTTATGTTTGTTTCACATAAATTTTATTTACCACGTATATGTTATGAAGTAAGTTTTCAAAGAAATGTATTTTGTAAGCATTTGCTTTCTTTGTCTCCTTCTGTCCCTCATTGAACAATTAAAAATAAATAAAAATCCTGACACACACACACACACACACACACACACACACACACACACACACACAGAAAGAGAGAGAGAAAAATTCCCACATTGGCCATTTCTGAAATGTTTGTCACATTCTGCATTTCAGGCCCATCAGTTCTCTGTTAGAGAGAATGATATAGCCCTCTAGAATTATGATTTATTATTACATTAATAAGAGTTCTGAAAACTGTCACTTGTTTTTCTTTATATTGTTTTTTCTTTATATTTATATTGTTTTTATTGTTTTTTCTTTATATTGTTATATAAATTGTTCTTGCTCACTGCACTCTGCATCATAAGGCACCAGTATCTTATGGAATTGTCCCTTATATCATTTCTTACAGCGCAATAGTATTCCATTATATTCTTATACCATAATTTGTTTAGCTAATAGGTGGTCACCCCCTTAGTTTGCAGTCTTGAGTTGTTATGAAAAGATTTGTTTTGTACATATGGGTCCTTTTTGCTTAGTGATGCAGTAGCACACCTGTTTTCCAAGAGTTCCTCCAACAATTTTCATTTTGCTTTTACACCATCTTTGTTAATCTGTTGGGTGTGAAGTGAAAAACGTCAAGGTGGTTTTTGATGTTTATTTCTTTAATTAGTAGCAGATTTGTAGAATTTTTTCATACGGCTATAGATAGGTTGGATTTTTTTCCTTTGAAACTGCCTGTGTTCATGTTCTTTGACCATTTATTTAGAAAAACTTGCTGCAAATATTTTTCTCCAGTTAAGTTTCACTTCTAATTTTAGCAACATTAGTTTTGTTTGTGGTATGTTAGGTCAGAAGCAGGAATCAAACCCAGGTATCTTTGGCTCCAAGACCAGTGTTTAATCAGCTAAGGCACACTGCCTGTGGGTGATAGGTTAAATATAATATTCTACTTGCTGCATGTCACTTTACCTCTATGAAATCCAGTTTTGTCATCTGTAAAGTGGATCATTCCTCATTACTTATTTCTAGGTGACTATCAGCAAATCATTTTGTAAACAGGGCTACAATTCCAGGGATGAAAAAGAGTAAAGAGGGCTTGAGGATATAGGTACTAGGTAGATTGTAATACCAAGGACTGGGATAGAAACAGCAACTACCTCACCTCCCACTGCTAAGAGGAACCCTCAAGAAAGTCTCTTCCCACGAGGGCCTCAGTTATAGATTTTTCTCATATCTGGCTTAAAATGAAAAATTCTAGGGATATACATATATATGTGTGTGTACTACATAAGCCCTTTCTGGGATTACCAATTTGAACAATTGATGAATCTCTCTTAACTCGGGTTCTATCCCCAGCTACCCTTTAGGGAAAGATGTTTTCTGTCTCTTTAAGAGTTGGCTTCTCACTCACTTTGAAACCTTACAGTCAAGGACTTAAACACAAATCATAGAAAATCTCCATGGTTTACTGGCAGCATTAAATAAAAAATTCCAGGTTTTCTGAGGAAAAATATATTTAACAATTCATTTCTCTGTTCATAAAATCTCTCAAGAATCTCATTATGTGATAACCCACAAATATCAATGTGAAAGACCAGTTTCATAGCTAAATTCTTTTTCCTGGAACCTTTGTATGAGAAGTCATGTCTTAAGAGCACTTGACTTTGCATACTTAACCATCTTAAGAACTCAGTCCAGAAATCTTTTAAAGTTTAGCTGGAATAGTGTTACAGCCTAAGAGAGACTCACAAAGCAATGCATTGAGTATCTTTCCTTGCCAAGACTTATTTTACTCTTGAAATACTATATAATAGTTCTTATAGGTGCATCATCTGTGCAAACAGAAATTTTTTTTTTCTGAGACAAACCATTTTGTTAAGAGGTTCAGGGATTTTATGTACATGATCCTGTTAACCTCAAATGTAAGTCACTCAAAGAATTATTTAGTGATTGAATCTTCCTCAACAAATATGATTAAAACCCAGTAACTGACATTTCTACTTATGTAATTTGACTAATTGAGTTATAATGCAAACATGGGAATAGGAGGTTTTCTGGGCCAATGTGTGTAAATTCAAAATTTAAATAACTATCTGGATATTTAGGGACTTGACCCAAAGACTACAAGCCCCTCTGTAGATTGTATGAAACTTAGTTTTATCTAGCACCCTCTCTGGGCTACTTTCCCAGTTCACACACACATTGGCAAACCAGATCCATGAAGTTGGCCAGCCAATTCCCCCATCAAGAGATAATCCAAAGAGGCTTGTGGTTTTCCAGTACCATCATTCCTGAGTTCTCACCACTTTGCTTCTCACTAATTATCAGGAATTAGCAGGAATAGAAGAGAGTTACAAAAACAGTCTCCTCATACACTGGGGGTGAACTATCCTCTTGCACACAAAAGGTCCCTGGGTGGAGTGGACTCAAATTTAGAAGTAGTAAGGCACATATAACGAGAATACGTAGCCAACAGTAACTCCAACATACTACTTATTCAAACTCCCTTTATTTTCAGGGAGTATAGCAGGACCTTGTCAACTGTAGCACCTTCCTTTCTGATGCTTATAGAAGGACCTTGAGGATATCCTCCCTTCCATTTTCAGGGACAATTTCTTGACATCTGAAACAGTAGGGCAATAATAACAATGTAGATGATAATTGCAAAAATGCGTACATAGTTCTGTATCACAAAGCATATGAGACTCTCTACGTAGAAGGTAGAAGAGGTAAACTATTTATTCAGACGCCAGAGAACCATATGCCACAAGCCATTTATCCAGTCTATCACAGCAGTAAAACACTCTACACACAATATAACAACCTGGAGCCTGGCCGTCCCAAAACCTCTCCTACACCCTGCTGGGGTCTCCCCAAAGACAAACTCAGTACAACTAAGTCAGCCTGTTCAGTTCTAACAATCACGAGGGCAGCCATTAGCAGCCATTAGTAGCCATAACATATTTCTCTCTCTCAGCATTCTCTCTCTCCTTTTTCTGTCAGGAAGTTCTTCCCACCACATGTCTTAGGCATCCTGTGATGTAAGTCACATGGCCTATTAATGGGTGGGAAAGATCTTCATATCTAATTGCTACTACAATATCACTCCCATAAGCCTTTATTTTCAGTTTGTATCATTGCTTTCATTTTTAGCAATGGCCTAATTAAAAGAACACCCTAATTAAAACATCATTTTATACAAACACATACCCCCCCCATTAGTCAACATTTCAAAACTTCTATATTGAATTGTTTAACCTACCTCAGTAACTTGGGCTACTTCACAACATCAGATACGGGTTTTTAAAGAATATAGTTTATTAGTCTGACCCATCCCCACAAAGTCCTCTCCCCGTTGTAAATTTAAGTAGATCTTATAAAATAGTTTATTTGTTGTCATGGTCACCATGTTTTGAACCCACCTCACTTTCAATCCTCTTTTCCCAAATTAATCAGGGCAATATTTTTCATAAAGGTCATCCCACATCTTAGAAACATACAGGAGATGAAGCTTCAGAAGCTGGGGGATGTCAGAAATCAACCAGTGCCGTTTTATTCTCTTTCAGGATTCAGGGCCAGACTCATCCTTTTTTTCGTTTGCTTGCTAAAATAAACCTCTAAAGGGGATGTGGGAAAATTGCAACACCAGTGGTAGAATTGGTAGAATTCTGAACTGGTCCAACCATTCTGGAGAGCAATTTGGAACTATTCCCAAAGGGCTGTAAAACTAGGTCTGTATTCCATAGAGATAGGGGGAAAATGGAAAAAAGACCTATTTATACAAAAATATACAAGCTCTTTGTGGTGGCAAAGAATTGGAAATTATGGGGATGTCCATCAATTGGAGAATGGCTGAAAAAGTTGTTGTACATGATTGTAATGAAATACTATTGTGCTGTAAGAAATGATGAGCAGGATGATTTCAAATAAACCTGGAAAGACTTAAATGAACTGATGCAAACTGAAGTGTACAGAACCAGGAGAATGTTGTGCACAGTAACAGCACTATTGTATGATGATCAAGTGTGAATGACCTATTCTCAGTAATACAATGATCCAAGACAATTCCAAAGGACTAATGATGAAAAATGCTATCTCCCTCCAGAGTAGAATTGATAGAGACTGAGTGTAGATGAAAGCATACTATTTTTCACTTTTTCTTAAATGTGGTTGGTGGAGGGTTTTTTGGGGGGAGGTCTGTGTCTTTCACAATATGATTAATAGGGAAATATGTTTGGCGTGATTATAAATGTGCAATCTATATCACATTGTTTGCTGGTAGACAGAGAGGAGAGAACTTGGAACTCAATTTTTTTAAAAAATGAGTGTTCAAAATTGTTTTTATATATAAGTGGGAAAAAATAAAATAAACCTCTAAGGAAAGATTAATGAAGAGCCCAATTTTCTAGAACCTTACTGAAAAGAAACCAAACTGTTAAAATCTAAGCCGGTTATCTTGGCAAGATCCAGAAAAAGAAAGAATTACAAATCACACAGGAAAAAAATTCCAATTTGACTTTAAAAAATAGCTAGAGGAAGACACATTTATAAATCCCAGAGAAAGGAAACTAATTCCATAAGATTTTATTATCAAAATGAAACCAGATTTATAAAAATTAAAGCAGATCAACTTGGTAAAATCCAGAATAGTAGAGAGATTTGTAAATTTTGGAGGAACCAGTATCAATTCTGTAGCATCTGGGAAAGAAACACCCCTCCCAAGCAGTAGTGGAGAAAACATCCAGAGGTCACAAGGATGAGGATGGAAAACATTTAAGATAATGCTACACAGGATAGGGAAAACATGGGAAAACACTCAAATTTCTAGTGTAATATTATAGTAATGGGGTAAAAGGCGATGGCATTAGGATGGTGCAAGTGATGGGGTGGTGCATGAGAGATAGAGTAACCATAAGAATTGTCTATGTTATGGCACCCACAAGTGAGGTTAAGCATTTGAGTGACAATATAGAAGTTTATTAAATTGATTTTTCCTATTACCATTGTCTCGTCTAGATTATTTGAATTTAAGCTGGGTATAGAAGCTTGTGGGATTTTTTTTTTTTGCTGTATTTATACTTTTGTAATACAGATGTGTGGACTATTTACTATAAAGTCAGCACCTTTCCATTTACCCACACTGTTCAGCTATACCATTTTTCTTGGTAGAACCAAACCTCTCGGATTTCTAAAAATTTAAGATGTTCATTTTAGTACTGACTCAATAGCCAGCAGTAAGCCCTTTTTTAAGTTCTCATGCTTAGTTTAAGATACTTAAATAAAAATAATTTTCTGAAAAGTTAGTGAATTATGGCATAGAGTTAGCAAATGAAGTTAGGCCTAGAGAAAAGATTTAGGAAATAGTGTTAGTGTGTTAGGTTTACTGAATAGATTTAGCATTATGGTTAAAACTAAAATCAGGTTTCCTGAAGCCCAAAGCCATATATCCACGGATTTTGGAATAAGAGACTTCAGCAACACTTCGATTCAATCTGTAACAGAAAGGAATCACTGCTATAACCTGCATGACAAATAGTCATCTTGTCTCTTCTTGAAGTCTTCCTGGGGCGGGGGAGGCTCATCATCTCTTAAGGTAGTCCATTCCAGGTTGGACCTCTCTAATAGTTAGATACTTCTGCACTTGTGTTGAAGTTATAATTAATATACTGAAGTAATCTCCTACATGATTGTAATAAAATGTTGCTAGTAGCTGCTGTGGAGGTGAAAGATCAAAACAAGACCAACAACAAGAACACACAGGAGGGCTGCTAGCACAGGTTCTTTGAGCTGCTTTTCTCAGGAAAGCAACTTTAAGGAGTTACAATCTCATTTTAATTAAACATACATATATCATTCACTTAGTTAAGGGGAAAAAGTAAGCACCCTGAACTTCAGAGCAAATACAAACAGAAACTATATTAACAGAGCAAAATAACACAAATAAGCAGACAGGCTTCTGTTTATAGCAATACATACACAGTTACCAGGGAGAGAAGCACCAACATCTGGGTTTAAAAAAGCCATGGGGGCTCCGTGATGGCTACCCAGAGTCTTGTCTGGTCAAATCACAAGACGCTCTTCCAGTGAGTGAGAGCCCCAAAACAAAATGCCAACCTCAGATCTTTTATACATGTCTCAGGGCCCTGGGGCTTAGTATTTAGTAAAAGGGTATGGGGCTTGAGGCCTGGGCTTTCTTGTTTCTCAATCAGTCATCAAAGACTCTTGATTGAAACAAAGGCAAGTCTCAATCAAAGGCACTTGATTGCTTTAGTGCTGAGAAGGACTCAAAAGACAACAAAAAATCCACTTTGCTTACCATTACATTTGAAAGGCAAGATTCAAAGGTAGATTACTTCAGCATTCCAAAAGAGAAAACATTAAAAAAAAAAAAAAAGGCCCTCCTTGGTTTACCATTACAATGATTAAATTATTCTTGTGGCAGAAATGAAGACAATAAAATTGTATTAATTATTCCTAGATTACATCCTGGAAGAATCTAGTTTGAGATATTTATATGTAAACATAAATGTTATATAAAAAATTTACTTATTTCTTTACATAAAAGTCATTTTTTATCCGGGAGTCCAAAGATTAGGAAGTAAACCAATAACAAACTACTGAATCCTTGATTTTGTCGTTGTTTCAATTGTTTCAGTCATGTCCAGCTCTTCATGACTTCGTTTGCCTAGCTTTCCCTTTGTATGCAGAAGTATTTTTCCTGTAAGGACTTACATTGTGCTCGAGGCTTGTAGTCTGAGCTCTTAGACACTTGAGGACACCAAAAGCCATAATGGAGCTAAATGCTGTATAGCACCTTCTGAGTGAGCCAGCCCTTTACCCTTAAAGGAAGATTTGAGAACCCTGCCAATCACATGGTCACATGACTCTAACAATAATACCATATTTCACCACATATTCATGGCACTGCCTAATCATTTCACCCTGTTTTGTCAGTACAAAAATTGCTTTATAACCTTTCATTGTATAATTGTCACATGGTATAATTTTGTTGGTCACGCGACTTAACAGGTAAATAGAGCAGCAACGCATTCACCAATGGCATATAGATATACATTTATCTCTGTTGTATTGGGAGCTGTGAGCCTAGAATTCTCAGCCCATGGACATTGTCAGTATATTTCCAAAACCTGACTTGCATGGTTTAGAGTGCTACAGTACTAACAGTATTGTTGCTCAACCCAATGAAGAGCCATAGGTGTAACGGGAGTGGGTGGGCAGGTGTAGCTACCATGAGTAAGTCACATAGCACAAGACTTGCATCTTCCTGTGCTAGCTAAACTGTACAGTTTATCTGTCAGTGATACTGTTTAGTAATAAATGATTTTTAAGTAATACTGCACAATTTTTTAAAGCTTCATATAATAGTTGTACCCCATTTTTGCAAAAAAATTTTGGCATAAAATCTGCAATGATTATGCAGTGAAATACAGATCTCAGCTCTATTGCTGATTAATTATGTGGTATAAATACTAATTATGGCAGTACTGTTAATAATGATGATGATAATGATAGCTAATATTTATATGTTACTTTAAGGTTTGCAAAGTTACATAACATGTCTCATTCAGTCCTCTTGACATCCCAGAGAGCAAGGTGGTGTTATACTCGTTTTTACAGATGAGGAAAATGAGACAGCTGTTCTGTGATTTGTTCAGGGTCACACAGCCAATAAATTTCTGAGGTAGGATTCAAATTCAGACCTTCATGACTACAAATCCAATACTCTACTGCATAGCTTAGCTGTCACATTACTATTTCTACCACTTGACAACTATAATGGTAATATTGCTGGTAATATTCCATGATCTGTATCACTGTTAGACCTTCAGAGTCCCTTAAGTTCAACATTTTGTAATTCTGTGACTGAGCTAGTTAATTCAGCCTTCAAAAGTGTTCAATATATTAGCATTTTTAGCTATGTAAGAGGTAGTGGGATATGGTTTCAGAAAAGCTGGTGTCTCAGCCAGGAAAAACTGGGTTCAGGTCCACCATCTGAAACATACTGGCTGTATGTCTCTGGCCAAGTCACTGAACCTCTCAGTGCCCTAGCAACTTTCTGAGAATATTTATTGCTAAAAATTTCCTCCTAGCATTGGTAGACAGCTTCTTGATCTGGAAGTTCTATATAGTAATGGAATCATATATCTAATCCTTTTCTATGAGTAAAGCATTATAGGAAGGTCAGCTTTACAGATTGTATACAAGAAAATTTTTATTTTGCATTCAGTGCCTTTGACCTACATTTATACTGAGTGTCATCTGTGTAAACATGGGGCTGTCACCAGGATAACACCCAGCCACTGGCACTATTTTTCTTCTTCAGGACCTCATACAGATCAGAAATAAAGAAAGCAAATTAATAACAAAAAGTACTTAGTTTATATATACATAATGGCCAATAAGGAAGAAAAGCTACCCAAAATTCTTAATTTGGTAAAGGTAATTATCCAAAATGTACCTTTACACTAGCTTAAAGAGAAGCCATTCTAGTTAAGGAATATGGTCTCATTAAATGTCTTTCTCAGGATATCTGCTCATTAACTAGGTTGGGCTGGGCCTCACCTACCTAGAAATTTGAGTTCTGTGTACTCTATAAACAGGATCCAGCTTGAGTTAACTCTCTCCCCAGGAGGGATGAGCTTCTGTCCTTGGTTCCTTCATTAGGATTTGGGGTGGCCTGGCTCATGAAAGAGAAATAAAACCAGAGAGAACCTGATCAGAGTGCCTAGATTGCTAGAGGAGGCTCAAAACTCATGACCAGGCCTCATTCCTCAGGTGACCTCCCCCTTGACAATGAAATAATCAGAGGGGTTGAGTGCTCTTAGCCTATCTCCTCATTAAATATCCACCCATCAGGATTTCCTGGGTTGTCAGGGGGAAGACCCTTTCAGGACGTGAACAGAGAGATTTAAGATCACCAGAGACCTTTCCTCTTTGTCTTTGGTTATTGAGAGAAGCCACTGACCATCACTTTATTGATTATAGGCTAGCTTAGAAATATTTTTTTAAAGTTTTAACTTCTTAGTCTGCTACAAGTAAGTTTAGATAAGCATCTCAGAGTACTGTCCATCCACCTTTCAGGATGTAAGTTTATAGAGTACTTAATATCAAGTCTTGCCCATATTATTCATCAAACACTACATAAATGTTGGCTATTTTAGTTATGACTACTATATAGTACCTTAAGTGTTTCCTTATGTCTGCAAATTGAGAACCATTGTATTAACTCTTTTTGTGTTCTGTGAAAACTCTCAAGGATTTCGATGTATGCCCTGTCAGCATCAGATCAAATTCCTTATAATTATAATAATGATTTCAAAAAATTCTTCATTGTTTTATCTGTTAAGGTATTTGAGAATTGTTATTTGGATGTGGTTATAAGTTCGTTTTCTCTCTGCTGATGACATGGTCAAAGTTCTATAATGCTTAAACCTGAGAGCAACAGTTTTCGGAAGTGGAAGAGCTAGCTTCACACCTAGCTAGAATAGCAAAGTTTATAAATCAGCTTATGTTAAGGAAGTAACACCTAAATTTGTTCAGCTGTATTAAATCTATGTGTGAAAGGATGAATAATTTTTTTATGTAAAATAGTTCTGAAATACATCTAAGTTTACATTATCTGATTAGTACTGAATTTTGTTCCATGCAGCTAAATTCATAGTATCATGAATATTATCATGTTTCTAAATTTTCTTGTATTGTGGAATTTAGTAAATTACTATATCAGATATCAGGAAAGCAGTTTCTCTTTTAATCTGGGTTTTGTTAGATTATGAACTGATGGTTAAAAGAAGTAAAAAAAACGTTTGAAAACTGTTATTTTATCAGCCCTGATGATCGTGTATTATGATATTTTGAAGTACTGTAACTTAAGAAACCACAAACTTCTAGATTTGCCTATAGTAAAAAGGAAGTTTCATCTGAAATTATTTGGATATCACATGAAAATTGTGAAGTTATTGGTAGCCATTAGGGGTTATTGTGATAAGGTTAAAACCCTGTGAAGCATTTAAGTGGGTACATTTTAAAGAGAAAGAATAATACCTGTTTACTTTATGGATATGAGAGTGTGAACAACCTTGTATAAATCTCCTTGTTTGTAAACCTGCCAGTTTTCTTAGAACAGTCTGCCTGAGCAGGGTCATCTCTGTGGAATATTTTATGTATTATATCACTTAGAAAACTGACTCCCCTTCCCTACTGCAAACATGCCTTCATGAGAGGTATGGAATGATTAGGAATTTGTTTATAGTATAGGACTGTTTATTGTACAATATGAAGTTTTATCTGAAATGGTCTGTACTGGTTACATACTTAACCAACTTAGTCTCATTAGGGCAATAAGGAGGAATATACATAGGCAGAAAGCAGTGGTGTGAGTTTAATGTGATGGTATGGTTATCTTAAAAAATAAAATTAGGGATGAGAAAGAAGAATGCAATGGAAGAAGGGGAAAAGGAGAGATAGAATGGGATAAATTTGAAAGGGAGAGACAGAATGGGATAAATTATCTAACATTAAAGAGGCCTGAAAGAGATTTTACAGTGAAGGGGGAAATGCGGGAAGGGGAGCACATGAACATAACTCTCAACAGAATTGGCTCAAAGATGGAATAATATACATACTCATTTGGGTATAGAAATCTGTCTTGCCATTCAGAAAAGTTGGAAGGGAAGGGGATAAGAGAAGGAGGAAGGGAGCTGACAGAAAGGAGAGCAATTTGGAGGGGGTAAAAATCAGAAGCAAAATTTTTGAGAATGGATAGGTTAAAAGAGAGAGAGAGAGACAATGGAATAAGGGGGGGGGGACATAGGGTGTAGGGAGATACATATTTGGTGATCATTACTGTGAAAAAAATTTACAGTGAGTTTTACTGATAAAGATTTTATTTCTCAAACATATAGAAAGCTGAGTCAAATTAAAGAAATAAGCCATGCCTCAAGTGGTAAATGGTAAAAGGATATGAACAGGCAGTTTTCAGACAAAGCAAGCAAAGCTATCTGTAGTCATATGACAAAATGCTCTAAATCACTATTGATGAGATAAGTGCAAATTAAAAGAACTCTGAGCTACTACTTCACACCTCTGAGGTTGGCTAATATGACAAAAGAGAAAAATGACAACTGTTGGAGGGGATGTGGGAAAATAAACAATAAAGTACTATTGCTGAAGTTGTATACTGATTCAACCATTGTGGAGAGCAATTTGGAACTATGCCCATTGCACTATAAAACTATGCATACCCTTTGACCCAGCAATACCACTCCTAGGTCTGTATCCCAAAGAGATAAAAAAAAAAGGGACCTATGTGTATAAAAATGTTTATAGCGGCTCTTTTAATGGTGGCAAAGAATTAGAAATTGAAGGGATATCCGTCAGTTGAGGAATGGCTGAACAACTTGTTTATATGATTGTAATGGAATGCTATTGTGTTTTAAGTAACGATGAAGAGGATGCTCTCAGAAAAACATGGGGAAGATTTACATGAACTGATGCAAAGTGAAAGGAGAAGAACCAAGAGAACACTGAACACAGTAACAGCAATATTGTATGATCGTCTACTATGAATAACTTAGATATTCTCAGCAATACAATGATCCAAGACAGTTCTATAGGACTCATGATGAAAGATGCTATCCATCTCCAGAGAAAGAACTGGTAGAGCTTGAATGAAGATCAAAAATACTTTTTCTTTATTTTTCTTGGAGTTTTTTTTGTTTGTGTTTTCTTTCACAAAATAACATGGAAATGTGTTTTGCAGGGCTACACATGTATAACCTATGTCAAATTACTTGCCTTCTTGATGGGGAGGAGGAATGGAGGGAGTTAAGAGAATTTAGAACTCAGAATTTGAAAATAAAGTTAAAATTCTTTTTACATGTAATTGGGAAAAAATAAAATATTAAATAAGGAAAAAATGATTGCCCATTATTATCAATAAACCCATTTTTAAAGACACCTGGTGCATTCTCA
>CM053622.1:692380296-692399367 GCA_028646595.1 Phalanger gymnotis | reverse complement strand
GTTGTTTTCAGAGCTATTTCTATACAGCCAGCTCTGCCACACCAGCACTCCTCCTTCCCCAAGAACCACCAACCTGGACCTGACTCAGATCTTAGGTAGGCTCTGCACTCCTGCTCTGATCCTCCACTTAATTCCTCCCATCAGGTGGGCCTGGGGCCAGAAGCAACTGCAGCTGTAGTTCTGTAGCTGCACTACCCCTGCTGCCCCAGGGTGGTGGCCAAAATCTTACCACTGTCCCCCGCAGCTTTTCTCACTAACTTTCTCTGTTGTCTTTGGTGTTTGTGGGTTGAGAAGTCTGGTAACTGCCACAGCTCACTGATTCAGGGCGCTAGGGCCCGTTCCCCCTGACTCCTGGTCTCGTTGGTTCTGCCACCACCCACACTGCGCTCCGCTTCCCTCAGCTCCCAGCTCCGTGCGATAGACCTCATCCAGCGACCATCCAGGCTGTCCTGGGCTGGATCCCTGCTTCCCTCTGCTATTCTGTGGGCTCTGCAGTTCTAGAATTTGTTCAGAGACATTTTTATAAGGTTTTGGAGGGACCTGGTGGGGAGCTCACACAAGTCCCTGCTTTCCATCCGCCATTTTGGCTCCTGTTCTGATTATTCTTTCACAACATAACAAATGTATGATCATACATGTACAGCTTATATCATCTTGAGGAGAGGAAAGAGGGGTAAAATTTAGAACTCAAAATCTAATAAAAGTAAATGCTGAAAACTACAGATAAATTAATTTTTTAATCTTTCATTTTAGCATCACAATAACTTCTGAATATATCCCTCCAACTTCTCCTACCCAATGTATCTCCTGTAATAAAAAATTAAAAAGAGAAAAATATCAGTTCAGCAAAAATAACTAATATGTCAGTTGAACATGGCAGTATTTGCAGTGATGTAAAGCAGTGTTCACTTACCTCTAAAATGAACTCTCTAATATTAATGGATATATTGGGATCAAGCAAAATGCATAAAATATATAATTTTAGCAGATGAATTCCTAGAAGTCTTAAGAAAGAAATGGAGGAGGAACCCTGTTGTTTAAAATGGACAACTGAACACTAACCTAGTAACAAGCTATTACAATTAAATACATATTTGGATGGCTGCATTGCTACAAATCATCTAGATTACTAAAATAAACATATTATCTGTTATGTGCCCTTTTCAATTTCATGGTTGAACATATTCAGTATGACATAGGGAATGGTTTTGTACACTCACTAGAAGAATGGGTGGGCTCATGGAGGGACATCTTTTTCTCCCTCTAATTACTATAATTACATGCAATTCTTCTAGCAGATAAACTTTTTGTTTTTAATAAAAAATAAATTTGGGTTATTCCAAACAAATGATTCTTTTTTAAAAGGAGACCTCAATTAGTGTTTTTTTCTATGGACAGCACCAAAATGTTGTCACCGAAATAGGCAATCAAGATGGAAATCTTTTTATCAAATGATGTTAAACAATAACAATAAGAATTTAGAGGTGAATTCAAATGAGTAAAACAACTATTAGGAAAAAGTGCAAATTAATTACTGTTTAGAATGGGTTATAAATCTTAAGGACAATGAAAATATCCCACTTTGGTAGATACGATTCATAATAAACAGTCTCTTTCCATTTCTCTCCAGGAATGAAGGGTTAGCTATAAAAATGCAGGCAAACTATGCTAATGTCTCTTTCTTATAAAGTGTATTTTTTTTTCTCCCAGCAAAAATTGGTTGAGTGCCTATGTAAGAAGCTTCACATTCCTATAGGATTTTTTGCAAATGTTGTACCTTGCCATTATTAAACATTTCTGACTTCCTTTGTTATGTGTTCTCCCCATGTCACTTCCTAGAAACATGCCAGGTGCTCACCAGTGGTTAAGTCTTTAACACTTGACTAGAGTACCAACATTTTCAGGAAAATCTTGGGAGAGATGATTTAAGTCCTAAACTAAATCTTTCCAGCACCATCACTTAAAGTTAACGTTTCTTCTTTATCAAAATCAAATCAAATCAAAGTAAATCCTGTTAAATGCCCTCTGAGTGAGGAGTATGGGGTGGAGAGTAGAGAGTACAGAGATGTAAACTTTTGATGAGTCAGTTTAGTCAAGGCACTAATAATTGGAAATAGGATGATTGTGACAATTATAAAAAGCTATATTGCATAATAAGCACAAAAGAGAATAAAAAACAGGATCATATAAGGCCACTGATTTATTGAACATGGCACTCCTTTTTCCTACTTCAAGTATTTTCTCTGGCTGTTCCCTCCTCATCTCTGCCTGCTGGTTTCCCTTGACTTCTTAGTTATACCTTCTTCAAGAAGCCTTTCCCTGTCCTCCTTTATCTTAGTGCCTTCCCTCTAAGACTACCAAAATGTATGCTGTCTGTATAGATATATCTTGTTTGTACATAGTTGTTTGTGTGTCATTTCCCCCTTTAGACTGTGAGCTCCTAGAGAACAAGGACTGTTTGTCTTTTGCTTTTCTTTGTATCTCCATTGTTTGGCATAGTACGTGGCACACAATAGGTACTTAATCAATGCTAGTTGACTGAGGTGAAAGATTGTTACTATAACCCCAGTCCCGAAGCCCATTGGTATAAGACTTTCTCCTCATTGGTGGATATCAATGCTTCATGCCTGTGTGAAGTCAAGCCTTGGCTATAATTCTAGCTTGGCACTCCCTTTCTGAGGACAGCAGAGTGGTCAAGCTTCTGGCCCCAACTTCTTGTTTCTCAACCTGAAAGGAAATAAAGTTTCACTTGGAGATACGGATCTGAGCTACTCCATTTTGAGAATCACTCAATTTCATTCAAACATATGTCTGTATTCTCCCATCAGTGCTTGCAATGCAAGTAACCCAAAATATGGTGTGTCATGCTATCCTGTTGTGCAACCTGTTCTGAGAAAGATCAGCTCTACTGCATTGCTATAGAGAAACCCCTAACTATGAAACTGGGTAAAGAGGTTATTGCACTAGATCAATCTCATGCCATAACAACAGGGACCTTGACTAAGCAATTTTTGCCCCATCCTCACTCTTCTCTTGCTGCCCTATAAAAATATTGCTCTCTTCCTCAATGTTGGAATGGTACTTGAGAGTGAAAAAGCTACCCCTACTGGTGAACTCAATAAACCTGGCTTTGATTTACAAATTTCTGGTCCAGGTACCTGATTATTCCCATTTCTCTCCACAATTAGTGTCAGAATTGAGATTTACTACCAGCCAGAGAGGAATGCCACAACCCAGAAGTCTCATGCTCTGCCTACTAGGAATCTTTCTATGTCTGAGGGGACAAGAATCTGGTCAGTGTGAGTTAGGATTGGTCATGTTGCCCTGAATTACAAATGACAATCACCTCAGCCTGATCAGTGGAGGTTCTGTTTTGGTCTGTTGGAAACTGGTTTCCTTGGTTGTAATTGTGACCAGTCTTAGAGAATTGAAATGACTTCACCAGTGAGCACTTATATCTACTTGCATTCTCTAGTTGGTGTCTTAAATTTATGGGTCAGTTCTCCAGGCAGAGACAGCAGCCATGGACCTGCTGGGGCCCTTGTCCCCACTGACAGGCTTCCCTGGGGACCAATTAGATCTGTGAACTGACTACTCCCTCTGGCACTAGGGATTTGCTGCCCCACCTCTAGGACTGCTTCACACTGTGATAAGCAAGACTGAAAGGAGGTACTGAATTCCTCAACACTGAGCTCTCAAGAGGAACTTCCCCTTGTCCAGTTTCCCAATAATTAGTAAGCTGTTAACTTGGTTCTAGGAGAACTTCAACCCCACTTCCCCTTCCCTAAAAAAAAAAAAAATATAAACTCCTATGCATTTGTCTTGTTTTTTGTGTTCAGTTTGTTGAAGTGGGCTAAGCCCATTTTGAGCCCACTGTAGAGGTGCCCACAGATAAGATGTTTCTACTTTATGATTCTCCTCATCTCAGATACCCAAGTCTTTCTAGAATCCTCTAACTGCCCCCCCCATCTATTTCCAAGGACTGTTAGACCTCTGGATGCCATCTCCTCTGTAGCCCCTTCCTATTGCACCCTCACTGAAGATGAAACTGTGAAATTCTCTGTGCCTTCACAACTTCAGCCAGGTTAGAGATACTGAAATAAAGACAGATAAGAAAGAACATTTTTTTCCCAGGTTGTAGAAATTTATGGCATTACAAACTAATTGGAAATTACAATTTGTAACTGAAATGTAACCTTTTTATTGTACATTTTATTATTGTGGTTTAAAAAGTGTTGTAATTGCTAAAAAACGCACATCTTAGTGAATTTTTGGAGGTTTGCAGTTAGGATAAAAATTAAGAGCAAACAGTACAAGCCTCTCTTCCCTTCCTGCAGGATGATAGATGTATCATTCTAACAGGAGGTGATTTCAGTTACCAGAGAATAAACAGAAAATGAAGCTAGTTTGAAATAATTCAGCTAAGCTGAAACAAACTATGAAATTAGGAAGTAAAAGTTCACCAATTAATTTACATTCTAAGAGCAAATCTGTACAAGAGAGATTCAGTGGAGTGTCAGGCTGAGGTAAATCAAAAGTCAATACAAAATCCTTTTGATATTTGGTATTAAGACTATATGCTTGGAAATTGCACGATCAGGGAAATCTGAGTTAAAATACAGTCTCATACAGGTACTAGCTGGGTAACCCTGAGTAAGTCACTTCAGCTCTATTTGCCTCAGTCTCCTTGTCTGTGAAATGGAATTATAGCAACATTTACCTTCCATGGTTGTTGTGAGCATCAAGTGACAATAGTAACTGTAAAGTTCTTAGCACAGTGCCTGGCACCTGGGAAGTGCTATATAAATGTTAGTTATTATTATTTTTATTAATTATAATTACTCTATACTTGTTTTTGAATGTGATTGGTATAGAATACCAAATTAACTGACTTCTATGTAAGAGTATTTGGAAAATGCATTTAACTGAATTGATGTTAGTTGACTGGGAAAAAATCCACAATATTATTTATGTTTTTGTTAAGCTTCTAATTTTTCTTACTTTTTGGGCAATCATTGTATAAGAACTGCTGTTAGTCTGAGAAAAAATATACTCACAGAAAGATACAATTGTATCATTGCACAAATAACTTTTCTTTTAATCTAGATGTTGTTGGATTACAAAAGGAGCAGGCGAAGAAGTTGGTTATTAAGTTTAAAAACTTAAGTATTTAATTGGGTACATTTTGCTTTGGATAATAACAACTCACCCCTGCTTAGAAAAAGAGTACCATGGACCTCTTAGATTGTCCTCATCTGTGAGGTTCCTTGACGCGTTTTATTTAGGCAGGGTCAAAGGTCTTAACAACTCTGTCAGAGAAGCTGCAAAAAATACACAGTGGTAAAATGAAAAACTAAGACCACTCCTAGTGGGAGGACTTGAAAGTTTTTTTTTATAGTAAAGAGTGATTTTTTTTGAGATTATTTCACCATAGCTTATGCAAATTATGAAATTGTACCTGTTATTAAAAAGTATGAATTAAAGTTTTATCTTTGGGCCAACTTAGTAACAATAAATCTTAGGTTCAAAAATTTTATTTTGCCTTAGGGGTTAATAGGCAATACAAATATCTGTTGGTCTAGAAACTTAAGAGTAGCCAGCATTTTTCTGAGGTTTTTGAATGAACTATTACATGTTCACTGTTATGTGTGAAACTCTAGATTATGTTTACTCTTAATTTCTACATGCTTGATTCCTGCTACAAGACAGATTAAACTGGCAAGCTCTATATGTGCCCCATATATTCATGGTTATTACAACTTAAAAGCAACAATAATAACCTAGCCCTAAGCTTAGTTAAATTGTAACTTGATCATACCTGAAATAAAAACTCAGAACTGTCATTAAACCAATATCCACCATTCAAGGGAAAAGCCATGTACTACCCAAAGAGAGGGCAGTATGAGATCTGCTATAGATGTATAGACATCTGTGCCTGGGAAAGTTAAGTACATGACCTTGCATAAGTGAAGGTAGAATTCTCTTGACTCAGTTTTCTTGTTGGGCTATTCCCTTTTGGAACAGGAAAATTTCCCACCTGGTTAATTCTGAACCTGGCTATGATACCCTGTGAATAACGTGTATCTTTACTACATAATTGGCTGTTACTTATGAATTTTATCTGCAATCGGAGTTAAGAAATTTTTTTCCCCCTATTATGCTTATGTCAGGTCAGTCTGTGCCCTTGTTGAGACAGTCTTGATGTTATTATAGCTATGTTCCTCGTTTTTCTTTTCACAGCAAATTTTTATACTCAGAGCAGGCATGTGAGGGGCCAAGCCCCCAACACAGAGTTAAACTGTAACTTAAGATGAGAACAGCCTGTACAAGGTTAAGAACTGTACAAAGTTAGATAAGCAGTTACAGATAGAACATCCAGTTTCCCCCACTGTTGCCTTAACACACAAGCTGACTTCTTAACTCTTTCCAAATAAGTACAGAGCACAGATTGTCCACAAGCACGGAAACACGGTCCTGATAGGTTTAGAGGTACAGAGCACAGACTGTCCATGAGCATGGAAGTACGGTCCTGATAGGTTTAGAGGATCGTGCACGAGCTTGCTTGCACCCAGATACGAAGATTGTACTGGATAAATATCCTGCTTGCTGTAACAATAAAGGAGCTTTTGACCATCTGTATGTCTCCCGCCTCATCTGTGTACCACTTGGAAGATACTAGGGCCAGCTGGTCTGGCACTAGGTTCAGGGAACCCCAAGGGATCTTGGGCGGTTGGTGGGTGGTCAAAGGCCCCCAACAAGTGGCTCCCGAACAGGGACACAGGACGCCACCCTGTCCCCCATATCCTCGAGGTCTTGCTCATTCAGTGGAGCTTGAGCAAGAGGCAAGCGGGTTCGTGTGCCCTGGGAGTGCCATCAGCCGCGAGAGACAATGCAGATACAGCATTCTACGAGCCGTGACGAGGTAGGTTACGCACCACGGGCCTTAAACCTTCTACTCCGCTTAGTGGCAAGGAAGACTGTGTTAAGGTCATTTTATAAGTGCGGCACAGAGCAAGGCTGTAACATTATTAAAGCCGCACTTGCAGGCACCGAGGGACAAGACGCCCGGCTAGCTCAGTCGGTAGAGCATGAGGCTCTTAACCTCAGGGTCGTGGGTTCGAGAACAAGTGCCAGCAGCTATCCGTCATGTTCCCAGCATTCCTTCTGACCCTACTGGCCAGGCCGTTGTTGAATGAGCGCCTCGTTCCCTCTAGGCACTCCTTGCTAAAGAAAAAACGGGGAGTCCTCCCCTTGGGCCACAGACACGCTTGGACCTGGCCTGCTTCACCCTCAATTTTCTCATCATGCTCCTACTCCTTTATCCTGATGGCCACGGCAGTATCCAGCAGAGGGACCCCGAATCCACCATCCCAGCAGCATTGGGCCTTTGTCAGCAACCCCCCTTGGCTGAGGGTAATAGGATGGGGTGAACCTATTCCTCATCCCTTCCTCCAGGGAAACCTCTCACACATGTTTGGACAACCTTTTGAGTTTGAAGGACACCAGATGAAATGCCCTCTTCGCATGAACTTCACCAGCTTGGTCGCTGGTTTTCCCCTGTCTCCAAAAGGCCATGAATGGGAATTGGACCGGCTCTTCTTGGAACATCACAGAGGTAAAAGGGATGGCGCCCTGGTGTGCCAACATCACTCAGTCCCATGAGACACTATTGTATGGCAAGAATGCCCACTTTTTTCACCTGTGGAGTTGGGCTCTGCAAGGGGAATAAGTACCCGCAGGACCTGGTTGTCGACCATGCCCCTATTGTATGCCTGCAGACTTCCCCAACGTTGCAACCTGGCATAATTATACAGGTTTCATTCCCTTCATAGATTGCCACTCACATCAATGCAATAGCACTATTGTGAGTATGGATGAACTAATGAGACTCTTACCTCTTCTCATTTTCTTTCACAATTCATTTCTGATCGGTTTTTTCCAGGATTCCCTTGTCCTAGGTACACCGCTAAAGACGGCCGCTCCACCCCGGGGTTGGCACAAATAATCATTGCTCTCGGGGGCCACACCGTTCAGGGGATGCCTGTTCATCACAATAACTACGTCAACAATGTCACCCTACTAGGACGAGTATGTTTAGGAAACTCTCATGCCTTTCTGTGGGACCGTTCCGGTAATTCCACCCTCATTCCTCATTGCAATATAACGGGGGTGTTTAACTTCTCCTGTCCCAATTGTTTGTTACACGTTTGCATGGGGCCCACGTTCACCAAGGGTCGGGTTTTTGTTGTCACCAGGCTCTGCTATGCCCTGACAGTGGTGAAAACAGACGGATGGTACCACTCTCCCGCCAGTCATACCCTTTCTACATTGGACCACAAAATTTCACCCGCACCAAATGATGCCTCTCCTGTGTTGTGTTGGGTATCATTTCTTTGGCTGAACTTATTGTCGGCTCCACAGCATTAGCGCTGGCAGTGTCTAGCACCAGAAATGAGATCCGGGCAGCTACTGAGCTTCATGATCTCCTGCGCAATGTCTCTTTCAGATTTAAATGCCAGGCTCAATTGGATGCAGAATTCTATCAGCCCATTCGGACTCTCCAGAAAGCAGTACAGGTACTGGGTACAGAGGTAGCATATTTGGAGCTACAGGCTAAATTGCAGTGTGACTAAACACCTTTTGTCTTACCGCCAAACAATATAATGATACAGAATGCAACTGGGATGCAATTCGTGCCCAGTTGCAAGAGGCTCTATCCGACAACATGACCCTGGAACTTCAACAACTGCTCAGCTTGGCTGAGGACATTAATGTTGCCTCCTACGATGATTTATTTCCTGATAAGACAGCACAAGACATTCTCGATTTCTTTCAACGTGCCGATCCTTGGCATTGCTTATCGCGCTGGCTTATCCCCTTGGGTATCAGTCTCGTCTTCCTGGTTTTTGCTCTTTGTCTTCTTCCCTACATATTTCACTACCTTTTTTCTCTTATGCACCGTGCCCTACTTCCCTTGAAATATGATATTATGAACCTCAAAGGCCTGTCCACCGGGACGGAGAGGCAGGACGGTTTACCGAGGCGTGTGTAGGGCAGTATACTTTCTGCGTGCAGACGGTGTGACTGGAGGTTTTGAGGATACTAGATTTGGTGTTGACAAAACGTATGCACTTTATTTCTCCTTCGATTCCAGATCTGGCTAATTTGGAATGTGAAGAGAGGTAAGAAGGGAGGCGGGGACCTTTTCCCTACATTTCCATGCATGTTGTTAGGGTCTTGGCCCCGGCTCGGGCCCCCCTGTGAGCCGGATGAGACGCCCGAGGGTGTGACCTGCCTACTGGCACTGGAACCCCCGGAGACAGCACGGCTCTGCCCACGGGGCGGCGCCTGGGAGGGGCCAAGGCACCGGGAGAGGGGAGGGGGAGAAGGATGTAAGCAATAAAGCTGAGTAGTGCTTCTGCCACGCGGTGTGTTCTGCCTAGTTATTTCCCCTCCCCCACGGAGGGGCCGGAGACGTCCGAGGGCCCTGAGACCGGAAGCTAGCAAGGTAAGTAGCGGTAGGGTGTGGGGTTATAGGAAGATCCAAGCGAAGGCTTGGGTAGGGCAGGGTCGCTCCCCTGTGCCCTGAGCAGCTGGCCGGCGAGGAGTTCCACTTGGCCTCTCCCAGGTAGGGAGAGAAGAGCTAGGCAGCCCCCAAGAGGAGGGAAACAGCGAAGCCTGAGTCAGGACTAGGGCCCATAGCGGGTGGCCAGTCGGGCCGCTGTGGCAGACAGCACGGCAATTAGCCATGGTGAGTTTCTCCTAAGCCGGAAGAGAAGGCTGTACTTGCCTGTCAGTTGTACATTATGTAAGAAGCAGGGCTTCAAGCCCCATATCCGGCAGTGCCGGGAGTTTGTGGAAAAAATTTGGGATGTTTCCCCGTGGTTAGAGTACACTGGTATTACACATGCCTACTGCGGGACGGTAGGGCAGCAGATGACCTCCTATGGTGTTTTTACTCTTTGCTTACGAGACACTCTGAGTCTCCCAGTACAAGGAGAAGGGACAAGGCGCCACTGGATCTTTTCCAGTGTTCCACTCACCTTTGACTGGCAAATTCACAGTTCTTACTTTCCTATGTTTTCGGGGTACGGTTGCTTTCTCAAGCCCAGCAATCCTGTCTTCTGTTTTATGAATTGCTATTTTAATGTCATGCCGAGGTTACTCTTCTAGGCGGATGGACAGACACCTGGTCTCTGCACGGAGGCGAGAAGGTGGGACCCTGTGCTAGTGATGATTGGAACAGACACCACGCAGCAGCAGATTTCCTTACATCTCAATAAACAAAAAACGGGGAGATGTGAGGGGCCAAGGCCCCAAAACAGAGTTAAACTGTAACTTAAGCGGAGAACAACCTGTACAAGGTTAAGAACTGTACAAAGTTAGATAAGCAGTTACAGATAGAACATCCAGTTTCCCCCACTGTTGCCTTAACACACAAGCTGACTTCATAACTCTTTCCAAATAAGTACAGAGCACAGATTGTCCACAAGTACGGAAACATGGTCCTGATAGGTTTAGAGGTACAGAGCACAGACTGTCCATGAGCACGGAAGCACAGTCCTGATTGGTTTAGAGGATCGTGCACGAGCTTGCTTGCACCCAGATACTAAGGCTAGTACTGGATAAATATCCTGCTTGCTGTAACAATAAAGGAGCTTTTGACCATCTGTATGTCTCCCGCCTCATCTGTGTACCGCTTGGAAGATACTAGGGCCAAGCTGGTCTGGCACTAGGTTCAGGGACCCCCAAGGGATCTTGGGCGGTGGGTGGGTGGTCGAAGGCCCCCAACACAGGTAGAAATATTTTTTCCCTGCAATACTACATCTATTATTACTAGGTTAATACTAAAACATCTCTGACTTACTATTAGAAGATAAAAGTATGAAAGAGCATACTGTTTTTAATGAGAATTTGTGGTCAACTCCATATATTACACGATTAGGTGAATGAGTTCTCGGGCTTGCAATCCCCTTGCTAATAATTATGTACTGACGTGTGAGATTAGACCTTTAAACAATCTGTTTCAGGATGATATGAAGATAAAATATATCCTCTAAAGAGGGGGATAGGAAAAACATGTAAAACTCTTGACTTTTTAATGAAATAGCTAACTTTTAGAAAGCACACACATTAGACTTTTCTCTAAGAAGTAAAATATATACATATACATACATATATATATATACATATATATCCAGCTTTCAAATGGGAAATGTGGCTTTCAGTATGTAAATCCTCAAATTTGAATTAAGGATTTTATATGTAAAATTTTATTAATTATAAACAAAATTTCAAATCATGTTATTTTCCTATTTTGAAGTCTCTCTCTAATAATATTAAGAGACATAAGGGCTAATTTTCCAAGTCAGGCCCTCATGGATCCTTTTTAAGATTCTTCCCTTATGCAACTGATGGCATTATCTCTATCTGGTACAAGTTTCAGATAAAGATAGTAAGAGCAAATGGCATGTAAAAACTGCAATTCTTTGAACTTTCAGGTGAAGTATGGGTTTTTAATTTGATGTTCTATAGTTCTGTTGTTAGTAGTATTATCTCCATAAGGTTTGGACTGGTTTTTACTACATGAATTAGTTGCTGGAAACCCAAATTCAAGAGGTTGTACTAAATTGTATTGAGTCTTGTTATTGGCAAATTTTAGCAATATTAAATTAGCAATCTCTCTAAGTTTCCTAGAACCAAATAAGTGGATCTATTAGGAGCTCCCTCCAGAACTGTTATGAGAATAAGACCTATTCCAGAATTTCCAAGGGAGGTTGTTTCTAGGCACCAGATGACTACATGAATCAGCTAGGACTCAAAACATGGCTTCTGATTACACGGATATTGGGAGTGGATTGCCAGAGACAAGGAGATTTAATGTTGTTTAATATTGATAATTATTCTATCACTTTGTCTTTGATGTTTCATGGTGTTTATATTTGCCTGCCAGGGAGGTATGCCCTAATTCCTTTTATTTATTGTTCAGGATTTAGGGCCATTCTTCCTGCAACTTTTGGTCTGAAAGTCTGTCTTATGTGTATATTAACCTCACCTGCCCCAAGGTGACTTATGGACATAATAATGTTAAACCAAGGGAAGTTTAAGCTTCCTAAAATGATTTAGTAGTTCATCAGCTGCCCTAGCTAACTGGTGATACATAAATCTTTCCCTCAATAAGTCCATTGTGAATGCTCTAAATTAGTAGTTTAATTTGTGACCTTAGTTTACTCAAAATCTATTTTATGAGGTTTGTCTCCTTAAGGGATGTATTAGATGATGACTCCATACTTTAACTTTTATGACATTGGAGGATGCATGGGATTATGATTTTTTGATACTCATGGCTACAGTGTAGTTGTTTCCTAGTGTAAGTTTTAAGTCCCTTTAGGCCCAAGACTAAAAACACTCTTTACGGCTGCTTCAGGATGACTGGATACTGTTGCCTTTGGATCTCTATCCTGTGAGTGCAAAATTTTTGGAAACCCTAAATTCCTTGGCCATCTCATGTAATCCAGTCCATTTGTAAGAATAAGATCCTGTAAAGGCAAGCAAAGTGGGATTTTTTGCTGTTTTTTCTTTTGAAGTTCTAGTTCTTCTCAGCACTAAGGCAATCAAAAGCCTTTGATTGACTCTTGCCTTTGATTGAATCAAGAGTCTTTGATGACCTGCTTAAGTCACAAGAAAGCCTAAGTCATATTAAGTTCGAGTCACATGACCCTGGGCCATGAGGGCTGTGATGCCCTCTGACCCTGAATAAGTGTAGGGGCTCACTCATGGGAAAAGTGTTTGTGTGATATAGCAGGTAAGACTCTGGGGTGGCCGTTAAGGAGCCCTCAGCTTTGAAAACCCAGATGTTGGTGCTTCTCTCTGGTAACTATGTTTGTATGTAATGGTCAGACAGCTAGAAGCCCTGTCTGTCGGTTTGTGTTATTTTCTCTGCTTGTAATCCTGTTTGGATTTTCTCTGAAGTTGAGGGTGCTGACTTTTTCCCCTAAGTCATAAGTAAGAATCATACATACATACATACATAATACATATATATATACACACACATATACATATATGTATATAATTACAGATTGTTGACTCCTTTTGAGTTGCTTTCCTTTAGAAAAGCAGATCAAAGACCCTGTGCTAGCAGCCCTCCACAGGGGTTGCAAGTAACATTGTTACAGAGCCATGACCCCTAGTGTAGTCAGGACACTGTACTTGGTATAGCCCAAAATGGAGGAATTGTGGATCCAGAACTACTCCATTTTGAGAATTATTCAATTTCATTCACACATGTCTGCATTCTCCCATTGGTCCTTTGTAATGCAAACGGCCCAAATATGTGGCATTGTATCCTGTTGTGCAACCTGTTCAGAGAAGCAGACTAGGCCTCATTCCTCCCTCTCTCCCTGCCCCCATCACGCAGAAACCCTGAAGCATCAAACTGGGTGAAAGGGTTACCACTAGATACAACTAAAGGCCCAGCAACAGGAACCTTAAGCAATCAATTTTTGCCCCATCCCCACTCCTCCGTAGTCCCATAACATTGCTCCCTCCCCAAACAGAGTGATTTTACCAAAGAGGAAGAGTTGCCCTTGCTGATGAACTCAATCTTCCTTGGGTTTACAAACTTCTGGTACAGGTACCTGGTTATTGCAGAGGCGGTTGGTTGAGGGTGGAAAGTGTGGAGTATGGGTTAGAGATGTCTATTCTCCTTCCTTTGAGACACACAATGACACATCCCACATGAAGGGACAGCTTCTTCACTTTACCAATTCAGGGGGAAAAGGAAGGAATCAGGGAAAACTATCGAGAGGTGGCTACATGGATTTAGGCTATAAAAGTTGAGTAAAAAAGTATGGACATTTAAAGTAGAAGATTTTAACGTGGACATTTAAAGTAGAAGCATTCTAGATGAAGAGGCAAGTTCAGCAATCAGAAGTTATCATGGATTTTTATATTCTAATAGCAGGATGATAAAAACGTCCCCTAAGAACCCTAGTGGCATTAGGAATCATAAGGCAGTTATATCCGACAAAGAACTTAGCCATGGTTTTATGATGTTTTGATGATCTTAAAAGAAGAAAGGGAGAAAAAAGAATATAGTATACATAAAAATGGCAAGAAGTGTGGGGGAACTTACCTCATTTGACTGGATGGGTAAATAAAACTATACAAATTCTATAGATATGGAAGTGGTAAGTAGATGAAGCATCACTTTAATCATCTGAAACTCACTTTCAACTGAACTGTTCAAAGAAGAGCAGAACACACACACAACTTGGTGGAGAAATACATTCAACTGTATATGGAAACATGAGAGAATCCTTAGAGAGAATAAATGAGTTATTAAAAATTTATTGTGTGAACCTCAAAGGCACTTTACAGAATGTCCAGGCAATCTTATATTTCACCTATGGCCTCACAACCAAACTCACTTACAAAGAAAGTACAGACTGAAACCATATAAATGCTAATTTAGAATGGGGCACCCTCAGTTCCATCAGAAGATCCTCTGTCTTAGATAGGGTATGATTCAATCTTGGATCTATCTCATCAAAGCAGGACCCTGGAGCTCACGCCTACTCCAAAAGCAATGATCACCATCAATCAAAGTAGGAAGAGAAAAGAGCCTCTTTCCCCATGTTCTCAGTGAAACAGACTACCCAGACTTGCATGATGATGTAAGAGCTGTCAGATATAACATCACTGCACGCCTTGGCATATTAATCTTAAAAATGGGTAATATGGTGTCTCAAATGCTAACAGGATTGGATCTTTTCTGGAAGACAGTTGATAAGCTTCAAGCTGATGTAACTCCTGTCATTCTGTGAAAATCAGGAAATTCTTATTCCCCAAGGCAGCATACACCTATGATGATATCTGAATCCTCCTCCTGCCATTAACTGAAGCAAGTGTTGAGCCATCTGTGCCAGCAGCTCCTCTGATTTATGGGATGGTAGTGCTAAGAGTTACCTATTTAACTTTAACTAAAAGGCAAGTCACAACAATTTAATAGTCACCTGTATTACAGACTATAGATATCAATCATTAAGTAACCAATATCATTGCTCAAAGCACATCATCAGTGACACATTTAAAGAACACACTACTCAACATATAGATTTATGTCAATAATAATAATAATCACAGAATCTGGTCCAATCCAGATGTGAACCTCTTCCATGGCCTACTACACCAGAATCAAAGAGCCAGACCAGAGGGACTGGGTATATATCCTGGATTATTCAGCTATACTAATGATAGATTTGTATGGTATTTACTTTTAGGGTCCCATAGTGCTCTTTTAACAATTTTAATGTTGCTAGACATTTAAAAAAAGCAAAACTTCTTATGTGCAAAGCACTGTGCTAAGTTTTGGAAATATACAAAAAATTAGCCAGTCTCTGCTCTCTCAAGGAACTCATATTCTTTTTTTTTTTGGTGGGGCAATTGGGGTTAAGCGACTTGCCCAAGGTCACCCAGCTAGTACTTCTGTCAAGTACTAGCCAGTACTGAGGCCAGATTTGAACTCAGGTCCTCCTGACTCCAGGGCCAGTGCTCTACTCACTGTGCCACCTAGGTGTCCCAGGAGCTATGCAATTCATATGGAAACCCCCCCTACTCCTTGGGGCATGATGGAAAAGGCAGTAATGCCTCTTCTTTAATGTCATTTCCATTGAAAAGATCATATCAGTTCCTGATGTTGAACCACTTGACAGTGCCAAGGACTTTGGTGATAAGAACTTTCCTTATACGAGGTGATAGATTAACTATATATAATTAGACACACCTATTTGGACATGGCCAACATGGTAATTTGTTTTGCTTGATTATGCGTAACTGTCCCCATGGTTTTTTGGGGGGAGGACAGTGGAGGAAAGGAAGAAAAAATGCACGATAATTGAAAAAAAGCTTCATGTGGATATGACTTAGATATAAAAGATTCTATCATATACAAATTAAAGGAGTAATAAAGGAGATGTCTTCTGCAATTAAAGATAGGTAAATACTTTAGGAAGATAAGATAAAATTGAAATTTTAGAGTTTTTCACAAAGCTAAAAATAGCAAAAATCTTTCAAAATTTTTCTAATGCACGGTATTATATTCAATATATGCAGGGAATGGATTCAAATATATGAGAACAAGAGTCATTCCCCAGCTGACAAACAGTTAAATGATACCACACAGGTAATTATCAAAGGGAGAAATTGAAAGCTGTCAATAAACTCATGAAAAAATTCTCTAAGGTTCCATTTCCTATCCATCAGATTGACAAATATGACAGAAAAGGTAATTAACAGTTGTAGAGACCGGGGAAAAAAAGAACATTAGTGCACTAGATTCAACTTGATGATCTTGAACCTGGGTGACTCTAATGCTTTGTATTTCCTGTATCGTACTTTTGAATTTCAAAAGTTCAGTCTCTGAGCAATAGCCACCAGATCAGCGTTGGTGGTGCCCAGTGGAGTCAATGTGAGAGCAGAAGATTACAAATAAATGGGTATTAGCTTTGTATGATGAGACTCGACTCTCTGCCCATCCCCACCATTTAAAAATCTTTTCAACTTTACATTATTACATTATGTGAACATTTTTAAAGTTTAATGTAAAGATAAAGTTAAGATAGGTGATAGGATTAAGAACAGAGTTAGGAATAGATTTAGGTCAAGAATATATCAGTGGTAGGGATATGTTTTTTTTTTAGGGTCAGATTAAGGGTCAGTGCTAAGGATAGTTTTGGGGAAAATATTAGGGTTAGTAATGGGGTGATTAGTAATAGGGATGATTTAGGGTTAAACACATATATGTTTAAGTGAGTATTGGTAAGGAGTATCGATAGAATTAGTATTAGGGAGTTAGTTATGACTATTTGGATGCTCCTTATATATTTTAAAAAGAAAAATTAGAAGGGCCATTTAATAGGGAAGCATATAATAGCACTTTAAGTAACAAAGTGCTGCTAAATAAGTTTTAGCAATCCATACTTATCACATTTCCAAAAATAATGAATTGCAAAAGTTAATAATTACAATATTGGACCAGACTTCCAGATAAGGATACTAAATTTTATTTTAAAAGTCCAGGAAGATTCTAATTGCATTTATTTGTAAGAATTTTAACCTCAAGCCTAAAACATTAACTAGGAGTCCAAATCCAGAGACTGTGTAACAGTAATCATACTTGTGCTTTTCATGAAATACCTACTGAAATATGCCGCTTTATAAGATAATATCTATATAATCATTTTAAAGAGGTTTTTGTACCTAGTGCTACTTCCGTCACAGATCCATACCTTCTGGTGGCAAACTGAAACATTCCAGATGATTTAGAAAAGCTATTTTTGGATCCACTTGCCCACATTGAAATATAGGCTTGTTTGAGCAACTTTATTATTACAGCTCCTGGGCCAGATGGCATTAGGTATGGGATACAGAAAAAAGGCTGATCCAGAGAATCCAATTTTTACAACCATTTAAAAAATCATTTTACACAAATACAATTAAATCCTTAGGAGTGGCAACTTCCTAGTACCATTTTAATTTATTAGAAAGGTGACACTGATCTGCCCTTCAACTGGAGACCCATAAGCCTAGATAACACAATGGCCCACATTTCAAATTTTAGTAGAATAATTAGGGGACTGGAGTACTAGGAATGAATGCAACAGAATGTGACAAAAGCGCTTCATGCCAAATGATAGCTGCTGCAAACACAATTTCTTGTTTAAGCCCATCATTGATGATATCAGACATTTTAAAAAGAGAATGTGTAGGGTGGACTGGTTGGATTTTAGAAATGCATTTGGCTCAGTGCTACACAATGCCATCTGATTGGCAATGAAATGGGCATTAATGTGTCACACAGAGACTATATCTGGGTACAACCAAATTTGCTCTAAAGATGGCTTTCCCCCCAAATATTTGAGAAGGGATGAGGCAAGATTGCCTTGTCATTTCAAAACTTTTAAAATTTAAGCCTGGAAATGATATTCTGAACTATGATGAAGACACTGTTGGGCTATCACCTATGACAGGAAAACCATTATCTTGGTATGTATAAATGCCACTCTAGTGCAGGCCCTCATCACCTCATGCTTGGATTATTCTAATAGCCTACTGGTGGGTCAGGTCACCTCCAGTCTCCTCCATTTCGTTCCATCTTCTATTCAACCACCAAAGTGTTTTTTCTAAAATACAGATCCAACCTTTCCACTTCTCTACTTAGGCAACTCCATTGGCTCCCTATCGCCTCTAGAATCAAATACAAAATGCTGTTAGACATTCAAAGCCATTACTCCATGACATATACTCTTTAATCCAAGAACTCTGTCCTTCTTGCTACTCCACAAACAAGATATTCCCATCTCCCTGCTCTTAGAATTTTCTCTGGCTGCTGCCCATGCCTGGAATGCTCCCTTTCCTCAACTCTGCCTGCTGACTTCCCTTGCTCCCCCTAAGTCCTAACTAAATTCTCCTTTTTTACAGGAAGCCTTTCCTAACCCCTCCTTAATTCTACTGTATTCCCTGTCAATTATTTCTCATTTTTCCGGTATATAGCTTGCTTTGTATGTATTTGTTTGCATGTTGTCTCCTCCATTAGATTGTGAGCTCCTTGAGAGCAAGGACTTTCTTTCACCTTTTTTTGGTATCCCTAGTGCTTACCATGCAACTAGCACACAGTAGGTGCTTACTAAATGTCTACTGATTGAGGTTAGTCTCTTTTTAATTCTGGGGAATGTTAAGTGAGGTTGCCACATGGCAGGGCAGTGAAGGGAATGAAGTGGGTTTTAAAACAAACGTACAGACAATTTTATAAACAATGGCTAGCCAACAAATCTGACAAGGGTAAGGTGTATCTCATCACCTTTATGGCCTCAGCCTTGAACTTTTTAATGGGAGAGGGATCCTTTAGTAATTGGATTTGCAAACTGGTATTTATCCAGAGAGACATGTTAGACTGTCCCTTTGTTTCCACAATCTGCCTAGCAGCTTCTGTGTTGGGGGGGGGGGGAAGATCCACCCACAGCCAGCACCCAGAAAGCTGCCAGCACGCTGCAAAAACACAGGTTCTTT
>CM053622.1:692356964-692379796 GCA_028646595.1 Phalanger gymnotis | reverse complement strand
TCTTTATTTCTTTTTCTCCTTATCTAATTATTCCTCATAACATTTTGAAAGAATGTTATCTTTCACACAACTATACAAGAGTACCAATTTACCCAATTATTTGATTGAAAAACAGTTCACATATTTGTGTTAGTCAGATTTTTCATTTCTCATAAAACCTTCCAGGTCTTTGGGTACCACAACTTCACAATAGTAACGGATTCTGGCAGATACTTTTTCCTTTTTCATTTGGTTACAGAGACCTGCCACCAAAAGAAAAAGAAAGCATCTCAGCCCTTCCACAGGCAGCATCACATCTACCTTATAGCTAGTCTCAGGAATAGTTGAGTGGGAAACTTTCTTCTTTAAAGGAACTCAATGGGGAAACTGAGGCAGAAGGATCCCATCTCAGGCCAAGGCTATGATTGTCCTTGCAGCTTTTCCCCAGATGCAAAACCTCCACCTGTTCTCTGAGTAGCAAAAGGCATTTCACCAAGATAGTGGGTTCTTTTACATCAGATGGCAGGTCTCACCAATCAAAAATTTACCAGGACCTACATCTCAAATTATAATTGTATTCTAAAAACCAATCACTGGAAATTACTTCTGCTGACTTAAAAAGCTAGGTTAGGAGGTCGGCTGGTTTCTGACCCCACTGTTCCCCAGGGCTGCCCATCCCCCCTCCTTCCCTTCTGCCATGTAGGGAAGGATAATGCTCTCACTTCTTATGTAGGCTAAAAGGTGGGGCAGGAAATGATGAATAAGCAGACTGTAAGGATACTGTTTCAAAACTCCTTATTCAAATCTCAAAGAGAATGCTAAAAAGCTTTTAGCAGCTCCAACTCTTTCACCTCAAATAAAAAATTTAGAATGGGGCATTGAATGTGCTTTTTCGTAGGGTACTTAAAACATGTGAGGAAACAAAGCCTTAAATTTATTTTCTAATCTGAAGGAGTCCAAGTCCCTTCCCTTTATCATGAACTTCCCCCTTGTCCTGGACCATAAAACTCTCGGTCTCTCCTATTTTGTCATCCATTTTTAGCCTCCCTAAGGTTATTCCCCAAATATCAGGTTCTCACCCAGAAACTCGGAAAACTCACAATAGGTTTGAACTACAACAAATTAGCTTACAAATAGAAATTTAGCAGGTCTGGTAAAAATTACACAAGAGATTTTACAGAACATTTCCAAAAGTATCTTCCTTTTTGTTTATTTCTTTCACATAAAGGTTTTTTATTTTTAGTTTACCACTCTCAGTTCTGCTCAGTTTTTGAGTTCCTGATTTACTTCCCCTCCCTCTCCTTCCCACCTCCAAGACAGCATGGAATCCGATATACCTTTCACATATATCTTCATGTTAAACTGATTTACACAATAGTCAAGTTGTAAAGAAGAATTATGACCAGTGGAATGAATCATGAGAAAGAAGAAACAAAACCAAAGAAAAGACAGCAAATAGTTTACCTTAATCTGCCTTCAGACGCTATAGCTCCTTCTCTGTATGTAGATAGCTGTTTCCATCATGAGTCCTTTGGAGTTGTCTTTGAACCTTGTATTGCCGAGAAGAGCCAAGTCTATCAAAGATAGTCATCACAGAATCAATATATCTGTGGGTGTACAATGTTCTCCTGGTTCTGTTCCACCCACTCAGCATCATATCATGTAGGTCTTTCCAGGTTATTATGAAGTGTGTATCTTCCCCATTTCTTATAGCACATTAGTATTCCATTACAGTCATATATATCACAACTTCTTTAGCCATTCCCCAATTGATGGGTGTCCACTTGATTTCCAATTCTTTGCTACCACCAAAAGAGCTGCTATAAATATTTTTGTACATATGGGTCCCTTTTCCCCCTTGTGTGATCTCTTTAGGATACATCCCTAGAAGTGGTATTGGTGGGTCAAAGGGTATGCATGTTTTTATAGCCCTTTGGGCAGAGTTCCAAATTGGTCTCCAGAATGGCTGGATCAGTTCACGACTCCAGCAAGAACGTGACAGTGTTCCAATTTTCCCACATCCTCCCTAGCATTTACCATTTTCCTGTTATGTTAGCAAATCTGGCAGGAGAGATGTGGTACCTAAGAGTTGTTTTGATTTGCATTTATCTAATCAATAGTGATTTAGAGCACTTTTTCAATGCCTATACATATCTTTAATTTCTTCCTATGAAATGTGACTCTTCATGTTCTTTGACCATTTCTCAATTGGGGAATGACTTGTATTCCTATAAATTTGGCTCAGTTCTCTATTTTAGAGATAAGGCCTTTATCAGAGACTCTGGTTGTAAAGATTTTCTCCCAATTTTCTGCTTCCCTCCAATTCCTGGTTGCATTGGCTTTGTTTATACAAAAACTTTTCAATTTAACATAATCAAAGTTATCCACTTTGAATTTTGCAATGCTCTCTATCTCTTGTGTCATGAATTCTTTCCTTTCTCATAAATCTGATAGGTTAAACTATCCCTTGCTCTCCTAAATTGATTATACTATCAGCCTTTATTCCTAAATCATGAGCACATTTTGACTTTGTTCTGGTATATGGTGTAAGATACTGGTCTATGCCCTGTTTCTGCCCTACCATTTTCCAATTTTCCCTGCAATTTTTGTGAAATAGTGAATTCTTAGCCCAGAAGCTGTATTCTTTGGGTTTATCAAAGAGTAGATTGCTGCAGTCATTGACTACTGCGTCTTGTGTACTTAATATATTCCACTGATCCACTCTTCTGTTTCTTACTGATCTTACTGGGAATGCATGTAGCTTATCCCCATTACAAGTAATGCTTGTTGATTGTTTTAGTTAGATGCTATTTACAATTTTAAGGAAGGTTCCATTTATTCCTATGTTTTCTAGTGTTTTTAGAAGGAGGGGGTGTTGTATTTTTTTGAAGGCTTTTTCTGCATCTGTTGAGATGATTGTATAGTTTCTGCTAGTTTTGTTGTTGATATGATCAGTTATGCTGATAGTTTCCCTAATATTGAACCAGCCTTGCATTCCTGGAATAAATTCTACCTGATCATAGTGTATGAGTCTCATGATAAGTTGCAGCGATCTTTTTGCTAACGTTATATTTAAAATTTTTGCATCAATATTCATTAGGGAAATTGGTCTATAATTTTCTTTCTCTTTTGATTCTTCCTGGTTGACGTATTAGTGCCATATCTGTGTCATAAAAAGAATTTTGTAGGACTCCTTCACCTATTTTGCCAAATAGTCAACAAAGTATAGGAATTGTTCTTTAAATGTTTGATGGAATTCACATCTGGCCCTGGAGATTTTTTCCTAGAGAGTTCACTGATGGCTTGCTCAATTTCTGTAGATAGTCATCCATTTCCCTAAGGTTGTCAGATTTATGGAAATACAGTTGGGCGAAGTAATTCCAAGTTATTGTTCTAATTTCCTCTTCATTGGAGGTGAATTCACCCTTTTAATTTTTGATACTGGTAATTTGGTTTTTATTTTTAAATCAAATTTACCAAAGGTTTATCAATTTTTTGCTTTTCTCATAAAACCAGCTCTTGGTTTTATATATTAATTTAAGTTTTATGAATTTAAATTTTTTAATGTCTCTTTTGATTTTTAGTATTTTTAACTTTGTATTTAATTGGGGATTTTCAATTTGTAATTTTTCTAGCTTTTTCAGTTGCATGTCCAATTGATTGATCTCCTTTTTTCTATTTTTATTCATGTAAGCATTTAGAGATACAAAACTTCCCCTAAGAACTGCTTTTGCTGAGTCCCATAAGTTTGGGTATGTTGCCTCATTATTGTCATTCTCTTGAATGAAGTTATTGTTTCTAGGTTTTGTTATTTGGCCCACTTGTTCTTTAGAATAAGATTATTTAGTTTCCAATTATTTTTTTATTTTTCCATGTTTTTTTATTACTAATAATTTTTATGGAGTCATGATCTGTAAAGGATGCTTTGACTACTTCTGCCATTCTGCACTGGATTGTGAGGTTTTTATGCCCTAGTACATGGTCAATTTTTGAATATGTGCTATGTACCACTGAGAAAAAGCTATATTCCTTTTTATCTCCACTTTAGCCCTACTTCTGGCTCCTCTGTTTTTCCTGAGGTAGTATTCCCCAGGTTTATTTAAGGGAGGGGTGAGAACCATTTTACCTGGCCATTCTGGGTCCTGGAAGTTCAAGAAGGAAAGTTTCAAACCTTTATAGACTGTGGGTTGGAGGCCTCAGGGGTAGCTGCTCCCGCTGCCACAGCTCCGACAGACTGCCAACCTGGGCTGAGAAGCCTGGAGCTGGCTCACGGCCATAGCTGGTACTTCTGCCCTGGGCCTGTTCCTGCTCCTGCTCCAGTGTTTGGCTCACCTGGAGCTCTCCCAGACCATGACATTGGCTGGATTCCTCTGCTGTTCCTGCTTAGTTTGGTCTGGTGCCCTGGCGCGTGCCCAGCGCTCCTACCCCTCTCAGTCTACTAGTAGCTTCTAACTCTCTCAGATCTGTTCAGATTTACTTTTTTTAGATGTATCTGACAGAATTTTGTGAGAGAGCTCCAGTAGTTCCTTCGTTTCAAGCACTATCTTGGCTGTGCCCTACATGATCAGTTTTTGAGTGTGTGCCATGTACTACTGAGGAAAAAAAGTATATTCCTTTTTATCCTCGTTCAGTTTTCTCCAGAGGTCTATCATATCTGCTTTTTCTAAAAAATTCTGATCACCACCTTAACTTCTTTCTTGTTTATTTTGAGTTTTATTTATCAAGTTCAGAGAGGGGGAGGTTGAGGTCCCCCAGTAGTATAGTTTTGTTGTCTACTACTTCCTGTAACTCCCTTAATTTCTTCTCTAAGAATTTGCATGCTCCACTATTTGGTGCATATATGTTAAGTAATGATAGTACTTCATTGTCTATAGTGCCTTTTAGCAGCATATAGTGCCCTTCCTTATCTCTTTTAATTAGATCTATCTTTGCTTTTGCTTTGTCTAAGATTAGGATTGCTAACCCTGCTTTTTTTACTTTAGCTGAAGCACAATATAGTCTACTCCGGCCTTTTACTGTCCGGGGCGCCCAGCCCTGGACCGGGGGCCCCCGGGGTGGAGTCTGAGACGCCTGGGGGTGTGGTACTGGAATGCCCTGGTAACGGCGGGCTCAGCCCCCCGAGCGGCTCTTGGGAGGGGCTCGGGCTCGGGATATAGGGGCCAAACAGGAAGGGAGAGGGGAGGGAGAACAAAGGAGAACAGGATGTAAGCAATAAAGTAGTAGTGCCTCTGCCACTTGGTGTTCTCTGCCTGTCTGTTCGATCCCACTTCCTCGGTAACCACTCCGAGTGGGAAGAAGGGCCGACGAGGAGCCCCGCCGAAGATCCGAGGACCAGTTGCTCTCTTTGGCCAGGTGAGTATGGTAGGGTAGGGCTTTGTTCCAAGCGAAGGCTTGGGGAGGGCAGGGCTAGCTCCATCACCCTGAGCATTTTACCTTTACCATGTGTGTATCCCCTTGTTTCAAATATATTTCTTGTAAACAGCATATTGTAGGATTATGGTTTTTAATCCATTCTGCTATCTACTTCCATTTTATTGGAGAATTCATCCCATCATGTTCACAGTTACGATTACAAGCTGTGTCTTTTTCTCCATCATATTTTTCTCCTGTTTATGCCTTTCTCTCTCTCCCTTTCACTCCTCAAAAGAGTTATGCTTTTCACCATTGTCTCAGTTTACCCTCCCTCTTGATTCTTCTCCCTTATCTTTTTTCTCCTTCCTATTTCTCTCCCTACTGCCTGTAGGACAAGTTTGATTTCTGTACTTGATCAGAGCATGTTATTCTCCTCTTGAACTAAATCCCATGAGATTAAAGCTCAGATACTGCTCTTCTACCTCCCTTCTTTTCCTCTACTATAATATGTTTTTGTGCCTCTTCATGTGATGTAATTTACCTTTTTCTACTACTCCTTATCGCTTCTCCCAGAACCATCCCTTTATATCTCTTAATTATACTTTTTATCATTATGTCAGGCATTTTATACTGACACCCACAGTCTATGTATATCCCTTTAAACAAGCTCCTTTGCCTTTCAGGAATGTCATTCAAATTTCCCCTGTCATGTAATGTACAAGCTGCAAGATCCTGCATGATCATGACTAGTTAATGATATTTGATTTGTTTCTTTCCAGATGCTTGCAGTATTTTCTCCTTGACTTAATTCTGGAATTTGGCTGTAATATTTCTTGGAGCTTTCCATTTGGGATCTCTTTCAGGGGGTAATCAGTGGATTGTTTTGATGAGTATTTTACCATCTGGTTCTAAGACCTCGGGGCAGTTATCCCTGAGGATTTCTTGGAAAATACTATCTAGGCTCTTTCTTTCATCATGGCTTTCAAGTAGACCAATAATACTTAATTGTCTCTCCTGGATCTGTTTTCCAGGTCCGTTTTTTTCCAATCAGATATTTAATGTTTTCTTCTATTTTTCCATCATTTAGATTTTGTTTGACTGATTCTTGATGTCTCATAGAGTCCTTAGCTTCTACTTGCCGAATCTAATTTTTAATGTATTGTTTTCTTCCTCTAGCTTCACTATCTCCCGTTTCCATTTGGTTGATTTTACTTTTTAATGAGACATTTTCTCCATTTATATTTTGAATCTCCTTAACCTTTTTGCCGATTTTGCTTTTTAAAGATTTGTTTACCTCAGTAAATTTTTTTTTCTCCATTTTTTCTTTTACCTCTGTAACTTGGTTTTTAAAGTCTGCCTTGAGTGCTTTCATGAATGCTTTTTGGTCTGGAGACCAGTTCACATTCCCTTTTGAGGATGTGGGTATAGTGTCCATGCTGTCCTCTTCTGAATTGGTATTTTGATCTTCTCTGTCTCCATAATAGGACTCAATGGTCTTTGGCTTTTTAGTGCATTTTTTTCCTTCTGGCCTTTAAAGTGGATCTCAGCCTCTGGGGGTCAGGAGGCTCTGTCCCAAGCTTCTTGTATTGGGATTTATGGGCCTGCTCACTGGCTTTGTGTGCCTTTGGTTTTGTGAGATGTGCTGGAGGGGTGGTCTGGCTGCTGAAAGTCTCTACTTCCCCAGGACTGCTCTACAGCATAGCTCTTGTCTCTGCTGGTGTCTGCCACTTTCCCTGGCTGTGCAAAGGCATGTCTAGGGTCCTGGTGTTGATGTTGCTAGCTCCACCCCCTCGGGGCGCTCATTCTGCTGAGGTGGGGCCTGCTGGGATACCTGTCTTCATGCAATAGTCTCCTTCAGCCACCACAAGAAGGGCCCTCTCCCCAATTTCTCTAGCTAAAAGGCTGCTGAAGCCCCACTTCTGGCTCCGTTTCTCCCTAGGTGGTATTCTCAGGGTGAGGGAGAGCCAATTTACCTGGCCATCGTGGCTTCCAAAAGTTCAAGAAGCCACATTTCAAATCTTTAGGCTGTGGGCTGGGGGCTTCTGAGGTAGCTGCTCTCACAGCCTCAGGCTGTGTACTGGTGTCTCCCATAGCTCTGACAGACTCCCCTTCTGGGCTGAGAAACCTGGGGCTCAATTGCCACCGTAGCTGGTACTTATGCCCGGGCCTGTTCCTGTTCCTCCATTTTCATTACCCAGCCTTCTTCCAGACTGGGGTTGGTTCCTCGGCTATTGCCAGTTGTTGTGATCTAATGCCTCTCCGCGTGCCTGGTGCTCCTGTCCTTCTCAGTCTACAAGTGGCTTCTAACTCTCAAATCCGCTCAGATTCACTTTTTTAGATGTATCTGACCGAGTTTGTGAGAGAGCTCCGGTAGTTCCCTCCTTTCACAGCCTCCCCTTTTCTTTTTAAAAACAATTTACAATTTATCTTGAGTTGACAGAAATTATAGGAGATCATCCCCCACAGGGCCTTTGCATAATTTCCAAGTTTACTTTCACAGACATATCTTTGTAAATATTTGATAGCAAAACAATTTTAACTGAAACTTCTTGAAAGTTTATGATTTCTTAAATTATAATTTTTTTAAAATACGTGGTCAAATAAAATGACTTAACAGTTTCCTAACCCGTTCATCAACCTGGGCTGCAATGTGTTTCCAGATTCATCTCATCATCGACATAAACTTCACATCTAAGTAAATCCACATAAAGTTAACAAATATGAAGCAATCACGTTTAACTTAAGTAGTTTCATACAGATAGTATTTGTTTTTGCCAATCATTGTGCCAAATACTTTCACAATTAAGTGAATTCCACCCTCATTCCCTAACTGTACTGAACTAAGGTAAATTGAACTTTCTTGGGGCCGTACAGTTAATAAATTTCTTAATGCCAAATAACAATATGTACTTTTAAAATTATACAAATATGCATTTCTAACTGTAATACCCCTGCCCCTCCCTTTTTAAAAAAAAAAAAGAACTATTACCCACAAATTCATATATTGCCTTAGTCTTTCAGTCCCCCATTCACATTCACTTTTTTCTAATTGGGAAAGTTTACAAACAGTTTGGAATCACCTATTATAATCAGGTCAGTTTAAGAGTGATGTGTTGGGCCAATATTCGTACTAGATTTAATGGAACCCGACCACAGATCTAGCCCAAAAGGTGTGTGGACATAATTTCTTATTTCTCCAGAACTTTATCTATTGGTTTTTAAATCAGGCTATTAGACTTTTCACTCTATGCTGCCTGCTTAAGATTTTCCTATACTAATCATCTGCTTCTAGTAGAGTCTCTCCCTGCCTTTTTCCCATAGATTCTAGTGCCAAATAGTAAAATAAACATTAATTTACCTTAAGTATTGCATTAGGAGTGCCACATTTTCACTTTTCACATTTCTAAATATGACTACAATAAGTTCAATTTCTTTCTGGTTGGGTCCCATTACACAAAAACTTTTGTCTTTTAGACAAGACAAGAAAAGGGTTAAGTGCTTATTTAGCCTGCCTCCCTTTGATCTGAGGGAAAAAGATCCCCCTCCTTTGTGCTTTATCTCTATCAGAGCTGTAACCCTTTCCTGTATTCCAGGCTTCTTTAGTGCAGGGAAATTCAAAAGGAAGTTTTCCCATGTACCTTTTCCCTTTACTACAACATATCCAAAGTCTTCCTCCAGCTCATCTGATAGCTTTGCCTCTTGAGTGGAGGGAATAATAAACATCCAGTCCCTAAGAATTTGGTTCTCAGTCTCTTAACAGTCCTTGGGCTTTCTTTCTCACATGCATCATTTTCTTCCCATTTTCAACATAAGTCAATCTCAACCACCCCCCACAACTGGGATTTCTCTGAGAGTAGCTTGTATTTTTCCCCACAATGGTTAACTTTAACCAGACTACAGCACACAAAAAGAAACTGAATTGCCTGTTCTGCTTCCCCACTCCCCAAGGCCACCCCCCTTCACCTGTGGCTGCTGCTCCAGCCCATCTCCTCAGGAGTACTGGTGGTATAGGGATGGTTGAAAAGGGAGTTATCTCTTTGGGGCCCTGCTCTGGGCACTGGAGAAATTGTTTCTGAAACTATGGATGTTGTTTCTGCCACTCCTACCACTCCCTGCTGGTAGGCTACATCTTTACAGGGTGTCAGCTTACACACTCTGACTCATTCACGCATATACACACAAAGACACAGGTAGGTAGATAGAGAAATCCAAAAGCTCACAGAGGATTGTCAGAAATCCCTTCCAGAAGTCAGCTTTTTATTGTGTTTTCCTGGGGCAGACAGACTACCCCAATTTGCTAGCATCATTGTTATAATTCACATTCAAATTTAGTAATTGACAAACCCAGTCTTCATTAGATCTGAATTTTGGCAAAAACACTGAGGGTGCCAAGATAGGCTCCTTAGTCTATTCCTGGCAACAATGTTTAATCATTTTCCTCTTAAATTCCTTTCCCCTAGTCCTGGGAGCATCCTCCCAATACTTTAACATCTTCCTGGGGATTCCTCCCCTTCCTAGGCCTAGAACTTGGCCCTCCCCCATCCAAGCTTGGTGTCAGTTGATAACTAGCCTGTGCGGGCCCCAGTATTATAGGATTTTCCTGACCAACAAAGGACGTTTCCTTACTTTTGTTGGATGTATTTACTTGAGTGAATTATTGGTGGGCTTCAGCAATACTTTGGACTCTTCCGGGCTAATATGGCTACCGTGATACCCGTGGTTCAAAGTTGTGAGTCTGGAAGGAATGGTTTTCAACCTCCAGGATTGCTGAAATCAATGGGAGCATTCTTCCTGAGGAGTCTTACCCTATTCTATCTGAGATCTACAAACCATGACCCACATTGGGCACCAAGTTGTTAGAAACACGCTTGACACTGAGATTCAGGTATCAAGGACAACTTCTTATGGAAAAATCCAAAGGATGTGGGCTTATATTTCTGACCAGACATGGCCCTCACTCTTCTTTAGGAAGAGGGAGCAGCAAATACAGAAGCAAGAAGAGCTCTATACAGTTCAGCACAGTCCGTCTCTTCAGAGAATGCATTGGTCCATTCTGTCCCTGGTTATACTCTTACCAATATACACATTCCTCTAAATGTGTATAAGCATGTTCCCCCTCCCTTTATCACATGTCGATGCCATGTTCAGTTAATGAGGCTCTTAATTTCATGTGGGGAGTGACTACATATATGTATGAAGTTTATTAAGCAAGTGCAGTAGAATTTCAGTCATACCTCAGGTTTGACCCATACTGGTTTGCACTGGATCAACCAACATCTTGGACCCTGTGACTTTTTTAAAACCTCTAGTTGTTTTTTGATTGTCTGGGCCTACCTGCCTTTGTTAACTTTCCACTCTCTTGTTTGCTCAAGATTTCTAAGAGACTGAAGCTTAATTATTCTGTGGAAACCGAACTTTTGTTAATCTCTTACGGTGGCCAGATGCTCAGCCACTTTCCAGTGAGCAGAAGGTGGAGACTGTGATGGAGGCATTGGAGGTGGGGGCAATTTTTTTGAGAGAAGAGGTGTCCCACGTACTCGCCGGACACGCCTCCTGAACCTTCCTCGGTGAGCAACCGCCTCCCTATCCGGGCTTCGGACGTCTCCGGTCCCCTCGGTAGGCCAAGGGGCAATAACCAGACAGCGACCACAGCTGAATATGAAAGGTTGCTTTATTGGAGTCTTCAAAGATGTCCCTCCTCCTTCCTCCCTGCCACTCCTTATCTAGGGAAAGTAGGGGACCTCCTTCGGGGGCGGAGCGACAACCTTCGGAGCCACTCCCGCCAGAGGCGGTGACTCCAGGCGCTCTCCTTTCCACCCAGGAAGCCCGGTTCTAGACCCCTGACAAAGAGGGGCAGATGGAGGGCGTTGAGAGAGCAGCCACAAATCCAAGAGCTTCTCCAGGATTGGAGGGAGGTGGTTCCTTTGATAACTGAGAGATTGACAGATACAGGGGACATAGAGGGTCAGGTCTTTTATTTTCAAAGATGTTTAATGCATTCCTTTAATTTTTTTCATTCTCATCCTGGGAGCTAACAAATCAGTTTCCTTTTAAGTTGCAGTCTAATGCTACAAAAAATAGGAGTTCTTCTGGCCCAGGTATTTAGTTTCAATAGCCTTCAGAAAATCACTAATTTGGGCAGATCAAATAAGTCTTCCAAGGGAATTTGTAATATTAAATTGCTATGTGTATAAAAATGGCATTTATCTACGTATTTTGTTGGCTTTGAGACCATAAATTTTAGGCATTTTATCAGTAGGCCCCCTTGAAGTGGGTTTTGAAGTCCCAGAACCCATTATGAGGACAATGAAAATAGCAAACAGGTCTGTGTTGTTGGGGAGGGGGCAGGCAGGATGTACCACCCAGCCCTGGTTGACTGCTCATAAACTGTAGAGGAAAGTTGCCCAAGGAAATTCCTCCTGATAGCTCATGGCATTCAGAAATGCAACCCTCACTTACCATTCTGCTGTCACAGGACCATGCTTGAGACAGTCCTGGTGTGGCTACCACAAGTTTTAGTGCAAGGGCAGGTCCATTTGTGGATCTAATCTGTCCCCAGGAAGCCCATCAGTAGAGACAAAGGCCTCAGCTGAGCAGTGGCTGCTGATGTCCCTGTCCAAGGAAGTGACTTGAAATTCTAACATACTGACACAATCATAAGCACCCATTCGCGTTCTAGTTAACTGTTTCTGGGATCAGCCTCGCTTACTATCAAGTAAACCAGCTTCCAACAGACTAGAAATGGACCCTCAGTTGGTCAGGCTGAGGGGATTGTTATTTGTAGGTCAGAATAACACAGCCAATTCTAAACCCCTTGAGCAAATATTCAACAGATATCCTTCAGTGGGGGAGATTCTGAGAGGGTGGAATCTGTGAAACTTGCTGCTGCCACTAACTTGGAGTGACAGGAATAACCAGGTAACTGGACCAAAATATTGAACCAATGCGGGATTTATTAAATTTGCCAGAGAAGGTGGCTCTCTTTGGGGTAATAGAGATGAGCAAGGATGAAATATCTAGTGCTGATGAGTAATAGCACTGTTTCTAGGGCTCTGGTGGAGACCTTAAGTCATATTTGTTTGTGTCGTTGAACAAGGTTATTACAGTTAAGCAGGTTCTTGGAATCAGGATACAAAACAGAGCACACTGAGACCTCATTCCAAGCTGCTCACTGTTACAAGTGGGGAGCAGGCCAGGAAGCGTAATGTTATGGGAGGGGGCGTCATTGATGAGTGACAGGATGGTAGTATCAAGGCCCATGCTAATAAATGCCCTGAGGGGGATTGTGATGGAAGGTGGGCTCTGATAGTCATTTGCCCCAAAAGTCCATAGGAAGGGACCACCTCTTCCTCTTGTTTCGTGGACTTTAAGGGAGGTGTGGCTTATAGAGGACAAGGCTTCTACTAAAAAGCCTTTGCCTGAATGGACCTATGGCTGTGGCACACTGGATCTTGGTAAAAGGTGGGAAAGGGAAACTATCTGTTTGATCCATGGTACCCTCAGGTACCCTCTCAGTGCAGTCAAGTCTTTCCTTATGCTTTCTTTAAGATCCTGCGTAACATAATGTCATCAATGTAATACCACAGTTGGGTGAAGTGATAGAGCACTGGTGTTGCCAAGTCTTAGAGATCTAGTCTGTGTTTTTATAGTTGACTATCCAAGAGGAACAGTATGAAAGTCTATTGGCTTTGTAGGTGAAGTTAAACTGTGACTAGAACTTAAGGTGAATGTAAATCAGCCAGAACATGCTGACTAACCAACTTTTTCCCTCTGGTTGATATAAAGCTTACAACAATATTTTTATCTTAAAAATTACACTGTACTTCTTTTTTTTGTATTAGTGTCCATGACAGTTTCAAGTATGCACAAATATGTAAAATACAAAATTTAAATATTTTAGTGCGTACACAAAATATCCAATCTCTAATGTTATGTAATATAGTAGAAGATACCATCAATATGTTATGATCTAGCATTCCTATGAATGTCACTGATAATTTGTCTCTTTAGTTAGGAGAATTTTTTAAATTTGTTTATTGTATTTACAGTCATACAAATTGTAATGTACTTTTGAACAAATTTTAGGAAATAGGTTATTTTGTGAATTACTAAAAATGTAAGTAAAGTGCCCAGAATTTTTAAGTAGTCAATGTGAGGCATAATAGTAATTCTAAGAACTAAATTTGTCATTTTCAGTTGTTTCCAACCCTATTTGGGGTTTTTCTGGCAAAGATACTGGAGTGTTTTGCCAGTTCCTTCTCCAGCTCATTTTACAGATGAGGAAACTGAGGCACATAGGATCAAGTGCCTTGAGAGTCACACTGCTCGTAAGTGTCCAGTCATATTTGAACTCAAGAAGATGAAGCTTCCTGACTCCAGGTCCAGCACTATATCCACTGCAACACCTAGCTGCCCAAAGAAGCAAATATAGAAAGGACATCAAAAGCAGCTAATAGGTCAGACATACAGAGTATGCTATAATACCAAAATTAAAATATTAATATATCAAATTAGAAAGTAATATATTTTCATGTCAAACCTGAAATTTACATGAGATATCAAAAGATAACCCTCAAATTTAACGATGACGTTTTGATATTTATTTCAGGCCAAAAAACAGGATATGATTGCCTATGTTGTCCACACAAGTTTTCACATGATACTGACTACTATAGCATAGCAGTAGGTCTCATATCTCATACGATATATTACATATGAAAAAGGTAACACTCACTATGTTGTGCAGGTCATTCATGACCTTTTTTTATTCTACATTTCATTTTAATCCTTATAATTTCTGTGCGTATGATAAGTGACATCTTCCAAAGTTCAAGGCCCCATAAGGCATGTCAATGGTACTAGTGTGTGGAGCAAAAGACCCTCACCAATTAAAAAAAATAATTTTTAATACAGAGCCATCTCATGGTGGGAACAGAAATGAGTTTTATTCAGTTCTCACGAGAAAAGGGCATCCCCTGCCAGGAAGGGACTAGCAGGAGGCGGCAGAGTACAGAAGGCAAGCAGGGAATTCTATACCCTTGTACAAACAATTCTAAGAAATCCCACTCCAGAGACTGGACCCCCATTCCCATTTGGCAGGGTCAAGTGGCCTCACAATCTAATAGGAATAAGGAAATAAGTTCTTACCCAATACAAGCACAGAAGCTACAGAATTACCTTATGGGGGAAATAGGTGAGGGGAGTGGGAGAGGGGAATGCCATCTGATTTCCTTGAAATCATATGATTTACAGGAAAATGAAACTTATGCCGAGGTGACATCTATAAATCTAAAGGAGAATAGGGAAAAAGGGAACGGTAAACCATCTTTTCTCTCTCATATTAAATAAAGCAGATCACACTGACCCTATTCTTATTTGGTAAATCTTTAAACCAGAACTAGAATAAAGAACAAAAACTTCAGGGGAGAAAAACATTCCTAAAAGCTAAATAATCAGATTCCCAGAGACTCAAATTTATCTCATTTCCCTTTTCTCTAAATAGTGAAAACATTTTAGATATAGATACATATACATTCCCTGTGAAGTATTCCCTCACACAGTAGTGATAGTGGTCTCTTCTTTCAGGTGTTCTTCAAAGGGCTATGTACACTGGCCATGCCAGCTTTCTGCAACTACTTGACCTCCTTGGTGTTGTTTGAAACCACCTTGGAGCAAGAATTACATACAGATGCCATAAGCAGACAAGTCTCTAGACTATGAAGATATAGTATTAAGTATGGGAAAGTGATGGCATCTTGGTTCTGATCTGGGGATTGTCAGTTTGGTCTAGTCTTTTACACTAGCGTTCCTGGTTTCTTAAGGAAGTTAGACATCTTGGCATCCTTAAATTTATTTTCCGTGATAGTGTATTCAGTCAGTAGCATATATTCTACAGTTAGCACTGAGTGATAAATCATAAGGATTTAAACTAGTGCATAAAAACATAGAACATTTCAGAATTGTGCTGTGAAACAGGTTGTCGAATACAAAACATTTTCCAGGACTCTAAACCATGTGGAGATCTGAGCTTTTGGAATCTGGAGCTCTCATCCAGCCATTTTTGTACTGAGTTGGAGAATGAATTGGAGTAGTGAGAAACTTGAGGCATATTTCTAATAACAAAATATGTAATCAATCCATAAGTTAATAAAATACTTTTGGTACCAGAGACACAAAAGGATTACAAAAGTGGACAGAATTTTTTTTAACATAACTGGAATATACCCAATTAAAGAGTAGATCCACAGTTCACCAAGAAATAATGACAATTTAAGGAAAGCTGACCATATATTCTAGCTTCCACATAGCATATTAACTTCCCCCAGGAGAGGGAAACCACATCCATGGTACCAAACACCACGGGCCCCATGCATACTACAAATCATGAACACAACTGTTAGCATATCACCACAGTTCCCATCAAAATTTCCTTCTGAATAGATAAAAGTAGTAACATATTGTAGGTTATATAAACATCTACATACATATAAAAGATCAACATCTTTAACATAATAGTAAGCAGTACAAAAGAAAGGTAATTACTTTGTAAAATAAGAGATTGAAATGATGAACCCTTTTCAAATAGGTATTGAAAGTTTTAAAATACTTATATTCATTTTGTATACTATTGTGTGGGACAGCTGGTGACTTTTACCCAAAATTAAACTCAGAGGCTTCTCAAGGTAGAAAGTAGAAAGGAATTTTATTACGATCCTGCAAGAAAGGGTGACCCTCACCAAGAGTTTTCTCGTTATCAGAGCTCACTAAACACATTTGAGACAGATTCTTTTATAGAGCCTGACTGCAGTTTCCCTTCCTCTTTTCCCTTTCCTCTCGACTCAAAATTGCAAGCCTTGAGGGTACAATCTGGCACCTGATAATCTACCCCAGTGACAGTGATAAAGAACAAGCAGATGCAGTTATCTTGACAAGCAGATGTGGTTATCTTTGATAAACCTAGCTTTCTGAGTATACTTGAACCTATACTTACTCCTTTTGGGCCCTTGCCCATGTGGATGTAAGCATATCTTGTGACCCTATTGTCATTCCCAAAGCATCCCATGATCACTAGTTTGTTTTACAGCAAAACTGAGTAGAAAGCTAGAGGTCTTCTTTGTATGTAACTCAATTCTTCCTCTCATTTGTTTATTAAAGACTTCTTAACACCAGTCTTGGTATATTTTGGCATATTTTCTTTGGTATATTTTCTCCACCATTTCATCCTCAATCTCTCATCCTTTCAGTTCAGTTCTGTCCTCTGGCTTTACTGGGGTCAATCCCTGTTTCCTTAAGATCATTATTGTTGGGGCCCTCCCATTCTAACTTCAGGTAGAATTAATTTTGAAAGAGAACTATCTTAGTGATTGTACCATACAAGGAAGGCAAATGGGTAATAATATAATACCAGTAACGGCTATCAGGAGGAACTATATGGCCTGTTTCTGCCAGCTGCCTCCAAACCAGGACCACCAAGAAGTATTAAATGGTGAGGACTAGGATTGTACAGGGACATGAGCTAATTTCCTGATATCTTTAGCAATTCCCTTTACCACCTCACTATTGTCATCAATTTTCTTACAGCATGTAGACAGATTTAATGTTCCACATATTCCACCTTCTTCAGCCATCAAGTAATCTAAAACTAACCTATATTGAAAGACCACTTCCCTGGTTTGGGTAGCCTGATCTGCTAGTAGATCCAAAGCTTTCGCAGGCTGATTTGTAATGATCTCTACCACTACCTGGAGTCTTAATTAGTCTGTTGAGGCTATAAATTGGGGTCCTAGTGTTGTGCAGAAAATAAGAGTGAGACGAGACCCGGGCTTCATGGTAAATTTAGATGTGGATTTATTGAGCGAGCTTGCGACTACCTGGAGTTCATGCTCAAATCAGGCAGCCCCAAACTGAGAGACTACAAGGCTTATAAAGGCAAAAACCACAATTACACAATTAGGGAGGTTCGCTAGCGGAAGCAGTGACGTACAGAAGCAAAGATCAGCCATTGGTTGGATCCATAGCTCAGGGCTAATTTGGGAATATGGCACAAGGGTACAGGAGTGCAACCATCTCATGACATGGGGGACCCTCCTAGGTCATGATCAGCTTCCTAGAACAGGGTGGAGGGTACAGAGTGGAGGGACATGAGGCAATGGGCAGTGGAATTACCCAGAACAGGCCGTGGTCATGTGGGGGACCTCTGTACCCTCTGCTTGGTCAGCTGTGTTCTGGGTGGAGGAACCTAGCTTGACCTAGCTTGGTCAGCGGAACAGTTGCACCATAACCCAGAGTGTGGGGACCCTATTTGGTAACAGGGTGGTCTCTCCTTAAGATGAACTTGTACCTTGACCTTGGGGCTGTTCCTTGCACATAATGCTGTTGTAATGCTGATTCAAGGGAAAAGGGGTTCAGGGGACTAGCCTTGGGCAATCTACCTAGAACTATACCTTAAGCTGTTTCAAGCCATTACAGAGTATAGGACAAAAACAAAACTATAAAGTGGATTAATGGTGGGCACCCAATTTGGGTTGGGTGTAAAATTCCCCACTTCTTTTCATGCAAGAGTCAAACCATTGACTCAAGGATATCACAATATATATGGGGTATCCTTGGTTGGGAAGGATGGATCGATGCAGTGACAAATCAAAAGGGGCAGTCCCCTCTGTGGAGATGGATAGAGAGATTCAAATAGAATGTAATTGTCTTTTTAAGGTCCATGGTGTCTGTTCCAGTCATCTCCAGCACAGCCTGGAGGGGTTCTGCTTTCCATTCCGGGGATGGAATGTGGGATTGGATGTGGTGTAACCAGGCTGGAATGGAGTCGGTTTTTACTGCACATGGGGTAGTCAGGATGACAGTATAAGGACCTTTCCGCTTATGTTCGAGACCAGGAGCCATGTGTTTCTGGATTAGAGCAGAATCCCCAGGCAGGAAGTGATAGAGTGGTTCAGCCACGGGACAGGCAGGGCCTCTCAGACTGATTTATGGTGCTGAGTGGAGCTGAGACTGCATATGTTGTAGGCCCTGTAGGAACAGAGCCGTTTTCCTTCCTGGAGGGGAAGACTAACACCCTGAGAAAAAGAAAGTATCTACAAATACTAGATGATATTTATAGCCAGCCCCTGATTTTAGTCTACTTCCCAAGGTTCTCCGAGTTGAGTTCCCTGGGGCTGTCTTTCTTATTGTGCGCATACCTGGGCACAGGCTGAGCATCAGGTGACTGTGATCAAAGATATTACTTGTTCTGATTACCGAAATGTGCTATAAAAGGAAAAAACAGGGACAGATTGTAATATGGGTAGGATATAGTTACAGTTCCTGCAGTGCCTGTTCTCTTGGCTAGACTCAGAAATAGGTGGGAAACTTAAAGGAACAAGGGGAAACTGAGTCAGGAGGATCCCATCCTAGATTGAGACCAAGATTGTCCCCTCAGCCCATTCCCTAATGCAGACCTCCACCTGTTAAAAGTATGGGATCATACTCCCTCTGAGCAGCTCGTGGCATTTTTCTTAGATATTGCTTTAAGGCAGACAACTGTACTCAGTTTTAAACTCAAAACAAAATCAGTTGCGGTCCCAAATGCCTTTTTTTCCTAAAGAGCAAGTCTCAGCAATCAACCAGATACAATTGCTTTTCAATTTACTGGCGTTTCATTAGACATCTTTTCTATCGGCCTGCCTTATGGCCAAGTTCATTGTTTAGAATTTTCAAATGAGTTCTTCTTTTCCTGAGCTGATCACCTTGCCCATGCAGGTAGCTTTGCAATTTTACAAAATGAGAAGAATTGGCAAGGATCCCAGGAATGACTAAAAATTCACAATTCACAATTCAATAGAGATTTAGTAGGCCTTAATTTAGTTATTTTGAAAAATTTTTGAACTGGCATTTTTAGAACTGGCACATCCAATACCCCATTGTTATTCCCCCCTTGTGTGTGTATATGTGTGTGTATATATATATGTATATATAAACATATATACATATATATATGTAAAGACTACTTTGATCATTTGTTTTATCCCCAACTCTCCTTGTCTCCTCATCTGCCAGTCTATTTCCTTTAGCTTCAAAAGTGTGGCTGGGTTGATGCCCATTAACATGTATGATGGCAATTGCCTCTGGTAACAAGTTCTGTAACACCTGGGTTAGCAAAGTAGAATGAGCCAATCCTTTGCCTTTACTATTCACCATTCCCCTTTCTTCCCAGATTTTCCCAAATACATACCAAATACACTACCCCCAGGCATGCTTAGAATCTGAAAATGTTTCCACTTCTCCCTTCTAGTAATTTTAAAGTTTGATTTAAAGCAGACAATTCGCAGGTTTGGGCAGACCAGTCTTTCAGCAATCCCCCTGCCTCTTCTAAGGCAAGTCAATCCTCATCAACAATGGCCTATCCATTTTTCCTTTTCCCTTCTACTATTTCAGAGGACCTGTCTACGAAAAGGTTTCTGGCTTCAGGTATGGGAGACTCCTGAAGGTCCTCCAGAATTTTTGTCTGAAAATCCACTGTTTCCAAACACCAGTGTTCCAACTCTATTTCCCTTGATCCCATGGTGGTAAGGAAGGAAACCGGATTTAGATTTGAGTCTTGGGCCAACACTAAGTCATACTTTTCTAGCAATATGGCCTCATACTTTAGGATCCAAGAGTCTGTTAACTACCTTCCTGCCCTCTGATTCAGGATAAATCTAACTTGGTGAGGCACACTATCAGGCTTCCCGCAAAGGTAAATTTTCTACTTTCTTCAACTAAAGTAGCTGTCACAGCTACAGCTTGTATGCATACAGGCCATCCTCAGGCTACAAGATCCAAGACTTAGAGAGCAAAGCTGTAGGTCTTCTTGCCCACCTCTTACTTGTGCCAAAACTCCTAAGGCTACTCCTTTTTCTGTATTGACATATAGATGGAAAGATTTTTTTAGAGAGGGTAAAGCTAAAACCAGTGGAGATACCAAGGCCTCCTTTAATTGACAGAAACTCCATTGACTGTCTGCCATCCACTGGACAGAGCTAGATTCTTCTTCTAGTAAGTGCTGATACAGGAGTTTCGTTAGCTCTGCATATGAGTCTATCCAAGCTCTACAATAGCCTACCAACCCCCAAAACTTCCCTAATTCTCTTTTAGTCTTTGGGAGTCCAATTTGAAAGATTCCTGCCACTCGCTGAGGATCCAATCTTTTACTTCCCTCACTAATGAGGTGCCACAGATACTTAACTTCCCTTTCCACAAATTGTAGCTTCTTCTTCAAGACCCTGAGCTCCTCTTCCTCTCGGTAATTTAGTAACTCAACAGAGGCTTGACTAACTTCTTTTACCTGCTACCAGCAGGTCATCCACATATTGTAGCACTCGGGCCCTGGGAGGTGTTATAAATTTTTCCAATATGGCTTCTTATACTTGTCCAAACAAATTCAGTGACTCAGTATATCCCTGAGGCAAAACGCACCATCTATATTGCTGCTTCCTTCCAGCTTCTGGGTCTTCCCAACTATAACACTGAACCACTGACTGTCTTCAGGAATTATTCCCATAATAGTGTAGGAGTTGGATACTATTGGCTGGAAGGAGAGGACCATTTTGTTAATTTCCCTTAAATCTTATACCAGTCTGTAGACTCCATCCCCTTTCTTTACTGGGAGAATTGGAGTGTTAAAAGGGGAGATACAAGGCTCTAAAGTCCCATCCTTTGTAAGTCCCTGGATAACAGGCTGGAGACCTCTCCTTCCTTTGGAAGGAATAGGATACTGCCGGGCCCTGACTGTCACTGTCGGGTCTTTCAATGTGATTCTGATTGGGGTAATCGTCACTTGCCCCCATTGTGGTCTTGTGCCCAGACCTTCGGCTCGATTCCTTTTTCCTTTCCTCCTCTTAACACTAGCATCCTTTTTGTAGGGATAATCGGGTTCCTTGAGGGTATTAATTGAATTGAGAGTTTGGTAAGCAAACCCCTACCTAGCAAATTGATCCCTGGCCCTGGTATCAGAAGGAGCCTCCCAAAAACCATTGTCCCTTCACACTCAAATTCAGTGATTTCAGTAAGAGAGGCAGTGAAGGTGTCTCCCTTCATCTCAGAAATAGATAAAGTGTCTTTGGATAATTTAGTCCCTCAAAGCGACTGGACCACTGAGTACCTAGTAGCCTCAATATCAATTAAGAATACTAACTCTTCCTTCTTTGGCCCCACGCTTAAATTTATCAACGGCTCTGGGTGGGTCATTTCAATGAACTTGACACCCCTAACCTTCTAGCTCCATAAAGCAGAAAACCTTCTGTTCAGATTCCCATAAAGGGTATTCTCTTCTCACAAAGGCCATCTTTCCCACACTCAAGACAGGTTAAGGAGCCCGCTCCGTTCTCTCACCCGGGGGTCTAAATCCCCTTCCTCTCCCATGGCCATTTCCAAATTGTCCATAAGAGTTTGATGTCCTTGTCTGAGGTTTCATCACTCCATCACTGACCTAGCTACTCTCTGTGCTGTGCATCACCTTAGTTCACTGTTCCTGTTGTTGCTGTAACATGATTTTAGTGTTCTCATCTCTCTCCCTCTTCTACTTTGAAGCCCTGGCTACGTATACCTTCTGAACCATCTCTAGTAGCTCATCCAACCTTTGTCTGCCAACCGTCCTGTTTCTGCAACTTCTTGTTAATGTCTGACCAAGAATTGGTAACAAAGTATACCCTCGATAAGTTCTGGGCAGTGGGGCCACACTCCCCCAGCCCAGAAAACTTCCTCATAAACTCCTTAAGTCTAGTCAGAAAGGCAGAGGGGGATCTCATCTTTTTCTTGCTTGATCCCTGCCACTTTATTCATATTCTGACTCCGAGGAACTGCATTTCCAATCCCCTTGACAATTATTGCTCTCAAATCTCTCATATATTCTCTGTGAGTTGCGTTGTTATGATCCCACCCTAGGTCCTGAAGGAGAAATTTCTGCTCTCCCAAGGCCCTCCCTGTGCTAGCAGATGCGCATCATCCCAAGTCTTCATAGCAGCGTTCCTTATTTGTTCTTGTTTTTCCCCTGTGAAGAGGATCCCCATGATAGCCAATAATTCTGGCCAGGTGTAAGTGTTGGGGCTGAGAAACGATCTACTTGTTCTGCCAAATTGTAAAGGCAATCAGTGAATGGGAAGATCTTCCTTGAGTGGGCTTCTGGGCTGGGGCTTTCACTCGATCCCACCAAGACTTTTGGGAGAGTGGGAATCATACAGACTTGAACCACTTAGATTTTCTTTCCTCTCCACCCTGTTTACCCAGGGGCTCACCAGATCTCACCCAGGGGACTCAATGGATCTTGCCCACCTGGGTTGTGTGCACAACTTAGGTGACTGAAATTCAGTTTGCCCTATTAAGCCATCTTCGCTAGCACGATTGGAGATCCATTTACTTCCTTTCTACTTTCTCCAAGTTTCTCTCTATGACATATTTTGCCCAGCCACAGTAAGTCCCTTCAGGGTGAAATCTCAGGTGGGTACCTGCCCAAGGATCATGATGGAGTGACCCCC
>CM053622.1:692283143-692356464 GCA_028646595.1 Phalanger gymnotis | reverse complement strand
GGACCACACAGGTGTGAGGTGAAATCTCAGAATTAATTTAATTTAATTTAATTTAAATTTCTCTAATTAATTGAGATTTTGATCATTTTTTAATATGACCTCTTGATCTCTTTTATTTCTTCCTTTGAGAACTGCCTGTTTATATCTTTTGGCCATGTATCTATTGGGGAATGATTATTATTTTAATATATTTGAATCAGTTCCTTAAATATCTTAGATACAATACCTTTAACAGAGAAACTAATTTGAATTACACTGATTTGATTTATGTAGAAACTTTTAAATTTTATACAGAATTGCTCATTTCCTATTATATGATCTTATCTTTTATGTAGTCATGAACCCTTTCCCTGTTTATAGTTCTAAAACCTATTTTCTTTCTTGAGTCATAATATGAACTTCTTTGTCTAGATCATGTATCCATTTGGTTTATCATGGTAAATGTTATGAAATGTTTTTTCTAAACTGAATTTCTTCCAGACTGCATTCCAATTATTCTAGCAATTTTAATGGAATAATGAATTCTTAGTTTAGTAGTTGGGGTCTTAGGGTTGATCAAACATCATGCTGCTGTATTTGTTTGCATCTGCATATTGTGTGCCTAATATCTATTTCCATTAATTCTAGCAGCTTCTTGGCTTGTATTTCATAATCTTTTTTGATTATAGTCACATCCATGCCAGTTAAGTGTAAAATTGGGGCAGCATTCTTTTCAAAATGATTTCTGGCTTTGCCTTTGCAAGCTGTAGGGTTGAGAAATTCGCCTTCTTCCCTTGTGCATTGGAAAGAATGAGTTGATTTCCAGATGCCTGGAATTCTTGACAGACTGCTGGCCTTAGTAGGTTATCACAGTGTTTTCTATACAGCCAGCACTCTCCCTGGATCAGTAGAAGGCACCTTCTTGTGATTTGGAAAAGTTTTAACAAGTGAAATTATCTTCTCTGATATTCCAGGGCCCAACCCTGACCCAGCAGCTACTCTACTGAATTTTCCCGGTGCTCCATGTTCCAGTATTCTATTAATTGATTTTTTTTCTATTTTTCAGCTGATACCAAATAGTTCTGATGATTACTGCTTTGTAGTATAGTTTGAGATGTCGTACTGCTAGGTTCCCTTCCTTCCTTTGCTTCCTTGGTCCCCTCCCCCCACCCCGTTATTTCTCTTGAGAACCTTGACTTTTTGTTCTTCCAAATGAATTTTGCCCTTCAGCTCTAGTTCTCTTAAGTAATCCTTTTGTAGTTTGATTAATATGGTGCTGAATAAGTAAATTAATTTAGATAGTCTTCATTTTTATTGTAGTGGTTTTATCCAACTTTATTTCCATCATTATTTCTGTAAAGAATGTTTTGAATAGAATTTTTCATTCTATCTCTTGAGTTTTGTTCTAATATATAGAGACTAATGATTTCTGTAGCTAAATCCCCCAGATATTATTCAGATAAATTTCTGTATAGTCACCTACCCCCATCTTATGTTTATGAATTTGGTTTTTTAATAAAATTTTACTTTTATATTAGATTTCATCTGGTAGTTAAGGGTGAGACCAATTAGCTATCCTAATGTACACATATGAAAAGCCAAGAATGTGCCTGGACTGGTAGGAGGGGAATGACCTTTATCATTGGGCTTGGCCTTGTCTCTGTGTCTTTTTCCTCATCCATTAACTTGCATAGGAAAGCAGAAAGGCTGAGGAATTGAAAAACTGGGGGACTCCAGAATTCCGGGCCTTGGGCCATTTTCTTGATGGAATAACCCTACATAGATTATGATTCAGTAAAGTATAGTCTTTAGACATTAAAATTCAAAAACATAAGGAATGCTTACCATCAGATTGACTAGGGAGGGGTCTCCCATCCCTACCCTACCCCCAAGTCTGCCAGCCTCAGTTGAACTTGTAGGAATTGCTGTAAAGGGGTATCTCTATCCAAGTGTGGTTTGGGTTACAGGACTTCTAAGAACCCTTCTACTCTGGGATTCAGAGTTTTGAAGATCAAGTGAAATATTTGTGAAACACCCAGCATAGTGTCTGGTACATGGTATGTTAGCTATTAACTCCCTTGTCACTATCAAGGGTGCTGCTGCCCTGCTAGTCTACCAAGTTCTCCTCACTATTTCTCACTGTCTCATATTTAATCTGTTGCTAAAGCCAGTTGATTTCACCTTTGCAACATCTTTCAACTACTCCTGCCTTCTGATATTGACACTGTTCTGGTGCAGGCCCTCATCATCTCACTCCTAGACTACTGTAGTAGACTACTGGTGGTTCTGCCCACATTCAGGTCTCTTCCCCCTCCAATCCATTTTCCATTCATCCACCAAGTGATTTTCCTAAAGTTCAGAACCAGCCATGTTACCTTCCTATTCAAGAAGCTTCATTGGCTCGCTGTCACCTCTAGGATCAAAGACAAAATCCTCTGGCTTTCAGAAACCTTCATAACCTATTCCCTCTCCACCCCCACCCATCTATCTTTTGTAATTCCCTGCCATGTTCTCTTTGTTCCAATGACACCGGCCTCCTTACTGTTCTTGAACAAGATATCCCATCTCTCAGCTCTCAGCATTTTTTTCTGGCTGTCTCCCATTCCTGGGATATTCTCCCTCCTCGTCTCTGCCTCCTGGCTTCCTTTTAAGTCCAGTTAAACTCCCACCTTCTATAGGAAGCCTTTCCCAATTTCTCTTAATTCATACGCCTTACCTCTTTTGCTTATTTCCAATTTATCCTATATATAGCTTGTTTGTGTACAGTGTTCTTTTTTATATAATTCTACTTTATTCTCTCCCTCATTCCAGCCCCACCCCCCAACCATTGAGAAGACAAGCAACATGATATCAATTTGTATATAGTTGTTTTTCATGTTGTTTTGTCCATGAGACTGTGAGCTCCTCAGAGGGAAGGAACTCTCTTTTGCCTTTATATCCTCAGCACTTGGCACTGTGCCTGGTACACAGTAGGCACTTAATAAATTCTTATTGACTCAGTCATTAACAAGTATTTATTAAGCACTTATTATGTGTCAGGCGGTATACTTATCCTTAAGGAGATTATAGACTAAGAGGGGAGACAACATGTACATATGTAGCATATTCCAAAAGTTTTAGTGCAGTTTTGAGCTTTGGTAGCTTAAAACTGCATAAAACTTTTGGGACATTTTGTATAAGTACATAGAAAAGAAATTCAAGGCGGGCCGGGGAGAGTGGCACTAGCAGTCGGTATGCTCGTAATATCGTGTTCTTGAGATTATTTAATCTCCTTGAAATTATAATATATATTTCCTCAAGAATAGTGACTTTCATTTATGTCTTTGTATTTATAGTCCTTTGCAGTGGATTAATACCTAAGTATTTATTTAGTGCTTTCTGTGCACCAGGCACTGTACTAAGTGCTGGGGATTTAAAGAAAGTTCTCAAGATGCTCATTATAATGGGAAGATAACATGAAAATAACCATATAAATACATATATATACATATATGTATAGTGTAAATGAAAGGTAATTTTGGAGGGAAGAGAATGGGTAAGTGGGAGAAGAGTTACCAGGAAATGTAGACTTTGAGCTGGGTCTTGAAGGAATCAAAAGAAACTAGGAGTTGGAAGTGAGGAGAGAAAGCATTCCAGGCATGAGGGCCAGCCATTGCAAATGCCTGGAGTTGAGAAAAGGGGTGTTGTGTATGAGAAAAAGTAAGCAAGCCAGTATAGCTGGATTGGAAAGGTAGGAAGGGTCCAGGTTGCAAGGGGCTTTAAAAGCCAAGCAGAAGACTTCGTATTAGATTGTGGAGGTGATAGGGAGACAGTGGACTTTATCACATAGTATTTGGCAGACAAAAGGCATTTAAAGAAGGCTTATGATTAATTGATTGATTCTCTGTTGCTTGACCATTTATTTGCCCATACTTTCATCTTTTGGTACTTTTTTTAAACCTAAGTTGGTGGTGAATCCTCTGTGCCTTCACATTGTTCTTTTTAGATAACTCATACCCTTCTTCCTCCTCACTGAAATGATTTCTCTTCCTAGGGGTAGAGATGGAACTGGAGAGGCCTTGCAGGATGGGGAGCTGAGCCTGTGCAAGTGAGGTCCATTGCTACTGTTGCCTGAAAACTTCCAGGAAGTCTGGAGTGGCCATAAAATTTCCCATATGGATTTGGAGTTGCCGAAGTTGCCTCTCATAACAACAACCCCAACCACCACAACCACCAAAAACCACAACCACCACTACCAACCACCACCACAACAAACAATAGCTATCATTTATATAGCCCTACTATGTGCCAGGCACTGTGCTAAGTTCTTTACAATCATTATCTCATTTGATCCTCATAACAGCCCTCAGAGTTAGGTGCTATCATCATCCCCATTTTACAATCGAGGAAACCGAGGCAAAATAGCAGTTAAATAACTTGCCCAAGGTCACATAGATAGTAAGAGTCTGAGGCTAAATTTGAACTCGTCTTCCTGACTCCAGGCCAGTGCTCTTTGTACTCTACCACCCAGCTGTCAGAAACCTTTGTAAGTGTCTTGGCCCTCTCCAGAGGTTCTTAGATAAGAGTCAGTGTTCATGAATAAATCAGCAAGACCTGATTCCAAACAAATGCTTTTAAGAGAAACAAATTGTTTGCAGTAATCTAGTAGCAATACATAGAACTAACGAATGGATGTATTGGCCTCTAAGGCAACCTTTGTTAGAATCTTTATAGTATCTGCTGGAATCTAATTCAGAAATCCATTTTTCTTTTTTTTCTTTTTTTAAAATTTAAGTTAATTTATTTATTTTTAGTTTTCAACATTCACTTCCATAAGTGAATTAAATTTTCTTCCCCTCCCTTTTTCCCCCCCCTCATCAAGATGGCATACAATCTGCTATAGGCTCTAAATATACATTCTTATTAAACATATTTTCACATTAATCATATTGTATAGAAGAATTAAAATGAATGGGAAGAACCATGAAAAAGAAAAAAAAAACAAAACAAAAAAAGAAAGAAAATAGTCTGCTTTGCCCTGCATTCAGACTTGATCATTCTTTCTCTGGATGTGGATGGCATTTTCCATCATGAATCCTTTGGAATTGTTTTAGGTCCTTGCATTGCTGAGAAGGGCTTAGTCTATCAAAGTCAGTCATCAAACACCATAGCTGTTACTATGCATGTACAGTATTCTCCCAGTCCTGCTCACCAGAAGTCCATTTTTCAAATGGTTCTAACTTCTGGGAAACTATTTGATTTTGAGGCTGAATTTACTAAAGAATAAGACCCAGTGTATTCAGTGTGGGCTCAGACCGAAGATGGTTAAAATTCTAATTGTCTATGTGTAGCACAATTGAGTATGGTGTGTCTTTTAGGTAGTATTGTAATGGTTCAAAGTCTTCCTTCATCACTAGCAATTTTTTTTCCCAAAGGTATCTGGGTCTTGTACTTCACCTCTCTTTTCCCCTTCCCTACTCCCACATTTTAGAGTATAGAGTCGTAACATGGTCTATTTGTGAGATATGTCCTTTTCTGTCCAAACAATTGCTGGACAATTGACCTGTGACCCAACAAAAACATTTTATGGGCACCAACTTTCTCTCACTCTCTCTCTCTCTCTCTCTCTCTCTCTCTCTCTCTCTCTCTCTCTCTCTCTCTCTTTCCTTCTCCTTCTCCCTCTCTTCTTCTCTCCCTCTCCAAGACTGCTTATAGTTAATCTATAAAAAATGAACCAGCTCAGGCTTTGAAGTTGACATTTCTAAGCTGGAGCCTAGTATATGGTGGAGTGAATAATAAAGCTGGATGAAATCTCACATTGGCAGAGCAGGGCAGCTGTGGAGGTCTGGTTCTTTGGGTGACTTTCCCTTGCAGGGGGAAGGGTGTCTATGTATCCTCCTTCATTGTATGTATCCTCCTTTCATATGTATGTCCCAAGAGACAGTCTGCTGCAGAGGTCTGTACTGTAAACCTTCAGCCATAGCATACAACATAGGGCTCAAGCAGTGATATTTCTGTGTCACTAGGTCAGCAGTGTCTGTCCTGACATTACTTTTTTGTTCCCTTCTCTGGCCTCTTGGTTGGGCCTTGCTGAGGTCACAGAACCCTTGCAATCAGAGGTCAGCAGACCTTTATGCTATCGCTATCTCTGAGGCATTGATTTCCACAAAAAATGGGTACCATACCCTGGATGGGTCCAAATTTGCAGGGCTCATAAAAAGGAAGGAAGGAAAGAAGCATTTATTTAGCATCTGCTATGTACCAGGCACCATGCTAAGCATTAACAAATCTTAACTTATTTGATCTTTATAGCAACTATGTGAGGTAGGTGCCATTATTAATCCCTGTTTGACAGTTGGGAAAACGAGCAGACAGAGAGAGGTTAATAAATTTCTCAGGGTCACACAGCTAGTATCTGAGGCTAGCTTTGAACTCAGATCTTCCTGACACAAGACCCAGCACTCTACCCACTGCACTATCTAGCTGGCTAGTTGGTACATAGATATAAAGCTAGAAAGATCTTACTATTCCTCTAGCTTAACCTTATGAGGGATTTGCCCAAAGTCCCAAAATGAATTGCTGCAAAGATGGAAGAAATGCAATTCGAACTCAGGGCTTCAGAACCTATAACCATCACTCTTTTCACTGCACTATAGTGAGATTACCAGGTTTGGGTCTTAAACCCTAAGGACAGATAGATGTGACCTGCAGAGATGAAAAACCCTGTGGCTAATTAATTGCATAATCCTGGGACCAGACAGCAGACAGGATATCAGCTTTGGTGGCATTAATACATGGTTGTACTTAGTAATTTCTAGCAATGGCTGAATTGGTGGCTTCTATTTTAGTGGTTGCCAGGACGGTGGGGGTAGCTATTGCCTGAATTAGATGGGTTGATAGCAAACATGAGGAGAGTGGAATTTAATATGTTTTGATGACTAGGAGGCCCAGAAAACATTCTTGGTCAGCCAGTGGCGCTCTTTTGCTAAGAAGAACAAACTACAGGTGAGAGAACCGAGTAGGTGGGACAGGAGAGTCAAGGTTAAGCATAGAAATACCATGAAGATATTGTGGGTTCTGTTATAGAGCTCCACAATAAAGTGAATATTGTAATAGAGTGAAGTCACACAAATATTTTGGTTTCCCGGTGCATTTGAAAGCTATGTTTAATATTAAGAGTGCCATAGCATTATGTCTAAAAATACAATGCACACACCTTAATTAAAAACACTTTATTGCCAAAAAATGCTAGCCGTCAGTATCTGAGCCTTCAGCAAGTCATAATCTTTTTTGCTGATGGAGGGTCTTGCCTTCTGCCCATTGATCAGGGCGGTGGCCGCTGAAGCCTGGGGTGGCTGTGGCAGTTTCTTAAATAAGACAACAATGAAGTTTGTGTCATGGATTAACTCTTCTTTAACACTTTACACTTGTTTAACACTTTAACACTTACAGACCATTGTAGGGTTATTACTTGGCCTACTTTCAATATTGTTGTGTGTGAGGTAATAGGGAGGCCTAAGGAGAGGGAGAGAGACTGCAATGGCTGCAGCAGTTAGAACACACACCATATTTATGCATTAAGTTTGCTGTCTTCCATGGGTGTGGTTTGTGGTGTCCCAAAACAATTACAATAATAACCTCAAAGATCATTGATCACAGATCACCATAACAGATATAATAATAATGAGAAAATTTGAAATATTCCAAGAATTATCAAAATGTGACACAGGGCTGGATGCCATTACTCTGAAATGGGCAGTTCATGATGCTCACTTTAGTGCCCTCAAATTCCACACTTCATGGGGCAATTAAATCTGCTTCTTCTTTCCTGGTGTGAGGTGACATCTGGGTGCACCGTAATAAGCATCTTCCTTGAACAGAACACATATAGATTATTTGGTTTCTAGGCATCTGACAAATAGAAGCACGTCCAGAACAAGGTAGAGTGGTGGATTGTTTGGAAACCATGTCATATGAGGATTTGTTGAAGAAAGTGAAGGTGTTTAGCCTAGAGAAGACTCACATCTGAGAGTTGTTTTCACATATTGGGTTTGAATTTCTTCCACTAGGTTTCTGTATTTTAGGTGGTGCAATGGATAAAGTACAGGAGTTCAAACCAGGAAGACTTGCTGCAGAAACCTACAAGCTTGATCACTCTGGGGAAATTACTTAACCTCTCTCCTACTCAGTTTGCTCATCTTTATTTTTTTTTTTTTGAGGGAGGAAGGCAGGGCAATTGGGGTTAAGTGACTTGCCCAAGGCCATACAGCTAGGACATGTGTCAAGTGTCTGAGGTCGGATTTGAACTCAGGTCCTCTTGATTCCAGAGCCTTTGCATTACTCACTGGGCCACCTAGCTGCCCCTTTGCTCATCTTTAAAAGAGGGATAATAGCATCTACTCCATAGGGTTATTTTGAGGATCATATATATGATATGATATGAGAACATATACATATATGCTTTGCCCATCTTAAAGCACTGTATAAGTGTTAGCTATTATTAACTTGAAAGCTTTTTGCTCTATGTAGTTAGGAGAGTATAAGTACTCTATGACAATGTCTATTAGAAATATTAAATTTTTATAGATTGATGTGAATATTTGGAGAATTGTGGGCAAGAGTTCTATCTGTGATCATGCTCTGGTTGCAATACAGTTGATTTTTCAAATTCTCAAGAGTATTTTGAGATTTATATTGGTAATACAGGGATTTGTTATCTGTTAGTTTACAAAGCATTGAGAGCTTTTATTATTTTTCTAGGTATCCATTAGATGCTTAATTTTTGTAACCTACGACCTGTTACAGAATTTTTACCATTTCATTGCATTGATCAATAAATACGGTCTCATTAGATAAGCATTTTGTCTTTGCTGGTTGCAATGGAGGGCTTGATCTTATATCATCATCATCATCATCATCATCATCATCATCATTACCGGCAACTGCCTAGGACTTGAGTGCATAGTCATAGAGTTGTTTATGGGTTTTCCGACACAGAAAGTTCCCTATATTGATGACATCACAGGTCCTTCATTCTTCCTGTATTGACGCAAATATTATTATTATAGAAAGTGTTAATATGCTTTCTTTCCTGGCAGCCTAATCTAGGAGAAAGTCAGGACTTGGAATAGTAGTCTTGCCCAAATTGAACTCCTAATAAAGATTACTAAAATAAAAACTGACTGTAGTAATGTAGACATGAGCTTAGTTACAGCTGTGTTCACAACTAAACAGAAGAACCAGCTTCTTCAAATAACACTCAGTCTGTCTTTCTACCACCCTACTCCCCCCCTCCTACCCTCACACTGTATTCAATCACTAAAAGATCTTTTGGTGGAGTTGGGCTATTGTTGGGCTAATGCAGCTATTCTATCACCCTGTCTCTTGATGTGACAGAGAGAGGTGTTCTCAGGGACCTGTTATATGAGAGGATGGATGATAGTCACCATAGGGACAGTGGGAAAACAAACATTTGCAGTGGTTTGACTTGGATTCCATTTCAGGAGTTGTGTTTCTCCCTGTCTCCCTGTCCCCTCTCTACTTTCCCTTACCCCTGCCCCCAAATCTTTGACAAAAATGGATAGAAGTAGATAAGAGGGAATAGGCCATTCTGGATTCAGTCTTTGGCTGGACAGCTCACATATGGCAGCTGAGAACAACAGAGGGATATTTTCAAGGGTTAAATATGAGAATTTCTTTTAAAATAAATTTTCTGCTCTTTATCTCCTATTGCTAGTGCTGATTCTGAAGGGTTACCAGTTCCTTTTGTGACTTCATTGAGAAACAGAGAATAATAGGTAACTGTGCTTTGTAAAATCAAGCAATCTTGGATTCTAGGTGCTTTGGAGATAGAAGCTCCCAATTTCATAGTATGCTGGGTTATTCAGTTCTCAGTTATCATGGAAATGCCTGGAAAGTTGGAGACAAAAACTTAGCATGATATCTTATTTCTTCTCATAGCATGTGTTCATTAATCCTGAATCCCAGATGATAGAATGTGATTTTGATAAATTAATAGGTAAACAGTATTTAATACTACTTTGCCTTCCTTTTGGGGGTTAGACTGTGACATAATCTTCTTTGTATACACTTATCCATCAGTGATACCTGGCATACCTTATATGTAGTAAATAATAAATATTTGTTGGATGGATTTGATTTTTATAGTTTTTTTCTTCCTGGTTTTGTACTTGTCTTTTTCACTTTGAACAAATGTTACATTTTGCACACACATACATACATTTTAATACCTTAGTCTGTCCCCTCTAAATAACAGGATTGGTAAGAAATATAGAACAAAGCTTGACAGAGTGTTATAATATGACAGTTATGTGCTGGAGGAAGCGCATAGACATTAAAACAAGGTAGTCAAGGATGATAAAAATATGCCTATGATAATTTCCTACTGTGGATATGCTGTGATGACCACTCTGCCTGCTTAGCTTTGCCTTCTCTTTTAGTCTCAGTTATTATTATAGATGAATATTAACTTTTTAAAATGTAGGCAGCTACATCTGGAAAGGCAATCTGATGAGTGATTGTCATTATTACTGTTGGCATTTGAAAATCTGAGTCCAAATTACAGAATTGTCTTGCATTGTATTTGAGGAAAAGACATTGTTTTAGTTAGACATTTTAACTCTCTGTATGTGCATGCCAATATTTACTGGCTTTGTTACCACAGATCCTTAAGTAATGTTTGAATATCTTACCCCACAAAGTAAAATTGTTATTTTCGATGGGAGACGGTCTCTTTATCTTCTATGGAAGGTTGTTGCAAAAGAACTATACTTTATGTAGCTTAGGCCTCAATCGCCCTCTAGTGGTCATCAGTTCTAAATATTAACAAGCCAGAAGTGGAAATAAACTCTCTGTGGCTCATTCATCATTCATGATTCAATGGCTGTGTCTGTTCAGTTTTGTCAGATACAAGCGTCAAACAAAAGCTTGAGTGTGGGATTTTTAAAATGCAGGTTATGGAATTATTTATTGAAGATAGCACACAGTACCCTTTTCCCCAATGATTTGGCTAAACATTTTTGTTTTGATAAATTGATTTCAAGACACAATAGTATAGTGAAAAGAATATGGGATTTGGGGTTATGAGACCTGAATTCAAGTCCCAGTTCTGCCACTTATGAGTACCATGTGACCTTAGTCAAGTCACAAGGCTCTGCTTCCTCGTCTACAAAATGAAGTGGGTTGGCCTAGATGATCTCTAACATTTTTTCGACTCTAAATCTACAGACCTAAAAGGATATCCTATACTACATGAACCCAATACCGAGATGACTTTCAATTAAAAAAATCTGTCATTTTCTTCAATGATGCTGTGCTTTGTTATATGCAGAAAACAAACTCTACTCTTTGGCATTTAAAGCCTTAACAGTTTAGCTCGAATTTATCTTTTCAGGCTAATTATACATGACTCTTACTTGTATACTGCATGGTCCAGCCAAGCAAATCCACTTATCTTTTCCTGTACACAGCATCCCATCTCCCATCTCCATGCCTTTGCACAGGCTATTGATTCTTCCTGCCTAGGGTGCTCTCTTTCCTCACTTCTGCTCCTTGGATTTGCTACCTTCTTTTTAAGTTCTTCCTCCCAAAAGAAGCCTCTGCTAAATTCACTAGGTGGGAAGGGATGGGGAAGGGCATATAACATTTATATAACTCCTACTGTGTGCCAGACACTGCGCTAAGTGTTTTATAGATATTATCTCATTGGATCCTCACCACAACCCTGGGAGGTAGGTGCTGCTATTATCTCCATTTTACAGATAAGAAAACTGAAGCAAACAGCCTAAGTGACTTACTCAGGGTCACATAGCTAATGAGTTCCTGAGGTCCAGGGCTCTATCGACTGTGCTACCAGCTGCCTCCCTCCTACTTGTTGGTCTCCCTCATCCTGCACCACTCCCCACATCCCAATACTTTGTATTTATTTGTTTAGACTTACCTGTGTACACAGTACAGCCTCCTTAGCAGAATTTAAAGTTCTTGACTCGAGGACTCAAATTTCTTCTGCTTCTCATTACTTTTTGCTTCCCCTGCCTCTTGTCAGCTGCTTCTCCAGTAAGCCTAGGAATTCAAGCTCTGGAAGGAGGAACCATCAGCTCTAAAAATCTAGATGTTTTACCTCTTCTCCTCAGTACTTTTCTAGTTGTGACTCTTGGCTTTATATGAAGACATCCACACTCCTTTACCTATGTCTCTTAGGCCCAGACATATAGTTTATGGGTGTGTTCATGCAGGTTATATGTGAATATAATGAGTCTATCTAGATTACAGGGGTGTGTGAATACATATTTCTAGAGTATCCTTTGCTCATCCTTCTCCAAGAAAGACTGATTCCTACCAAGAGGAAAACAAGAGATTGGTGCCATGAGGCAAGCCACTCTACTTTCTTTGGACAGAGGGCATCCGTTTAGAATTATATCTGTCCCTGTGTTCTCCTGCTTCCCTACTTTTTGTTGATCTAAGGAAAATAATATTTTTGGTTCGAGCCACTTTCTGGATTGCTATCCTTTAGTAAGGAAGCTGTACAGCCCAAGTCTTGCCTCCTTTTCCAACAAATGCCAGTCCCACAAAGATCATCACATATAGCAAAAAAAAAAAAAAAAAAAGAAACCCAAACCAAACAAACCTCGTTTATTCAAGATGAAAGCAAAAGAAGTCAAATAAATTATATGGATTAGAATATATTGGAAAATAATGCACAATGTGTGTGTGTGTGTGTGTGTGTGTGTGTGTGTGTGTGTGTGTTTGTGTGAGGGAGAGAGAGAGAGAGCATGCACTCATCAAAGGGGAAATTCTCTCAAATGCCTAGCATGCTAATTGGCAGTAAAGACATAGTTGAGGTGTCGACTCTTTTACATGTCAGGCTTCTTCCTAGAGTTTTTTCTTTCCCTTTAGGGACCTCTTCCTGAAGAGAATATGGAGCTGTGTATCTCCTCTCTAGAAGTCAGAAGAATACAGATCTCTCCTTTCTCAAGCTCTTGCCAATTGTACCTCTCATGCAGTCATGGAACATCTAGTGTTAATAGTAATTACTCTCTACCAATCAGGACAGTCTTATGAAAACAGGTTTGAGCTCTGGGGCTTAACATATATTGCTATTCAGGATTAGGGAAGCAATCACTCCTTATACCAAGTGAGCCTTGGAAGGATGGATGAACAATAAAAGCTTTAACTAGAGTGGGGTACATGGGGCAAGTCTCCTAGCCACCTGCATTGAGAAGGATATGCTCGCAGTCCTCTCAGTTTTCTGCTGGCTGCCACCCCCAAGACCCTGTCGCTGTAGTACTCCTGTGCTATGCTCAGCCTTTTTATACTACCACATATATCTGCCTCTTCCCAGGTTATAGGGACCATCTCTCCCAAGTGTAACTCCCTTCAAGGCAGACTGTTCTTCTATTCCCCTGCCCCCACCCCAGTGATTTTGCCCTTGGGATAATAATTCCTAGTTAGGGCTCTGCCTGCTACTTCAACCTTCTTACCATGGTGTTCTAAACAACTGAGTTAACTAGACACAGAATTATTAGGGAGAAAAAATATAAATGTATCACATCATAATGTAATTGAGGCATTAAAAATCTTACAGAATTTGAATTAGTACCTAGTATAAATTGAATATTATAAAGACACATTTCATTGAAACATGCAATATTTGAGCTGAAAAATATTTTGGAGGTCATCTATTCCAACTCCCTTATTTTACTGATGAGGAAATTGAGATAGGGCCTGTAACAGTTAAATGATTTGCCCAGGTAAAGTCACAAGTAAGTCAGGGATAGAGTGAAAAATTTAAAAAAAGATATTACTTCATGTTCATTTCTATAGCAACTTGTTATATTTGAGTCCTGTAATGACCCTGGCCTAAAATTGTTGTTGTAATTCTATAAAAAATCCATCATTACACTTCTATTGATCCAGAATGCTTAGGATTCAGAAAGTAATTTAATCTTTCAACCTACTATTGAAAATCTATCTGAAATTCTATTATTTCTAGATCTACAAATGACACAAATAACAGACAAAAGATATTTTAATAGTATATATGTCAAATTTAAAAGCCTGATTGCACTTTTTAAATTGAATAAGAGATTTGAGGATATGAGGATTTAAAAATATATAGTTAGGATTTGGCTTGCTTTGCCCACAAGATGTCACTATGGTACCGGTATATTCATAAATATATGTATCTGTGTGATTTTTAAATAAACAAACAAAAAAGACACATCTAGATACCCAAATCCTTAAAGTAAGTATTCATATGTATTCATAAAAATGCATATATATTACATATGTAGTATTTGGGGGCATTTGGGGGGACTGTTTATTCATCTGTACAGGCAGCATGCAATGGTAGACAAGAGCATACTGGCTATAGAATCAGAGGATTAGGAGTCAAGTCTTGCCTCTGATGCTAATGATTTGTATGACCTTGGCTAGTTCACTTAGCCATCTTTGTCCTCAGTTTCGTCATCTGTAAAATAAGGGCACTGGACCAGATGGTCTCTGAGGTTTTTTCTAGTTTCAGACCTATGACTCTCTGAACCCATGTGCGTGAAATTGAATGAAGAAGCACTAATTATATAAAACAAAAGATAAAGCAAAATTCATTTACAAGCATATTTAGATACACACATACAGGTGCCACCTACTATTTTGATTCTTCTCTTATCGGGATAGATGCAGAAGACTCATAAAGTTGATAACCGACTCATGATTAATCTAGAGTTGATGGTGTATATATATGTATATATATATATGTGTGTGTGTGTGTGTGTGTGTGTTTATGTGAATGTTTATCATGGCTAAGGATTAGATATTAAGTAATAATGGTAATAACTCTAATAGTACTTGAGAACTTACAAAGCACTACACATATATTATCTCATTTAAGCACCATAACGAACCTGTGAAATATGTACTACAGATGTCACGCTCATTTTACAGGTGGTAGGTGTTATTGTTGCTATAGCTTGGGTACAGCCCCCCTCTTGGTTGTGTCACATTTTAACCCTTCTCTCCTCTTCTCCAGGACCCTGAGGGTATTAGGCGAGTTTGTATTCTCTTACCTTTTGCTTAAGCTCCCACTGTTTGTGTTCTCACATTTTTCAGTGACCAGTGATTAGTACACCAGTTTCAATTAACCATGGCTTCAGATTAGCTTTTACAAAGGAAAATTTACTGCAAAGATACAGTAAGGACAAATGTACAAACATTTTTTCCATACACCTAGCCACCATAATCCGCCCCCCTTCTGCCTTCCCTCCCTCCCATACAATCTCAGGCTCTGGGGAGGTGAGAGGGTCACAGTTTAATTTAGCTCCTACTTGTCTTAGTCCTATCAAGTTCAAGTACAAATCCTCACTTTCTTGACTTCTGCTTCTTAGGCCTTTCATGTTGGGCTGACTGCATTATCCAGCCCGGAATCCTGGGCTCTAAGAATCTCTGTGGCTTGAACTCCTGGGTCACAAACTCCACTCTCTGCATCTAGAGTTGAAAAGGACAAAAGAAACAATACTAAATGCCCAAGCCCATTTCTTGGGCCCCATGCAGATTACATCAGTCCTTTCTCCCTTTCATCATGGTGTTGCCTATCGTGAGGGAAGGAGTCCTTCACCTTTAGACACCAGTGCAATAAAGAGGGTGACTCTGCTCAGTCAAGTAATTCTAAAGATGCTGACATTTCCAGCTACAAAGTCAGTGGAAAAAGGCTGTTCCCGACCACACGGAAGGCCAATGCAGGCGGGTCACACTTGCACCAGTCCTCGTGTCTCCCAGATGCAGTTACCTTAGTGCCTCCCGTGTAGGTGGTATCATCTTGGGTGATTTTGGCATGCACCAAACCCTGGATACACTAGTAAGAGATCCCCATGAGTTCCTGGTGTTGTGACTTCCTCATATGTGTCTCTTCCATTGTTAATTCATTCTTGTCTCACATAAATCCCTGCACAGGCCTGCTCTAGTCCTACTTATGCTGGCTGACTGGAGTGCCTGTGTTTGTGACAATTGGAAAACTAATGGAGAGCGACATTGGGCAAGTACTCTGTGCCTCAGTTTTCATTATTTGTAAAACAAAAACAAACAAAAAAAGGGACTCACAGAGGTGTTGGGAGGTGAGAAAAAGGTTCCATCTACCTCTGTGGAAGAGTATAAGAAATGCTCAGGCTTCAAAAGAGCTAAAGCTAGTGGAAAGCCTAAGTGTAGCCAAAAAGGGTTTGAGGTTTTTAAAGCTAGAGTGGAAAAATCAGAAGGATCAAAAATGGGTGAAAGAGAAGATAATAAAGGATTCTGGGAAGAAGCCAAAGTTGCTTTATTCTTATTTTGCTTCCATTTTTTTTCTGCCCAGATCTTTGGATTGAAAAGAAAAGAACAAAAATGTGTGATAGGGAGTTAAAGCACAAGGTGAGTAGGGAACCAGGCATAGTAAACGAAATCCCTTTGTATTGAAATAACAGGCAGATGTGATTGCTGAGCCACTGTTAGTGATCCAGGAAAGATTGTGGAGAATGAGAGATGGACTTCAGGGTGAAAAAGGACAAATAGTGTTCAAATTTTTAAAAAGGCAGAGAGTGCACGTCAGAGAAAAGACTTCAGAATTCTTGAATGTAGAGCTAGGTCCCAATTACTGCGAATAATGAATCCCTTGAAGTGGTTGCACATATTCAAATTTATTTATTTAAAGTTATAATTGTATTAAATATGTTAATTGGTTCTTGCCCAATGAAATACGTACTGTGAATTCAAATAATGCAATCACTTCACAGGAAATCATTGTTTGAACTAACTGGGACCTTGCCTTATTGTTATAAGGTGTTTAGTGGAGAGCTAGAAGAAGAAGCAGTGATCAAAAAGAGGCAAAATGGCTCAATCAAGAAAAGAAATGGTTAATTATCCCAATTTCCTTTTTTCCAAACTGGTAGATCAGGGACTTGTCATAGTTATAGTTCACTAGATTTGACAAAGTATGCCATGCTATGATAGTGGAAAAGATGGAGAAGTGTGGAATAGATGATAAACTGGTTGAATGGTTGGACCCAGTGAGTAGTCATTAACGACTCAACGTCAAGTCGGAAGGATATTTCCAGCCTACATTCTAGAAAAGGCATGGTAGAAATTTAATCATTTCTTGATTATTCTCACCAATTAAGAATAAGATTGTTGAGTAGGGCAAGGAATTTAGTAGCTAGTAGGGAAGTAAGACAGTTATCCAGGTGACCATAGTCCAAGGGAAAACTGTAAGTTCCATGAGAGACACAAACCTATGAATAGAGAACACTTGAGAGAATAAATTGTAGGTTTCGAAGAAAAGAAAACTTTTTGACATAGGAGTGAAGTTTAAGGGACCCCAACATGGTAGTAAAGATTGACTGAGCCATACTAGAATGCTAAATCGAATGATAAATGTATTTTAAAGACGTTAGTTAGTTACCTTTCAACGGGTAAGAATTTTGGGAGTTTCCTTTACCTGACCATTTATACTTACATCTTTCAATTCAGTACAGTAACAGACTACCTTCTATTTTAACTATGAGTTCCATGAAAACATGGCATTCCTGAGCTACACAGTCACAGATAATATCCCAGATATTTTCTGAAAGTTTTTTTTGACATTTTTCAGTTAAATATAATTATGTTACTCATCACTGATATGGATAATCAGAGATGACTGAATGTATACTATGCCTTTTATCTGAATGTTCTTAAGTATGGAGAAACACAGTGCTAGATACTCCACAAGATCCAAAGACCTACAAAACTATTTATTTTTTTAATATCAGCTAATTTGATTATTTCCTCTTTTGTGGAATCAACTCAGTTCTATGCAATTCACATACAGTTCCAACCCCTGTTAATCTATAAATCAACAAATGTGATGATTATGATGACGATGGGAATAGTGAGCCTAGCCTTGAGGGACAGGTGTGGTAGGCAGTGTGGGGAATTCAGAGGCAAGAGTGCTGTCTTCAAGTTGCTTCTCAGCTGGGGAGCTAAGTATGCAGAAAAACTTGTAATCATCTTTGTCATTTATAATACTTCATGGACCTAAACTTACAAAAATCAAGGCAGAGAAAGAAAAAAGATGAGCAGAAAGAGAAATATAGATAAAAAGACAGAAACACAAATGTAAGGCTTGGAAGAGAGCAGAAAGGAAAAGAAAAACAGATCTTAAGAGAGAAGCTGATATAAGCATGCACACCCCGCCATGCACACACACACACACACACACACACACACACACACACACTTAAAAGAAGACGGCATTATTGTTCTTGTGTATACGTATGTATATATACATATATACAGATATATAATATACATACACACACATACACATACACACATATATGTATATAAAACCTCTTTAAGTAAGAGTCACCAAGAGTTCCTCAAGACCATTTCAGTAGGCATAGAGGAATAACCAGCATGGCCTAAGCTCCAGTGCTGGGGGGTAGAGAATATAGGGTCAATACATTGTCACTATCCAGCAACTCACTTTTCACTCTTCCTTCATAAGATTCTACCATCCCTTTTCCTTTCTGACACTCCCCCTCTACCAGAACTGTCCTCTGTGCTGTTGTTCTGATCTTCCTTCCCCTGCTAAATCTGGCCCAGTTTCTTCTAGTTATATCTTTAAGTAGGGTTATGCCTCTTTGTTGTGGTGAACATACAAATACCGGTGTGCCGTATGTATATTTCTAAGTCCATGTGACTTTAAAAAGGAATGTGAAGCCTTTTTTTTTCTTTTTTATCTCTCACAAGAAATCTGTTAATTTAATTACTTAATTCAGTTTGAGGGTTGTTGAGTTTTTAATAGAAGTAGACATGGTATAGAGGATAGACAGTTGGGCTCAGAGTCAGGAAGGAAGGAAGGAAGGAAGAAAGGAAGGAAGGGAAAAAAGGTAAAAGGAAGGAAGAAAACATTTATTAAGTGTGTACTCTGTGCCAAGCACCGTGCTAAGTTCTTCACAAATACTGTCTCATTTGATCCTCAAAACAACCCTTGGAAGTAGGTTCTGTTATTTCCATTTTGCAGTTCAGGAAAATGAGGCAAACAGAATTAACCTGCCCAGGGTCCAACACCTTGTATCCGAGGCTTGATTTGAACTCTGGTCTTACTGACTCCAGGGTCAGTGCTCTATCCATTGTGCCATCTAGCTGCCTCTAAAGTAAGACTGGCTTCAAGTCCTGCCCTCTGGCACACTTCAGTTGTGTGACCCTGGGCAAGTTCCTTAACCTATCAGTGCTTTAGGCAACTCTCTGAGACAGAGAAAATGCTGACCTGAATTGGTAGAGGGAGTTCCCAGTGATGATGAAATGGAAGGATTAGTCTCTATCCCCTATAAAACATGCCACTTACCTACTTTTAAAATTAAAAACACAAAAATAAAACTTTGTTCAAAAGGCAGAGTAAATAATAAATATACTTCATTTCTACATAATGACTACTTAAGGGACAGAGACTGGGAAATCAAGTCAGAATGAGAAAAAGATGGGGAGAAAGAGAGACAAAGGGACAGAGGCACAATGTAGAGCTTGAAAGAGAAGAAAAAGGAAAATAAAGATACAGAGGGAGAGGCTGGCGCAAACATACACACATATTCATTTTATGGCCTGTCATTCCCATTTTGTGGACTTTTAGGTGGCTGTGGTTTACTTTTAGAGCTGTTATTTCATCTATGTGGATATTACTTACAAACAGCAACTTATGCCTGCCTGACCATCCTGTGTATCTCTTGCCCATATTCTCCAGTAAATTGTCAACCTCAGGGAGATCTACTATGCTAGGGACCTTCCTTTGGATCTTTTAGCATTCCCTGGATTGCCAGAGGTAGAAATGCCAGCTCACCATTGGTTATCCCCTTTTCACCATGTGACTAGTTCATCTTTTCTCATTATACATCTCTGCCAGTCCAACCCTTAAGACTCTTTAGCTCTCAAATCATTTGAATATTCGGTTCAATTCAACTTAATGTTTATCTAGCACTAACTATATTAATCACTCTATGGGAAATAATTACAAACATTGATGATTTAAGGAGCTTACTATTTAGTAAGAGAGCAAGACACATCTAATCAATCAGTAAACATTTATTAAGTGCCTACTATGTGCCAGGCACTATACTAAGCACTGGGGACACAAGAGAGGCAAAAGACAGTTTTGGCCCTCAAGGGGCTTGCAATCTAATGGGGGAGACAGCATGCAAACACATATATGCAAAGCAAGCTATATACAGGTTTAATAGGAAATAATTAACAGAGGGAAGGCACTGGAAATAAGAGGGGTTGGGAATGGCTTTCTGTGAAAGATGAATTCTGCTTTTCCAGATAAATAGAATTCAAGCTAAAATATGATGACATAAAAGACACTTTACCTTCCCTCTAAACACTTTCAGAAGTTATCTGGGACATGATTTGGGCATCTGTAAACACCTCATGGTTAAAACCATCTACTTTCTATCACTATCCTAAACTGAAAGGTGCAAGCATAAGTATTCAGGTGAGGCAAATTCCCCGAATTCGCATCGGTTTTAAGGGAATTGGTTCATTTTCTGGTCAAAATGCATTTATTGTGAAACATCATTAGATTTAGTATTCTAGGACATCTCAGTCAATCCTTACACCATGCTGTGGCTCCTTAAATTTGACTCCTATGTCAGTTTCCTTTTTCTTTGAAACCTACAATTTCTGCTCTCAAATGCTTTCTATTCAATGAAATCTATTCATGCTGTTTGCTGGAGGGCTATGAAAGGGAAATGTTACAGGTAAAAAAACAATTTAGGTTGGAAGCATTATACTGTGGGTTGGGTGTCCATGAAATAAACCTTATATATGAGGAAATGTTTTAGGGTAAGTTTTCTGATATTTTTGTGAAAGAGGTAAAAAAAGACATATGGATGGATAACTCTTACTACTTTCAGTTTCCACAGCTTTTTGTTACAGGTAGGTAAAATACATAAATATGTTGACTTAATGGCCCACTAGCTGGCAGGGCTGTTAGCTGGGTGGGCTATTGCTTAGTGAATTTATATATCCTTAGACAAAAGCTACAATAGACAATGAGTTGGATCTAGAGATGAAGGGGAGGAGGAGAATAGACTGGATGATATTTGAGAAACTATTTTGAAACTATATTGAGGAGAATTAGACTGGATCATATTTGAGAAACTATAGTGAAACATTTTTAATAATCACAAACTGCTTGCTATGAAAAAATTTTTTTTTGCTCTTGTTCTCTTGGTGATAGCAATAGTGTGGCATCTAGGATAAAGAACTAGACTTGGAGCTGAGAAGACCTGGTTCAAATCCCATCTCTGATAAATATCAGCTATAAATTCATTTAATCTTTCAGTGCTCCAGACAACTCTCTAGGCAGAGGAGTGGTACAATGGATAGACCACTGGACCTGTAGTCAGGAAGACCTGAGTTCACATTTAACCTCAGATATTCACTGGCTAGCTGTGTGTCCCTAGGTAAGTCACTTAATCTCTTTTAGCCTCAGTTTCCTGGATTGTAAAATGGAGATAATAACAGCACCTACCTCCCAGGGTTGTTGCGAGGATCAAATTAGATTATATTTGTAAAACACTTAGCACAGTGCCTGGCACATTGATGCTATATGAATGCTTATTCTCTTCCCTTCCCTTTAATACCAAGTCGCAGAGAAAGCACCAACCTGCATTGGTGGAAGGAGTTTGCTTATGTAGTTCCAAATGTCAGTATGGAGTTCCATTATGTTCCATTTTGGAACTCCATTATGGAGTTCCATATGTCAGTGAAATCATGAGTCCAGTCCCTATCCTCTTGGTGATGCTGTGTCATCAGGTATCATGGAGTTATACCAAGACTCTAGAAGGATTAAAATGACAAATGACCCAAGGGGAAATGAAAAGACTCATTTCCAGCTTGAGGGGTGAGCAGGTTGCCCTGTATTACCTATAGTGACATTATATTGTAAAAGATATCACCAGGGACATATAGGACTGGAAAAGGAAGGGGGCTTGTTATGTAGTAAGAATGAGAGAAAGCTGGAGTGCTGTGTAAATACTCTTAAGATATTAAAAAACCGGGGCAGCTAAGTGGTGCCATGAGTAGAGCACTGGCCCTGGAATTGGGAGGACCTGAGTTCAAATCCGGCCTCAGACACTTGACACACTTTACTAGCTGTGTGATCTTGGGCAAGTCATTTAACCCCAATTGTCCTGCCTTCCCCCCTCCAAAAAAAATATTAAAAAAACAGAGTCTCAATTAGTCAACGAGCATTTATAAAACTCTAAAAGCATGCCAGGCACTATTGTAGTTTTTGGAAATGCAAGAACAAAATATACTTGCCTTCAGGAGGTACTAAATTAGCACCTGCCTTCAAGGAACTTACATTCTGTCATGAGAGACAACACATATGTATATACATTATGTATGTGTATATATATATTATGTATGCAAATTTAAACACAAAGTAAATTGGAGAGTGAGAGTATCTGGAGGGAATCAAGAAAAGCTTCCTGGTGGGACCTAAACCTAGGTCTTCCTGATTTTGAAGCTGGCTATCTTATCACTACACCATGATGTCTCTCTTTGTTTGTGTGTGTGTGTATATGTAAAATTTGTTTAATTGAATCTGTTGTTGCATTGGTTTAGGGATATTTCAATGAGGAAAGACCGCCTCTCAATTCAAAGGTAACACATATAAGCTCTGTGAACCCTTATCCTAATTCTCAGTCTCACCGACAAGATGAGTCCTCAGAATGTGGTTACATCACCCTCTCAGGACTCCTCTAGGGGTAACCCTAAGGAGTTTGAGGCTGACATTCTAGTACTGGATAGATGGGTTGGTTAGTTACTTTAGTCAGTGAGTCAGATATACTTAGCCTTTTGAATGGGGTATTTACTGAAGTGAACTGTTAAGACCATTTGGTATAATCCTTCTCCCCACCCCCACCCAATAAAAAGTCTGTGACACACTATTGACTAGGACTCAGGGGTGGGGAGCTTGTGGCCTTGAGGCCACGTGTGGCCTTCTAGGTTTTTGGATGAGGCCTTCTGACTGAGTCCAAGTTTTACAGAACAAATCCTTTTATTAAGGGTATTTGTTCTGTAAAGTTTGGATTCAGTGAAAGGGCTGCACTTGAAGACCCAGAGGGCCACATGTGGCCTCGAGGCTGCAGGTTTCCTGCCCCTGCTAACTAGGTATATGCAGAGTCCAGGAGGAAGTGGGCTCAAATTTAGAGACACCATTTGGCAAAGGGGTAATTTACAGCCCTTGGTTGCTAGAAGTCCTATTCTCTCCTCAGTGGAGTGCTCAAGAATTTCCCTTGGGCACAGTTTCTGCCAACCACTGCTATCCCAAGGGACACTACTAAGAGATAAGAGAGAAGATAGAAGACAAAAATTCTTTAAGGCTTGATAGGTCCTCTTCTGTTCAAGGGTGGGAAGTAGGGAGCAAAGACCTAGGCCAAGACAAAACTGAGGCACTCTGATCACCCTCTGTTTCCCTCCTCCCTCCAGCCTCCCAAGTGGGTCCTCCTGAGGTATGTTGCGAGAATGCTTTTGCCTTTGGCTTGAGCTTGTTCCAGTCTGCTAGACCTGAACTGGCTCGATATTTTAGAGCTGAACAAATTTCTGAAGCCAGTCTGAATGTGCTTCCTGTATCATTGATTAAGGACTTTTAAAACTTAATCTTAAGTTGATTTAAGATTGAGATATGTTCCCACCTTGTTAAGGTATCACTTACTTTGACTGGGGCAGATTGATCTGATTGAACTCCACCATTATACATGGGGGACTCAGTATGCATAATGACGCGTACATTTTCCTGTCACTGTGGCCGGCATAGGAATTTGTTGCTTTACTATGCATACCTGTTAGAAGAGTTTTGTTTTTCTTCCTCCTCCACTTCCAGGGGGATGGCAAGAGAGAGAAAAGTAAATAAATGTTTATTAAAAACTTTTAAAAAAGTGAAAAGAAACTATAACCTTGTTCGTGTGGTATCTTGCGATATGGTGCATAGGTATGCCTCACTCATAGAAAACCCAAATATATCATAAAGAGATGAGAAATTGGGGAGCGGTGAAGAAGGAGGAGGAGGAGGAGGAGGAGCAAGTAGAGGAGGAGGAGGAGGAGGAGGAGGAAGAGGAGGAGGAAGATGTAGTTGTTCTTTAGCAACAGATATTAAGATCTCCCTGAATATCAAGTTTCCCTAATGCATTTAAAATTATTTTATTCAATTCAATTCAATTCAATTTATTCAATTTATTCAATTCAATTCAATTCAATTCAAAATTGAATTACAAATTTTCAGTGTTACCTTTATCATGTAAATTGGGATATAGCTCTAGACAGAGTACAATTGAAAATTGGCCTTACACTTTGGAGTATTTTGACTCAACGCCAACTAATTAAAGCTGGCATTCCTGACCTAGAGCTTTCATTGGAGTCAGTCTAGCCTTACTTATGTGCTATACAGATGATTATATTGAAGATTTTTTATTACGAGAAGCTGGAGTGTCAGTGCCTAGAATGCCAGACCTCAAGTCAAGGAGACCTGAGTTCAAATGTGACCTCAGACCCCAGCTAGTGACCCTGGGCAAGTCACTTTATTTTTTGTTTGCCTCAGCTTACTTATCCATAAAATTGGGAGAATCATAACATCTACCTCCCAGGGTTACTGTGAGGATCAAACTAGATAATATTGGTAAACTGTCTGGCACAGAGTGAGCATACTGTCCACCACCTTCAAAAGCATTGAGGTAAGGAATCTCATCCAGATTTTTGTAAGTCATAATAAAAATCCAGCCATTATTGTCCATTTCTCATTCTAAATCTATATGCTAAAATTTATATGCTAAAATTCTACTTAAAAAAGACTTCTTATCATGTCACACTTGGCAAGGTGTGGGGGAATGGGGAGGATGGGGGGATGGGGAAGGGGAATGGGACTAGAACCTAAGTCTCCTTACCTATAGAAGATTCAATGCTATGGGTCCTTTTGTTAATAAAAAGCTCTTTCAGAGGAGGTAGAGCCAAGATGGTAGAGTAAAGGCAGGGAATTGACTGAGATCTCCCAAATTCTCCACCAATGTTAACATAATGCTTCACAATGAATTCTGAAGTGGCAGAACCAAAAACAGGGATGGGGCAAAACAATTTTCCAGCCCAAGACAACTGAGAAGATTGACAAGAAGGGTCTGTATCACTGCGGTGAGAGTGGAGTACAATCCACCTTAGGCCTAGCCAGAGCAGGTTGTACCCCTGCAAGCTAATGAAATTGAGGACTTTCAAGCATTCCTGATAAAAAGACCACAGCTCAAGAGAAAATTTGACTTTCAAATATAAGATTCAAGCAAACCATAGAAATGTACACAGGAAAGAGAGACCATAAGGGATTCAATAAGGTTAAACTGTTTACATTCCTGCATGGGAGGATAGTATTTGTAACTCCTAAGAACTTTCTCATTATTCAGGCAGTTAGAAGGAGCATACACAGACAGTGGGCATGAGTGTGAGTTGACTATGACGGGATGATGCAAAAAATATAAAATTAAAGGATGAGAAAGAGGGATGCACTGGGAGAAGGTGGAAGGAAGAGGTAGAATAGAGTAAATTATCTCACATAAAAGAGGCATAAAAGAGCTTTTCCAGTGAAAGGGAGGAGGGAGGTGGGGTGGAGGACAACACTTGATCTTATTCTCGTTGGAATTAGCTCAAAGAGTAATAGCACACACACTTAGTTGGGTATCGAAATCTATCTTACCATACAGGGAAGTAGCAGGGGAAGCAGATAAAAGAAAGGGGGAGAGTTGATAGAAGGGAGAGCAGATTGGGGGAGGCCGTGGTCAAAAGCAAAACACTTTTGAGGAGGGAAAGGATGAAAGGAGAGAGAAAGAAGAATAAACGGTGGCGGGGGTGGGGGAGGGAAATACACAGTAATCGTAACTGTCAGTGTGTATGGGATGAACTCACCCATAAAATGTAAGTAGATAGCAGAGTGGATTACATGATTTAGAAATAGAGGGTAATACCATAAGCAAATTGGGGGAGCATGGAATAGTTTACCTGTCAGATCAGTGGATAAGGGAAGAATTTGTGATCAAATGGGAGTTAGAGAGCATTATGAGATATAAAATTGATAACTTTGATTGCATTGAAAAGTTTTTGTACAAAGTCAATGCAGTGAAGATTAGAAGGAAAGCAGAAAACTGGGGAAATTTTTTTTTTGAGCAAGTTTCTCTGGTAAAGCCCTCAGTCAAATTTATAAAAACATAACTCATCCCCCAATTGATAATTGAACAGGTGGCTTTCAGAAGAATAAATCAAAGCTGTCTATAGTTACATAAAAATGCTCCAAATCACTACTGATTGGAGAAATGCAAATTAAAACAACTCTGAGGTACCACTTCACACATATCAGATTGGCTATTATGACAGAAGAGGAAATGACAAATGTCGGAGGGGATATGGGGAAATTGGGACATTGTGAACTGATTCAACCATTCTGGAGAGCAATTTGGAACTACACCCAAAAGGCTATAAAACTATCCATGCCCTTTGACCCAGCAATACTACTACTAGGTCTACAGGGTATTCCTAAAGTCTGGACACATAGGCAAAAATGCATATTTTCAAGAAACGAAGTGAATGAAATTTTCAACAACACTATATTTAATTGGAATATTAGCAAATAACACCTTCAATATGATTTCCATCATTTGTGATACAAAGGTTGATGTGCTTTGCAAGATTCATGTGAACTCAGTGCAATAACTCCACATTTCCTATGTGTCCAGACTTTAGGAACACCGTGTATATGTCAAAGAGATTTTAAAAAAAAGAGAGAAAAGGACATTTTTGTACAAAACTATAATAGCTCTTTTTGTGGTGGCAAAGGAAAGGGAAAATTGAGGGGATGCCCATCAATTGGTGAATGGCTGAACAAGTTGTGGTATATGATTGTGATAGAATACTATTAGGCTATAAGAAATGGCGAGCAGGATGCTTTCAGAATACCTGGAAAGACTTAGAGGAACCTAGGCAAAGTGTGAGCTGAATCAGGAGAACACTGTACACAATAATAGCAATTTAGTATGAAGATCAACTGTGAATGACTTAGTTATTCTCAGCAATACAATGATCTGAGACAGTTTGAAAGGAATATAAGGAAAAAATGTTCTCCACTTCCAGACAAAGAACTAATGGAGTTTGGATCAACAGGACTGTGAATGAAGCTTACTTTTTAAGAAAACTTTATTTTTCTTTTTTTCTCTGTATTTTTTCACAACGTGACTCATATGGAAACACATTTTGCATGACTGCACGTGTATAGCCTATATCAAATTGCTTGCCTTCACAATGAAGGGGGAGGGGAGAGAGGGTAGAAGAGAATTTGGAAGTGAAAATTAAAAAAAAATGTAAAATTGTTTTGACATGTAATTGGAAAAAAATATAATAGTTAAAAAAATAAAGACCCTTCTGAAATTAAAAAAAATTAAAAATTCTTTCATAAACTGATAACCAACAATTTTTTTTTAGTCCTATAAGGTAGGATTTTTGTATATTAGGTTTTCTTAAAGCAAGGACACCCATGCTTCTGACTCTCAGAAGGTCTTCATTCTTGTCACATAATCTTAATTTTAACTGATGTTTGGTTTTAAATTTTATGTATGTAGAGGGGAGGGGAGGGAAGGTAGGCTGTTTGGATCAGTGATTACCATGGTAGGGAACTTCCATCATGGAAACTCCCTCTATTATTGCAGATTGAATACATTTGTAGCTTCACAACAATAGTCAACATTTACATAGTGCTTTAAAGTTTGGGCAACCTTAGGGAGTTGCCTGGTACACTAAGAAGTTTAAAGTCTTGCTAAAGGTCACATAGCTGGTGTATATTAGAGGCAGAAGTCGAACCCAAGTCTTCCTGCTTTCAAGGATGGCCCTCTGTTTACATGCAATTTTTTTCTCTCTATCTTTTCCTATATTCTCTCTCTCTCTCTCTCTCTCTCTCTCTCTCTCTGTCTCTCTCTCTCTCTCTCTCTCTGGCTCTCTCTCTCTCTCTCTCTCTCTCTCTCTCTCTCTCTCTCTCTCTTTCTCCCCCCCTCCATCTTTCTCTCTTCCTCTTAACATGGAAAACCTTATTAAAAGATATAACACAGCCATTGTGCTGAACAGGTATTCTATTTATTCCATAAATAATAAAAATGTTTATTCAATAAAATGTACCAGTCCTAATTTTTACATAATATAAATTCCATTGAAAAGTACAAAGGCACCATCTGGTTTACTGGGCCTTTGTATCATGTGTTGAACCAAAATGTACCAATAAAAAAAGAAAAAGACCCTGTGTATTGAGAAGTAACGTTGCTTCAGGCATCACCAAAACAGGGTCATAGAAGATTTCATATTTTTAGTAATGATGTTGCTAGAAAAACATGGCACTCAGAAGGCAGATCTTGTAACAATAACTTACTTCTTTCTAGTCAATTTAGCATATTTTTCGTTTAAATTCTCAAAAATATGGGGACCAAATCTGAATTATTAATATTTATATTCTGATAAAATTTTTGGAGTGAGTTAATCTTAGACTAAGGCTAAAAGAAAATTTAGCTCCAGGAAATAAGTATATTCATAGCTTCTTTATTATTGCATATACCAAACTGAGAAAGATTCAGTCAATTACTTATCCCTCATTTTCATTTGATGACAGGTAGTCACTCCCATGCTAGAATGCGTTTTCCATACTATCAAGCATCCAACTTTTACTCCCTAGACTGATGCTGTACTTACTACCAATGAATGTTCAGGTTTTGTCATAGTTAAAATATATCCTCATCAGTGTTCTTAGCTCCCCAAAGTCAATAGCTACTCTAGGTCAAACATTCAGAGACAGCTGTTCACCTTTCCCTAGTTGCTGTAAAATACTGTACACATAAGCTCAAATAGACTGCTGTTATCTGTCATTCTACTTTTCAGAAGCACTTGTTGTTAACATATTCATTCTTGGCTTCTGAGCTGTTCAGATAATTAAGACACCATTAGAGCTTCTATCAGGGTATGGGAGCTATAGTGTAGGTGGCCTAGTAGACCTGTAGAGTTTGTAAGTATTTCTAATAATCCACCCAGTCCTTCTGTTGGGGCTGATAAGAGACAATATGTTTGGTGCCTATCACTCCCAAGGTCTATGTGGAGAGTGAGGGAGCCAGCAAGGATATATAGAGACCTGTAGTACCTACCTTACAAGGGAGTTAGTAAGGATCAAGGGAAATAATTAAAATAAAGCTTCACTGTTGGCTTCTTTCTCTCTGATAGCCCTTTCTCAGTCTCTTCTGCTGACTCATCCATCTACCTCCTGTTCCTTAAGCATGAATGTACTTCAGGACTTGGTCTTGGGTCCTTTTCTTTTCACGTCACACATTCTCCCTTAGGGATCTCTTCTACTCTCATGGAATTGGCATCTTAACACAGATGATATATATATATATATATATATATATATATGTATATATGTATATATATGTATATTTGTTATTGGTGTTATTGTTGTTCTGGTTCAGTAGTATGTGACTTTTCATGACCCCATTTGGGGTTTTCTTTGCAAAAATGCTAGAGTGCTTTACCATTTCCTTCTCCAGTTCATTTTATGTATGAGGAAACTGAAGCAAACAGGGTTAAGTGACTTGCCAAGAGTCACACACCTAGTACGTGTCTGAGGCTGGATTTGAATTCAAGTCTTCCTGAATCCAGGTCCTGGCACTCTATCCACTGCGCCACTAGATGCCCTTTGCCTATCCCCCTGTCTCTCTTGAGCTCTGGTACTGTGAAGAGATAAAGGACAATGAACATTGAAAGATGTTCAGTGAGTATGAAGGGTGAGGCACCGTGAAAAAGAGGAAGTTGGGGTGATGAATTATATTTTGGATATGTTAGGTTTATGATATATAGGGGATAATCATATGGGAAAGGAGAAAGGGAACATGCATATTTTAGGCACCTGCTATGTGCCAGGCACTGTGCTAAGCTCTTTACAAATATCTCATTTGAGACTCCCAACAATCCTCCCATTTTACAGTTGAGGAAACTGTGGCCAGCATAGTGCTGGACATCAGGAAGACTCCAGGTTCAAATCCAGCCTCAGACATTTACTAGCTATGTAACCCATGGCAAGTCCGCTAACCTCTCCTAAACCCAGTGTCCATATCTGTAAAAAGGGGATACTAATGGTGCTCAGCCCTCAGGGTTGAGAGGGTCAAATGAGATAATATTTGTAAAGTTCTTAGCACACAGTGCCTAACACATAGTAGGTGCTATATAAAAATGCTAGATGATGATGATGATGATGATGGTGATGATGATCTACTTCGCCACCTAGCTGCCTCAGGTGATACTGCTCAGGAGAGAGATCAGGGCCAGATATCTAGATCTGAGTGTCATCTTAAGATTTATGTCTCCAGGAAATCCTACCTTCTCCCTTCACCCAATTTTAAAAAAATTATGGAATGTTATTTCAGCAACAGACTTGGGAGGTCATCTAGTCATGCTTTTATTTTGTGAATTGGGGGGTAAAATAATTTGTCCACAGTCAATCAACCAATCAATTAAGCAACTAATATGTGCCAAGCACTATGCTATGTGTAGGGGGTATTAACTCAGTCAGTAAATATTAAGCACTTACTATGTGGCAGGCACTATGCTAAGTACTGGAGGAAAAAAAGAGGCAAAAGCTTACAATTTAATGGGAGATATGAAGTTAAAGTTAAAAGTGAAATATACACTGCTCTCAATGAGATTATAGTGACACAATCAGGATTTGAACCCAAGCCTAACTACACGACTTGTTCTTCTACTATTCTACCATATTCCTTCTTTATGTCTTGTTGGATCTGAATGGATTTTTGACAAGGTAGAACATTAGGCTGAATCAAATCATATGATATTTAAATTGGTGTAAATGTCAAGTCTGACACTTGGGTTCAAGAAATTAACTTCACCAACTCATAATGGGGGAGGTAGGATAAGATAACAGTTCATCTAAAATGAGTGCCTGATAAGTTCTGCTGTCCTCTGCTCTGGTTGGGCATATACATAATATTAGGTTCTAGAGGCACCATCTTTAGGAACAATATTGATATATTGGAGTGTGTCCAAAGGAGGGTGAATAGGATGGTGAATGTCTTTGAGATAATGCCATGTGAGGATCACTTGAGGGAACGGAAGATGATTAGCCTGGAGAATTGAAGATTTAAGGGAGGAATGGTAGCTGTGTTCAAGTATTTGGAGGGATTAAAATGACCCCAAAGTAGAAAGCACTGCCATGGGAGCAGTAGTAAGTTCCACCTAGAGATCCTCAACAAAGGCAGATGATCACATATTGGATTCCATTGTAGAGGAGTAGCACAAGTTTGACCAGATGGCCCCCGAAGTCTCTCCTAGTTCTGACTTTATGTGATTCTACGAAAGACATAATTTCGGGGTCATCCCAGTCCAACAAATGAAGCACACCTTTTGCTTTGGACCACTAGATAAACAGTCAGTTCAGTACTAGGGCCAAGAAACTGCCAACATCTAGAACAGAACTGGCTGATGATGCATCTTTAGGTAATTATAAGGAAGAGCCTGTCAGCAGATCTGCCCAGAAGATACAATCTTTCTACTCTCCTGGGACCTCTAACATTGCAAACCTTCAGAATAAAATCATTAAATGTTAGACCTAGAAGAGACCTTAGACATCATCTAGTCTAACCCTTGAATTTTATAGGTGAGGAAAGTGAGACCCGCATTAGTGAAGTGACTTGTCCAAACTCCCAGAGATAATTGTGGCAGAGCTGAAAAGAGACTAGAACATAGGGGGTCAGGATAGAGGCAGGTAGGGGAAGGGATGAGAAGTGATAGAAGGGAGAAGGGATAAGGAATGGTGAAGAGATTATTTTTAAAAATGATTAAACATCCTATTTCCTCTTTCTCCAACTTGACCTCTTCATCAGAAATCATTCTCTTTATCTTCAATTATTATTTGTACACTTTTAAAATTTGATTTTTTTTGTCATTAAGACTACGTCCTTGTAAGTAGAATGAACAGATCAAGACATTGCTGTTATATATTGATATAGTTTGACCTTGATGGCTCTTGTTAATTTCCTCACTTTAGTTTTTGACAATGTTGTATTTTTCCCATTAGCCTTGAAATGTTGATGTCTTAATGATGCACTTATACTGACATTGGCATTGTGTCATTTGGTTTTGACACAGCAGCACTGACCTTTGGTTAACATAGTTTGACTTTACAGAGTAAATTTTATTGACTTTGTTGCAAACAAATACATTTCAAGGACTCACTTGAATTCTATAGCATTTAATGATTTCCTGCACATAATTTCCAAATGTGAATGATGCATCTGTTATCCACATTTTATATTTTCCTCACTTTAGGCAATTTCATTTTTTGTCCCTTAAGAAAGATCGAGACTTTGCTGGTTTATTTCAAAATTCGACATCCTGGAGCCATAAAGTCTTAAAAATAAAATCATGCTGGTCCTAAAATTAAAAATTATTTCACCCATAGCTTGGCTTTTAGTTTTCAATTGATCATATCTCTTAGTGGTTACATTAAATTGGATTTTCTTCCCAAATCTTAAAATTATTTGTTTAGCTGTATGGAAGCTAGCAAACATTAAATTTTTTTATCCTAAAAATCCTGGCTAGAGGCTTTCATATATCTCATATTTTTGCCATGGTGGAGATAGATTTAAGTAGACGTGATATTAAATCTCATTTATTAGAACTAGCTCATCCTTCTCTACTTAGTGCCAATGAAAATACTGCTCTTAGATTTGCTCAGCCTTGCATTTCTTCCTTCCCAAAGATAAATGAAAATTTGTTCCATTTACTTTACTTTTTAAAACAGACTTTAGCATTTTACATTTTATGAAGCCTTCATGCATGTGGCTCTTTTGACCCATTTGTGACAGTGTTTAGTTGGACTGATTGTTGCATAAATGAGGCTATTTAAAATCATGCTATTATCATCAAAAGGATGCTTTCCATAGAAACAAACCCAAGATGTTTCTTACACTACAGTGCCCTCCAAAAGTTCAAATTTATCATTCTTTGAAAGTGTTTTAATTAGATAAAAATCTACTCATTTTAGACAATTCTTTAATGTTTTCTAGTATGAATGAACTATTTCTCAGCATCCAAATCTTTTTCACAGCTGAGGAATGAAGTAATATTCAGCATCTGCTACATTTCATCCATCAGTACTGTATCAGAAAGGAAGCTTGTTGTCTTCCACAATAGCTGATTCCCAATTATCTGCCTGTGAATCTGTGTATTTAGAATCATAGAAATTTTGAGTTGAAAGGGACATTTTACAATCATCTATTTCATCCCTTTACCCCCTCTCCTACTGGTATGGAAACAGAGTCCTAGGGAAGGAAGGTAACTAGCTTAATATGAAAGTTCTGCATCTACCTGAATAGTTGTCTTGTGTAATAAAACTTAGTGGGTTAGCAGACTCAAGCATGAATCAGAAATAACACCACCTACCACTTCTTTTTGTTAATTGGACGCACTTAGGACTCACTTCTCATTTTCTCCTCTCCCATACGGAGAGACAAAAAAGTGAATGGAATGGCTATCAGGGAACCCATTTCTTCCAGGAATCCATAAAACATGCAGACTATTGCAAGGTAGAAGGGCACATACTATAATTCAATTCAACAGACATTTGTTAAACATCTCTTACATGCCAATCTCTGCTAGGAGTTGGTGAAACAAAGTAAAAAATGAAACCCTCTCTGCCCTCAAGGAATTGATGTTTTGCCCAAGGGATACAACATGAACACACAGAGATGAGCATAATAGAAGATATACTGCCCTTTTAAGATATTGCTCCATAAGATATATGTAATAGTTAAGTGGTGAAATGTCAAGTTATGCCAATAAGTATTTATTAAGGTCTTACCACATGCCAAGTACTGTGGTAACTACTAGGGATACAAAGAAAGGCAAAAACAACCCCTGCCCTCAGGGAGCTCACAAACTAATGGGGGAAACAGCATGCAAACAACTATATACATACAAAATATGTACAGCATAAATGAGAGTTAATCTTAGAGGGAAGGAACCAGCAGTAGAGGGGACAGGGAAAGGCTCTTGCAGAATGTGGGATTTGTAGTCTTCTAGTCTTGTAGGAAGCCAGGAAAACCATGACCAAGAAGTGAGGATGGAAAGGATTTATGTCTTGTGGGAGAAATAGCAAGTAGGTCAGTATTACTGGATCATAGAGTATTGTAAGAATACTGGAAAGGTAGAAAGGGGCCCCATTTTAAAGAAGGATAAAAGTGAAACAGAGGATTATATATTTGATCCTGGAGGAAATAGGGAGATATGGGAGTTTATTGGGTGGGGTGAGGAATGATGTGGGCAGACCTACCCTTTAGGAAGAATACTTTGGTAGCTGAGGGGAGGATGGATTGGAGTAGGGAGAAACTTGAGGTAGGGAGACCAACCAGAAGAAACAACTGTATCAACTATCAAAAGATGGAAGATGTTGTTGCTACTGTGGATTTCGGGTTAAAAGGAGAAGGAAAAGAACTTTGTTTTAATGATAAGTGTTAAAATACGTCTAACAAGTAACATGGTTTTGGGGTGAGATTTGAGCAATTTTGGACAGCAAATGAATTGTGTCATAAATACAAAGATTCAAATCACTTTATGAATGATATGCCATAGTTTCTCATGTGTGTGTGTGAGCAGTTCGATGGTTTAAAGATAAGAAGCTTCATTTCTCCTCAACTCTTGGTAGCTTGAAGGACAATAGCCATCACTGAATCTATGCGCCAATAAAATTAATTCTATCTCCCACAAGCCAAAAATCATTTATCAGAAACCTTCAGTCAGCTGACTGCTCTTAGAGAGAAAAACTTTAATTTATCAAAAGCTGGAAAAATATGAGTATAAAAAAACATAGTTCAAGGACATCAAATGAGTTGGAAAGCATGTTGAAGATTTTAGAACTACAGAAGATTATAGTACCTCAACTTATTTGCATATAAGTGCTTCATTATGAAAGAGGATATTTTTAAAAATGAGAAATACAAACATTTGGAAACTAAGGTATGATTTTATTTTATTTTTAATAATATTTTATTTTTTCAATTATATGTAAAATAATTTTTAACATTCTCTTAAAAAATGAGTTCCAAATTCTCTCCTTCCCCCTTTGCCTCCCCCCTATCCTGACATGGCAAACAATTTTATATGTTATACATATTACATATGTTATATGTTATGTTATATATGTTATATATATGTTATATAAGTTATACATGGAAAACATATTTCCATATTTGTCATGTTGTGAAAGAAAATACAGACAAAAATCATGAAAAAAAGAAAATGAAAAATAGTATGCTTCAATCTATATTCAGACTCCATCAGTTCTTTTCTTTGGAGGTGGGTAGCCTTTTTCATTGTATGTCTACTGAAATTGTCTTGGATCATTGCTGAAAATAGTTGTCGTTCACAGCTGATCATTGTACAATGTTGCCGTTGGTGCATATAGTCTCCTGGTTCTGCTCATTTTACTCTGCATCAGTTCATGTAAGTCTTTCCAGGTTCTTCTGAAAGCATCCTACTCATCACTTCTTAGAGTACAATATTATCCCATTACAGCCATATACCACAGCTTTTTCAGCCATTTCCTAATTGATGGGCATCCCCTCATTTTCCAACTCTTTGCCACCACAAAAAGAGCGGCTATAAATATTTTTGTACAAATAGGACCTTTTCCTTTTTTAAAAAAATCTCTTTGGAATACAGTTGAGGTATGATTTTAAAAAGGACAATCAATTTCATAGGGGAAATTTGGGGAGAGAAAGGTGAGTCACCAAGTGTTGGGAAGCTTGAGGAGAAGAATTGAAGCTATAATGGGGGCTAAAAAGCTGGGGCAGCTGGAAGTAATTAGTTAACAGGAGGCTTCTGATTGGTGAGAGAGAGAATTGCTTTCTTTGCCCAAGAGCTGCAGTGAGAGGTATGGTCTGTCAATGCCACTTAATATTGGAGAGAGGTGAAGCTTCTAAGAAGTGCCTGGTGTTCTCTGCAGCCTCCAAATCTCACTGTTTTGGTGATACACAGTAGGGACAGGCAGGGATGAACAGTATGTGAATTGTATTGCCCAGTAGCTCATTATTTATATAGGGCTTTACAAGCTAAAAAAAGAATAAATATTTCCTTGGGTGGGGGTGAGTTGGTGGGGGATAAGTAGAAATGACCAGAAGACTGCAGGCCTTGACAGAGGATTTAGAAGAATGCAAACATCCTTCATATCTCTTCAACCAAGACAATGAGCCTTTTTTCAGCATGGGTATCTTGTCATCTTCCCAGCTGCTGCATACTTCTCCACACCAGAAATAATGACCTTCAAGACTCAGACCTACAGAGACTAGGGTTAATTTACTCAGCTTTGGGACTTCCTCTCTCTCCTAGGGTTAAGTGGTTCTGATTGATGGGTAAAAGAGTGAGGATTTGTCTCTACCCACTATATTTAGCCACTTCTGGAAGCTGCTTCACATCCCATCCAGACATCTACAAGGGCACCAGAGCTTACCCAATACAGACATCTTGATATGTACCCCTCCTCGTACCTGTACCATTTCTTGCTCTCATGCTGAGAACACTAATCCAATCAGTATAGATATTATTCATGAAAAGTGTGACAATCTACTGCTCCATGGCCCCACTCAAAAACTCTGTGACTGCCTAGATCAAACTCCTTTCTCTGACAAACATTCCTCTATGTGTCACTCAACTAGCATTTATCACACACACAGTAATGTGCCAAGAGTGGTGCTATGTGCTGGGGTTACAAAGAAAGGGAAAAAAAGCAACAGTCTTTGCTGTCAAGAAAGTCAGTGTATTGAGGGAGGCAACATGCAAACAACTATGTACAAATAAGATATAGGACAAATTAAGGTAGTGTCAGAGGGAAGGCAATAAGATTAAGAAAGACAAGGAAAGGCTTCTTGCAGAAGACAAAACTAGCTGAGACTTGCAGAAGGCCAAGGAAGCTAGAAGACAGAGATGTTAGAATATATGTTTCTTGTGGGCAGGGTCGGTCTCGTTTTTGTATTTGTGTTCTCAGTGCCTTGTATGGTGACTAGCACACAATAAGCACTTCATAAATGCAAGTCGATTGATTGAATAACTGCCTTTCAGGTGGTACTAAGAATAAAAAACCTGATGTTCAGATATACAGAATTGAGGCAACATTGGACTGAGGCAACTGATTGTTTCACTGTCCTCTCCCAGGTCAGGTAACGTCTTAAATATTATGTTCAATTCTTAGAGCTATATTTTTGGAAGGACATTGATAAGTGGGAGGATGTCCTTACCCAGGAGTTCTCCACCAAGGAAATAAATATCAGTGAAATCACAGGTCTAATTCCTACTCTTATCCTTTACATACATAATCCCATTTGATCATTACAACCACTCTTTGATGCAGTGTGCAGGTATTATCATTCCCATTTTACGGATGAGCAAACTGAGGCACAGAGGTTAAATATATTTGACATGCTTATACAGCTAATAAAGGGACAGAACTGGGATTTCAACTCAGGTCTTTTAACTTCAAGTCTAGGATTTTTGCTACTGTGCTGCAACACAGATGTGAAGGTAAAGGTAGATTTGTCTGGATCTCAACTCTTTATATGACAATTTATTTCTCTAGAGGTAGTTTGCAGGAATTTCACACAGAAGATTTTCTTTGCTAAACAAAATTGGAGTTGATGGTTCAACACTTTATACAATCTCATTCAAAAGTAATCATAACTTTTTAGTAAGCATCTATTGAAACTATTCTGAATGCATAGTATAGCCCCTCTCTTCCTGTCTGCTGTACCAAAGACTAAGTCCCCTGCTTGCAACTTTCTGCTGTGCTAATGAGAGAAAAGTATCACATTTGACACGTCTTTGATGATCCCTGAATGACCTGAATCTAGGATTGTATCCTTACTCAAACTCAAAGATAAACAAACTCTCCAGTAAGGAATCCTACTCTCCTGGACCACAGACTGACATGTTAAAATCTCTGAGTTCTGTGCACCATAGACAAAAGCTCCAAGGGATCGTTCAAAATCATACTTAAGGATAACGACCATGAATAATGGAATTCCCTTGGTTCCGCAACTCTTTTCTATGTAGATAATCTGCCTCGTTTGGTTCTGATTGCTCCAAATCACTCAACTAATCCATGAACAAGTATTTATTAACCACCTACTATGTGCCATGTATTAGCTATAATGGATTACGACCAAGATCATTAGCATTATCAGGGACTCTAATACTGTCTTAGATAGTCTTGCCTTAATTCCTTGCTACTCAGGAGTAGAAATATCTCAGCCCATTTCAATAGCCTCCTGCTTGCTCTCTGTGCTTTAAGTCTCTCTCTCTTCACCAGGATCTACCCTACACATAGCCACCAAAGTGATTTTCTCAAAGCACTAGTATGACAATGCGATCCCCCTATACAATTTACTCTTGTGGTTCCCTATTAGCTCTAGGATCAATTAGAAACTCTTGCGTCTAGTGTTTAAAAATCTTTGCAACCAGGCCCCTTCCTACCTTTCCAGTTTTCTCATGTATTGCTTTTCTTCAGGCACTCTACAGTCCAGCCAGACCAGTCTCTTTCTTGCATTTTTCACATGCAACACTGTCCCCCATGCTTGAAATGAAATCTTTCCTATCCTCTCCTTTTTTGTATCCTTGGTTTCCTTCAAAATTCAGCTTAGACACCACCTTCTACATGAACCCTTCTCTGATGCCTCTAAACTCTTAGCACGCTCTGCCCCCAAATTACCTTGTTTTCATGCTGCATACATTCTATAGATTAGACACACATATGTATTTTTATGTATGTGTGTATATGCATATGTGTATATATGTGTGTGTATACGCACATACACACACACATATATGTATATGTTGTCTCCTCTGATAGAATGTAAGATCTTTGAGGTCAGGTATTTTTTACCCTTGTCTTGGTATCCCTGGCACTTAACAGTGCCTGGCATGTGGCAAGAGCTTAATAAATGCTTGCCAGTTGTTTGGCCGGTTGATTAAAGGTGTTGCTCCGGTACCCTGGATAACTGAATTGCCATTATCTGTCCATTTGTATGAGCACAGAGCCATGGCTATTACTGCTTTCTATACCTGCCTGTGTGGTTTGAGACATGGTCCTTGCTACTGAGATTGGCATGCGAGCCAACTACCTATTCAGACCCAGTTCATTGGCGTTGGAAAGGTAGAGGAAGGGAAAAGTTAAGGTTCGGGCAAGGCCATGAGCATGAATATACAAGTTTCTAGAATGTTGTATTATGAGACCAGGTGGAGAAAACTGTAACCTAGGTACTAAAATGAAAATAAAGCATTGGCAAATTATGCATAAAATATAGTACTGAAAGAACTACTAACATTTTGCATGTTTACAACTCTTGTCCTATATAATCTGTTCTCTCTGTCACTACCTTCTACAGAGTCCCACCTGAAAGAGAGAGAAAATGGGTCCCTGGTGTAGCTTTTATGAACACTGTGTCTTCTGTTGTTTGGGACTGTAGGATCATAGGTATAGAAGGGGGCTTTGTGGTTGTCTTGTACAGAGGTATCAAATACATGGCCCACAACACTCCTGAGTATACTTGAGCCAGATCAAAGCATAATTGGGAAATATTTGACAAAATAAATAAAAATACAATAAAATATAGATGATGTTAATATATGGGTTTCTAGGTCAAGATACACTTACAGGGATCCTTATTTATAGTTCAGAGGGCCCTGTTTCTATTTGTTTGACACAACTGGTCTGGTATAAAACCCTTATTTTACAGATGAGACTGGGGCCCAGAGAATTTAGGTGACTTGTCAGAGGTCACAGAGTCAGTAAATGGAAGAAGTGGGATTAGAACTCAGGACTGTTATAAGGCTACAAGTCATTCCCCAATTGATAAATGGTTAAAGGGTATGAACAGGCAATTTTCAGAGGAAGAAATTAAAGATATCTATAGTCATATGAAAAAATGCTCTAAATCACTATTGATTAGAGAAATGCAAATCAAAACAACTCTCAGGTACCACATCTCTCCTGTCAGATTGACTCACATGACAAAATAGGAAAATGATAAATGCTGGAGAAGATGTAGGAAAATTGGAACACTACTGCATTGTTGGTGGAGTTGTGAACTGACCCAACTGTTCTAGAGAGTAATTTGGAACTATGCCCAAAGGGTTATAAAAATGTGCATGCCTTTTGACCCCAGCAATACCACCTCTAGGGCTGTATCCCAAAGAGATGATACAAGTGGGAAAAGGACCCATATGTACAAAAATATTTATAGCAGCTCTTTTTGTGGTGGCAAAGAATTGGAAATCAAAGGGATGCCCATCAATTGGGGAATGGCTAAACAAGTTGTGGTATGTGGATGTAATGGAATACTATTGTGCTATAAAAAATGAGGAACAGATGGACATAATAACCTGGAAAGACTTAAGTGATCTGATGTTGAGTGAGGGGAGCAGAACCAGGACAACATTATATGCGATTACAGACACATGGTATCTGTAACTTTGATAGACTTGGCTCGTCTCAGCAATGCAAGGTTCTAAGACAGCTCCAAAAGACTCATGATAGAAAAAGCTATCCACACCCAGAGAAAGATTACGGAGTCTAAATGCAGATTGAAGCAAACTATTTGCTTTCTCTCTCTTTTTTCTTTTTTGGTTTTGTTTCTTCTCGTGGTTCATTCCATTGGTTATAATTCTTCTTTACAACTTGACTATTGTGAAAATAAGTTTAATGTGAATATATGTAGAACCTGTATAGGATTACATGGTGGGGGGAGAAAATTTGGAGCTCAAAAACTTGTGGAACTGAGTGTTTTAAACTAAAAATAAAAAAAAAAATTGGAAAATTGAAACAAAAGAACTCAGGACTAGTTGAACCTGGGTTCAGTGCTCATTCTGCTGTAACATGCTGCCTCTCAGAAAAGGGCAGAAAAAATCTAGAAGACAAAGCTCTAGGGTGAACATTGAATGTAGGTTATGTCTTAAACCACTTAGCCACTTCCAAAAAAAATTGTTATAAGAAGATTTAAGATCCAAACAAGTCTATCTTCACATCTGTGTTGCAGTACAGTACCAAAACCCCTAGACTCGAAGTCAAAAGTCCTGAGTTCAAATCTCAATTCTGTCCCTTTATTTGTTGTGTGACCACACCAAAGCTGCATAACCTTTCTGCCTCAGTTTACTTATATATAAAGTGGGCAGGATAGTAGCTGCACTTTCTACTTTAAAGGGATCTTTTAAGGATCAAATAATAATCACAAGGAAGACCTTTAATTGGTTTTGTTGAAAAGAAAAATATTAATTATTTACTATTATTTGCAGAGATCTATGTTAGATGTCTGGCTATCTAGATGGCATAGTAAATAGAGCACTGGGCCTAGAATCAGGAAGACCTGAGTTCAAATGTTAGATGCTGTGGAGAAACATGTAGAAGAAGCTTTGTGCTCAAAGGGTTTACAGTCTTGTTGGGGAGATAAGTCATAGAGGGAGAAAATTAAATATTAACATGAATGAAATTGTAATAAAACATAAGGTGAACAATATTACAAGGCAGCATAATGACCAATAAATGGCAGAAAGTATCTTACAAGTTTAGAGGAGGGAGAGATCATCAGAAAATGATTTATAGCTAAGTGACCTCGCATACTGTATTCAGCAATCATTTTTTAAAAAATTAACCATGTAAAAGCCATAGATCCTGAGGGAGCAGCATAATGTAGTAGAGAGAGTGCTGGGGTCAGAGTGAGGGAAATCTGAGTTCAAATTCTGCTTCTGATACTTGTTAGCTAATGAAATGCCTTAGGATTTACCCAAGTGATTATTAGTTGCAACCAGTGTTGATGGAAGAAATTCTTCACCTTGACAAATTTATAGATGCTTTGTGTATTCATAGATGTGCAAATTGCTTCATTTCTCAGGGCCTGTTTCCCCATTTTTAAAATGAGATTCGATAAGATCTCTAAATTTTCTTCTTGCTCCGAGATAATAGCATTGTAAATTTAAAACTGGAGGCTATGTGCTGTTTGCCCTTCTTTCTGAAAGAGGAGCGTTGACCTCATGAGAGTGATGTCTTTGACTTGGGCTTGAATTGGATTTAAGTAAAGCAGAGCTGTGCAAAGTCACCAGCCTCACTCTCTCCTCAGGAGTCATAGAAGTCTAGTGGCAGACAAAAGGCAAGATGACTGATGATGGCCCAGGATGAGGTTGTCTAGTACAACCAGCTTATAGTACAGGTGATGAACTTGAGGTTTAGAGAACATTAGTGAGTTGCTTAAGGTTACATCGATAGTTTAGAATTTGAACCCAGTTCCTCTGGCTCGAGAGCGAGTGCTTTTTCCAGTATAGAAGATACGACAATTGGCTACCATATGGATATTAGCTCCTATCCCTATGACTCCCCATACCAAGCTCTTTTCCCTGGCTACAATGTCCTTGACGTATGTTATATTCCCCATTACAATATAAGCTCCTTGAGGGCAGGGTCTGTTTCTCCTTTTGTATTTATATCCCTAGCACCAAGCACATTTGTTAAGCATACAACAAGTGCTTAATAAATGCTTCTCATTGATTCGCTCAGTCATTCATTCACCATACTGACTCACCATTTCATGAGGGGAAAAATCTGTGGAACAACACACAGAACACAAAAATGGAGAAATTCAAGAGCCTTAAAATAGTCTGCCTTCACCTCAGCTCAATTAAATTTAATTCAATAAACATTCATTAAACGTCAGCTATGTAAAGCAGCATCACAGCCGTTGTCGCTATAAGGTTTATATGAAATATGATACCTGCCTTCAGGCACCTTATGGTCTAGTAGAGGAATATGACACACACATGGTAAATGTGTAAGAGAAGGCAACCAAGGTGCTTGGTTAGGTCTAAGGAGTTAGGTTAGGTCTGGGAGAATTAAGGAAATTTCCAGAGGGTTGGTGGTAGCCTGGGCCTCCTTGTGCCATTATCTATAAAACGAAGGCTTAGATTAGGCGGGCTATGATGTACCCCCAAACTCTTCAATCCCATCACTACAGTGTACTATTTAGAGGAGTAGGGGAGGAACATTCCAGGCTTACAGAACAGAATGAATTCAAATCATGAAGGCTAATTTTTAAAAAGAAGCCCACGAAACTTCTATGAAACTGTTCTCTGTATTCTAGGTAGGAAAACCAGAGAAAATGTTAATGTCCAAGAGCAGTTGCTTATGTTCGTATTTCTGAAAGTACCTTCTTTATTATTCATTGTCCAAAATAGACCAGTCCCCAGTGGAGATAGGACCCCCAGCAGTGATGAGGGTAATGTAATTTCTTTTCCAGCTACAGATTTGAAAGAGAAAGGTGGATGAGCAGAAAATAAATGCCGCTGGTACTTTTCCTTCCGTTTTTGACTTAGGAAGGCACTGATAACCACATACAGGGACACAAATGCTACCAAGTTGAGGGAATACAGGAAGAATTGCTGCAAAACTGGAGGATATGTGCATGGGCAGACAAATGACTGCAGAGTTCCATTTGAAACCAAGTGTAAAGACATAACATTTGAATTAGAAAAACAGAGGAAACAAAACACATTCACACTGCATTGGCACAGCCTGAATGCTGTGGAACAGAGGGACTTGAGGAAAATAGCTCGTGAAGGAGGAAACTTCTTGCATAGAGTTTGAATAAAGGAGCAGAACAAAAGCTGGCATAACAAGAAGGGTGAATAGTGAACAGGAATCATTCTTTTGGGGAGCAAAACTACTTCTTGATAAATTCCCAACTTGGAGCTCTGGGAGAAGAAATGCACAAAAATAATTTCATGGAAAACAAATGTCACCTCCAAACAATTTGTCTCCCTCAAAAATTACTTCAATTTTTTTTTCTCCTGTTACTTTCCAGAAAGTCACACTGACCTCCCCATCATGGTGATCAGACTAATTATACCTTGGTTTCTAGGTTTGATTGCGTGCTCTATATTTGTTTCCTTATTCATATCTCTGGATAATAAACTAGAATAATTTCACAGGCATGAGTTTTTGGTCTTCATTTTTCATCTTGCCCTTGGGTTCTCTTATCCTGATTGATTGAAGGAGTATTGAGATGGCTTTTTAAATTTTGGCATTTTAAAGGAATATTTGGCTTGATTCTACCCCATGTGCCAGGAACGGTATATTTCCCCACCAGGAGAGATGAAAGTAAAAGGTTGTACAGAGACTCTCCCCATGACTAGCTCCTATGTTTTCTTCTGGATTTGAGTGTATCTCAGTGAGGATGCATTCTCTCTCTCTTCTCGAAGTATAGTGGAATTTGTCAGTGCTATGTTCCCTATGAACATTGAGGACTGGTAAGGAGGCTCTGTTTATAAGAGGGACCCATCTGGTCAATGCCTACACTGTCTAACTATTGCTGGTCCTCCTTCCAGATCTATCTAATCATTCCTTCAAGCCGAGGTTCTTTAGACTGGTGGTGACAAATTAAAAAAGAAATGGGGGCTATTAACCCATATATAAAGATCCCTGCAGACCGAATATTGACTTAGAAAACTACATATTAATATCAGCTATTTTTTATTATGGTTTATATATTTAGTTAGATATTTCCCAATTATATTTTAATCTGGTTCAGGCTGCCCTCAGGCGTTATGTGGGCTGCTTGCTGCCTGTAGGCCTATGTTTGACACCTCTGCTTTAGAGAATACTGATTATGAGTTATTGGAAAAGAAAAAGAACTTGTTATTTCTAGAGCACTGCCTTTGAAGCTGTTCTTTCTCACAAGCTATGAGTCTCATGTATTCTCTTTTAGGCCGGGCCTGTAGTCAACAAATCAAGTCAAATTGACAAGTATTTATTAAATGTTTGATATATGCCAGATTCTATGCTAAGTGCTCGAGCAAAAAGGCATTACCTTTCCCTTAGGTAGCTTATATTCTAATGAGAGAAGACAACACACAAAAAGGAACTGATGAGGGTGAGGAGGTACTTACTTAGATACCTCGTGGTGTAGTCCTGAGAATGAAGAATACCTATTTTGGGCCATTCCTTAAAATGGAGGTTCTAGGAAGAACTCACTAGTTGGAGAAAGGGACTGCAAAGGTGGAAGCAGAAGGTCATTGACCTAAAGTAGAACCACCATACAACTTGTGTTTTGAGGAAAATGTTCTATTTTAAGGACTCACTGGTCTGCTTGTGATGTTGGGGGCTGGAGGTTCCTAGGCCTGGTTTATTGGACTCATAGGCAGAAAGGTCATTGGGAAAGGCAATAGTTCATAGATCTCCTTAACATACTATTGGAGAGGAGAAGAATGTGGAGTAACTGGTCATTGTGACATGAATTCTGTGCTTGGCTTGAGGCCTTGCAGTTCATGGAAATAGCAGCATTGACACTTTTCTCTGGTTTGCTAAGAGTGACAAGAAGTGTCAGACTGAAGATGCTGGGCTTTGACTTGCGTGCATAGAACATCTCAGAAAGTACAAGCGTTACTTCTTCCACAGATTCTAGATCCTTCCAGGAATGGGCTACGAGTTTTTTAAATGATTATTTTGTAAGTCAGGCAGTTAAGCATGATGGTTGTAATGCCAGTGGATCTTAGTTTATAAGGTCCAGAAACCACAAGGCTCTTCCCCTTACAGATTGATATTTTTAGACTAGGCAAAAGAAGCTATTCTTTGCCTGGGTGTTGCCTCAGTCAAACTGAGACCTGGGAAAGATTTTAGCTTAAAAATGCCAAGGTCCACCACTGCGTCCAGGGCCGTCTTTAGTCCTGATCTGTATCTTGCCACTGGACCCAAATGGTTCTGGAGGAGAAAGTGAAGCTAGTGACTTTGCTCAGCCCTCCCTAACTTTAATCGAATTAATTTCCAAGTCATGGCATCACCTTGCTGATGTCGTGGTCCTCTTTGAGAATGAAGGACAAACAATAACAACAGAATATCTTAGAACATCAGCTGCCTGGGGCTTGAGGGTCACTTCCCTCCCAGTAGGAAGACCTACTATTCTCTAGCCTTTCCCAAATTCAGCTTTTCCCATGCTTGCTAGAATCCAATTCATTAAGTTAGACTGTCCTAATGCCTAAGCATTCTTGGATCATAAAAGAAGTACTTTTGAAAGTGGAGTAATTTTCTCAGACCACAAACCTAAAAATTGAAATAGCAGAGATCATAGTATGCCAGTCCTAGAAGGGACCTTAGAAATCCTCTATTCCAACACTGTCACTTTAGAGATGAGGAAGCTAAGGCAAAAAATTAAGGTAAAATCGAAGAGCTTTGCCCAAGATTGTGTAGGTAGTTGATGTCAGAATGATGGTTAGCATCCAGTGAACAAAGAAGTAGTTAGAGATCTTTTTTGACTGCAAACCTTGACAGGCTCACAAGTTTAGAACTGGAAAGGACCTGATAAATTATGTGGTTCAAAAGCTCAGATGATAAAATTGAGGCCTAGAGAGGTTATAGGGATAGCTAGGCGGTGCAGTGGATAGAGTGCTAGGCCTGGAGTCATCAGGAAGACTCATCTTCCTGAGTTCAAATTTGATCTCAGGCACTTACTAGCTATGTGACCCTGAACATGTCGCTTAACCCTGTTTGTCTCAGTTTTTCATCTGTAAAATAAGCTGGAGAAAGAAATGGGAAACCAATCTAGTATCTTTGCCAAGAAAATCCCAAATTGGGTCACAAAGAGTCAGACATGACTGAAATGACTGAACAATAGAGAGGTTACATGATTTTCCCAAGGTACTCTTCCATCTACTCTGTGTGAACCTTATATATAGTGATTTAGATATTTTGCCTCAACTTACTCCCCCTCACCCCATCCTATTACAATTTAAGTTTCCAAAGGGCTGAGACTGTTTTTGCTTTTTCACACATCCCCAGGTCTTGGCATAGTACCTGGCACACAGTAAGCACTTTAAAAAAAAAGCTTGTTGAAGGGTCAGAGCTAAGGTGGCAGAAAGAAGGCAGCCATTCACCTGAGCTATCTCCAAAATCCTTCATAACACTTTTAAATAATGCCACAAAACAATTCCTGGAGCAGCAGAAGCCACAAAAGGAAGGGATGAAATAATTTTCCAGCCAAAGACAACTTAGAAGGTCAGCAGGAAAGGTCTCACATGGGTGAGAGTGGAGCATAATGCAGCACAGGCCATGCCAGTGCAGACCCAGCCCCAGCAAACCAGGAGCAGGCCTTGGGAATCATTGAATCAGCAGCTGCAGCAGCTGCTTCTAGAGGTCTCAGTTCACAGATGGTAAGGGGGTCAGACAACTGGTCAGAAGGAGGTTATAGGGATGTTTTTGCTAGCACCAAGGCAAGACTCTATTGCTTCACCCATATTCTGATCCAGGTTTCAGTCCTGAGTGGCAGTCCCAGGGTGACTTGTGGCCATCAGAGCTTGTGGCCGCGGGGGAGCTGAAACCCTTGTCCCAGTTCCAGGGCAGAAAAGAGTGCTTGTGGTCACTCACAGACCAGAGCACTGTCCAGGAGATTAATAAACACACTCTCCTTAAATCATACCACCTTGGAAAAACTAAAAACTTGCAGGTCCCTGGAAGTATCTCTGAAAACAGCAGCACAAAACATCAGAATCTTCAGGCAATGTGCCCTTCACTCTGGGAGCAGAACTCTAACAAAGAGTTAAAAGTCAAGAAATAGGCTGGGAAAATGAGAAAACAAGAGAAAAAAATTCTGTAGAAAGTTATTATGGTGACAAGGAAGATCAAAACACACCCTCAGAAGAAGAGAACAAAGTCAAAGCTCCTACCAAAGCCTCCAAGAAAAATATGAATTGCACTCAGGCCATGAAAGAGCTCAGAAAGGATTTTGAAAATCAAGTAAGAGAGGTAGAGGAAAAATTGGAAGAGAAGTGAGAGTGATGCAAGAAAATCATGAAAAACGAGTCAACAGCTTGCTGAAGGAGACACAAAAAATACTGAAGAAAATAACACCTCAAAAGACAGACCAAACCAAATGATAAAAAAGTTACAAAAAGCCAACGATGAGAAGAATGCCTTAAAAAGCAAAATTGGCAAACTGGAAAAAGAGGAACAAAAAGTCACTGAAGAATAAAAATTCCCTAAAATGTAGAATTGGCCAAATGGAAAAGGAAGTACAAAACCTCACTGAAGAAAATAATTCCTTAGAAATTAGCATTGAGCAAATGGAAGCTAATAATTTCATAAGAAATCAAAAAAACAATAAAACAAAACCAGAATGAAGAGAAAAATAGAAGACAATGTGAAATATCTCATTGGAAAAACAACTGACCTGGAAATTAGATCCAGGAGAGGTAATTTAAAAATTATTTGACTACCTGAAAGCTATGATCAAAAAAGAGCCTACATATCATCTTTCAAGAAATTATCAAGGAAAACTACCCTGGTATTCTAGAACCAGAGGGTAAAATGGAAATTGAAAGAATCCACTGATTCTCTCATGAAATTCCCAAAATGAAAACTCCCAAGAATATTATAGCCAAATTCCAGAGCTCCCAGGTTAAGGAGAAATAATTTCAAGCAGCCAGAAAGAAACAATTCAGATAATGTAGAGCCACAGTCAGGATAACACAAGATTTAGCAGATTCTACATTAAAGGCTTGGAAGGCTTGGAATGTGATATTCCAGAGGGCAAAGGATCCAGGATTAAAAACAAGTATCACCTACCCAGAAAAACTGAGTATTATCCTACAGGGGAAAAAATGAACATTCAGTGAGACAGAGGACTTTCAAGCATTCTTAATGAAAAGACCAGAGCTGAATAGGAAATTTGGCTTTCAAATACAAGACTCAAGAGAAGCATAAAAAGGCAAACAGGAAAGGGAAATCATAAGGGCTTTAACAAGGTAAAATTGTTTACATTCCTGCATGGGAAGGTGATACTTGTAACTCATAAAACTTTCTCATTATTAGGGCAGTTAGAAGGAGTATATATAGGCAGAGGGCACAGGTGTGAGTTGAATATGAAGGGATATCTAAAAAAATAAAATTAAGGGGTGAGAGAGGAAAGTACCAGGAGAAGGGAAAGGGAGAAGTAAAACAGGTAAATTATCTCACATAAAAGAGGCAAAAAAAGTTTTTACAGTGGAGGGCAAGAGGGGGGACATAGTGGGGAGTGAGTGAACCTTACTCTCATTAGAATTGGCTCAAAGAGGGAATAACATACACGGTCAGTTGGGTATGAATCTATCTTGTCCTACAGGAAAGTAGGAGGGGAAGGGGATAAGAGAAGGGGGGTGTGATAGAAGGAAGCACAGATTGGAGAAGGGGTAGTCAGAAACAAAACTCTTTTGAGGAGGGACAGGATGAAAGGAGAGAGGGAATAGAATAAATGGGGGGAAATTGGATGGACGGAAATACAGTTAGCAATAGTAAGTGTGAAAAAAGTTTGAAGCAAGGTTCTCTGATGAAGGCCTCATTTCTCAAACATATAGAGAACTAAGTGAAATTTCTAAAAATAAGAGCCGTTCCCCAATTGATAAATGATCAAAAGATATGAATCAGATGAAGTAGTCAAAGGTATCTATAGCCATACGAAAAAAAATGTTCTGACTCACTATTGATTGGAGAAATGCAAATTAAAACAATTCTGAGGTAGTACCTCATACCTATTAGATTGGCTAATAGGACAGAAAAAGAAAATGACAAATGTTGGAGGGGATGTGGGAAAAATAAGACATTAATGCATTGTTGGTGGAGTTGTGAACTGACTCAACCATTCTGTAGCGAAATCTAGAACTATGCCCAAAGGGCTATAAAAGCATGCATACCTTTTGACCTAGCAATAGCACTACTAGGTCTGTATCCTAAAAGCTATAAAAAACACAAAGGAAAAGGACCTATATGTACAAAAATATTTATAGCACTTCCTTTCTGGTGCCATAGAATTGGAAATTGAGGGGAGGCCCACCAATTGGGGAATGACTGAACAGATTGTGGTATGTGATTATGATGAATGTTTTTGTACTATAAGGAATGATGAGCAGGATGCTCTCAGACAAGCCTGGAATGACTTACATGAGCTGATGCAAAGTGAGATGTACTATGTACAAAGTAACAGCAATATTGTAAGATGATCAGCTGTGAATGACTGAGCTATTCTCAGCAATACAATGATCCAAGACAGCTCTAAGGGACTTATGATGAAAAATGGTACCCATTCCTAAAAAAAGAAGTGATGGTGTCTGAATACAGATTGAAGCATACTTTTTAAAAAGTTTTCTTTATTTTTCTTGAGTTTTTTTAGTCTGTTTTCTTTCACAATATCACTAATATGGAAATGTCTTGTATGTCTATACATGTATGACCTATATTGAGTTGTCTCCTCAATGAGGGAATGTGGAGAGGGTGTAAGGATAGTATTTGGAACTCAGAGTTTTGAAAATAAATGTCAAAATTGTTTTTACATGTAACTGGAGAAAAATAAAATACTAAATGTTTTTTAAAAAAGCTAGCTGATAATAACAAAGATAGTAAGTGGCAGAGCTAGGATTTGCACACAGATATTTTGGCTTTAAATCTAATCCTTTTATCTTTTCACTGGGCTGCTTCAGAGTCGTGTTGCTATTCGTGCACTTTGTACCTTAGTTTCCCCATATGAACAAGGGATGTGAACTAGAATCAGGGGTTCTTAGCCAGGGGTTTGGGAACTTGTTCTTTGCTGTTTTGTTTTTTAATATTTTCATAATTGTATTTCAATATAATTTCCTTTCTAATCCTATATATTTTATTTTATGCATTTATAACCATTATTCTGAGAATGAGTCCATTGACTTCCCCTGGCTACCAAAGTGATCCATGGAACAAAAAAAGGTGAAGAATGCCTAGACTAAATGATCCCTAAGGTTCCTTTCAGTTCTAGACTTCTGTGAGCCACGAATCCAACACTTTCTTCCATTTTGATGATGCTGCTTTAAAAAGCTTTACTCCCAAAATATTTAGAATCATTATGCCTTGGAAAAAAATATACATTATAAAGCTGCTTAACATAATACCAGTTAATTTCTTATTCTCTTACACAATCTGACTCAATAAAATCTTATTTTTTTCTGAAAGTAAAAATAGGTATTACTACTTAATACAAGTCTGCTTGATTGTTCCAGAATTGTTACAGTCAGTATGGAAAATTACCAAGTAAGGATTAAGCCAAAAAGCTGGATGTCCCTTATGAGTTTCTAGAATCTGAGTACCTAGAAGCTTGTCAGAAGCACAAACCATGGTGTTGAAAAATTAAAATTTTCCATTAAGGCTTCCTTCTTTTACAGCAATGTTTTTAAAAATAATTTGACCATGACAACTTTTTGGACTTTAAATATATCTATGAAACCCACAAATGCTGGTCCTTGGGAGTTTGGAGATATGGAATATCCCAAGAGTAATTAAAGTTGTGGATTTTTAAAGTAAAACGGAAAAATTAACTCCATTTTAACCAGAAAAAAGGCTGCATGTATTTTGAATTTAACATTTTAGAGGGAAACTATTGCTAACTTATAAAGATTCATATACAAACACATATGCAATGTCTACTGTGGACAAATTCCTGTCCATGACACTGGGGAAATATAAAATTTAGTTAATAGTCAGTCCTTGCCCTTAAGGAGCTTCCATTGTATTAGAGGGATAAGGAAACACATATGCCTGTAAAACCCAATATTCCACAAGTGCCTTAGAGAGTTACGAGATAAACTGGTGTGTGAAGTCTGAGAGCGCAGGGCTATGTCAGTTGGGATAACCAGCAAAGACTTCTTAGAGAAGTTGGCATTTGAGTTGAGTTTAAAGATGGATAAGAATTTAATGGGGAAATAAGGAGTAAGAGCTCTCTAGACTTAGGAAATATCTTGAACAGAGACAGGGAAGTGTTAGGTGAAGTGTGTATTTGAGGGACACAAAGTTGTAAAATTTGATGGAGTATAGACTCATGGTAAGAGTATTTGACAGGATGGGTGGCAACTAATTACCAAGGGTCTCAAATGCCAGGCAAATGAATTTGAGCCTTCCTTACTGTGTAAGAGAGCCACTGACATTCATGAGCAGAAGATTCATGCTTAGAAAAGATAATGCTGGCAACAGTCTAAAGCAAGAGTGGGGAACCTGAGGCCTTGTGGACCTTTGACTGAATCCGAACTTCACAGAACATATCCTCTTAATAAAAGGATTTGAACTTTAAAACTTGGACTCAGTCAAAAGCCTGCACACAAGGACCTAGAAGGCCACGTGGTCTCAAGGTAACAAGTTCCCTACCCCAGGTCTAATGGATGGAGTAGATGAAGGTGGAGGACTGAGGGAGAGTATGGAAGCGTCAATATTTTATCATTGAATGCTTTGTCATATGGTGCTTAAGACTTGAAGGCTTCATAGACCCCAATTTGGGCATCCTGGTGTCTGGATTTTCCCTCTGTTCAAGCTTATATGTACAGACTCTCAAGTACAATGTTGGTAATGAGGGAAAAGTCAGTCAATATAGGTTCACAGACTTATATTGTGTCTTTAAGTCTCTGTTACATTCAGGCCATAGAGTAAGTAATCTCATAGATTGTGATCATATGGGAAAATTAATGGAAGGGCAATCTCCTTGCCTACCTTTCTTGGCAGATGTTGGGAGATGATATAGATAACCTCTTTTGACTGCCTTGGCAGAATGTGCATTCATTGGAGTAGAAGGGAAAACTTAAAGCAATTTGTTGGCCAACTTCTTATAGTCTTCAAGGAATGGAGTTCTTGTTTCCCTAAGTTGATATACAGTCCAGGTACACAAATCAGAAGGAGTTGGAGACTTTACCAAGAGTTTTAATTACATTTTCCTAAGGAAGTTGAGTTTAGATTATTTATCACTTCCAGGAGTCACAGATAACTTCTTAGTACAGCCTTTCTGATGTAATGAGTTTCTGTTTGGCCTGTTAATTGTGCTCGAAGCTTCCAAAAGGCTGTGGGCTCAGATCTTCTCTTAGTCTCTAGTTTTCTTGAACAGAGTGACCTGTCTTGGGTTACCTTTCTTTAGACAACTGTCATTGGGATATAGTTGCATTGGGATATACTTGCAATATCCTCTCTGGGTTCCCTTCCAATCTTACTTTCCTTATAGAAGTCATTTATAAAACTAGAGAAAGTGAGACTATGGAGAAAAATGTTTTCCACTAAGCAGATGAAGGGTTAGCAGGAAATTGAGTTCCATTTCTTGGTCTTTAATCATCCAAATGGATCATTGAGACTCCACTTATGCTTTGAAGCCAGTGGAGTATATGAGCCTACTGTATGAAGACAAACGTGATACTTTTTAAAAGATACTACAATTTAATTGCACTCATGTCAATCATCTACAGGTCATGCTTTAAAATCCAACTATCCTGGTTACAGTTAGAAAACTCTCCATGCCTTGGGTTCCTTTGTTACTTTCTGACTTCACCAAATAAGCCCTTTTAATTGACATATCCCTAGGGGACTAGAACTTGGCCCATTTCACAGTCATAGTGAAGATCATAGGCTGCTGAGGCAAGATGCATCCTGCTGAGCAATCTATGCCTTCATTTTACAAACTAGCTTTAAGAGGAGGCATTGCAACTTGACATTAAATATTTAAGAATGATATTAAGGTAAGATTGATTCATTTAACAGGCATAATGGAGTGAGGAAGCAGTGGGAAGTGAACAAAGGGCTTCGCAGTGGGAAATAGATGCTAGCAGGCATCAATCCACACCTGGTAATGGCCATGAATAGGCTTGCAGTCTTGCTATTTAAATAAATTGATGTGCAATTCATCTACTGTTTGGAGTCACCGGAAATGCATTGCACTAACTCTGTTCCTTGGCAGCCTTCCCAATTAAGAGCCCTGGCCATTTATCAGGGTGCCAAGTGTAGCTCAGAGTTGCCATCCAGTTTCCAAAAAGGAAACTTTGTTCAGTTCTGGACTATTGCAGGAAGTGCTCAAAGGCTTGCTCTTCATTTCCCACTGAACCAGCAGCATCTGTGGAAAGTGCCAAGCCTTCTATAGACTTCTTGCCCCCTTTTTGCGGGTCTTGGGTGGATGAGAGAACTCTGGTGCTGAGAGGGGAATAAAAGCGTCAGTGTTTTTTAAAAGGCTCACACCTTATGAAATACAAAGGTTTCTATTTCTTGGTGCTAAAATGTTCAACTGCCCTATAATTTTATAAGCCATTTTTTTAGGAATAAATAAATCAATATGAGGGCATTTAAAATGGCGCTTAAAATAGGTTAAGATCACAAATGGTAGTCAGCTAATCTGAGCCTTTTATTTTGTGAGAATTTCAGTGGATTCTGTTGATTCAAAGTATTTTGAAGCATGCCCTACTTGGACATATCGGGTGGGGTGGAGACTGTCTGAAAACATGATCTGTGCCTTTTGATTTTAAAGAAACATAATCACAAACAAAATCAAGTGTGTCCTTTGTACTGAAATAGCATTTGAGAGCAGGGGAAAGACAGATAAAAGATACTCTTCAAGTAATGAATAGGTATCTCTGAGACAAGGGATCAGCCCCGATCATTCACGGACTGTGTGTCTCAGCTGATTCAAACAACCATATTAGCTAGTAACTGCTAAAAATGCCTCTCGTGAAGTACAAAGATTTTGAATTGTGTTGACTCAGGCTGTTTACCATTCTAATCCATTAGTTGTTTATCTTCCTAATTATCCTGGACATAATATTAAATGCAGAGTTTGCTTCATCAATAATGTCTAATGTACTTTAGCAGACTTTATGATTCAGCTGGATGATGGTTGGCCAGGTGAAGGAAGATATTGCCGCTAAAGGCAAGAAGCAGGATTGTAATCCAGTCACATCCAGTTGGAACAGGTATAGTTTCTCCTTGTGTGTGGCAGGCAAGATATTTCCTGACCTCTCTCACTCTACTCTGGCAACTGCAATTTTAAGGACCATAACTCATCTGTCTGCCCAGCTTTTTCCATTGTTTCCTATAAATCTTTCCTTGCTCCCTGTCATGGTTGCAAAGGCTTCAACAGGAATCCAGCCAGTGTTATGTTTCTTTTGCTCAAGAACTGGCATATAGAAAAATGAACCAGTCACTCAGATAAGGGTCTAGGAGGAAAATAAAGAGCCAATCTTTTTCCGTCTGCTCAGGATAGAAGTCTTGGCCTTAGTCACAGGACACGACTGGAAGGAGCGTTTGGAGTAGTTGTTTAGAGGTTCTCTACTCAAGTCCCTGTTCTGTTGCATTATTTGGGCATGGAAGGAACTCTTTGTTCTTGAAGAATCTGCTTGTGGAGGCTGGTTTCCTTCAGAGTTGTAATGACTTCAAGTACGGTGATAGATGTGTGTGCCTGTCAACCCAGAGCCAACCTCATAGTTTAGAGAGGTCCATCACCAGGATGTTGGAGACTAGGTTTTGACCTTTTGTGGGGTCATGGTAGAGGTTGTAATCTGTATTGGCAGAGGCATTTCAAATCAATGCAATATGGATCTTTTGAAGTGTTGGAATATTGATTAGGTTAGTGTGTTGATGAATTTTCCACTATTAATTGTCTTCTTACTTGTTCCTCATACGAGGCACACTGTTTCCCTCCTCCGTGTCTTTGCGTGGGCCATACTTGCACAGACTGTACAGAGTGTTCAGGAAGGACTGCCACCTGTGGTGTTAAGGTTTGCCAAGCCCTTTTCAGGGCTGCTTATCTACCTTTGGTGTCCACCTTAACCCAGCTCTTACTTGTGGTTCCAAGAAACTCCAAGGGAAAAAAAAAACACAGAATAAGCAGTTGAGAACAATTTGTTCCAACTGCCATGCAGGCAGCTAAGGCAGGCTCTGTGGAGTACTTAAGAGCTTGGCCGGACCCAAGACTCCAAGTCATCTGTTGTAGCCTGAGCCGACGCCTGTCATGTTAACTTTTGTCCAGCCACTGGACTTTGATGATTCGAGAAGAGAGAGCGAGGCTGAGGACTGAGCAGTTCTGCTTCACTTAAATCCAGTTCACAAGCAAGCGAAGACATGGTGTCATCGTTCCTCTCAGAGAATAAAGGACAAACAACAACAGCTTTAGAGAGGGAGCAGATACATTAGCACTTTGATGGGGTCCTGTAGTCACAGACACAGTCTCACTGGAGAGAAGAGGATAAGACTCAGAATGTTGAGGGTTTTGTTTGTTTGTTTGTTTGCTTTGTTTTCTTTTTAGGCACGTAGCAAAACCTTTATTTGATTTCTGGCAGCCTCTTATTTTTTGGCCTCTGGAGCAGCTGCTTTCTGAGCCAGTCCTTTCTTGACTGGGGTCTTCTGGCCAGAGGCTTTCTGACCCTTCTTACCCTTCTGGTCCAGGGCTGCCTTTTGGCCCTTCGCCTTCTTCGAGGAGATCTTTTTGGCAGAGTCCTTTGCAGCAAGTGCCTTCTGGGCATCTCCCTTCTTAGGAGATCCCTTCTGGGTGGCTGCCTTCTGGAGCTTCTTCACTTCATGCTTGATAATTCCGTTTCTCATTTTCTTGACTTTTGTGACTTTGTAACAGTCAAAATCTGTCATCTTAGCTTTCCAGTCTCTGGCTTCTATCTTCTTGACCCATCTTGTGGCTCTCCATTTTGTATTGATCTTTTCTCCCTCCCAGGCAGCCTGGACATACTTTTGACAGCACTATGTGGGAACTTGAGCAAGAAGTCTGTAAGTTGCATACATTTAAATGGCATGGCCTGCCCCCTCACACCACTGCATGGGCCATCAACAAAACCCCTGTTCTGATCAATAACATCCACAATAGCTGCCAGCTTGCCAGCACGTAGCCCCAAGGAAATGCAGGCCACCAGCCAGTTTCCACATAGCATTTGAATACCATGTTGGCGGCACCGAACAAGAGGGAAGAGCTCAGAAGTTTTTTAAGGATGTAGCAGTCACTGAATTTTTCATGCAGAATTATCACTCAAGTTCTTGAGTGTGTTTTGTGCTTCAGTCACCAAGCGTTTTAGAGCATAGCCTAGTGGTTGACATATTCTTCAGGAACACCCGCAATGTCAGGACAGGAACACAGGCACACGGGAAAAGTCACTCAAGGAACCAAACCTCCCATAGTAGGACTGCTGTGCTACAGTGAGGTTTCACTTGGCTCTTCTATAGATATGTTAAGTGCTGCAGTTACAGTATAAAGACAGTTTCAGGTATCGCTCTGCTTTTATAAGCTGTCTACAGATGTCCTCAGAGGAAAGTCTGTTGCACTTACAGGTAGCTGCCTACCTTGCTGCTCTTGCCTTTCCTGGTTATCTGTACCTGGCTTTTGCTTCAATCACCAGAGTTCCAAATAGGCTTGCAAGTAGATTATGTGGGAGATCTGTCCACACATGCTATTTGCTAACACTCTTATCTCCCATCTCTTAGACTCTTCCTGGATGTGCTTCATACTTGGAATGTACCCTCTCTTCACTTCTACGTCTTTCATAGTCCATGGTTTCCATCATAATAACTCAGCTCAAGCACAGCCTTTCTTGATTCCCCCAGCTGCCCTGTGTACTCCATCCCCAAACCACCTTGTATTCATTTTGTAAATATTCTGTGTATATTGTTCTCTCTCATGTTAAAAAGTAAGCTCCTTGAGGCAAAACCAGTTTGAATTTGTTTTTGTATTCCCCAGTGCTGGATATGAAGAAGCCACTTAATCAATGCCCGTTGACTGATTTCTTAGAAGTTCTGATATGCAAGTTATTTGAGGATAGTCAGGGCTCCCAGCGGTGCAATGGTGGTAAGTCCTTGGTGTTCAAACACCATTTTGATCATTTGTAGGTTTTACTACAAGAGGAGACTTGAGGGGGAAGACACTAGGACCCAGATGGGGTTCCTGACCTGTATACAGAAATCCAGGCAGACTATCCATATCAGTGCATGAGAGAGAGAGAGGAGCAGGTTGACTTCAGAGTGCCAGAATGGCTGATGCAGACATTGTATTCTGAGTCACTATTCCTGTCCATCTACCTGCCTTTCCAACTCCAATGACATGTGAGAAATGTACTTCTATAAAGAAGAGATATACCTGTACCCTTACAACTGAATTCATGAACCTCTGAAAGATTCAATGGCATTGAATAACCTAGTATTCCTACAGGCCCTATTAGCCCTGGAAAACCAATTTCCTTTTGTCCCTTCTGTCTGTTTTGTGAATGGTTATTTCCTCCTCATTTGTTGAATGAGATTATGCCAAATTCCTTGTTGAAGGAAATGAACTTCTATGGGCCTCAGTTTCCTCAGCTATAAAATGAGGAGGTTGGATTCAAAAACACTTCTAAGGTTCCTTCAAGCTCAAAGTCCTTCTTTTTCTTCTAGATAGTCTGTTTGGGTGTTCTCTCAGTAGAATATGACCTTTCCTGAGACACAGGCCTTCAGAATTATGTATCACTAGGCAATATATTTTTATTTGGATATGGTGGGCTTAATCTCCTACGTTACTGGTCCAGACCGAAATGGGCTCTCATTGTTTTGGCTACCCATTGGTTAGAATGATTCTTTGGGGGTATTTTCTCTCTCTGGCTCAGAACCCCCAAATCTCAGATTTGAAAGAGCTTTTGGAGGCAGCAGCATGTAATAGAGCAGTAGACATTGAGTCAGGAAGACCTGTGTTCAAATCCTGCTTTAAACATTTATTGGCTGTGTGATCCTGGGCAAGTCGCTTAAACTTTCTATGTTTTAGTTTCCTCACCTGTAAAATGAGGAGACTGGCTTCTGTGACCTCTAAGGTCCTTTCCAAATCTAGCTTTATGACTCATACCTATACAGGAATCTGCTTTATAGCATACTGAACATATGGACACTCAACTTCTCTAATGAGAGGACATCTATGATCTCCTGAGGTAACCCATTCCACTTTGGAACTGCCCTGATTGTTAGAATATTTCCCCCCTCAAACTTAAATTTGCCTCTCTTTATGACTTGGCCGTGTGGGGCCAAGCGGAGCAAATCAAGTTCTTCTATATGGTGGTTCATAAAATCCCAGAAACAATTATGCCTGGCCCCAGAAAACCTGGCATCTCAGTCTCTAAGGTTAGAAGTAAGTATGTTGTGGGTTGGGATTTGAAGAGTAGTAGAGGAGTAGTATGTTTCTTTGATCTGTGGTGACTTGCAGGCTGGCCTGTGGGTGGGTTTCCTTTCTTAGTGTAACTCTGTCCAGCAGTGGAGATGAACCAGGCATAATACTGCCTCAAGAATATAAGTACCCATTAGGTTCCTGGTAGGCAGACTAACAGAGGTCTATCTTAAATTCAACTGCAACCAAAGGTAAGACAGAATAGGAGATAAGCATAATTTGCCATCTAAACAAGGGTAGGTTGGTACCTATGACCACTAGGACTCATTTATTGTACATGGGCATAGTCGAACCCTCCAAAAATAGAGCCATCAAGGCAGAGCTGTTCTATGCAAAGCCCTAATTTAGGATTGTGGAAGCAGCTGGTTAGCAACCTGTTCATTAGCAAAATGTTAGCAATATCCTAGAGTTTCCAAAGCCACACTCTGCATTATTGAAAGGCGTGATTTTCTGTGAAATAGTAGGTAGCCCTGGAGGCAACTGGTTCCACTAGGAAGAACACTACCTTGAGCAACTTGCTTTGGACCAGAAATCCCTGGGAGGTCTCTAGCATCCCTGGAGTTCTCTGGAACCAGAATTTTGTTTTCTTTATAGTAACAAGGGCTTCTCTTCAACACAACCAATTCTTCCAAGGTCAGTGCCAATTGTCATTGTGGGCTTGCAGGCTCTGAAGTCCCTCACATGGGATTAATGTAACCCATGCACTTTTTCATTATGGAGTTAGACAATATCTTTGTACCCTATATGGAGGTGGGGGAAGGGCTGAAATCCAAGGAATTGAGAAAGAATCAGGAAGTCCCTAATGGGAGCAGAGATTCTTCACTTGGGAGGTTAGTATCAGATTAGGAGGCAAGTCAAAGGGTTTGCTAGCAAATTGACTGTCTTAATCCATCTCCCCCAAAGCTTTGGCCTTTTAACATGTCCATGTGGTCACAGGCATATAACACATCCCTTCAGTAAGGTCTTCCATTCAGATAGGACTCTTCATATGCCTGCTCTTTACTAAACCTCCCCCAAATTAGTGTCTGAACATGGAACAGGGGTAATAATACAGATTGTGAAGATAAATAAACAGACTTTCCAGTTAATATAACAAATATTCATAATCTTTTATGTGTTATGTATCTCTTTGGTGATCTGATGCAGTCTTTGAAGGGTATGTTAGCCAGCTCATACTGGATAGAGAGCTGATGGTTAAATTTCCAATGTGAGCATTTATAGCTAGAAAATCAGGAAATTCTACAAATCAGGGCTTGATTTATTGTTTTGTCGATTGTCTAGACTTAAGAAAGTGATGAGAAAATGTTAATAATGGAGATTAAACTTAAAAGAGTGTATGGAAGGCAATTTTTTTTCTAGAGATGGTTTTAAATAAGTCTGGTGTCCTTAGGGGCCCTGACCCCACATGAGTGGGGCCTTTTATGACCCTAGGTAACCAGGAACCCAGGTTAACACAACCAATGGCCACAAGGAAGCTGTGTCAAGGGAGGTATAGCTTAAGTCCCATCCTCCAGCCAATTAAGTCCTAACTGTTGCATTTTACTACCCCAAGTTGGGTTTCCATTCAGAAGAATGTTTTTAAGTACATAAAATAAAATAGGATCGCAGAAGAAACCAATTATATTTAAATGTAGTGATCAAAATATTAAAAAAAATCTTTATGGACTAAGGTTAAGAACTCTTGGTATAGAACCATAGTCTCAGAAGTATGCAAGGCTAGAGATATGGGAAGACTATTGCATACAAGCGGCACCCAGGGAATGTCGGTGAGAAGTAAAATAACCATCCATTGTATTACTGAGAACTTACAAGGAGAAATCAAGCTCAGCAGCCCCAATATGTCTCTGGAATTTTATACTTGCTGCTTTCTGCTCTCGGTGCAGAGCTCTCTCAAGACACCTGACTCTTTCCTCTGACACCAAGTGGCAAGTCATTACAAATAATGAGTGAACTCATTGCCAAATGTCTTGGCCTGTCTGCCAGCTTTTGTGTATTCAGGAAGACCCAGAAGACAGTTTATCCCTCATGGTTTTTAAATATATCTGCTGTTTTCAAGGAAATAAGATTGATAAACATCAGATTCATTTACACTTCAATAATTAACATCTCAGTTTATAATAGCTGTTAGATATTTAGATAGCCCTTTGAAGCATTTTGAAAAGCCTATTAAAACCTTTATTTCCATGAACTAGAAAGGTACTTTGCCAACTCAAGCATAAACAATTCTGACATTGGCTTGAAACTCTCAATGCAAATATGTCAAATGTTGAAGACATGGACCCGTGTTCTTGTTGCCAATCATTTTAAAATTCCCAACCAGCATCTCAATATACTTCCTTTAACATAGAATAGAAATCATGTGCATGCATGTTCTTCATATATAAACCTAGGGTAAGTCCTAATAATAAGTGCCCACATTTTTATAGCCCTTTACAATTTATAAAGCCTTTTTTCTTCATAACAACCTTGTGGTAGTTAGTTCAAATGCTTTCTTGTTCTCTTCCACTTAATACCTGATTATTTGAGTATTAAAGTCCCCAAATTGAATGCTGTATCTCAAAGCATGAAAGTAATAGACATATATGAGGGTCATCTTTGGAAAGGAGGCAGGATAATTATTCCTTTGAGATAGAAGGGAAGAAGAGCATGGGTAAAGATGCAGAAGATATGGAAGGTATCTGTTCCATATGGAAGATGTGGAAGATATCCCTTTCCTCCCTTCCGTATGGAAGGGAGGGGAGTCGAAGAAGCATTCCTCCTAGGGGTGAGCTTTCTTTTTTCATTAAAATAGGAAGTAAGGTCATCTGCAAACAATGAGGGAAGGAGGCTCAGAGTAGAAGATTGATGAACAAATAAAACATGGAATAGCCTCATGCGGGGTTCAAATCCTAGCTTTCCTATTTTCTATCTATGTGACTTTTGATAAGTAAACTCTCTGGGCTTCAGTTTTCTCATGTGCAAAATGAGAAGGTTGGAGTTCCCTCCTAACTGTAAAATAACCGTTCTATGATCCCTTCATCCTTGGTCTTAGGATTCCAAATCCAAGGTGCATATTACAATGCAGCCAGCTTTTATAACAGTTTTCTAACATGTACTATAAAATGAGGGTATAGCCTTAATTGAATAAGATCAGTTCTTATTTAGTTTTAAAAGTTGGATTAACTTGAAAGGGACTTTTATCAGGGACTCAACCTGGGCTCTATGAACCTGTTTAAAATTTTTTATAACTTTTTCAATATAATTGGGTTCACTGCATATTTTACTGTATACATTTAAAAATAATATTCTGAAAAGGACTACATAGGCTTTACCAGATTTCCAAAGAGGTCTCTGATACAAAAAAGTTTAAGAACTCCTGGTGTATGTGATAGCATCCCCTCTCCCCCAATTAAAAGGAAAGGTAGGAAAATGAAAGCTATTGCCTTGCCTAATTGCAACAATAATCACTATCATGCTTCTTGATTTAAAGTAACCAGAATTGGGATTTTAAATATTTAGCGTGGTGCTGGTGACTCCTAGAAACCTGTGCTGTGGAATATGCAGAAATGCTGACTCTCTATTTAGGAAATTGCATTGCACCCTGGATCCAGCACAGATAACAAATAGCTTCATATCTGTCAAACTCTCTTAGTCTGTTAAAATGAGACCTGAGCTTAACAACTCTTGACTAGATTGTGTAGTCTATATTAATGCAAATGCCACATTCTTGATTCAGGGATACTGTGGGAAGCGTGGGATTACATGGGACATTCTACGGTTTATGATACTTGATGCTGAAATTGTAAAAGTAATGGTGTGACAGTTTCATCTCATTCACAACTTGCAAGATGAATGCAGATCATATATCATGGAAATACTTTTGGTGAAAAGTAATAATTTTGAAATATACCACCTAGAATGACCTTTAGAGGAAATTAATCTCCATTCTTCTCACATAAACTTGTTGAAATAGATATTTTCAGCTCAGATAATGTCTAAAAGTGAAAAATGTTGGTAAAACCAGTATTAAACATAGCTAATGAGTTCTGTTACCAACATCACTAGTTATTGTGGTTTTTTGCTAGGACTTAAAGAGACTTTACAGCAAAACTAGTTAATGCTGAAAGCAGTAAGACTTTTTATTTGGTGTATTTAAGGAAAACCACATGGTTTAGTTGGAGATACCCCAAGGAGCAGGGAAAGAGAGGCAGGGGCAATAAGGATAAGGGCACTGGGGCTATGAAGTAGAGAGGAATTCAGAAAAGAGTAACTGTCATACAGAGAGAGATTTAACAAACTTTGTCACTTCTCACAAGAAGAGGAGGAGAATGAGGAGGAAAGCTGCTAGTAGGTAGTATTCAGCCTCCATGCCCAAAGTGGGTAGCAGGGAGTATCTGTGCTTAGTTTGAAGACCCCGAACTCTCAAGGCTAAAACATATAGAGCTTTATACAGTCAGAATAAAACCAATAGACTTCCCTGTTATCTATAGGATTAGTAAAGTGAGGATATTTTCTAAATTTCCTAATAGAGAATCTAGAATAAGGGGCAGAGACAGAGGCAATTTAACACTAATCATCAAAAGGCTGGGTTTGTTAGCCTTGGCATCATGTAGGGGAGGAGATAGAAGGGCCATACTAGGCAAAATGATTTTCACCAACTGATAGGCACTATCTGTCCACTAAACTCGGGCAATCTACAGTCCCTCACATTAGACTGGTAGTAATACCTTGAAATCAGGATGGAGAAAGGCAGGAAAAACATACAGCAAAGAATGCCACCAGAGAGTCTTGGGTACCACGGCCTTTGGGACATGGCAGAAGAAAGTGATAGATAGTTCTTGTCAGACCCCATCTGTTATGCATTTGGAGTTATGCTTTTGATCTTTGCAACTATTATATAAGACAATGTATACAAAAGAAATTTGTAAACTGCTATTTAAATATCAGCTGTTATTATTAATGATGAGAAATTCAGGTGTAGCAACCTCCCTTCAATGCAGCTTGCAGGGGAGATTACTTCAGAGAAGTCTTATGCCAGGTTCAAGGTCCAAACAAAACCATCACTCACAAGTCCCCATCAATGTGTTTTCTTTTAATAATTTATCAGAGAACACAATTATTTTAAAGTTAAAAATGAGAAAAGAAAAAAGAAAAAGATGAAAAACAAACTTAAACCTGGCACCCAAGCCTCCACAAGTGCACATACTGTTAGTGGGAAGAACAACCACACAAAGGGAACACACTTAGGGGCACAGAGAGGCAATATATGTGGCCAGAGCACACAATTGACCCCTCTAATACTACAGGGCTACACATGTCTTCCTTTGATATCATGATGCTTCTCTTACCAGGTTAGCTTCTCACTGATGTTCACTGGTTAAGTTGTGGTAGCTGGATGCTTCTCTGCCAGACATATTATCTACTGTATGCTGTTAAGCATAGTTTCAGTGGGACTGAGATGGTGTAATTTTATCTTCTTCTAGCTTCTGGCTTCAGCTAACGTCCTTGATTAGACTTTATGAAAAGAGTAGCTCTGCCATACTTTTTCAGCTCAAAGCCCTGAGAATTTTTATTGCTCACTTAGAAAAGCATTAGCCTTTATCTCAGCCATAAGACCAGCAAAAATGCCCCCTAAATAAACACCTCTGCTTTTTTTAAAAAGAGATTAACCTTTCTTTTTCTTTCCAACATCTTGATAAGAAGACTAGATCTGCCATTTCCAACCTAGGTTTCTTTATTTCAGAAGACAGGTTCATTTGTACACACAATAGGGGCAGATTCCCTTAGACTTAATCTTTTCATTGAATTCAATTTTGCGATCAGGGCATGGATCTTTCTCAGAAAACTCTAGCAGCTAGAGTGTAGCTTATGATGTACATTCCCATTACTTTACAATTTTAATGGACTACATCTGATCATTATGGTTGTGAGAGTTTATTTTCCCAGACACTGTCAAAAGAGTTCTGAGGTTTGGGGTTCCCTCCTTTCTTAACTCTAAAATGTCCTTTTTCTTTTGTGTAAGTGAATGGGGAAGGGAAGGACACAGAGACAAATCTAAGTCCATGGAGTAAGGTCATTGACTCTTCTACCTGCCTAACTACACTCTCAGGGATTGCAGATTACTCCAGCTTAGGCGATAGATACTACCTATCACTACATATGTGGGCAGCACAGTTAAAATGGCTTTGAGGTCACTCTTACATAAGTTACCAGTGGTCGGTGACAGCCAGGAAGATATTCTGCAGGCAATGGAATCTTGTGATCAGAATCTGGTGACTTCTGCTGTAACAATATTCTGCCTAAATACATTTCATAAAGCTCATGGAAAATGTAATTTCAGTTTCATGACTAGAGATTTTTAAAAAAACAGTCTAGATGAACTGTATGCTCTAAGAAATGAAAGTCTTACCATGCAATGATTAATTAACCAATCAATACACTTTTATTAAATGTCTACTGTGTGCTAGGCACTGTTAAAACACTGGGGAGACAAAAAGAGGTGAAAGACAGTCCCTTCCCTCAAGGAGCCTACCATCTAATGGCGGAGGCAGCATTCAAACAGATATATATCTATATCTATATCTCTACATATATCTATATCTATATATATACAAAGTAAGGTAAGAAGATAAATAGGAAATAATTAACAGATGAAAAGCACTGGAATTAAGAGAGATTAGGGAAGATTTCCTGCAGAAGATAGGCTTTTGGTTGGAACTTAAAGGAAGCAAGGGAAGTCAGTAGTCAGAGCAGAGGAAGGAGAAAAATGTTAAATGAATTTCAATATAGATCCCACTGAGGAAGGAAAGCGGGAGGTGTCTAGAGAAAACAACATGGCTCTTCAAGAATAGCTCCTTGATGAGTTTAGATTTGAAAAGTAGATGCATGCACTATGCAAGAAGGGAACCATAACCAAGGATGAAAATAGGTAAGTGTCACAGACCTAAGAAATACTAAAACTCTGAATAAACTAGAGCTTGTGAAAAATGCTAAAAAATGAAATGGATAGTTTATGAATACTTATCATGGAAAATAACAATCATGAGAAGTCAACCTTGGGTTCACTAAGAACAATTCATCGCATCAGAGGATCACAGATTTATAACTGGAAAGAACTTTAGAGGTAATTTACTCTACATCCTTTATTTTCCAGTTAAGGAAATTGAGTCCCACAGAGGTTAACCCAACTAATTTCATTTCTTTCAAAAAAAATTGATACAATCTTTCATAATATCTATGCAGAGGAGGATAGAGTCATGCACAGAGTAGGTGCTTAATATGCTTATTGAATTGAAGTGTATCTAAAGTGTATTGACTAATGGACCAAATAAATTGAAAGGGAGTTTTCTGGTGAAATGACATAGGACTTAGCTGTTGGGACAGACCTGTTCAACTTTTAAATTAATGACTGGGATGAAGACATAGAAAGCATTCTCTACAAATTTGCCTACGATACAATGTCAGAAGGGATACTCAGTATGTTGGATGATGGAATCTGAAACCAAAAAGATCTCAACAGACTGAAATAATTGAATTAATAGGATTTAAATTTAATAACAGTAAGTATAAAGTCTTGTCCTCGGGTTCAAAAAATCAATTGTAAAATTACAACTGTTCATGTGACAAAGTAGTTCTCTGCATGTGAAAAAGACTTTTAGTTTACTATAAGTCCAGTGCTATCCATATGATGTCTGACAAAAGAAATAAAAAAGAGCTAATGAATCTTAGGCATTGCAAATAGAAATAGTGTCTGGAAAAAGGTAGCTAATAGCCCTACAGTGCTCTCTGCTGGTTAGATTACCTCTGGAGTGCTTTGCTCTTTTCTGGCTATGGTATATTTTAAGAGGTAAATTAGCATACTGGAGGATAGCCAGACCAAGATGTTTAAGGGGATTGAAACCATGTCATAGGAAGAGTAGTTTAAGAAATTGAGTATTTTTAGTCATGAAAAGAGCACCTTTAATAGGAGGAATATGTTAACTATTTTCAAATACTTCAAGAGCTGTTAGATGAAAGGGAAATTAGAGTTTTTCTTTATGACTCCAAAAGATGGAACTAAAACCAATAGATGGATGCTATGCAGATTGGGCTTAGCATGAAGAATTTGGCGTATTTTTCAAAGCTGTTCGAAAATAGAATGGACTGCCTCGTGGGTCACTTAAACAGTTATCATTGGAAATGCTCAGAAAAAAATTAATATTGATGTGGCAATTCTTAGAATGGGATGTTGGAGTTGGTTACCTTTAAGATCCTTTATGAACTCTAAGATTACATGAACTTTAATTTTTTCTATCAAATTTAAATATCCTAAATATTTCATTTTCCGCCCTTGTTTATAGTTCTGTTCTTTCCTATGCAGATGCTGTGCTCCTTACATATTTAGAGAAAGGAGTAGGTATGTATTTATCTATTTTTGTCTTTTTTTCAAATGAGATAATATTTGTAAAGTGCTTAGCGCTGTACCTGGCCTATAGTGGGCACTTAATAAATGCTCATTTGTTTTCCTCCCCCTTTCATGAACTCCCATTGTCCTCTTGTTCTTCTGTGAAAGCTGCAGTGGTAGGCTCAGTGTTGAATGGGCTTCTCAGTGACCTAGATGTTTTGTCCAAAATGATAAGAAAATATTTTGGGGGTAAAACCACTTAGGAGGCCATAGCACAGAAGGAGGAAGGAAGCGTTTTAATGAAAAAGCAGCCACAAAATAGATTTGCATTATCTTTAGCTAAAAACATGGTGTTTTGTGTATTTTTTGCCAATGGAATATTGTTAGTACAATTGAATTGTTTTTCAAACTAAAATGTGCAGTTAAATTCTTCTCAAAGTGGACCCTCCTCTTTGATAAACCTCCTATATACAAAACCCTGGCATCCTGGATTTAGAGTTAGGGTGATCTGGGTTCAAATCCTGCTTTAGATACTAGCTCTGTGACTGTGGGAGTCACCTAAAATTCCATTTCCTCCACTTTCTAAAATGATCCCATTTTACTATAAAATCACAACTGGAATTGTCTACCTGAAGGAGATAAGCATGATTCTGTGGTGCTTTCTTTTTTAATTAGTTTTCCTGCATGACTCTAACCTTGCCTTATTTATGTATCTGGAGTAGCTGTAGCCCTCAAGAGCTGTTGTCAGGCTCAAAAGAGAGAATACATATCAATGGTTTGGCAAACCTTTAAGTGCTATGGTTATAGTTATTCTGTAATAATGTCAGCTATTTTTCAGTAGTGGAAAGGATATGATACGGCCTTGGGAAGGGCAGGATGTTAACATGCACATATATTTCATTAGGAATATACTATTAATTCCTCTTGCTGTTCTCCAGAGTTCATCATTTTACAGAGCTGTGTCCAAGTCTTTGTGACCCCATTTGGGATTTTCCTGGCAGAGATATTGGAGTGGTCTACTGTTTCCTTCTCCGGCTTATTTTACAGATGAAGAACTGAAACAAATAGGGTTAAAGTGACTTGCCTAGCATCATACAGAGGTAGTAAATGTCTGAGGCCAAATTTGAACTCATAAAGACGAGTCTTTCTGACTCTGGGCCCTGCACTCTATGCATCGTTAAATGCTCCTTTAAAGTGAACATTCTGCTCAGTGATGGTTAGATATCACTCTCCTTAGCCTAGGTCAAAGTAAGGCAATGATGGAGCTGGTTGGTTTGGTGGCTCTGAGGGGTTGGTAAGGAGTAGAAGGTGGCGAAGGGGCAGACAAGCTTCTTTTTCCTACTTGACTGGCCAAAGATACAAGATTGGCTGATGTGAAGGGCAGGGGGATGGGAGTTCATATTTATCATTATTCTTTTGCCAGGCACCATTTAGAGAGTGTATTCTTAAGCCACCAACCACTGAAATGTATTCACAGTGACTTTCTATCTATGCATATTTTTTCACATGGAGTATCTCCCATTATTATGTAAGCTCCCTTAGGGCAGGAACTGTTTTTGCACTTACTGCACTTTTGCACACACTGACCCCAGCTTTTTGTATCTATCCACTGTGTATACAGTACCTGGCACATAGTAAGCTCTTAAATAAATGCTTGTCGATTGTTGACTTATTAAACAACCTCTAGTTCTGCTGTGAAGGCTATAGTGATGGGTTCAGTGTTGAACAGGTTGCTGAGTAACATAGATGGTTTGTCCAAAAATGATAATAAAGTATTCTAGAGGTTAGAGCAATTAGCAAGCCATAGTGCAGAAAGAAGAAAGAAGCATTTTAGTAAAAATGTCAACCTCAAAGTTGATTTTACCTTATCTTTAGCTAAATACACAGTGTTTCATGAATATTTTCTTTTTTGCCAATGGAATATTGTTAGCACAGTTGAGTTGTTTTATAGACTAAAATGCCCAGTTAAATTCTTCTCAAAGTGGGCCCTCCTGTTTGAGGAACCTTCCATGTGGGAAGCCTTCATGGAGGCCCCCAAAATGAGCAGCCACTATATGCAGATTCTATTTTAAGGCATTCAGTGAGTTGGATCATTTCCATCTAATATTTTATATATAGGGCATGGACTAGACAGCCTGCTCATTAGGCTCATGTCTAACAGTGGTTTTCAAAGTGTAGTCTGGGGACTCCTGGTGGTCAGCCAGGGTCATCTGGCTGGTCCATGGCATCTCTTGCAGTATTAATATTTGTGTCTGGCAAGGATGAATATTTACATGTTCTGTGTCTGGCCCGAATGAATAATTTATACATGGTCATTAACAGAAAGCCCCATATCTTGTTAGAAGCAGTCCCATTTATCCCAGTAATTCTGATTCTGAATTTTTTTTAATTGCTATTTTTTAAGGGGAAGAGGTTAGGTAACACCCTGAACCTTTTGTCTGCTCCAAATATTCTGCTGACTGAAACATTTTTAGAACCATTTATATTTGGTACAAAGAGCTTTGAAGGAGAAGTTTGTGGTTTCAAAAGGCAGGTGTAAAACAGGCTGAGGCCTAGTGCATACTATTCTGGAAATGTGCAGTGCTCAATAAACAATGAAAGCTTCTTATTACCAAAATTGTTCCCCTCTCCCACCCTACCTAGATTCTGCTTCCTGTTTATTTCCATTACTGACATCTCACCATGTCCAAAATCGTAATTTTATTTTACCTTTGTTACTTTTTAAAGTTGGTTTATCCTTGATGACTTTTTTTGGCATTTTATTTTCAAATTGATTGATTGGTTTACATTTTGTTTTGATACAACATTTCCCAACAAAAACTCAAATGAATGTTGCTACAAATCAAATTCTCCAAAAATGATTTGTTATTTGTTAACAGAATAGGCAGAATGTGTTATTTAATATTGATAGTAAGGGCGGCAAATCACTGTACTTGAACAAAGTTTGATGACCTCTTCATGCTTACTTTATCTGCACTGTTGTGTGGTTGCTTTACATATTGTTCTTTGGGCTCTGGTTTCTCCTACAAATCATGGGGTAATATATTTGTGAAAAGGTGCACCCTTTACTTGGCCTTTTCCCCACCATTAGGTACACATTTCTCTTTAATCATTTTTGTTATCATAAATAAAGCTGCTAGGAATATTCGTAGATATATGGATACCTTCTTGCTATCAGTAAACTTCTTGGGATTTGGTCTCAGTAGTGGAATTTCTAGATCAGATGGTATGAATCATAGAGTCACTTTTCTTTTTTTTTCTGTTTCTTAAATTAATTAATTTTTTTTTCATTTACAACACTCAGTTTCACAAATTTTTGAGTTCCAAATTTTCTCCTCCTCCTTCTCCTTCCCCTGCCCCCTGCCAAGACGGCATGTAATCTGATAGAGGTTCTACATATACCTTCACATTAAACTCATTTTCCTAATCATCAAGTTGTAAAGAAGAATCATAACCAATGAAATATACTATGAGAAAGATGTAGCAAAACCAAAAATAAAATAAAATAAAAAAGAAAAAGAAGAGAGAGCAAATAGTTTGCTTCAATCTTCCTTCAGATTCTGTAATTCTTTCTCTGGATATAGATAGCCTTTTCCATCATGAGTCTTTTGGAGCTGTCTTAGAACCTTGCATTGTTGAGAAGAGCCAAGTCTATCAAAGTTAGTCATCACAGAAGCAACATGTCTGTGGTTGTGTATGATGTTCTCCTGGTTCTGCTCCCTTCACTCATTATCAGATCATATAAGACTCTCCAGGATCTTATGAAATCTATCTGCTTCTCATTTCTTATAGAATAATAGTATTCCATTTCATTCACATACCACAACTTGTTAAGCCATTTTCCAATTGATGGACGTTCCCTTGATTTCCAGTTCTTTGCCATGACAAAAGAAGCTGCTATAAATATTTTTGTACATATGGGTCCTTTTCCCCCTTGTATGGTCTCTTGGGGATACAGCCCTAGAAGTGGTATTGCTGGGTCAAAGGGTATGCACATTTTTATAGCTGTTTGGGCATAGTTCCAAATTGCTTTTCCAAAGAGTTGCATAGGGAGAGAGAGAGTTGGATAGTCACAACTCCACCAACAATTCAATAGTGTTCCAATTTTCCTACATCTTCTCCAGCATTTATCATTTTCCTGTTTTGACATGTTAGCCAATCTGACAGGAGAGATGTACCTGAGAGTTGTTTTGATTTGTATTTCTCCAATCAATAGCGATTTAGAGCATTTTTTTCGTTTGACTATAGATAGCTTTAATTTCTTCTTCTGAAAACTGCCTGTTCATATCCTTTGACCCATTTATCAGTTGGGGGATGACTTGTGTTCTTATAAATTTGACTCAGTTCCCTGTATATTTTAGAGATGAGGCCTTTCTCAGAGACAATGGTTGTAAAAATTCTTTCCCAATTCTCTGCTTCCCTCCTAATCTTGGTTGTATTTGCTTTGTTAGTGCAAAAACTTTTCAATTTAATGTAATCAAAATTATCCATTTTGCTTTTTGTAATGCTTTCTATCTCTTTAGTCACAAATTCTTCCCTTCTCCATAAGTCTGACAGGTAAACTATTCCCTTCTCTTCCAAATTGCTCATAGTATCAGGCTTTATATCTAAATCGTGAACCCATTTTGATTTTATTTTGCTATATAGAGTAAGATATTGGTCCATGCCCAATTTCTGCCATACTATTTTCCAGTTTTCCTGGCAGTTTTTATGAAATATTGAATTCTTATCCCAAAAGCTGGACTCTTTGGCTTTATCAAAGAGTAGATTACTATATTCATTGAGAGTCACTTTTCTTATATAATTCCAAATTGTTTTCCAGTGTAGTTGAATCTATTTATTGCTCCATCAGCACCACATTTGTGTTCCTGTCTTCCCAATACCCCTCCAACAAGTTCTTCTTGATGAGATTTTAAGAGCTACACATTTACAAATTGTCTCTTAGGATGTGTTCCTCTTGCAGATAGCTTTTATCATCCATTCTGTGTTGATTCTCATTAGCTTCACTTTCAAAAGATAATATTGTCTGACTTGCCCCCCCAAATCTGCTGGTGAATGGTATTTGGGTTTTAAAGTCTCCTTTGCCCTGACGATAGCAGTTTGTGACAGATGACACAAATTGGTGGGTAATTTTTCTTTGCCCATAAGGGATGAATGAACATTGTCACAGGCAAGAAAGGATGAATCCATGTTGTTATCTATCTCTAGCACTTTACAAACATGCAACCATCACCAAAATGGAAAGATCTATTTTCAGAACTTGAATATTCTCCTTTCTTTTTCTTCTAGTTTCACATGTGCTGAGTAACTAAACACTCTCTGAAACAGAGGGAATGTTTTTCCCCAAAGGAAGCCTAGATGGAAAAATATTAGAAGTAACTTCGTGACATCACTCTAGGCAGTCTTTCACAGGGTTCACCTCAAGGGGAACTGAGAGAAAACCTAAACTTGTGAAAAGAGGCATGTGACATCTCTTTGAGATGGGGTTTCAGCACCTAAGGGAAACTAATTGCTAGAAAACTTAAGCAGAAAAACATAACTCAAGATAAATAGTTACTAATACAAGTAAACTACTCACTTCCATGCCTTTATTTGACTGTGTTACCATGGCTGAAAAAAGATGTACTTAGATTCAATCAAGGTTGACCTTTAATGTTTTAGGAACCTGTGTTGGTAAGCAAAATGGGCTCCTTAGCACTTAGTTCAACAAGTGCCCTTGAAGAGTTTGGCTTTTGTTTGCTTTGAGTAATTCAGTGTATTTCATTGAGTCTTACGAAGTGCTAAGCCCCAAGCCCAAACCCCTATTAGGTGTAAAACCTATGTGGGTGTGGATTGGCAGCTAAGGTGGGGCCCAAGGTGGGGCTAACTCCAGGGAGGGCCTAGTTTACATGTCTGGGACAACAGA
>CM053622.1:692254405-692283043 GCA_028646595.1 Phalanger gymnotis | reverse complement strand
GGTCTGTCTGTTGATGTTTGTAATTTGTTTGCAATTTGCTCTGAAGTTCAGTGTGCTGGTCTCTTTCCCTGAACTAAGTGAATGATATTTGTATGCTGAATTAAAGTAAGCTTGTCAACCCCTTCACCTTGCTTTCCTTAGTTAAGCAGATCAAAAGAACCTGTGCTGTTGGCAGCTTTTGGGGTGCTGGCTGGTGGGTGGATCTTACACCCCCAAAGAAGCTGCTAGCTGGCTTGTTGAAACAATGAATCACCAATTCCCCTTTTCTTCCTCTCCCAAATGTTTTGGGGTTGTTACACAGAGTCTAAAGGAAGGAAGCTCATTTTCCTTACATATCGTCAACTCATCAACCTAATTTCATGAAGTACAAGACCCTCTGTTACTAGCACCATGTTCCACTATTTACTACTACGTATTTTTTTTTTGCAAATGTTAGTTTTTTCTTGCTTTATTCTGCTTTAGATATTACTTAAAGAGTATTGCACTTCATCTTCATTTCAACTGGAGACTACTCTTTTAGGATACCAGGCCAACTAAGTCATACCATGAACATTGAGACCAAGTTGAATCAGCACCATTTTATAAATGCTTGTACAGAGTCGGTGAGGGCAGATGGCAGCAAGGATAGTCCTTGTTTTGACTTCATTACTTCTTGTTTCCTGGCTAGAGAAACCTTCTCCCTCTGGTTTTAAAATTGTGTCTAAATGTCACTCTTATCCAAGTGCCTATAGACTTTTATAGTAGATGGTAAAAATACGGATGCATGGAAAATTGTTACTAATCTAATTGAGTACTTGAATCCACGTCAGTTATGCGGTAAACATTTTGCTTTTGTCATAACATTTTGTCCTTTGATATAAATGCTTTTAACTTTTCATAAAGGAATTAATTTGTTTAAGTATCTTCATACAACTAATCATCACACACTGAGACTATACAAAATGTTTTCCAAAGCACTAAGGTCACTTCAGTTTAAACATGTTCAGCTAATGAGTCAAACTCATTTTTTAATAGTCATTTGTCATCCTTATTAGAATGAGCCTATATTCCTTTATAACTCAATACAAATTCCTTGCACATCAGGCCCAGAGCATAAAATTAAAATTGCATGAAACCTTGATCTCAGTCTTCATTAATCACTCCCAATGATTATACACAGGTGTCAGCCTCTAAAGAATAAAGGCAGCTGTTTTTTGACCCAGGGTAAAATGTTATGTATTTGCTATATACACTTGAAAGGGAGAGAAATGGTACTTTAAGAAGGTAATGTATACTTTATAAATAATGTCCTTTTTCATCATATGTGGATTGAAGCATTATGTGCAGATTTTACTGATGTACAGTTGTAATAAATATAATTTGATGGTGACTGCTATTCAAAGGATATATTCAAGTGCCTGTTAAAGAAAGAATGGGAAGTTTGACTAGTGCACTGGCCTTTGGAAATTACACATTTTTGATTGTTTAATGATCTTCATTTTTCTTTATTTGATATTAAACTGAATACTGTGGCTTACCTGAATGCAATAGGAGAAACAACTAAAGACTAAAGGCTGATAACTCCTATAATTTATAGGAAATACAAAGCAGTGCACTTATTATAAAGAACACCGGAGTCCCTCAAAAGTCATGTAAACAGATTATTGAAGACCAGGAAGTAAAGAATGATCAAGAACAGTAACCCATGCAGTATTCACACACATACTAGGCACGTTTGTAGGATTAAATGATTCTTCATTCCTTTGGCTGCCGTCAGTTTTTGAAGATGACCAGTGACATCACTGGGTGATGTCTTGACTTGTGAGTGCATTGAATTTAAGGGAGGCATAGTTGCACAAAGTCATCACCTCCACTCTCTCTCTTCCTGAGTCATTGAAGTCCAGTGGCAAGATGAGTCAAGACAACTGGCGATGCCTGGGATGCAGTGGATGACCTTTGCTTTTTCAAGCTCTAAGTGTTCCACAGTGCTTGCTTCAGCTGCCTTCATGGCCGTTGGAACAAATTGTTCTCATCCACCCATTCCACTAGAGGAAGTCTTCATATGCTCGGGGTGGATACTGCCCCCTCCCCGACTAACTAATGGGCCACAAAATATACAGTCATAGATTTAGAGTGAAAGAGACCTCAGAGGTCATCTACTCTCGTCCCCTCATTTTATAGATGAAGCAACTAAGACCCAGAGATGGCAAGTGATTTAAAGTTATACAAGCTTAGAATGACAGAAGTGGGATTTGAACCTCTTTCTTCTGACTCCAGAGCCAGTGTACAACACTGTCTTGGAATATAAATTTGGGTTGTTTTTTTCCATTGTACCAAATTGCCTTTTAACTTTATGTGTATCTGAACATAAGAACATAGAACAACAGTTATCCAGAGTTTTATTTTTAAGACAAAAATATACACCTGTATGTATATACATGTGGTTGTTGTTCAGTCATTTTTTCAGTCATGTCTGACTCTTTGTGACCCCATTTAGGATTTTCTTGGCAAAGATACTAGAGTAGTTTGCCATTTCCTTCTCCAGCTCATTTTACAGATAAAGAAACTAAGGACAATAGGTTTAAGTGATTTGCCCAGGGTAACACAATTAGTAAGTATCTAAGGCCAGATTTGAACTCACAAAGATGAGTCTCTCTGACTCCAGGCCTAGCATTCTACTCACTGTGCCACCTTACACCCTATGTGTGAGTGAGCACACACACACACACACACACACACACACACACACACACACACACACACACACACAGATATAAAAGAGCCTTTATATTTCCTTGTCCAAGAGTAAAGGAGCAGTACTCTTTGAGACATGGTTTGGACTACATATCCCATGATGCTTTCACATAGAAGAGACTCCCTTCTCTTCTCAGGAGTCCTTCTGAGGTACTGTGGAGAGGATCCATAGTTGAAAAACTAAGATGGTTTATCAAAAGAGGAAAGTGGAGGAAAAAGAGGGTGGCAAAAAGGTGGAGAGAGGCAAGGAGAAATATAGATGAATTGGATTCTAGCCAGGGGTCAGCCTCATTTTTGGGTTGACATGAAGTGATGACCATACAATTTTTAATGGCTTTTGTTGTCATATTATTTTAATTAAATTATCTATTTTCACTATTACCATGAGAGCCCATTTAACCAATAGGGAAATGGAGTCTTTTAAGGGAGGCAGCTCAGGGAGAATTGGGATCTCTTGAACAAGAAGTGAAGAGATTGAACCTGGGGCAGCTGTGGAGAGGGATATGACAGAAGAATTCAGGCTATAGTAGCAAAGTCATATGGAGGCACACTTTGAAATATTTTATTTATTTTGGAAGTTATTTTCACAGAATGCACCTGTTTCACCCCCCCGTCCCCGCCCAAACCAAAAAAATGAAAATGAAACCAAAAATGATTCAAAGTCTATATATACTTAGCCATTCTAATAAGAGAGTTTGGTTCTTTGAAAGGAAGCAAGCAATCCAGAAAAAAGAAAGAAAAAAGGAAGGAAAGAGGGAAGAAATAAAAAGAAAAGTAAGGAAGGAAGTGTTAATCAGTGTTAGTCTAATTATAAAATTTAAGAATGTCTTATAAAATCTTTAACATAATGACTATTCAAATGACATTTAAGTATACAATGTACCAGATATTATTCATATCACATTGAGGTTAGGTCTGTCTAGAAAGAACTTACATTCTTAAATCGATTAACAAGCACTTATTAAGCACCTACTTAATGTGAAATAAGCTATGCTAGGTACAGAGGCAAAAGTGAAACAATTTTTGCCTCAAGGAGCTTACATTCTATTGGGGGAGAAAAAATAGTGCCTTTAAATATATATAAAGTATTTTTGTGGAGGAAGCATTGGCATCTGGGCCAATGACCTCAGGTAGGATGTGACATTTGAACTGAGAATTGAAGAAAGCTAGAGATTCTAAGAGGTAGAGGTGAGGAGTAAGTAAGTAACAGGAAGGTGTGTGCTGGATCCAACTTGTATAAGATCTCAGAAACTAATTGTTGAGTTTTCAGGGCTTGATTTATTATTTTGTTGATGCAATGTTAATAAAAGTGTGCTGTTGGCATACCCTCCATCCCACCCCCCAAGACGATTGTTAAACATTTACCAACACACCAGGGAGAGTGGATTTCCTATTCATAAGCATAGAGACAGGAGGTGGAATATCATATGTGAAGAACAGCAAGAAAGCCGGTTTGTCTAGATCGTGGGAATGGCATGAGGAAGATTAACACAGCTAGAAAGATAGCTGGAGCTATATTGTGAAAGGCATTGAATATCAAATAGAGGAGATGGTATTTCATCTTAGACAGCTTAGAGAGTCACAGAACACAAAATTATCTAGAGAAGCATTTTTCATTTTACATCTTTTATTATTCATTTTTTTCATTAGAAAGACTTTTAATTATGCCTTTTTAAATAAATATCTTTGGGCTCTACAGAGAGGAGAGAGTTATGAAGAGTGAAGAGTAAGTAGGGAAAGGCGAAAAGAGAGACAAGGAAAGAAAAGTGAGATAGAAGGAGAAAAGGACATTGAAAAGGACCAAAAGACATTTTCACATAGTTCTTCCACTTGTAAAGTGACACATTTTAGGATTTATGAGAATAATTCACTAGGCCTGTGGAAAGAGGATTATTCTATTTTCCAAAGATTTAAAAAATATGATAAATTGCCCTCACCACTTTGGCACTTGTTTGTGACCTTAATCAGATCCCCCATAGAGATCACTGAAGTGATTGATGACATCTCATTGATCAGGCTTGGGAAGCATCCTGGGCCTGGGTTCTTGTTGACTCTTTCATGCTTCATCGCATATCAGTGATTAATCCTTAGCACTGGTGATGACTTGATTGGCGCAGACTATTGAGGGTCAGTGCCATAACTTTAAACTAAGCATGTAAAAGAAGACAGATCTGCTCCAAGTGGTCAGTCAAGATATTTGGAGAGAGAGGAGAGCAGAACTAAGCTTGGACATAGGACCCTGGGGAGGGTGAGGGAGGTCTGAGTAATCTACACTGTCTTATCATAGGTAATCATGCTAATAAAGTATAGAAGAGGTATATCAGAGCTTCTAACCTAGGTGGCCCCAAGAGAAGTGGAAGCCCCACAGATGGTGGTAGCTAGTCCCCAAACAGACAAGCACAAAGGCTTGTTTGCACATACTCTAAACGATATGGCCTTAGAATTGGCAGTAACCAGAGGCAGTGGTGGGGCAGCCAGAGGGCTTAGACCCAGCTGCCTGGAGGAAGGTAAAGAACTCTAGGAGCCCCCTTCTAGGGAGAGAGGGGAGTGCTTGGGCCCCGTCATAGAGAGATAGAAGTAAAAGTTTCTCAGTTAAATGGAAAGATGGCAGGTGCCAGAAGCAGTCATAAAATGGTGAGAGATCCTGGATGTAGTATACTCGAAAGAAGAGGAGCAAGAATGCAGAACCATGGCTAGAAGAGCCACAAGAGCCTAAGACACAGTTGGAAAGAACAAACTTTGTGCTCTCCTGTGACCATGAGTTATCTGGATGATATCGATATGGGTAGTAGGTTGATTTTGGCAACCCAAGTATGTTTCTCACGTAGGGAGACTCCAAACCTTAGGGTAGCATTATTAGATTGGCTGCCTGTATGGATTCCTGGCTCAAGGTGAGTCTTCTTGGAATAGGAGGGGCTTGATTCTCTAGCAGCTGCATTCATTCCACTTCCAGGGGAAGTCCAAACCACAAAATAATGCTGAGTTTAAAGGCCCTTGGTGGCTGGAGGTATGGGAAGGGGGGAGGGTAGATTTACATACAGAGAAAATGAGAACTGTTAAAATCACTTATGAATCCTTTTCACTTTTGTATTCTTCCCACGAGATGGAATAAAAGCTGTCTTGCATTTAATATTGTTAATGGCTGTTTGCACAGGATCTTGGATCATTTTACACACATAATAATCACAGCCGACATAAATGTAGTGCTTTGAATTTTACAGAATATTTATAGATTATCTCATTTCCTCCTCACGATAACTCTGAGAAAATGTTATAATTCTTCCCATTTTACGAATGAGGAGATTGAAGTTCACAGAGGTTATGTGACCACCTAAGGTCATCACACAGATAGTAAATGCCAAGCCAGAATGTGAGGGACAGTATCGGATGTATTGGATCCCGTTGTATTGGATCACCTACACCAAAGGCGTCAAATTCAAATAGAAACAGGGGCCACTAAAGTTGTACGTAAGGACCTTACAGACTGCATATTAACTTAATTTTAAAATATTATCTATATTTTATTGTTTTTATTTATTTTGTTAAATCTGGTTCAGGCTGTTCCTAAGAGTGTTGTAGGCTACGTGTTGGACACCTCTGACCTATACCAACTATCTGTATGGATAACTCTATGCCTTGAATTTTGCTTTTCTGTTTGTGTGTAGCTTAATAGAATTTAGCTTCCCTTGGCTCCTGTGGTCCCCTCCCAGAGAGAAGAAAATTCATGGCTGGCCAAAACCCAAGTCAACCTCATCTCGAATCTGGTGCTCTTTTCTGCTTTACCATGGTGTCTCTTTGCATCTGTATAGATGATTTAGATGTGAGCTATATTCTGAGACTCTCAGAAGAATTTCTGAGGGGGTATGAAAATGAGCTAAATTTTCAGTTGGGAAAAAATAATCAAGGAAATATGGTTTGGGGGCAGCTTTCCAAAACTGATCCTGGTCCAAGTGTGTGGGGTGGTGAGACCACCTGAGTACCCCAATAATTCACAGAGCCTTCTCAGGTAGGGACAGAAAAGGAATTAATTTTTATTTTACAAATCTCTCGAGATTTGGGCATCATCTCCACTAGGATGGACTAGTGGAAGGAGGCGAATCACAAAGGCAAAGCACCAACGTATATCCTATTGCAAAAGAATTCCCACCCACTACTATCTCTTCCTTCCATTGGCTGGGAGGTGGTATTAAAATCTAGGTGAGAAAAGCTAGACAAAGAACTGGGAAATCAAGTATAGCCAATCTGAAACATATCTCCTTATTTAGTAACTAGTTGCTGATGTGGCAATAATATGGCTAAGATAAAGAGGAGGGATGAGGAAAGAGGGAGGGGGCTTCCTGGAGCAGGGAATGAAAAACCTGTAGGCACTTATTGCCCCAGGCCTTGAATTCCTGAGAGTTAGAATCACATTCCTACAAGGTTAAATCCCAAGTGCATTCCATCCTCTCATTGCCCCTGCTTATTCCAGAAATAAAAAAAAGTAATTTTTATATTTTCTCTCATGTGAAGTCTTCACAGGAATTATCTCCCACTCACAAGGATCAATACCCAGGCTTTGTGGTTCTGGGTCACACGTTACATTAGTAATATGCAGCAGTTTCCTTGTGCCTCTCAATCAGTCTCTTTATTATCCTTTGGTTGATTCATGACATTAGGAAAATTCTTTGGAGATTTTGGTATTATGACTTTTAACCACACATCATTATTGAAAAATATTGATGTTAAAAAGTTGGTCTTTATTTCAAGAAAAGGCTTGGGATCATAAAAAACAAAACAAACAAAAACAACTATAGTCTTCCAAAGCAAGCCAGCCTTTTTTTCTTCCTCCTGTTAAATTCTGAGCCCAGTTTCTTATCTATCTATAGTGTCTCCAAGATTTTCTTTCTTTCTTTTCTTCCTCCTTCCCTTGGTTCCTTCCTTGATATGTATTTATACAGTAATACCTTGATATAGTTAGATACATCAATTGATAGATAGCTATGCTGATGCATCATGAGGTCAGCTTTGTGAGTTGTTTTTCCAATTAAATAGCATAAGTTTGCATAATAGGCATTCTTTATCTATTTGGTTTTTCCTCTGTAGAAAGTTTGGCTCAGCTTTTTTGAAAGTACTCATTTAACTAAAGAAGATTAAGCAAAAAGATCTTAGCTTCACAGCCATCTTCTGCCTTATCATCAATGCTAGGAAAAATTGAATCTCCCATTTTTCCTGACTGTGAAAGACAATGAAAGACAGAAGAAAGGAAGGAAATATAAGATAAGAAAGATAAGAAAGAAAAATAAACAGTCTAGATTTCTTCTCAGGATTTGAGAAAGCTCCTTTACTACTGCCCCTGCAAAAGATTCATGAATGTATACTCATAAATCTTCAGATGCTTTGAATTCAGCTCTAGGGAGTGGAGTAAAATTCAATTACATTTACTTGTGTGACCACAGTCATGATGTCATTAATGCAAAGGGCTAAAGAATAATTTCTGGCTATCATCCCTAGTTTTACTTTGTTTTCTCATCTCCTACTGCATTCAAAATTCCACTGACTTTATTTTCATCACTATAGAAAATGACTGAAGGCCCAGGGATGCTCCCATAGAGCAGTGGGGGCTCTGTGTAATGTTAGAGTGGGAAAGGAACCTTGAAGTTCATCTAGTCCAACTATCATTTTAAAGATAAGAAAACTGAAACCGAAGAAGTGAGATAATTGAGTACGATTTCTGTTTGATAAGGGTGATATTTTTGAAGCTTTATGAAAATATAAGAGGAAAAAAAACAATGATTTTTCTGAAGTTCTCCACCAGGATTTTACCTGGGCAGATATCTAGATACACCAGTCAGTAATATGTAATTTCCACTTCTCACTTTCACCTGCTATCACCAACACCACCCCTTCTCCTCCAAATAAGAAAATAAACGCAATTTAAAGGTATGTCCTTTCAAAAGCTGAAGATTCTCTCAGCTTTCTAAATGCAATTTAATACTGTGACATAAATATTGTTCTGTTTTATTTTTCTAATGGAAACTCTGTGGGAGGCACTTATGAATTGTGCTGTTGAATACCACAAAATATTTTGTGTTGAAAAAGTATATCTCTGCACAATCTTAAGTAAATACCCTCAAGGAAACTGCTTTGGGCCCAGATCATAGTTTGTAAAATATTACTCCGTACTCTGCATGGCTGTCACTAATTCATGACAGACAGAAAGAAGGACAAAACCAGGTTTGTAGTAAACTGTCACTTTCCAAAGGATATGGTAATAAGGTAACAGGAATAAGCTACCCAGATCATAAAGACAATGGAAAAGCTTTTGTGCAAATCAAAGGCTTGTAATCTTTCCAGCTTCCATAAAGTTCTACTCCAATGTCTCATTGAGGCATAAGTTTTGACCTTGGATTTTTGAAGGCCACACCAGGACCACAAACTTTGTTAAGATCTACCATAAAAGGAAAGACTTTTGCTACTGTCCTAGTGACAGACAGCAGTTCCGAGAGCAACTTAGCCAAGTATAGAAAAGCCCTTAGGTGATAAATTACTTCATTATGGTGCCCTATGAAATGAAGAATATAAAATGGCCCTTAGTACTGTGCATCCCTTTTCTGCTTCTGCAGTAACAATGATGGAGTGGTGGCAAAGGGGGCTGAAGGTGCTAAGATTAATGCATTTTTTAGACCATCCATAAACATTAACCTAATTGTAGATACTCTAAATGTTAGATTTTGGTTCAGTGGCCAACAAATTGACAAATTATTGGAAGAACTGAGCTACATCAATATTGATATTCTTGTAATAAGTGAAACCAGAAGACCAGGAAGTTGCAACTAGTTGGAAGAATGACCTACAGGACTGCTTCAAAGTATCAAATAAAGGAGGTGGCAAAGTAGGTTTCATTGTGCATCTGAAAGGGAAAAAAAGAATAACTATTTCATGGAAAACTTAGTCATCTCTTAAGGTGCTCACGATGAATATAAATAAAACCCATAAAGATAAATGTATCATATATGCCACAATCTATAGCGAAAATGGAGAGAAAGTCTATGAAAAACTTGAGCATATATTTTGATACTTGGTGACTTCAATGTAAAGTTGGGCATATGGTTGGATGGTGTTTTAAAAGATTTTTGGAAAATATTGAGTTCCAAAAGCCAAGGAAGACAAAGGTTTATAGACAACTCTGAAACCTCATGTCTTATAAATCATGAATATTTTCTTCTAGATGAGAGTAAAGATGATGCTGGATAGAGCAAGCACTGAATGACCCCTCCCCCCACCATTATGAAATCGACCATGTCTTAAAGACAGAGAACAAATAGTTACTGATGTATAAGTCATATAAGAATCATCTGTCTGTGGGTTCAAGCAGGTGACTAAAGGGCAAAATCAACATCAAATTAGAAGAAAGACTAAAGATAAGAAGAAATAGCATAGATCCACTACAGTTACATCCTGACCTATTCAAACGAGCAGATCTAACAAGACTATGATAAAAAGAAACCAATACTCTCAGGTTGTGTGGTCATGTCTTTCGGCCAGATTACTCATAACATTTCTAATAAAGATACTGATACAGAATCAATGTGTTAATGTTGAAAAAAGGGAAATGGAAAAAAGGCAAAGGCATTAGCCAAGATATCCTAATTCTCTATGTCTGGCTTCTGACCTCATCATTCCACTGAAACTGCCCTCTCAAAAGTTACCAATGACTTCTTAATTGCCAAATCTAATGGACTTTTCTCAGTCCTCACCTTTCTTCATTTCCTTATAGCCTTTGACATTATAGACCACTGTATCCTCCTTGGTATTCTCTCCCCTCTAGGTTTTTGTGTCATTGCTCTCCCTTGGTCTCCTCCTACTTATTTTATGTCTAGCTCCTCAGTTTCCTTTGTGGGATCTTCATCCAGATTTCTCCCACTACCTATGGGTATCTCCCAAGGCTCTGTCTTGGACCTTCTTCTATTCTTTTTCACTTGTGATCTCATAAGCCACCATAGATTTAATTATCATCTCTATGCAGATGGTTTTCAGATCTATTTATCCAGTCCTAACCTCTCTCCTGACCTTCAGTCTGGAATCTCCAACTACCTATTGGGCATCTCAAGCTGAATGTCTTGTAGACATCTTAAATTCAATGTCTCCAAAGCTGAACTAATTATCTTTCCCCCCAGCCCATCTCCTTTTTGTAACTTCTTAATTACTTTTGAATGTACCACCATCTACCTAATCACTCAAAATCACAGCTTGTTGTCATCTAGTCATAGCTAGTTGTTATGACTGGATCTTCACTCTCACCCCCCTTTTCAATTGTTGCCATGTCTGGTCAATTTTGTCTTTGTCACATCTCTTGTTTACACCCTCATATCTCCTTCTGACACTGTCATGTTGCTAGTGCAGCTATTCATCCCCTCATTCTTGGACTACCTTTTGGTAGGTCTCCTTGCCTCGAGTTTCACCCCACCCCAGTCCATTTTCCATTTAGTTGTCAAACTGATCTTAGTAAAGTAGAAATCTGACTATGTAATCCCCATATTCAATAACCGCTAGTCACAATATGTTAATTCCAGGGTCAAATATAAAATACTGTTTGATTTTGAGAGCCTTATATAACCTTGTTCTTTTCCTTTCTTTCCAGTCTTCTTATATGTTACTTCCCTGTACTCTGTGATCCAGTAACACTGATCTCCTTGCTTTTCCTTCACAAAACATTCCATCTCCTGACTTTGGGAGTTTTCACTGGTTGTCCCTTGTGTTTGGAATTCTCTCCTTCCTCATCTTGTCCCTTTGGGTTTCCAGGTTTTCTTCAAGTCTCAGCTAAAATTATACTTTCTTTTTTTTTTTTGGAGGGGAGAAGGCAAGGCAATTGGGGTTGAGTGACTTGCCCAAGGTCACACAGCTAGTAAGTGTCAAGTGTCTGAGGCCGAATTTGAACTCAGGTCCTCCTGAATCCAGGGCTGGTGCTCTATTTACTGCGCTACCTAGCTACCCCTAAAATTATACTTTCTGCCAGAAATCTGTTCACATGCTCCCTTAATGCTAGTGCATTCCCTCTGAGATTTTTTCTGAATCATCTGGCATATAGCTGGTATATCATTTTCCCCCCAACTGGACTATGAACTCCTTAAGAACAGGAACTGTTTTATTTTGTTTTGCCTGCTTTTTAATCTCAAGTACTTAGCATAATTCCTGGTACTTAAGTAGGTGCTTAGTGAATGCTTGTTGATTTACTCGATATAGACTTTGAGCCTCATCATTTTCTGTCAAAGTTTAAAAAAATGTCAAGCAGTCACCATGACAAGGGACCACAGGATCACCAAAAAACAAAACAAACAAAACAAAAACATACTAGTTGGAAACCACTTGCTTATCTGTCAAAGTAGCAGGCAACCCTAGTTTAGAATACAACTTAATTTTAAACATCATGGATAAATTGGCAGAAGAGCACAAGCAACAGAAGTGAAAAAATATGGAAAGCTTGACATGCAAGCCAACTGAGCCACGTGAGCATTCATTCATTGATAAAACATGTACAAGGAGGAACATGTCTATTTTTCGCCCTAAAATATTTTTCATTATCAATGACACCTACATCTTGTGCATTAGGAAGTTTAAATGATAGTTAAGATAAAGTTGGTGTACATGGTGAAGTACATGGTGAAGAACTCCATGCTGGAGGCAACATCATCTTTAAAGAAGGAAGATATCATTCTTCAAGGTATTTCATGTAGAGAAAATCAATAGAAAATTAAAAATAATGAACTATTTTTATAAAATCTTTCTGAAAATGATCTACACGTGTATTGAGTATATTCTCAAATGAGATAACATGAGGTGTTTTACAAACCTTTGAACATGATATAAATGTAAAATGTCATCCTTCGAATATATGGTAGTCTAACCATTCCTTTCTTGAATGGTTTTCTGTTGAAGACCACATATTTATAGTGACTTAAGTGAATAAAAGGTTCAGATAACATCCAATATGATGTTTTTGTTGCTTGTTGAACACGAAGAAGCATTTGATGCAGAGCAAAATGCAGCCACAGATGCTCCCCTCCAACAAGGACTCCCTCATGTAAATATTAGGGATCATGCCGTATTCTTTGATAAATAGGACCACAGAGATAAATGTTCAACAAGCCTCTGACAACGAACATCAAAAAAGACATAAATTGGGAATACACAGTCAGCAAAAGTTATTTGCCGTTGCAATGAATCCTGTACAAGGTTTAAAATTGGAGTGGAATTCCCTCTAGACATGTGCAATGGTTACTCCTGTTTATAGATGATATTGTGTTAATTGTATCAAGTCCTAGAACTGAGTGAGACTGTCCTCTTCATTCCAGGGCTTTCCCAGGGAGCCCCATATCAGCTCCAGATCCAGGTCACCTGCCTCTGTCCTTTTCACCACGAGGCCTTCTTCAGGAGTCCTGTATCAGCTACAGATCTAAAATACCCTGCCTTTGAACGCCCAGAGTCTTCTCCAGCACTCCACAGGACATTCCAGGACCAACTCCACCCCAAACTGCTGGCTCCTTTCTCCTGAAGTGATTCCCCCAGACCATAGCTTTGCCTGATCCTTACTGCTTGAGGTGGGTTCCCTGGGCCTCACAGGATACATCACCTCTGCCACATGGTTGGACCTTGAGGATGGATCTTGAACAGTCTAATCACCTGCCTCCCTCAGCAGATCTTCGTCCAACCCACTGATACTCTGCTTGGACTCCTTTGTTCCTCTATCACTAATATATCATGTTATATTATATATATATATATTAATATGCTATACTATATAGATTACTATACTATGTATAAAGCTACTCTTACTCTCCTCACCTTAGTGATTTGGAATCCTTTGCTATAATTGTACAAACACTATTCCCCATTCCTCAGCACCCACGCCATTACTTCCAACTTCCTGAATCTAACTCCCACTGCCCAATGTCTCAACCTAAATCGACATACCCCTTTCACTATATTTATTCACTGGAATGCCTGTTCCATAATTACCAAACTTATCTTCATCTTAAAACTTTTCCTTTCTCACTAATTACACCTAATTAAGATTCTAGCAGCTGTTATCTACCAGTCCCCAGGTTCTTCTTCAATGAGTCCACTGCCTCACTCAGCCTTTCTCTACATTCTGACTCCTGCCCTTATTCTAGAAACTTCACCATATGTGTTGATACTCCCTTGAATATCCTAACTTCCCATTTCCTCAAGCCAGTCAGTTCTCGTGACTTACTCTCCGTTTTACCTCAACCACACAGAGAGATGGTCATGCCCTTGATATTGCTATCCCCCACAAGTGTTCCTCTTCTATGTTCATGAACTCTGAAATTCCTTTCTCTGAGCATATTTTTTTAATCATTTTATCTCTGCTTCCAATCTATAATCTATTCTTTTTCTTCCCTCAGGTTATTTTTCCCCCCTGGCCATCACCCCTGAACTGATTACAGTGTTTTCTCTTCTATTTCAACCCCTTGGTTAGCCAGTTCATCTTGACACTATCCTCCAGTCTACACTTCTTGTCCTACTGCCCATCATGCTTTGTCATACTCCCACACCAACTTTTTTCCCCCACCTTTGCTCCTATGCATGTGCTGCTGAATGCAGGTGGAGAAAATCATACAACTGTACTGATTGGGTCCACTATAAATATGTTTTACCTAATCCCAATGGGGCCTTCACTGCAGCAAGAGAATCCTTTTAAACCTTCCTAAGTGACTTGCTATCCTATACCCAACACCAACTATTCCTAATCTTTTAATCTCTCATCAAGTTTCCCACAGCATCTTTCCCCTCACCCTTTCAGGTGAAGATCTTGCTTCATTATTCACTGAAAAGTTGTGGCTTTTGCTGAAAGCTGCATCTACTATTTATTTCACGTTACTCAGAAATCTTCCCCCTCTGTCTCCTTCTACCCAATTTCACAGAAAGAGGCGGCCTCTCTCTTTGCGAAGGCAGACCCTTTTACATGTGCAAGTGATGGTGGTGCAGTAGATAGAGCACTGAAGCTGGGAAGAGCACCTAAGTCAGAAGACTTTGGAGATAGAAGACCTAAAATCCATCTCCAGCACTTACTAGCTGTGTGGCCCTGGGCAAGTCGTTTAACCTCTGCCTCCTTCAGTTTTCTCAACTAAAAACTGTGGATAATAATAGCACCACCTCCCAAAGTAGTTGGGAAGATCAAAGGAGATGACGTTTTTAAAGGTCTTTGCACAATGACTGGCACATAGTAGACATTTAATAAATGTTTGTTCCATTCTGTTTTGCCTTTTGTAGCAGATTTCCCTCTCTATCATCTCCACTTTCTCACCTGAAGGAGGCTTAGAGATCATTTAGCTTTGCTAAATGTCTGAGACTCTCAGACAAGAGAAGTAACTTAGGAAGATTTTCACAGTTTCATAGTGGCAGAATAGTGGCAGAGCCATGACAGGCATCCAGGTTGCCTGGCTGTTGGTCCAGCCCTATTTCTGCTATATCACATTGTCTCTTTTTAGTCTTAATCTGTTTGCATGCACCGCAGCTAAAGAGACTTTGGTATGGTCATTAGTCCCTTCCTTGCTACAGATACATAACAATTTCCCAGAATGGTACCTGTGGTTCATTTTCTGTTCTCTGTGACCTTCATTGTTTTTTTCTACTTACTGAGAATTAACTTCCTGCTAGTTATCTTCATTTATGTTATAGTCCCTGTATGGAGTGTTCTCTTGGTTCTCTGTTTTTCACTTTGCATCAGTTCCTATAAACTCCTCATGTTTCTACAGATCATCACTATATATTTAAGGGGTTGTAGGACACGATAAATTTTTCTGAAGCAATAAATTGGCTAGACTATCAAATTGAACACGAAGGAGTCTAGCCTTCTGTTTACACGTTGGCATCTAGATGAAGACAGTCACATAGGTTTTATATGATTATTTATATATATATGATAATATATGATTATATATGTGTGTATATGTGTTTATGTACATATGTGCATATATACATATATATACACACATACACACTCTTGCCATTTAAAATAGTCTTCACTCTCCTTATCTCAGGTTTATATGGATTCATTTATTAATTCAGTAAAAATACATTCTGGCACTTAACCTGCTGGAGGGCAAGGCTTGTTTTATTTTTGTCTTTGTTTGCATCTTCAATTCCTGATTGAATGTCTTACACCTATGCAATAATTTGAAGGAGCTGTGATTATTGTCAGCATAGAGAAGCTATCAATCAAAAAACACCTATTAAGTGGCTACTCTTTGCTAGGCATTGTTGACAGGAAGCCAAAGCCAACATCATTTGGTCAGTATGGATTTATTAAGCCTGCTGTGTATGAGGTGTTGGGCTAAATGCTGAAGACATAAAGAAAAGTAAAAGACAATCCCAGTCCTCAAAGAGCTTTCAATTTAATGGGAAACACAACAAGCAAATATATGTCACTGACCTCAAGGAGCCTGCATTATAATGTTCACACAGTTATCAAATACCAGAAACAGTATTTGAACCTAAGTTGGCCTGACCTAACTCCAGCACTCTATCCATTCACTATACTATGCTTCGATGACAGACATAGAGTTGATGCCCAACAAATGTTTGTCAAATTTAAGGATCTTCTGTGTTATGCAACATTGTCTTGATTGGAAGAACCTACCCCTCCCACACCTCTACTCCCTCTCAGAGTAGCTCTTGCTTTTGAGAAGATTACTATTTAGTTGTATCAGCCTGGGTTTTCTGAACTGGAGGTTTTTTATTTTATGTTAGAACCCTAAATGTTGTTGTTACCCATAAAGCTGTGTTGCCTTCTTAACTTGGTTTTGTAGGGCCCTGGTTTTCCCTTCATTAAATATTCATTTCTGTAGTTCCTTAAAGTGAGAAAAATAAACCTAATGCTCATTTATAGGGGTACTTAGTCCCTCTTTCCTCTCTGAAGCATTATCACTAACCAAGCCCATTCGTCTTCATCCTTCACTGGAGTTTGTTATTCACTGAAGCCGTTTATGGCAAAGTAGAGTTGCTGGCCTTGCAGATTCACTTTTGGGTACTACTGAATCAAAAGCATTCTTGAAATTTAGATAAATCATGACCATAGCTTTTCACAGCTGTTTTTGTGCTAATTTCTAAAACAAATAAGCTCTCTTGAACACATACACAAACACATATACACAGGCATGCACACACACACACACACACACACAGGCACACAGACACACACACCTTTTCCCACTACTCCTCAATCCAAAAAAACCTGTGTTTTGTTTCTTTAATTTATTTTTGACGAAATGCGCCCTCCCTCCCTTTGTGGCATTTAAAATGTCTTAAAGTTTATACTGATAAAATAACATTAAGACACGGGGAAGTACAGAGGAGGTGCTGGATTTGAACTCAGAAATAATGGGATCTGAATTCAGGCTCTGCCAGTTACAACTTGTGTGACGCTTTGCAAGTCACAGTAATCTCTTAGAGCCCAAGTTTTCAAAATTGCAAAAATATTGCAAAATAGGGGTGGGGGAGGGAGTGGGATTAGGCTAGATGGCTGCTAAGGATCTTTCTACTCTAAATCTATAATCCCATGACCCGTGAAACAGATTAGGATGCATCTCTTGTGACTGTAATTGTCAACTATAAGGAATAATTTGGATTGGTACTATCAAAATAATGTTAATAAATTCCTATTGCATAGGAACTATCCCTATACTACATTTGTAAAACTACATAGATAAGCACAACTAGTCCTACCTCTTAGGAACTTACAATCTAAGATGGTTTGTAAATCCCTTTCTTCACAACAACCCTGTGAATTAAAGGCCTTCTTGCCTCAATGCTGTCTTCACCCCAATTCCTTTTCCACACAGCTACCCGAGTGATTTTCCCAAATCTCAGGTCTGGCAGTATCACTCCCATTACTCAGTAAACTCTAGTGACATCATATTATCCCTAGGATCAAATATTAACTTTTCTCTTTGGCATGTAAAGCTCTTCGAGTGGTCCCAAACCACTTTTCAGGCTTAATTGTACATTGAGCCCCTTCACATTCCATATAGTCCTGTCAAACACATCTTCTTGACATTCTCCATACTCAGTAGGTTCCTCATTTTCCACTCTTGTGCCTTCAAGCTGGTGTCTGTCATGCCTAGAACATATTCCTTCCTCATATCTGCCTCTTAGAACTTGTGGTCAAGTGCCACCCTCTACCCGTGACCTTTCCTGATTCCTCCCTCTTCCACCTGTTGCTTCTCTCCCCTCTTTTACCTCAGATCTATTTGGCATACACCTGTCTGCCTGTGTAGACATATTTCCTACCCTGCCCCCAGTAGAATGAAAGCTCTTTGAGGGTAAAGACTATTTTTACTTTTCTCAGTATCCCCAGTGCTTGTGCCTGAATTTTACAGACTTGAAAACCAAGACTTGGCATGATTACACAACATGCGCATAGCACATAGTGACTAGCAAGATGCTAGGCTTGAAGCTAGCCCTTCTGATGCCAAATCTAGGGCTCTTTCCACTATTCCAAACTCCATCTTAAGACAGAAATGCCAGTCAGACAGAAAAAGCGCATGTTAGAATTCAATTTGATTCAGTATATAATTTCATAACAAGACAGAGAGTCCCTTCAGAAATTCTTTGAAACTATCTTGTCCACTACAGGGGCATGACCCTAGAAGTAGCCAGGAGCAAAAATGGCTCCTATATGTAAGAAATGGGGGGAGGAGTTTTGTTTCCACAGAATTGAAGGTGTCCCTTTCCTCCTCCACCAACCCAGGATTAGCAGAAACCAGGCCTCAGGTAGGTCGGGTGAAAGGTCAGAGGCTTGTACGCATGATTAAACGAGCCATTTGAGAAGGGCATGACGTAGGCAGTCAGGGGCTTGTATCTGGCCAATGAAGAGCCTGGCGGGAGATTTGAAGGGAGGGTCTATAAAAGGACTGACATCTGTCTGAGTCCTTTGTACTTTCTCCTGTACTCTGTTCAGGTGATGTACCCATTTATTCAGGGGGAATAAATGTAAAATATAATTAAAACGTTCCTGGCTTCCTAATGAGTATTGTTTATTCCTAGACAATGTAAGTATGTTTCTAACATATATGATCAGTTTGTTACACTCATATATGGCATTTAATTTTGAAGAGGGAAAATGTCCTGATTAAAATGCAGATGATTTAAGGCTCTTAGGAAGTCAATACTAAAACTGAGTTTGTTGACCCCACCTATGATCCTTATTATTAGGAATACAATAAAAGCTCATGACTTTGGAAAACCAATTAGCACAGAATCTATGAAATTTACCCTTTGTTCCCAGAAATGAGTGGCTGGCTAAACAAATTAATGGTATCAGTTCAATCCAATTCAACAACATTTGAGTATTTACTTAGTAAACATGGGATGCAAGGCCCTGAAGAAGATAAAGGAAGAATGAGACATGTTTTCTATCCAAAAACAACACACAGTCTAATAGAGGAAAACATGGCAGCTTGATGTAGGATCATAGAGCTTGAGGTAGAAGAGCCTTCAGAGGAATCTGGTATAACCATCTCATTTTGCAGTTAAGGAAACTGATGCCCAGTTCTACCAAACTAATGTTCCTTCTATTGTGCTGTAGTGGAAATACCACACCGGAGATTGAAGAGCCTTTGATCGTATCTTGCCTCCAACATTAATTAGAGAGGTGATCTTCGATAAGTCATATAACCTCTGGGACTCAGTTTCCTCTTCTTTAAAAGATGTATAAGAAACACTTGTACTACGTACCTCGGGTTCATTGTGAGGCAAATGTTATATAAAGTATTAAGTAAATGTATGGATTTTTTTGGCCCATTCCTCTAATTTCATCTCTGTAGGGGATTCCTGGTGTAGAAAACCCTTTCACCAATGCAGATTGCCACCTCATCTGTAACATATGGTCTTTGTGTTGCCTGGAACATCAAGAGGTCAAGGGACATGTCCATGGTATGCACCAGAGGAAGACTTAAATGCATCTTCCTCACAGTCGGCTCTTTACATTATGTTACACTGCCTATTAAGTTGTTGTTACAGTTTGGATGTTCTGTAGGTATTCCTTTGAGGGCAGGCTTAGTTCTGGCTTGGATGGCAGGGAAGGCTCCATGGAAGAAAGAGCATTTGGGCTGTCCCATAAACACGAAAGCACAGGGGATATTTCATTTCATTAACCTGATGAACTTTCATAAAGCACTTGGCAGCATTCATGTATACTACAAAAATTCATGTGCTAATTAAAAGTGTTATTTATTCATTAAGACAGTTTTGACAGAACCTTCCTTGGGCAACACTTGGTTGTGTTACAGCATGTTTTTGAAAAGTAACAAAACTATTTTTCTGGAAATAAATGTGATATAAATCATACTTTTTGCTGATTTAATAGAATTATACAATCTGGATTGGAAGGAGCCTTAGAGATCCTCGAACCCAAATGATACCTGAATAGCAATCTCTTTTACCATGTCCCCCAAAGAGCAGTTTATCCGGCTTCTGCTTGAGGACCTGCAATGACCGAGAGGCTCTCAACATAGGCCACTGTGCTTTTGGACAGCTCTCATTGTTAGAACATTATTCCTTAGGTTGAGCTGAAATCTGTCCCGACAGTGGGCCTATTTTTACTCTCAGGAGCCAAGCCAACATTCCTTTCCTTTTATGTGACAAATACTTGAAAACTACTGTAAGTGTCCCACCCTCACTCTTCTCTTCCATACACAATCCCAGTTCTGTCAACCAATTTTCATATGGCATGATGTCCACTTCCCTATGCCTTCTTCTGCATATGCCACAGTCTGTCAAACTCTTTTATAAAATGTAAAGTCCAATACTCCTGATGTGGGCTAAATAGGGCAGAGTCTAAGCTCCCTCATGATGGGCACTATCCTTTTATTAAAATAATCTAATATTAGTATTTCAACACTGTTGACTCTTTTTCCATGTGAACTGTTGTTTGCCTTATCTGGCCTTATGTATGATGATTAAAAAAAGTTTTATTGAGGAATTTTGTTTATATAACACAGTCATTTCATCTTAAACTCCCCTCACATTGAAGCTTCTCTTGTAGCAAAGAAAAATATTTAAGCAAAATCAACAGACACAGTGCCTAAGTCTGATATTTATATATGGCATTCTGTATTTGTAGTACTCCACTTCTCTACTGAGAGAAAGGAGACATGTTTCTTCAGTTCTTTGGCACAAGATTGGTCATCATCATCAAATAACTCTGATGAGTTTGATAGCCTTATAGTATTGTTTGGATTACATTTTTGTACTCTTTGGACAAAAGAATTCTTTGTTTGGGTTCTGTGAATTTGTTTTTAAAATATTTTGATAACTGTATTTTATGATAGTTTCCTTTATCATCCTATTAATTTTATGTGTTTAAAAGCATTATTATGAGAAGGGATCCCATAGATTTCAACAGTTTGTCAAAAGAGTACATGACACTCTGTGGAAAGAGGACTCTTCCAATTCTGAGATTTTATAATTCTTGGGATCCACAGAATGGGAAAAAAAGCTAATGCAATTTTCCCTTCTGGTTCAGAGATGTAGACAGGCAGCAGCATGGCATTGACAGGCCATGTGGCAGGTACCAGCAGCCAGCAGAAGCCTATTTATGTTTTACCTGAAGCACTGTGCATCTCTTGTCTTATTGGATTGATAATGAAAGAAGTGTTAATGGTACCAATTACAAAGTATGAATGTGATTTATAGCTCTTTGTTACTTTCCCTGGCAGTCACCATGCAATAGCAGAATACACAGACAGCAATCTAAAGACAATTTAGACAGAAATGGTTCTTTGCAATTTAGGCATTTAATTAAAGGGCTTTAAAGCTTAATTAAAAAGTTAAATCATTTGTCTTTATTTCTGAAACAATGCTATTGTAGCTGGGTCAATTATGTAAAATAAAACATAGTAAGATATGTATTTCCTTGTCTGAAGTTATAGCATCTTTCACGCATAACAGCACAGACCATAAAAACGTATTCGGGAAGATAGAGCCAAATTGAAATATAGATCCATTAAATATGGTAGGAAAAGTAACTTCTGGTCTGTGAAGTTATTTTTCTTTTCTTCATTTCATGATCCATGCAACAATGAGGGCTTCCCCCCCTTCCACAACATGTAAACCGTGTAGGAAAAAGGATTTTTGGCAGATTTCATACAATTTTGCATAGAATGTTTGCAAAATGAGTACAATGAAAGATCATTAGCATGGTTATACTCAGTTCCATGATGGAATAGCATGGATCAATAGGCTTGGTCTAGCAGGAATAAAAAAGAAGCCTGAAGCAGATATCTATCTACCTGGCATGAATTTGTCAGATAAATATTTATTAAGTATCGCTAAGTGTAAGCTTTGTGCAAGGCACTGAGGAAAAGACTTAAAGTCCTACATAAATTGTCTCCAAACTCTCTTTTCCAGCCTCATCATACATTACTTTTCATCCTACTTTCTAATACAGTTCAGCCAACTACCTAGGCCTTCCCTCTGTTTCTCGCATATGGCACTCCCTCTCCAGTCCCCAGGCCTTTGCAATGGCATCCCATGCCTGGAATGAACACCCCTCTCAATTTTCATCTTTCTTTTTTCAAGCCAAAGCTCAGGCAACACCTTCCTTTCCTGATTCCCCCAACTGTTTGCCACCTCCTTTCCTAACTACTTTGTCATTAAAAGAAAATTTCAGGGTTTTTCTTTTGTATTTACAGAAACGTTATCTCCCTGGATAGAATGTAAGCACATGAGAATGGAGACTAATTTTTTTTCTTTGTATCCTATTCTGCTGAGTTTTGCAGACAATGAGGCCTTCTCTTCCTCTCATCTTAATGTTAGGTTTCTGGGCATCACTATGACTGCGCTGTGGCAGCCCATTGAGGTTTCCTCGTTCCTACTAAAGCTGGACTTTGTACTCTTACCCTGAGACTCCTGAAAGATTTTTCCCTCCTCCTTTCTGGGAAAGGAGCACTCATTGGCCCAATGGGGAATGACAGTTGTGACCCATCTAATGAAATGGAGCTCTTTTCATGGTCATCTGTGGGCAGATGTTAACCTATTGTTTCCTACTTTCCTACATCAAAGCTACTACTAGAGTAATACCAGTAGGCAGGGCCTGGGGGCTGGAATAGACTTTCAAATATCCTTTCCCAGCAATATTGGGAGATAGCAGTTTGGGCTAATTGAGTTGAGAATGGTTGTCGTTTAATGTAGTGTGTGTGTGTGTGTGTGTGTGTGTAATTTACTCTGAATTTCAATTTTAATTAAATTGTTGTTTTTAACCACTACTCTGTATATTATATAATAAATGTTGATCGGTTGTGGGGAGGAGACCAAGGGGAAAAAGGAGAGGAGGCTAAGAGTAATAATTGGAAGAGGTGGTAAACCCAAGCAGCTTTCAGTGAGCCTGGAAGTAAATACAGGGCACTACATATTATTAGAAGAATAGTTTTTGAGCATCAAGAAAGGAAAGTTGTAATTCTATAAAACTAGAATGGCTTCAAGAACCAGTCATACCAGACTAACCTCATTTCCTTATTTGACAAGGGCACAAAAATGGGTAGATTGAGGAATGCTATAAATATAATTTACATAGTAGTTTTAGTAAAGCATTTTGTCCTTATAAATGAGATTTAGAGAACCGAATTTGTCGGTAGAACAATTAAGAGGACACAGTGGCTTAATAAATGGACCCCCAAAAGTAGTTATTAATAGTTTGATGTCAGCTTAGAGAGAAGTGTCTATTGGAGTGTCCCAGGGATTTTTTCTTGGCCCTGTGCTGTTTAACACTTTTATGAATGACTGGGATAAAGGTATAGATAGCACCGATTCTATATACCATACTTCTCTTAATGCAGACTAAAATTATTTTTGCTTTTTTGGCTGTCATTTAGCATTTTCTCCTGATTTAGAACTCCATTCATTAAAAAATTATCCCCTGAATTTCCTCATAGCAAATGTTGTCTAGCTGTGTTTCACTCATATATTTGTACAATGTAGTTTCTTAAAACAATAACTTCTAAACATAAGATAGTCGATTTCCCTATTTATCTATTCCTTGATAATTTTACTTACCTATATTTTTTGTTTGCTTGCAATATTTGCAAGTTGAATATTCTGTTCATAGATGTTCTCCCCTCCACCCCTGTGCCCCCAGTGGAATGCCTCAAATGCCTTTCTTTTGTTGAATACTCACCTTTTAAAAATTGATGATTTGCTCATATTTTCGGGGTATGCTAGTTTGAATTACAGCTTGAATTTTTTTCCTTTTCGGACTATATTGTTCTTATCCCTTTCATAATGTCTTGTGACTGCAAAATAATATTTTTGAACTTGAATTTACTTTCCTTCACATATGAAGTCCCTCCCCCCTTTTGGACACTTGCAAAATATGTTATTTATCTTTGAAATGGTTAAACAGAAGTATCACTTGTGCTGTAATTTGAAATGTGGGTCTCTTTGTTTTTTCCTGGTGGAGATGAGTGAATTCCCTCAACTAATGGTTTGTTTTCTGTATTCTCAAGTTCTTGATGGTTATCTTGTATCATTTCTTGCAATATGGTATTCAGGTTTTTTTAAAATTTTATTTGTCATGTCCTTCAGGTAGGCCTATGATCCTCAAATTATGTTGTGCATCTCTCACTTTATATTCAGTCACTTTGGCTTCTATAGAATTCATGTGTGTTTAAATTGTGTTTCCTTTTGCTTCTTTTGCCAAATTTCCCTCAGCTCCATGATTTTTTTGTTCGAAGTTTGTTAAATTCTCATTTATTTAGAGAAATTATCTTTGATTCAGTTTTTAACTTGTTTTTGAACTTTTTTTTTGCTCTGAGTACTCTTTTGGAACTGTATTTATTCCTAATATTTTTTCTTTTATGGATTTTATTTCACTTTTGAATAATTCTGGAGTTTCTTCTCAATAGTTCTCAGGATTCTCTTTCATTAAGCCTGATTGCTTCACTTTACTTTATATAATAATAATAGTAGTAGTAATGATGGTGGTGATGATGATAATGACAGCAATAGTAATAACTTTAAGGTTACATATGGCATTTATCCTCACAATCTCTTTATCCTTTATCCTCACAATATCTTTATCCTCACAATAACCTTGGGAGGTAGGTGCTATTAATATTCCCATTTTATAGATGAGGAAACTGGGCTAGAACAGGTTAAGTGATTTGCCCAAGGGCATACAACTAGTAAGTGTCTGAGATTAGATTTGAACTTAAGTCTTTCTAACTTCAGGCCTAGCATTTTATTTACTCTGCTACCTAACTACTATTTCAGCCTTTTTTTAAATTGTCCTGAAAACCAGCTTTCTAACCTCTTCCTTTTTGCTGGTAAGCAGATGCCCAAGACAGCTACGAGGCTGCCTCAGCTTCATCACATTAAGGGCATTTGGTTTACTCTCCTGGTTCTTTGCCCTGGGTAACATCTGGAGAGACAGGAATGGCCCCAGCTGGATTTCAGCCCTTTTTCCTTCCGGCCTGACATAGGTGCCCATGATTACATTTCTGTCTGATTCCTCCCACAGCTCTACTTTTTACTTTTACATGGTTGGACAGAAACGATGTCTATTTTTTATTGCAGGACAGAGGAAGAGCAACAGCGTTCTGGAAGAGATACTGCAGCCATGGGGGTCCCTACCCTAGGACCGAGTAATGAAAAGGCAGCCCATTCTTTGGCCTTCACAATTCATCTTCTGCTTACCCCCTTCCTTTATGTGCCTCAGCAGAATCAACCTTTACTGCTTTTTTCAGGAAGGAAGGTATGTGGGATGTTTGGGCAGATTCACTGTTGCAGTGAGACATCCCAACATGTCTATACAGGTTTTCCAGATTGTTCATGTAATTTAAGACTGGTGACTGAGAATATTGATTGAAGACTCTAAGTATTACAGTTCTCCAGTAATTCATAAAATATTTTATCTTGTGGGAGATTCTATTTACTTGTAATTACTCTAAATGTGGTACATTATTATTGTTACTATTATTATCATTAAGAATAAAGCTTTTTTTTTGATTAGATTGGATGCAGTTTACCTCCAAGGGAAGTAAAACATAGTACATCTCTAATAGTAATTTTTTGACTATGACTTCTCTTGAGGGCACTAAATAACCATTTCATCAAAGGAAATCTCCAATTTATATTTCAGGAGCCACCTAAAATATCTTGATTTGGTCTTGACGTGACCACAGAATACAGAAAGTAAGAAGAAGGGTCTTAATCAGGCTAACAAGAATGTCCTTTGGCACTTACCCTACCGACTGTGTCGGTTTCCAGCCTCTTTTGTGTCCACAGGTCTTGCCAGTTGAACAGCCTTTGGATTAGCCAAAGTCTCTTGGCAGTCAGTCTTAGCAGGTGAGGTGCATGTTTGGTGACCAGGGCCAAACACTATTTGTAAGGATATTCTTTCTAGACTTTGGATGATAATGAGCTGAGCAAATGAAGACTCAGCTTGTATTTTGGCAGGTGTATTTACTGTGGAGCGATAAAGATAGGATGAAACCAATGAAATCATTGTACTTGAGTCATTCAGTCACTTGGGATGATGTGGTCAACTGTCAAATTTGTTCTGAATTGTTAAAATTTTAAATGAATGTATTTCCAGTATATGATTTGTCACTAAATATGCTAAAGATTTGTTATTTAAAAAATGTTGGGAAGCTCAAAATGGGAAGAGCCTGTACGTGATATTTTAGAGCTGTTGAGTGAATCTGAGCTACCACCAGTGTTTTCTTTAGGAAAGGTCTCATAATTCTCATGAGGTTTTTTTTTGGGAGGGGGGAAGGCAGGGCAATTGAGGTTAAGTGACTTGCCCAAGGTTACACAGCTAGTAAGTGTGTCAAGTGTTTAAGCCCAGATTTGAATTCAGGTCTTCCTGACTTGAGGGCCAGTGCTCTACTCACTGTGCCATCTAGCTGCCCCCATACATTTTTTTTAAATACAATTTACTAGATATTACTCCATTTGATCTGTGGCCATTACAATTAAAACAATAGGCAGTCTTCCAATTGTAAAAAAGTTACATGAAAATGATGACATGAGTTGTTTAATTTCTTCCAAAATATTATTTAAGAATGCAACTGTAGATGTTCTCTGATATAGACAATCAGTAATCATTTGTTAAACATCTGCTATGTGTGTCAGACACTGTGCTAAGCACTGGGGAAACAAAGGCAAAAGACTAGACCCTGCCTCCAGGGAGCTCGCAGTTTAAAGGGGGAGATGTCATGCAATCAACTATGTATAGACAGACAAAAGATAGGATAAACATAGCACAATTAACTTTTAAAAAGTTGATATGTACCCAACACATTAGGTAGACATTATTTTAAGATTTACTTTAATAGAATTCCAAGGAGGTGTCTATAAGTAAAACTAGAGAACTGATGACTGTTATACAACTAATTACCTTCCCCTTCTCAATTTTCTTCTCTTTCTTTTCCTTCTTCATTGATTCATTCAATACCCGTATTCCTCTATCCTTTTAAAACTTCTTCATTCTTGCACCACTTCTATCTTGGAATTCTTCAACTTCTACTCTCTCTGATTTGTTCCACCCACCATATTCTGCCCACCTCTCACTTCTCTCCTTCGGTGTCATTTTAATTAACCAATTAATTCATATTTCAACAGTTATTTGTTAAATGCCCACTTTTGTGCTATGTGCTTTTGAACAATACAGAAATGAATAAGATATAATATTTACCCTCAAGGAGTTTACAACGTGGGCATGTATATATGGTCTTTCCTTGGGCTTACTCTTACTTTTTCACTCCCCACCCCACCCCAACTGAATCAAAGATTCAAAGATTAGAGTTTCTCAGAGGGGTAGCTGCTACCTTGGGTTCTAGGGGTGATTCTTGTTGGTGGCCACACTCCTAGAATTGCACCTCCTGAGCTCCCACTAGTATGTTTCCATTAACATCAAACCAGTAGACTCAATTAACTCTTTAATTTTTTTAAAAAATATGTATTTTTCATCAATTAACTTTTAACAAAAATGGCATAATAAGAATAGTAGGTACAAAAAATTCTGCCCATTAATCTGGGGCATGGTCTTTCAAATATACACAGTATTTAGTTAGAGCATTAACTTAAAGCACAATGATAATGAAGAGAACTGACACGGCCAAGGCAACTCCTGAACTATAAGACCCATCTCTCCAGAATTGCAGGGCTTCAGTGTCTTTTTTCTCTCTTCAAATAGTCCTTCAAAAGTTCACTCTGGGCATGGTGTCCATTCTTGGGTTGGGCTAGCTTCTCACAGAGCATGGTATCTAATCTGGATTGGTCAGTCTGCTGTATTCCCTCAGCTAGGCTGTTCTGCTGCTAGAGTGAGCTGTTCTTCTACTCATCTGGGATGGCTACTCAGTGGTGACAATAGTCTCCACCACTTTCTACTTTAAGATCAGCTAGAAGCTTTCAGCTTGGGTAGCATTGTGTTCTTTCAGAAAGGGCAAAGGCCCTTAGGGTAGGATTGGCAGAAACCTTTCCAATTCTGCTTCAAAGTTTAGGTTCTGACATTAAATTGAAATGCAGAAAGGTTTAGCTTCTCTTCTTTGACCCCCTCTCTTATTATTTCATGACCGGGTCCCCTCCATGAAAGATCACATTTTAAATTAGTGTGACCATCCATTACATTTCCAAAATTTTCATCTCTGAAGGCTATGACCATTTGGCCAATAGTTTATAAAATTAATGAACAACTTTAAGATTCAAGGTTTCCACCCTCCCTCTCTCCTTCCTTCCTTCCTTCCTCCCTTCCTCCCTCCTTCCCTTCCTTTCTTCCTCCCTTCATCCTTCCCTTCCTCCCCTCCCTCTTCCCTCCCTTCCTCCCTTCTTCCCTCCCTTCCTCACTCCCCTCCTTCCTTCCTTCCTTTCTTTATTCCTCCCTCCCTCCCTCCCTCCAATCCTTCCTTC
>CM053622.1:692234003-692253905 GCA_028646595.1 Phalanger gymnotis | reverse complement strand
AAAAAACTCTCATGCTCCTAGACACACTGGAGAAGAAAGATAAATAGGTGTATCCTTGCTCCTCACTGCCATTTTCAGACTCTCTCTCTGTTGCCATTACACAGCAGCCTCTCCTCCTCTCAAAGTCATTGTATCTATCTTTAGCATTCTAGCTAGAGCCCAGTTGGAATTACCCACTAGCCCTTGGTTCATTTTTCCTCTTTTCTCAAGAAGTTCAGTATTTGGCTCATCATCTTCTCCGCTCATCCAACTTCCTAACCACACACTTGGGGGCTTCAATGAGGATCATGACGACAATGACAATAGCTGATATTTATATACTGATTTAAAGTCTCAAAGTGTCCTACATTCATTGTCTTACATAAACTCTTTTAATATGTGTGTCGACATTCCTTCAAACACGTTAGTCTTCTTTCATGTTCCATAATTCCCATGATCTTTATCTTCATTCCGACTCAGTCATTCTGAAAGATATCATTTATATTTCCCTCACCCATGACTGTTCTATGTTGATGATCCAGAACTCTCACATGCTTTTCTATACACAATCCCCTATCTTTCCATTTCTCCTTTTGTTTCACTCCTCCGAAATCTGTTTTGCTTTTATTTTATGGTAGAGACAATAGTGAGCCACTCAGTGTTCTTGAGCAGGGAAGTGATGAGGTCACTCTCCTACCAATCCATCACCTTTGCTTTGGCATCACTTTCCTCTCTCACGATTTCGATTTTATAATTAACCAGTTCAACCCCACACTGTTTCTACTCTTGAATCTCTTGTTTTATCATAAATCATGCCTTGCCAAATACCAGCTCTGATTCATCACCAGCCTTCTTCACTAGGACTCTTATGATCAAGAATGGCTCTAGAAGAAGTCACACAATTGCGCCGACAAGGTTGCTTCAGTTGTTACTTCCTACTCCTTGGATTTTTTCCGCGTGAACGATTCACTACACAGCTACACTTTCCCCATCGTGAGCTGTGATGTTTATTTTTTACCCAAGTATAAGGTTTTGTATATGTTCCTAATAAATCTTATCCTATATATAACAGATAGGATATAGATAGCAGATGCCCTTGCCCCCATGTTGTAGTCCATCGAGAGATATTTGAATCCTAATTCTGTCATTAGGCATATGTGATAGGAGAGAGTAATATCCTAAGTTCCTTCCATCCTCCACACAAATTAGATTAGTTTTCCCTTAAAAGGTATTGAAACTGCCCTTGAGATTTGATTGGCCCAGGCTAATAAGGCCCAGGTCATTGATGTAGCTTCTTGGTCTCTTAAATACAAAAGTACACCGAGGATTGGCAACCTTCCTTTGGCTTGTGCTAATAGACCAGAAGCTATTGTCAACTGAATCTGTCTTTTAATCTGAACAATCCCTTTCTTTCTGTGAATACCTTTTCCCTGATAGCCCCTGGAGTAGATGTATTTAGAGATGGTTTAAATACTATTTCTTAGTACCCACAGCCACTAAACAAGGGCTAAACATGACTAAGAGTCTTTATGCATTTTGCTTTGTTTCGTTGTTTGTCATAGCCAAATAATTCACCAACTGTTTGCCAAACTGCTGGTAATGAGCTTCTATCTGCCTGATTTTGGCCCCTGAAGAGTAGGTGTCTCCATTCTGAGGCCTTTCCACCTCGTTAGAATCTGCCAAAACTAGAGTTTTGCTGGCACAGACCCCAAGAACCCAAGGTCATCTCCATTTCACAATAAATTAGTAGAAGAGGAATTTTGTGTAGCCACAATAACTTGAGAAAACGTAAAGGAGAGATTAAATGATTTTAATCTAATTCCATTCAAATTGCACTCAACGACATTCCTTATGTGTGATAATGACCTTGTTGGTAGAATTGTGATTGCTTCCCTCCTGTATTCATAATTATTTTCCCTCTTAACTACATCAGAAAGATACCCAAAATTCACTCTTTGTTTCCTGATATCCAAACAGGATTTTTAGCAAAACTATAAAGATTTGTGAAAACCACATGTCAACCCGGAGGCCCCAAGGTTATCTTTCTTGCAGGGGGGATTAGCAAAGTTAGCAAAGTCTGTACAAAAAAAAAATCTCTATTACAAATGCACCAGCTCTGGCCAGAGGGACCTAAAAAGCCCTTGAGAGACCTATAGGAATTTTACAAAAGCTTTAGCTGTCACGTCTGTTTTCTTAACAGACAAGACATCTAGACACCGAGGCATTTTCTTAACGTATTTAGTAGAGGGCAGAATCTGACCCAGTTTGATAGAATCAATAGTCACATTCAAAATTAGCCTAGTTCCCAATAAAAGAGGGAATGTTTGGGTTTCATGTAAAACTAAGAAGAAACTAAGTGCTGACTTTTGAAAATGCAATGAGAAGTGAAGGAGGGCAGTATGCCTTGGAAATAAGAGCTTGCATCAATCAAGCTGATATTTGCCTCTTGGGGAGTGGACTTGAGCCAAAGAAGATATAACCATACTCACTATTAACTAATTGTATCAAGGCATTTATTCAGTAAAACGAACATGCAAGACTATGTGCTGTATTTGTCTTACACTAACCCCTGGGTCCCAGGACTACTGAACTTTGGAATTGATAGTGACATGGAGATCTCATCAGAACTTTCAACACCAGGATATGCCTAGGTGGCATTTGGGACTAACGGTCTTTGGCTGAAGTGACCTAGCTGATGAGTGTGGGTGTGGCTTTTTATGTACAAGAGGCATATCTATCAATTCATAGAACTAAGGAAACAATGGTTCTTATAGGAATTGAGGATTTGTAGCATTGCTAAACATTAGGGTAATAAAGTGAAGACATTGTAGATTCGGGGAAGCTAATAAGATGAGGTAACATTAGGGGAATAGGGAAATCTTCCCATATTCTTACAATAATGTTGAAAATTGGGCTTAACCTCTTTCCCTGTCGCCGCTGAGTTGAGCAGGAGGCGGAGGCTCCCGGGTGTTTTCAAGATTTAGCTTCACCCGTGAACCGCTGCCGTGGCCGAGGAAAGCATTGCTGCTGGAGGTGTAATGGACGTTAACGCCGCTCTACAAGAAGTGCTGAAGTCCGCACTCATCCACGATGGCCTAGCTCGCGGAATTCGTGAAGCTGCCAAAGCCTTGGACAAATGCCAAGCCCATCTTTGTGTTGTTGCTTCCAACTGTGATGAACCTATGTATGTAAAGTTGGTTGAGGCCCTGTGTGCTGAGCATCAGATCATCTTGATCAAGGTTGATGACAAGAAGAAGCTGAGTGAATGGGTGGGTCTCTGTAAAATTGACAGAGAGGGAAAGCCCCGTAAAGTGGTTGGCTGCAGCTGCGTTGTTGTTAAGGACTATGGCAAGGAATCTCAGGCCAAAGATGTCATCGAAGAATATTTTAAATGCAAGAAGTGAATAAATAAAAGCCTTGGTCTGAAAAAAAAGAAGAGAAAATTGGGCTTAACCACTATCCCACAGTTAATTATTTTGTTCTGGTTTAAAACCACTTTGGAATCACTTAGTTTGTCTCTCTTTCTCCTCCTCCTGCCCAAAGGACATGATTCCATGCCATAGAATCTTGGAATTAGAATAGATCTTCACAGGAATTCTTTATCTTTTTTTTTTGGTGCCATGGACTCTTTTGGCTGTCTGGTAAATTCTATGTATCTTTTTTTCAGAAAGAAAAAAAAATTAATTCATAATTGGAGGAAATGCTAAATTTCAGTTGGAGGTTGGTAAAAATAAAGATGTATTTTTTCCTATCAAAGTTTATGGAACCCCTCTCTATCCAAGAATCTAGTTCTTTTGCTACTGGGCTCCCATCATAGTGAAAGAGTATAGCACACAAGGCAGCATGTCATAAAAGTTCACTACAAAAATTAGCCTTTGTTCACCATGGAGAATAGAGGCTCTCACTTCCAACAAATCTGGAACATAAGGGGCATTTTGAAGACCTTCTGCATAAAGTTCAAGTTCGTCTTCTTATGAGAGGACAAGGTCAAAGACTAGAGGAATCCTCCTCTCTGAAAGTTATCAGGAAGAATGAAGAGTTCCTTGAAAAAAGTGAAGAAATACATCACAGATGATAAAAAATTAAAAAAAGAATCTGAAGAGGCAGAGGGGAAGCCTAACTAGTATTGAGAAGTTGCACATGGAGCAGAAAATGAAAACATAAGGAATGAAAAGTGAACATTGGAGTAATGTGGTAGGTGTAACACTTTTCTTAAAGGAAAATGGAGTTATACCCTCCAAGGAGAAAGCAGTTTCTCAGAAGATGCACAAAATATGGATGACAAGGTAAACTGAAGCTCAAAAAGATGAGAATACATAAATGATGCAGTAGAAAAACAGCACATTAAGAAGATATACACATATCAAGAAATCAAGAATCAGAACATCAAAGCACGGTGGAATTTGGGTGAGGATAAATGAAGGGAAAAGTAGAAGTGATATTGTCACAGGCTACCTGGACAAAAAGAAAATCACAGGAACTTCGGTAAATAGATCATAAACCTGGCATGGAAACATGTTCTAACAGGGGGAGGAGGGGGGAACTTCAGCTCTCTGCTGGCATTTTCTCTGCAAAAGGAGAGGAGTGAATAAATTCGTCAGTTGCCTTAGCAGCAATTTCATTCTTCAAATTGTGAAAGAAATGAAGAAGAAACAGCAAATAATTGCTGAAGTAGAGATGATAGAAACCTTGGGAAGAAGTGAATATTCCATCTTAGAATTCCTGATAGAGGAGAGAAAAAGGAGGGAGAAAGGGGAGGGAACAATCATTTTTGAGCTGTGGATATGTGCCAGGCACTATGATAAGTGCTTTACAAATATTATCTTCTTTGATCCTCACCATAACCCTGGGAAGTAAGTGCTATTATTGACCCCATTTTAAAGCTGAGGAGACTGAGGCAGGCAGAGGTTAAGTCACTTGCCCAGGGTCATACAGCTAGTAAGTGGCTGAGTTTGGATCTGAATTGAGATCTCTCTAACTCCAGGTATAATGCTATCTACCCAACTGCATCACCTACCTGCCTCCTATAATCCGACACCCTTCCCCCACCTCCTTCAGAATAGAAGCTGAAGAGGGCTGACATTCAAAACTGAAAGGTGGTTTTAATTTTTCTTTGTTTCCTGGGTTGCCATGGCCAAAGAGTTCATCACCTAGTGACTACCTACTGTTTATGACCATCTCTGTATTTAGCTAGGTTGGTTCTTTTATAGGTAAGTCACTCTTCTTCTGTGATTATATTTTAGGAGAGACATTGGCTCCCAGTTCCCAGAATGCAAAGAATTCGTTTGGGGTTGTGCACCTTGTCTTTCACTGCATTGTAGAATATAGGTTTCTTGAGGGCAAGGACTATTTTCATTTTTGCCTTAGTATTCTCAGCCCCTAGCACTCTGCTTTCAACACAGTAGACACTCAGTAAATAATGTTTTCCCTCTCTCCTTGCCTGAGAAGCAAGAAGTAGCCAGGCTTTATAGTTATAATGGGAAGTAGTGCTAAGTGAATGACAATAAGTGAATAGGGGTGTCAGAAGAAGGGATATGTTTGCGAAAGTGAGACAGAGAGCTACAGATACAGACTCTGGGCATTTACTTTGGGGCATATGATCTTACCAGGAAAGAGTACAGAAGGACCATCACTTCCTTATTCCTAGAAGCTATTTTAAGCTTATTTAAGGGATTCTCTTTAATCTTTTGTTCTTTCAATAAAACTTCCTTCTGTAATATTGTGAAAGGTGTTTGTGAATGGCTTTTCTGTCTCAGTAGTAGTACCAAGCAGAAATTTCCCTTGGCTTCCCAGGAGAGGATATATTAGACAAAAGCAGGGAGAAAGTTCTCCCAATATCCCCAAGCTTTTTGTGACATGAAAGTGTCTGATTCAGAAAGTTTGCAAGAAGGATCTATGATTCTGTAAGCATGGCAGACTTACAATATAGAAACTCCCTCCGCTTCTGCAGACCTCAACCCATCTATGACTTAGGAGATCATAGATTTGGAGCTGCAAGGTACCTTAGTGGCCATATAATCCAACTTCTCCACTTCACATGGAGCATTGAGACTTCACTGAGACCCAGAGAAGATGCGTAACTTGTCCAAAATCACATAGCTAAATGAATTTGAATGAAAATCATCTGACTCCAAAATCTAGTGAATGTTCTTGCTGATGTGTCATGACACTTGTTCTAAGTAGGTAAGCCTTAGAGAGTTGCTTTAAAAAAAGTTCAGAATCTTATCTGGAGTCCATGGTTCAAATTCTGGTGGCACCACTTACTATATGTGTGTGTCTTTGGGCAAGTTACTTCACCTCTCTGGGTCTTAGTCATTTCCTCACTTGTAACATAAGGGGGTTGGACTAAATGGCCTTTGAGATCCCTTCCAAGTCTAAATCAAAGATTCTACATAAACAGCAAAAGCTAACAAATTTATACATTGGAGGAAGTCCAGTGTGAATTATTGAGCCTTTTGAAGAAATACAAGTTGATTATTTTCAAATATACATAGTAAACAGGAAGCAGGACAAGTTGTGGCCCTTATGAGACCTGCTTTAATGAATAGATAAGAATGATGTACAATTAGCATAATAATTGTTTTATGTAAATGCTTGTTTCTAAAATGTTTGAAAACAGCTTGCTTTCTTGAGCATTTAAATATCCCACTGTGATCTTATTTACAATGTTCATTTACTTAGCAAAACTTTCACAGAGTACAAAAAAACAACTGCAACCTAACACATGACTTAATTGTCACATTTTTTGAATCATAGAATTCCCAGACTCTAAGAATTGGAAGGAATATGAATGATTATCTAATCTAACATAGATTCAAAGAAGACTATTATATACCTATGGTGCCTTTACTTGAAGACCTACCATGAGGGTAAACCCACTACTTCCCAAGGCAACCAAGGACACTTTCGAATAGCTCTAATTGTTAGGAAGCTTTTCCTGACATCAAATCTAAATTCATCTTTTTTCATCTTCCACCTATTACTTCTAGGTCTGTACTCTGTGGGCAAAGAGGAAGTTTAATTTTTTCCCACATGTCAGCTTTTCAAATACTTAAAGATCCTGTCATACCATATCCGCTGAATCAACTGTTCTCTGGCAAAATATCCCTAGTTCTTTTATATGATACTCATATATTATGGCCTCTAGGCTTTCCACCGTCCTGGTTGCCTTTCTCTAGACATTCTCCATTTCATTAGCATCTCTCCTAAACTGAGGTGCCTAGAAATGAACATAGTAATTCAGTTATAGTCTGACCAGGAAAGAATATAGAAGGACCATCACTTCCTTATTCCTGGAAGTTATGCCCCTTATGTAGCTCAAAGTCACATTCACCTTTTCTGTCTAGCATATCATCTATCTTAGTGTGGTTTGAATAAAGTTGTATCATACTAGCACATATACTTTCCTCCATAGTGGAGCTAGGCTATGTGGCTTAGTGGATCGAGTGTCAGGGATAGAGTCAGGAAGACTCATCTTCTTGAGCTCAAATCCAGCCTCAGACACTTATGAGTTGTGTGACCCTGGTCAAGTCACTTGACTCTGTTTGCCTCAGTTTCCTCATCAGTAAAATGAGCTAGAGAAGGAAATGGAAAACCACTCTAGTATCTCTGTCAAGAATATCTCACATGGGGTCAGGAAGAGTTGGATACAACTGAACAACTAGAATAGATTTGGAAGGGGCAAGTTTATCATCTTTATTTTTTTGTAGAACTGGTGTAAAAGATGTTATCAGAGCTATGATCGGTAAAGATGATGACTTGGTCATTTAGTGAGAGAAATGCAAATGATGTGGGGTTGTTTTTGTTTTTGTTCGTCTCTAAACAATTTTTAATAATATTATTTTGCAATGATTTGGCAGTTTTCTTTTTTTTCCTTTTTTTCGGAGGGGGAAGGCAAGGCAGTTGGGGTTAAGTGACCCAAGGTCACGTAGCTACTAAGTGTGTCAAGTGTCTGCGGCTAGATTTGAACTCAAGTCCTCCTGGAGGGCCGGTGCTCTACTCACTGCGCCATCTAGCTTCCCTTCCTTTGACACTTTTCAAAACAAAGTACTTTTCTATAACCTTTTTTGCTAAAACTTGAGTAAAATAACACTTGAATTTAAGAATCATCTATACTCTGTAATGTATTCATGAATCAACTATATTTGGAAAACAACAGATTTAGGGTACATTTATATTAAGAAGCTATCTGGAACATATCACATTTTAGTTCATTACCAGATATATAAAGAACCTTTCACTGCATGGATTTTTACATGTGACTTCTATGAAAAGCTTGATTTCATTATCAGTGGGAGCCTGGACTTCAACAAGCCACAGACCACATATTGGGGATTGTAAAGACACCAATTGCTAAAATAGCAGAGAATGAGCTCTTAAGATGCTCTCATGTGTGATGAAACAGAAATAGAGGCACTAGTTCCTACCACAGGCTTGTGAACAGTTAACATTGTCACTAATTATTTCTGGAATTTACCGTATAAGCTAATTGCTGGTAGATGTCCACTGTAAGCCAATACTGAAACTGTTAAGAACAATCCCTATGCATGTGTGTGCGCATGCACATGCACGCACACACACACACACACACACACACACACAATTTTCTGATCCCCCTGCCTATTACACAGTTCTGTTCCCATGAAGCATTAAATACATTAAAACTAACCCATAAAAGCAATCATACACACACATATGTGTATATATATATATATATATACGTGTATACACACACACACACACACACACACACATATATATATATATATATATAAGCTTTGTATAAGATAAAGGATTGGGTATATATTTAACTCCTCTGGTGTCTTCATACTGGAATTCTCAGTATGCAAGAATGGGAATTACTTCTAGCCATTGATTGTAACATAATTGTACTTAAAGAAAAATTTTATTCCACTGTTCAAGCAGATTTTAGAGATTTTTGCCTGCAGTACTCAGAGCCTATTTTATACCTGCTTCTTAAGGCACAAATAATCACATGCCATTAATTTGAACAATCAAAACAAGCCAGCAGTCATTTTATAATTTTATTTAAGTAAAATTTTACTTACTTTTCATCTACATTGACTAGTAATAAGCTTTTAAAAGTGGTAAGAGGTAGGTACATATGTAGCCAATGTATACTGCTTGTTTCATTTATATTCATTGAGGTTCTTGGACAAATGGACTTGGATACAGTATGGCACAGTCCTTATTCCTTTGGCTCAGATAATTTGTTAATTCTGGTATCCATGTGTAAATCAGGAATTCTCATCACTTTAGTGGCAAATTTATGGATTTTCTTCACAGCCCAGACAGCATGCTTTTTGAAGCCCATCCTATGGATCTTGGGAATGACAGTATATTCCCTGGTCTTTGCTGCTTTGTTAGTGGAAGAACCTCCCATCTTTTTCTGTCCTTTCTTTGAAAGAGCCATCCTGCCTGAGATCAGGTTGAAAAGCTATCCATGCAGTGCTGGGGATTCAAGAGGAAGACTCTAGCATTTTGGGTAAATGCTTTGCGGAGAATTTATAGGAACATGTGGGTAAGGATTTCAGGATTTGAGAAAATGTGGGTAGGTTGTGATCTGAATTTTTAGAGGGAATACAGCCATCAGTGAGATGACAGAAACATTAAAGAATGAAGGTCTTTTATGTAAGAATGCTAGAACATAGTTAACATGAGTGACTTGTTCAGGTTTTGACTTTTAATATATTTTAGCATAGTATAGTGCAGGGCTGTCTAAAATGTGGCGGCTGGCAGTGCGATTTATGCCGCCCGCCTACGAGCATAGAAAGTTACACAAATGCTTTAGTAAATGAAGCCGAACTACAGCAGAGCTCTCACTAACGGCAAATCAAAATATATTGTCTATTGTTTCAATAAAGAACTAAGGTTAGACAGCCCTGGGATGGTGAATACACAGATGGCTTCTGAGTCAAGAAGGCCTAGGTTCAAAATTTGCCTCTCACATATAATGGCTATGAGACACTAGGCAATTAATTTAGCCTCTAAGCAACTTTTTGAGGGCACCTAGGTGGTGCAGTGGATGGAGTGAAATCAGTAAGACTCACCTTCCTGAGTTCAAATTCAGCCTGAGACACTTACTAGCTGTGTGACCCAGTGTAAGTCATTTGAGTTTATTTGCCTCTGTTCTTCATCTGTAAAATGACCAGGAGAAGGAAATTCCAAACCACTCCGGTATCTTTGCCAAGAAAATCTCAAAAGGGGTCACAAGAGTCAGACATGCTTGAAAACTACTGGACAACTAGGCAACTTCTAGGTTTATGTGTTACACAGGAGATGTCTTTCTCTGGCAGAGGAAATTTCTCCTTCACCTAGTCAATAACAAATCAAGAAGCATTTATGAAGTACTTACAAAGAGCCAGACACTATACTAGGTACTGGAGATACATGGAAAGGTAAAAGGTAGTCCTTACTCCCAAGGAGCTCATAGTCTAATGGGGAAGACAACTTACAGACAACTGTGTAAAAACGAGCTATATACAGGACAAATTAGTGATAACTAACAAAGGGAAGGCATTAAAATTAAGGAGAATTAGAGAAGGTTTCTTATAGAAGGTGGGATTTTGGCTGGAATTTGAAGAAAGCCAGGGAGTGCAGGAGATAGAAATTAAGAGAAAGAACACTTACTAGGAAGATGAACAGCCAATGAAAATGTCCAGAATCAGAAAATGGAATATTCTGTTCAGTGAGCAACAAGGAGGATAGTATCATCAGATCACAGAGTACATGGCAGGGAGGTAAGGTTTAATAAGATTGGAAAGCTAGGGATGAGGCAGATTATGAAGGACTTTGAATGCCAAACAGAGGATTTATATTTGATTCCAGATCACTGGATCCAGATAACTAGAGTTTATCGAGTTAACATGGTTAGACCTACATTTTAGGAAAATCATTTTGGCTGCTGAGTGGAGGATGGATTGGAGAGGGGAAAAACTTGTGACAGGTGACTGCAATAGTGCAGGCATGAGATGCTGATGGCCTCTACCAGCATGGTGGCAGTGTCATAGGAGATAAAGGCATATAAAAAAGATGTTACAAAGGTAACAGGAGGAGAAGAGGGGCATATTTGGAAATAAATGTAATATAAAAAAGCATCAATTAAAAAAAGAAATGAGGGGCCAAAGTCAAAGCGTAGAAGCCCTATAAATAGTAGTATTTAAGGAGTTCTAGGAAAAGCAAAACAAAAAACCCAACCCAAACCAAACCAAACCAAAAAGATGGGTTGTAATAGAAGTTTATTTTTGACTAATCAATATAATGTGTCATTTCCGTCATCTTCAAATTATAGTTTCCAGCAGGATATATAATTGACATACAGGAGTGGGAATCTATTACAAAAAAGAAAAAGATATTTAATTCTAACTAACACAAACATAGGATTGCTTCATTTTCCCCCTTCTCCATTTCATGCAAATATACACAAAAGATTGCCAGTAAATGAGGCTTTCTCCCCCAGTAACTGTTGTGTTTTCAGCTCTGAGGTCAAGCACTAACATAATTTGGGGTTGTGGTCACAGATGATTAGCCTTTTGTCAGATGTAAGCTGTCTTCTAGCCTAGGGCAGAACTGTGACTGCTCTGTTAATAAATGTCACTCATTTGGCCTGTTACTGCTGAAGAATGCTTTGCTACAGCCCTAATTCTTGACATAGCGGAAATCAGTTAACAGTGGCATTTTCATAGTCTCTTTTTTTTATGGCGGATTCTAGGAGGATATTTTTCTTTACGGCTCTAGCACACTGCCTTTTATGCAGATATGACTCTAAGCAGAATGGGAAGCAGCAAAAATAGATCATTATGCATATCAGAGATGGGGATAATGATTCAACGTCAATTTGGATCACAGAAAACTTGACTTGCTTGTTAGAAAATTTTAGAAAAATATGAGACCTCTATGAAGGATCTGTAGAAAAACATGGACAGGAATTTCATGGGAAGAGAAGACACACAGAAATATAATCCACAATGATATTGTAGACTATACATCAATTCTCCATTAGATTCTATATAGATTTGAAGCACTTCTGTTCCAGGGGCCTTTTGGTAGATGCATTTTTATAAGTGCATCTGGTTTTGTGATGAAAAAACAAAAACTCCAACAGTTCATTTCTTTCACATTATGAAAAAAAAGCTAAATTGATTCATAAGGCATGACTGTGTCCATATACATTTACTCTGCCTACCTTGCAATTCTTCTGTGAATGAAGAGATTTTTACTACAGTTTTGTCCTGTACAATTCTTTTAAAAAGCATTGCCAAATGGATTCTTAGACTCATTGATTTTCCTAGACCCTTAGCTCAGTGACTAATATGACCTTTGGACAGTAGGTTACTGGTACCTACTCTGATGAGATCTTGGATCCATTGCATTCAGAATCTCAATGATAAGCCAAAATGATAGATACCATACAACCTTATTTTATATAGCAAATCTCCAAATGGATTGTGCTTATTGGATTGTAAATTCCTCGAGAGCAAGGGCTGTCTCTTGCCTCTCTATGTATTCCCAATGCTTAATACAGTTCTCTGGCACATAGTAGGTGTTTAATAAATGTTTATTGACTGACTTGACTGACCATTTACAGGAATGCTTTTGTATTCTGGGAGAATAGAAACTCATGAGACTCAGAGGTGTGAACATTGTGCTGCTGCCTCTGACTGGGTCTCATTTTTCATTTAGATAGAGAAATACAGAATCACAGCACAAACTCTTAGAGCTGAAAAGTACTATAGAGATCACTTGACATTATTTCCTCCCCACAAACTCATCTATATGATGATATTTGGTCTTCCACAGGCAGCTTTATTACTTAATACTTCAAATTCCAGTGTTTTTTGTCGAGCATAAATGGACATAACAGCAAGTTGACTTCAAGAATTCTGAGCAGGGCTGATCCTGTGGTTAGGGTGCCCAGTAGGATGACTGCACTTAATGAAGACTTATTAAATTGAATCTGATTGAATGGAGTCATATTAAATTAGGTTCAGCTCTGAACAGATGGGTTGCATTCCATGGATATGACCTGGATTTCGGTTTCAACTTTCACAGTAACTAGGTACATGGCTGATACATATTCTGGTCCTCAGTTGTGACATCTGTAAAATGGGATGCATAATACTTGCAGTACATATTTGAAAGAGTTACAGTGAGACTTAAATGCCATCCACTTTCCTTCTTCACCCTAAGGAGCACCTGGCCTTGCTATTCATTTTGCAGATCAACTGTCCTATGTATAATCTTCCTGTAGTATAGGGACTGCCTCATTTTTGTATTTATAACACCAGAACTCATCACAGTGCTTGGTACGTATTCATTTAGTGAATTCTGTATCATTGAGTTCATTCAATGAATGAAAATGATTTACAAAGGCTATAATGTTTTAGGAGTGCCAGAAATTACAATTTCTTGGCTTAGACCATCGCTGAAGCACCTTCTAGCACTAATAATTTAAGTATTTTATTTATTTAAAGTGATATTACTACTCTTGGATTCTACATTTTTATTAATTACACTGCATTTTACCTTTCTTTGTATCATCAGTGCTTAGGACAGTGCCTGGCATATAGTAAGCACTTAATATATGTTTATTAACGATTCACTGTAACGTGAACCCTAAAAGAGATCAAAGCCATATTTTCAGAAATATGCAATCCTTGCTGGCAGATTCTCTGTGTTCTAAGTCAGAATTCAAAACATTCCAAGGAGATGCAACAAAACACAATGTAAAGCGCATAGGATAAAGGAGATAGGTCACTTAGTGATTTAGTAACCAGGGAAACCCTGGTCAATCATTTCTTCTCCCTGGACTGCAGCTTCCCCATCTGCAAAAGGCATAAGTAGGACTAGATGATCATTTAAGGTCCCTTGCATCTTTAACATTATATGTTTCTGTGAATACCATGAGCATTACTCAGAACATTCTGGATTTAATCCTGACGATAGAGATAGCAAGCTCCCCTGAAATGCTCTGCCAAAAAAATGGAACTTTATCGGCCATCCTTTGAGAGATGTTAAGCCTTTGAACATGTTCATTGGGATTTGTTAATATATGGGGATCCACACCACCAGCCTTAATGTACCCAAGGAATGGCACATTGCATGTGGATGAAACTCCTTCAGTTTTATTTCTGCAAAGGAGACAAAGGCAGTTTACTTATTCTGCAATTACCGTAGGTAGAGAGCTATCAATAAAAAGCCTTTGCTTTTCCCAGCAGTTATGCAATCCTAATAATTAAATCTACACATCTGCTAAATAACAGTAGATTCAAAGTCTAGCAATTTACATGGAAGAAAACAGATGTCATCCTGGTATAATCTCTTCACTTTCAGGATGAATGCTGTGAACAGTGCACACCCCGCAGTGATTAATCTATCAAAATACTCTACACCATTTACTCCATTTTATTACATCCTGTGTCACAGGAGATAGTACAGCTGTTTTTGGGTAGAAAGCAAAGAACCATCACAGAATTAAAACATATTCTGACTAGGTGCAGTAAGCCTGATGTCCCTGAATGCTCAGGAATGAGCCATCAAGTTTTTACAATGGAGTGATTTTCTGAAGCTTCAGTCATGTCAACAAGCCTGCCATCTCAATCAATAGCATAATGTGGGCCCGAAACATAAAATGAAAAGACCCTTTGTTCAACTGTCATTATAATGCCTGGAGTTTAAATTCTTTCTCTTTCAGCTTGGGATCCAAAGGCCTAGAACACCAGTCAGTCTGAATTGACTTAAAATACATCAGAATGCCTATGAAGTTAAAAAAAAACCCACATGTAGTTTTATCCTTCCATCTGTACAAAGCACAATACTTCCATGCCTTAGAAGATGGTCCTCATGAGCTGACAGGGCCAAAAAATTGATCTCCTGGTAGTCAAACTTGTGGTAGTAAACAAATGAAATAACATTTATTAAGCACCTACTCTGTACAAAGCACAGTATTAAATGTTAGGGATACAAATAGAAATGTAATTCAGTCCTTAGGCAACACCAGGTGTTAAATATATTTATATAAAGGGACATATAACATATAAATGTGTGTTATGTTTTATATTAGTAACAAACTTAGTATCTGGTACATAGTAGGCGCTGAATAAATGCTTGTTGATTGACTATACTATTTTGATTTACACTATTTGTGTGGAGTGATTATGCTCTGGCTCACTCTTTGAGTGCCAAGCAGGCTATATCTGTCCCCTTATGGTTCTAGCTCTAATATACGATGGGCAGTTCAAAGGAGGTTTCTTATCTACTGCAATTGGCTTGAACCCCTACTATATTTTTCTCCCACAGTGAGCCACCATTGATTAGTACCCTAGTTCTATTTAATGAAATTAGCTCTTACAAAGGGATATTTACTTCAAAGATATAGGCAAGGAAAAAAAAAGTATAGATATTTCTTCCCAACTCCTTGGTACATTCTTTCCTATACCATCTTAATCTCTGGGGAGCAGGCTCAAATGTAGTCTAGTTCCTATGTAGCATTGATCTCACCAAGTTCATGTCAAAAGGTATCATTGTTCTAGATTAGACCCCACCTCAGTTATTGCTGGGTTGGGCCTCAAAGGTTACTCCAGAAGGTTACTCCTTGCTCCTTAGGGCACCAATGCCACATGAATGCAAAACTCATACTCTGGGACACTGGGATATCTCGATACCATCTTGAATTTTTATTAAAACTCACGAGATCAGAGGCTCTGATCCCTTCACCTAGAATGGAAAAGAATAAACATAGAGGCCAAGAACTGAGGTCTGTTTTTTGGTGCCACATGGCCTCAAAAGCAAGAAGAACCTAGATCTCTTTCTTTACAGCATTGTCTCTTACCAGACATAGGGAGCCAGCAAAAGAGTCCAAAAGATTCACCAAGAAATCAGCCAAAGAGTAAATGACTAAAGAGATTAGGTTGAAGCTGTCTCATACCTTTTTGAAGATGCCTTCAGTTCCCTTCAGTTCCCACTAAGACAAATGAAAAACGTTTCTCCTAACCATTTTGTTAACAGACTAGAACCAGTTACAGACTGTCTACACATGCTCAGGTTTCTCTAGGGTACCACCATTAGATGTCATCATAGCTTTTTCGGTAGCAGACTCCTCAAACTCTCCCTGTGGAGATTTTGCATTAGCCAAGTAAACTGATACACTCTGTGCATAAAGCAGTCCCTATTTCATATGTGTGTATGTACATAATACATATATACACCTATATATGTATACACATGTGTGTATGCATGACATCCCATGACTAATAACTTTCATCATCACCAAGTGACCAGCCTACTGCTGATGAGCCTGTCTGTACTTTGCTATGCCAGTCCTTGGAAGCATCTTCAGTCTGCTGCTAAAACCATATGGGACTTTTGGCAGTAGACAATAAGTTGATCTCAGACCTTAACAGAAGGAGGATGGGCAGGATTACTTTTGGGAAGTCACAAAGCTCTTTTAACGATTCTAAATTTCTCACAGAAACAAAGGGCTATCTTTTTTGACATCACCATTCTACTAGCGCTATCTGGTAGCAACACATGGAACACAACAATCTCCAAAGAATTAAAAATGAAGACCACAAAGAATGTAACACAGAGGTGTGAAATAAGTAGGCTGCAGCCTCTAGCCAATGAGAAATTTTGAAGAACAGGAGTAAAAGGGGTTATTAGAGAAATAGATAATATTAAGAAGGTAGACAGCCAGGGTGCTGTATTGGTATTCTCAAAGAAGCCAGAGTAATAGGAAGAACATTATACCAGGGTAATGCCAGAACATTAGGCACACCCCTTGTGGTGAAGCTAAGGGAAGATACAGAGACAAAAACAAATAATTCCTGACCTCAAAGATCTTATGTTCTATTGGGCAGGGTTACAGGGAATCACATGTCCTTCTTATATAAGTAAATACAAAATATATACCAAGTAATTTTAGAGCAGAAGACAATTAGAGGGATCAGGAAAAGTCTTGTGAAGGAGTCTCAAGTTGAACTTTGAGATAGCAATGTATTTTAAGAAGTAGAGGCAGAGAGGGAGTACATTTAAGGGAAGCCTTGCACAAGCATGGAGATAGGAGATAGAATATTGCATGTAGGCAACAGTAAGCATGACAATTTGTTTATAACAGACCCACTAACTGACCCTGGAAAGGTCAGTTGGAGCCAGATTGTGAAAGGTTAAAAGGACAAACAGAAGAATTTATATTTTATCCTACTGGCAAAAAGGGAGCCACTGGAATTTCTTGATTAGAAAGGTGGCAAGGTGAGATCTGAATACCAACTTGGAAGATTTATTGGCAGGGGGAAGGGATGAGTCAGGGAAGCCAATAGGAGGCTTTTTCAATAGTCCTGGTGAAAGCTGATGAGGAACTGAACTAGAGGGGCAGTGGCCAAGTGAGCTGAGAGAGAGATGAATGCAAGAGATGTCATGAAGGGAAATCAATGATTCTGGGCAACTGAAGAGCGCAGAGTTATTCTGGGGTTGTCATCCTGACTGACTGGAAAAATAGTGGTGCCCCTTTAGAAAAAGAGATGTTACATAATTGTTTCCCTCACTGCCTTAGAACACATTGCAACTTCTGGTTCCCTTGCTACCAGTCACACCCTCCTGACTAATCATTCCTTTCCCTACCAGTCCCCCATCTGCTCACACACATCAGCCTCCTTCCAACCCATCTATAGTCTCTTTCTTTCTCTAATGACCCCTTCCACTTGGACACCAGAGCTCCAACCCCTCATCATCCTTGATCCTTTTCTTTTCATTTCTTTCATCTCCTGGTACTTGCTGAAACTTTCCCTTTCTCTAAAGACTCACCAGTCTTCTCCCATGCTGGCTGCTCATTCTTCTGTTCCTTATTTCATAGGGCCAGAAAGAAGACTTGGAAATACAGCCCCCTTGACCCTATTGGCCCTTCCACAGTTTTGTGCCACTGTTGCTCAAAGACTTCTCCTCTTTTGAAATATACACCTTTCAATTATATCAGCTTTAAAAGTAAAGCTTCTATTTGGTTAGATCTCTAATAAAAAAGTCTTTCATAATATTTTCCAATTCTTAGATAATAGCATTCCTATTCACCTGGACTTTCTTCCTCTAGAATGGCATCTTGCCAGGGCCATCCTGGATTAATAAGTATTCTGACTGCTAACTTTTTTTTTACATTCAGTTTCAGAAACACCTTTTCTAGCATGGCTGATAGAGTGCTAGACCTGGAGACAGTGAGGCCTGATTAACATTAACTAGCTAGATGACCATGAGCAAATCACTTACATTCTTTTTTTTTTTTTTGGAGGGGGAAGGCAGGGCAATTGGGGTTATGTGATTTGCCCAAAGTCACACTGCTAGTACATATGTCAAGTGTCTGAGGCTGGTTTTGAACTCAGGTCCACCTGACTCCAGGGCAGGTGCTCACTTACCCTCTTCTGAACCTCAGTTTCCTCATATGTAAAATGAGAGTTTTATGTTAGATGACCTCTATATCCATGCCAGCTTTAAATCTATGATCTGATAATCTTGAAACATTCTAGTTATGGTTTCACCAAGTTTCTGCTTCATTTGGGGCTCTGATATTGTATTACAAAATCACCTTGTTCCTTTTACCCTCCTATCACAATGACAGGCTTTCTCTTCAACAAACCAATCAATAAGTCCGTATTAAGCATTCAGCTTCCAGTGCCATTCTGAGGGGGGCTGGGTTACCCTACCCGTTGAGGTCTGATTTGCTTTCCCTAAAGTGCCTTGTTCCCTCCTTCTCTAACTGGACTGTGGGAAAAAATGGTGGATGGCCACTTCAATGCCCCTCTCCCCCAGTCACTTAGCTAGTCATGGAAATCGCTTCTGACTCATTTGCCTAGAGAAACATATTTTGCCTACCCAGAGAAGTTGTAAAAACTAATTAGTAACTCTCTTTCCTAATTTGAGATCATGCTCTGGCAAAATACTGCTGTTTCAAATCTATATTTCTCCCCTCTGGGATGCTTCCCAATCACCCCCTCCCACCTCTCAGCTACATTCACATTATAACACAACAGTTTGGCAATATAATTGGCTTATAGCTTCATCACAATTGCTAGCTTAAGAGAAAAAGTAAATATTTAGGCATAGAAAAGCAAACAAACTATTAAGTTTAGAGGAGGTTGAATCTAGAAGCCATCCTGGGAAGCATGTGCCCAGAGCTCTTCTGGAAAATTCAAGGGACTCCAGGCACTTGGTGATCTAGGACTCTAGGGTGAATAGGACATGACAAACTTTCTGGCTGATGCTAGCCAAGTGGTGGCCCAGTGTTGAAAGGACTTTGGTGTGATGCAGAAAACCCTGAGTGGTCAGTCCCATGGTCCTCCTCTACCCTGTTACACAATGGAGATGGGTGCTAGGTTAATTAAAAGGCAAGTGAGTTTTCCAACTGGTTCCTGCTTGCTTGACCTCTCCTTATGACAAGTAGTCTACCATTCCTCCAAACTTCCTGTGAGTGTAGTAAGGGACCAGATTGTCCTTTTACCCCCCCCCCCCCCCCCGCCTCCTCCCTCATCCACCTCCTCCGACCCACCAACCCTGTTGCTACGCCCATGTGGAACATGGACTCAGCCAGGTAAACTTGGGCCTGGGCCCTGGCTACCTTTTCTGCCTTGTGCTTGTTGAGTACATAATTGAACATCATCAGCCTCAAGGTATACGTGTCCAAGTTTGGAGGTGATTTCATTAATCTGAAAAGTTCAGATTCTGGGTCCAACAAGTAAAGATGGCTAAAAGCAGAGGAAGCTTATGAATAAGAGACAATGGCCACCAATAAGAACATTGATCTAAGCCTAGTCATTTTATCAGCAAACATGTACCAGAAGGGGTCTGGGTAGTGTAGAGCATAGCTGAAATGTAAAATGCCTAATCAGAAATCTCACAAGCTGTTTTATGTTCTTTTTTTTT
>CM053622.1:692207512-692233503 GCA_028646595.1 Phalanger gymnotis | reverse complement strand
GGAAATGGACCCTGACCTTAAAGAGCAAATATTCTGCAGGGGAGGGGAGGAGAGATATGACATACATAACAAGTATAGACAGGGAAAAGACAGTAATTTTAGGAGGAAGAGACCAGTAACTAGCTGTGTTTGCATGAAGGAAGTGACACCTGAGCTAAGCCTTGAATTGGTTTGAATTTTTCTTTTGGCACCTGGGGAGAATCTCCCATCCTGAGAGTGGTGGAGCAGGTGGTGGAGCAGGTGGTAGCGAGGAGCAGGATTCTGCCCTTCCCGTTCCTTGAGGATCTCTTTCGTGTGGTTATTGGAAATTATTTGGTTAAGTCAAGTAGCAGATGTGCTAGATTTTTTTATCGATCAACCAACACTAAAATATCTTGTGCCTGCTATGTGCTCAGCACAATATGAGGCGCTGTGGGGAGACAGCAGAGGCATCAGCCATAATTCCTACTTTCCTGGAGGTTACAATCTAGGTAGAGACAAAGTTTGACACACGTGGAGAAATTGCTGCGTAGCCTATTAGTGGATTTCTTCTTGTTATGATTTCACAGGCATAGCTTTTGATATTCACAGATATTCAATTGAATAACCGACGAACTGCACTGTCAAACCACTTAAAAGTCGGCTGTGAAGCCTTTAGTGGAAAAGAATTCTGCGTGTGAATGCAGAAGAGTTGGATTCTAGTTATAACCTTACCACTTAGTAACTACATGACCTTTGGAAAATCACCTCCCTTTTGGGAGCTTAAGTTTCTTCATAGGAAAAATAAGGATAATGATGCTCACGGTATCTACCTCACAGACTTTGTAAACTGGAAAACACAAAGTTAAATTGTCAGTGATGGCTGGATAAGCATGGTAAATCTAAGACAAACTTTAGATATTTTTACTAAGTTCCACCTTGGTTGGAGAAAGCAGGTTTTAGAAGTCCATGAGAAATAACGAGTATCTCCAGAATAAAGTTGGTTTATTTTTAAGGCACTTGAAACAGCTCTGAAAAGCAGTGAGGCAATTGGAAAATTAAAGCATTTAGTGAGAAAAAATAGTAAATCCACCATTGCTGCTAGACTTTTCTGGTAACCTGTTCATCACATGCAGTTACCCATTTATTGCCATCATTGTCCCCATTACAATCAAGAAATTCTTTATAGCTAACTGAACATTCTTTGACTCCATCACCCATTTTTACCTGTTCTTGCTTGGTAAATTCAATTTAATTCAACCTTCCCTTCTCCTGAGCCCTACACAGTGCTCGCAATTCACAGCACCATGAAAGGGGAGCTTAAAGATTTGGCTCTCCATTGACTGGCTCTTTCTCTTGCTGTTCCTTAGCACCAGGTCCCACTTGGTCCAGGAGCAATTCTGCCAAGTGCAGGAACTAGTTTGGAACCTCTAGTTTGGGAACCTCTCAAGTCACAGCTCTCTGGACTTCAGGCTTGCTTCCTACACAATGAAAGAGTTAGACTAGATTAGTGGTGTCTCCACTAAACCATACAAAAGTATTCTGTGGGCCACAAATTGATTCAGAAAACTTCATATTAATATCTATTTTTTGCATTTTTATTTATTTTGTTAAATATTTCTCTACATTTTAATCCATGGAACTTCATGGATCCGAAGATACTTAAATTCAATTCAACATACATTTGTTGCTGTTCAGGCATTTTTTAGTCTTGTCCAACTCTTTGTGACCCCATTGGGGGTTTTCTTGGCAGAGATACTGGAGCGATTCGCAATTTCTTTCTCCGGCTCATTTTACAGATGAGGAAACTGAGGCACGGAGGGTTAAGTGACTTGCCTGAGGTCCCACAGCTAGTGATTCAGGCCATATTTGAACTCAGGAAGAATATTCATGACTCCAGGCCTGACACTCTATCTACTGCACTACCTAGCTGCTCATACATTTAGCAGGTGTCTTGCTAAGTTGCCAGGCAACTGGAATACTCAAATATTCCAATGGATCTGTGATCTCATTGATGTGGGTATTCCCTCCCATAATGTAGATCATGACCCATGTACACCTACTCATTCTGTACAACTCTTGCCAGTGTATTCCCACAAGTTCACCAAAGAGGGTTCACCCAATTTTCTGTGGGCCTTCCTTCATTTTTTGAATTTATTTTTTCTTTGGATCTTAAGCACAAAAAAGAGCACATAGCAGAATACAAAAGAGGACTCTATATGAAACTGAGAATCTCTGTTTCATACTACTTACTTAAAAAAACCACAACTGCATAATAAGTTATTACTTTCCAAAATGTCTTGCTTGCCTGTGTGCCCTTTAAATTTCATTTGACCCTTTCCTGTGCATTAAAAACATTTCAATGGTCTCTTTTATTTTTTGGCATAACTATTGTTATCCTTGCACTTAAAACCTATTTGTTTACCAGTTGAATTTGATGTATTTCTATGTCAAACTGTTTGTGAACTGTGTATGTGGGTTTGTGCATATGTTCAACTCTGTCTGTCTCTGTCTCTGGCTCTCTCACTCATTATTTACATGCTAGACAAATTTTCTTTTTTTCCCATTCTTCATATTTTATTATTTAATATTTTTAGTTTTCAACATGGGTTTCCACAAGATATTGAGTTAACAATTTTTTCCCCATTTCTACCGTCCCTCCACTCCAAGATGGCATATGTTCTGATTGCCCCATTCTCCAGTCAGCCCTCCCCTCTGTCACCCCACTTCCCCCCATCCCCTTTCCCCCTACTTTCATGTAGGGCAAGATAAATTGCTGGACGAATTTTCTATACCTTGACTATTCAACTACATATCATAATCTGAGCAATAGCCATTCTTCAACCATTTGGTTTTTCTTGTATGAATGATTAGATCAAACTCCTTGAAGTAGTTATGAGGGAGTCTTGGTAGTGTCCTGACGCTCAGTACATTAGCACAATGTTATTTGTTAACAGGAACACCTCCAAAACCGCACAATGTGTAGGGAATTCTTCTTTGACCTGTGATGTACTTTGTCTCTCATCTATGATAGTGGCAAATACTTTTAGCAAGCATAGGTCTCCCCATTTCAGGCCTTATCTGATATTGATAATCAAGGAGTCATAAAAGAAGATGATTTGTCTATCTAGGTGTTGGGTATATGAAAATAAAATCGATGCAGCCTAGAACTCGAAGAACTTATATTCTACTGGAGAGACACAATGGATATGCAGATTATTGTTCTTGTCATTTTTTGGTTGTATCTGACTCTTCATGACCTGATTTGGGGTTTTCTTGGCAAAGATACTAAAGTGGTTTGCCCTTTCCTCCTCCAGTTCATTTTATAGATGAGGAAACTGAGGCAAACAGGGTTGAGTGACTTGCCCAGGGTCACATAACTAGTAAGTGTCCGAGGCCAGATTTGAACTCAAGTCCTCCTGACTATAGGGCCAGAACTCTATCCATTACGCTACCTAGCTGCCCCAGTAGACAGTAAGTAAGTATGAAATGATGTTACGTAATCTCAGTCTTAAGACCCCATTGGCTTGGGATTTTTTCCTTATTGGTGGAGATCAATATCCCAGTTGGCCAGGGTGCAGACCAGAGCCAGTGAGAGTGGGAGAGGGAAGAGCTCTTCTGTTCTCTAAGTTTCTAGTCTATTCAGGTCTCTTCAAGTTGCTTCATGTACTTCTGACTTCCCCACTTTGGGGGAGAAGATGGATGATGCCAGACCAATTTCAGGTTGCTGAAGGAAAGGATTCTGGGGAGAAGCTGACATGAGAGGAGCTGGCCGCCTCCATCATGTCCCTGTCTCCAGCTTGCTATGCACCAAACATGCTTTGTCAATACAAAAACAAAAAATTAAGCAGTTCTTGCCTTGAAGAAGCTTACATTCTATTGGACAGAAGAAAATGTGCCAAACCAACTAATTCATAAGACAAACATAGAGCTTTAGCAAATCTGGCTCTCGGGTTTCTTCTTGGAGGAAAAGGATTGTACAAAAGTAAGGCCCCTTTAAACTGTAATTCTAGGCAATTTTGCCATGAACAAAACTAGAATAATTTTTATTCACTAAGAGAACCACACAATGGAAGGATTGTTATTGGCAACGTTTCTCTAAAATGAATAATGTATTAGCTTCATACAATCCAATGTAAATTGGCACGATACAAATCAGATTGCTCTATGACAATCAATTCTGGTAAATTCTCCCCTTCTAGTAAATTCTTTCCTTTCTAAGGGGAAAGAAAACAAAGTTGTTTTTAAACAACAATTTTTGGAATTTATTTTATTTATTTGTCCTCCTCCTACTAGAGAAAGATCTCATAAAAATAGAATTTGTGTATGTAGATGTGGTTTTGCCTTCAACGACCCTTTGCAGAGGCAGAATGTTCCTAAAATTGCTAACAAGAATTTACCAACTGCAAATGTGGGAAGGCTCCAACAAATCATCCCAGCGTAGCTCTCTTGCCTTTGTGAAATAAAGCAGCTAACTGATGGATTGCTTTGCATAATACCAAGCTGCCATTGCTGAGAGGAACACAAATAAGCTCCCTTTCCCATGTCAGAGTTACAAAGGGTGCCACTGATGAATACTGTGGTGCCATTTGAGGGTTGGAGCTTTGAAGATATGGATGGCAAATACTACCATTATTGGGGAGATGTTGGTTATTCTTTACTAATGTAAAGGCATCTAGGGCAGCTAGAGGGGCAGTGGATAGTGCCAGGCCTGGAGTTAGGAAAGGAGTTCAAATTTGGCTTCAGACATTTATCAGCTGTCTGACCCTGGGCAAGTCACTTAACCTTGTTTGCCTCGGTTTCCTCATCTGCAAAATGAGGAGGAAATAGCAAACCACTCCAGTATCCTTGCCAAGAAAACCCCACATGGGGTCATGAAGAATCAGACATGGCTGAAAAAAAGCAAACAAATTGAACAACGATAAATGTAAAGAAAAGAGATTTCTCTCTCTAAAATTGCTGGTCGGAAAGTGAAAAAACAAAACAAAACTTTTGTTGTTGCCTTTATTTGTAGACCAAATAACTCAGCTGTTTTCTAGAATTCAGAATTCATTGTGGTTTTTTGGGGGTTTGTTTTTTTTGCTTTTGGTTTACTGAACCTAGCATAGGGAACTCTCAGTGTAGAACTTCTCCCAATGCAGATCTGTATCTTTTCTTCAATGTATAGTTTTAGAGAATTGCCTGGGACTCTGTTACCCTCACTTAGGGTCACGTGTATAGTATGAGGAGCCAGCACTTGAACCCAGTAACAGTGCCCCAAGCAATCATCTGAAACTATACACTGGTGTCTGGGACTGCCCTAATCAAACTTCCTATCTTTGCTTTGCCTCTGTATTTCCTTCTCTTTTTTTAGGTACCAAATACCCTTTTGTTCTGTTGTCAGGTCAAAGGATCTTGATCCAGATGGAACCTTAGCAATCACCTTGTCCAGGAGTTGCATGCAAGCCAGATCTAGGTGGTTGCCTGATTTCGTACACTTAATATGTATTTTTAAAATGTAAAAACTAATTCTTAGATTGTACACCACATAAAAGCAGGCAGCAGGCTGGATTTGGCCAGCGGGTTGTAGTTTGCTAACTCCCCATTCGAGCCTCACCCACACCCAGTGAAGTAACTGCATAGTTGTACAAGCTGAAGAGCTGATTTGAACTTGGATCCTCTGTGTCCAAACCCCATGCCATGTTGTACCACCCCGTGATCAAAACCTGCTACCAGAAAAGGGAACTGATAATAGTCACACTTTATTGTGAATATAAACTGATTTATCTGCTGAAAATATAATTGCAATTTAAGCCAGAAGTCTAAATGTAGAGGGCAGCTAGATGGTGCAGCAGATTTAATGCTGGGCTTGGAGTCAGGAAGATTCATCTTTCTGAGTTCAAATCCAGCCTCAGATACTTACTAGCTGTGTGACCCTGAGCAAGTCACTTAACCCTGTTGGTCTCAATTTCCTTACCTGTAAAATGAGCTGGAGAAGGAAGTGGCAAACCACTCTAGTATCTTTGCCAAGAAAGCCCCAAAATGTTGTCACAAAGAGTCAGATGTGACTCAATAACAACCGACTGTAGGCTTTGTTCCCTGTGAAAAATAATTAGAATGTAAGGACTTTGTCAAGGTTAACCACAGACTCCATATTTTATCTGAACAACATCCCCCACAATGCTTTAGGACAGGGATATGTGCTTTCATTGGGAGAAAGCCCTGAATACACCACAAGTTAGAGGACAGTGTGCAAGGGGATCAGCAGAAGAAGTCTGAATCTAGCAGTTTTGAAAGTTATTGAGGGGAAGTCAGAAGAAAAAGAAAAAACTGGAGAGTGAACTAAAACAAAAGGGGAAAGGACAGAGATATGGTGACTGCAGTGAGAGGGGCCAACCCTTCCCTAACCTAAGAGCCAGGAATTCCAACTCTTCAGGAGGCTGCAGTGCTATATGAAGCCAGCACAAGCTGGACCCTGTTCCAAGTGGCAGGCAGGACAGAATGTCCCAAAGATTCATAGCCAGCCTAAAATAAAATAGCTTAGGGCATTAAGCTAGTGATGGTAGCATCCTTTACCCCTGTCCAGCTGGAAGCGAAAAAGGATTAGAAGATTAGGCAGAGTGATGCAGGATCCAGACTACAAGTCCCCTTTGTGACTTAACTGCTTATGTATGTCCAAAGATGCTGCTACAGACACTCACCCTACTGTGAGTGACATTGCAAACTGCTTCTGCTGTAGCTGGAGGGATAGTAGCTGAGAAGAACATTCCTTATTTCCCCCTCCTTCCCCCACCAAACAAATGTGGCTAGGAGGCACCTATTGTGGGAATGGCTGCTGGGAATGCTTGTGCTCCACAGCCGTTTGTTGTCTAACTTGACTTTTATTTTGGATAAATAAATGCCTTTTGCTTTGAGCTGTCCTATGCTTGGTTGGTCTGTCCAAAGGAACTTAAGTGAAGACTTGTGAGTTGTGTTTTTGAGAAAAAAATGGTTTAAAGGATGCCATGAACCTGGATAGACTTCAGGAGCCCCATGATGCAGGGGCATCTAGGCAACGCAGACAAATAAAGAAGTAGGAGAGAGGAACAAGGTACCGTTTCCTTAGCTAAAATCGTATCATGCAGGTGGTCTTCTACTTAGCAAAGGTCAACCTAGTCTGAGGCATATATTGTGTACTATAGAAGCTGAACTCTCTTTTAAATGTGAGGCCCATTTCATACCTGAAGATTTTATCTTTACAGCTAATCAAATCGCCCATTTGAAGATCATAGGACAGCCAATCTAATTGGATTGTTAAGATGACTCTTTCCAGGAGAAAGTACCAGATTTTTGTTAAATTTTATTAGCAACATAGGAAAAATGTAGACAATAAATTGCTGAATATCTTTTGAAGATTAGTGAGAAATTGGTGCCTGCTTTGATCTTATGATAGTAGACTTTAAGGGCTACCAACACATGCCAGTAGTTATGATTCTCCCTTGGAAGAGTTTTTTAAAAAAAAATGTTGGCAAAGTTTCTTTAAAAAAAAGATTTTTTTTTCTTCTTTGGAAAATTCAGAATTTCTAGGTATCATTTCCTGTGGCCAGGATGATTTAGCAAATGCTGATAGGTTTTCTTCTCTTTTTCATAATAACTACATTTTAAGGACTTGAATTGACTGATGGACAAGTATAAAATACTCTATACATGACAACTTATCTGGATGGTGATTTGCAAAGAATCTGAAAAACATGAGAACCAAGTCAAAGAATAAATGAGCAAATTCTATTTTATTCCATTTCAAATTATAGCATCTTGTAAGTCCCAAACTGAAAAAAGTCTCTCTCTCTCTCTCTCTCTCTCTCTCTCTCTCTCTCTCTCTCTCTCCCCTCTGTGTATGTGTGTGAGAGAGAGGAGAGAGGGAGAGGGAGAGAGAGAGAAAACACTTTATTCACTTAATCAAACTCCCATGGAACGTACTTATAACAGCGTATTTCGTCTGTAAAACTGAATCATTTTTTTCCTAAAGCAGACATATCATTATCACTTCATATGCCCTTTGACAGTTATTGTAACCAGAGGTCATTTTATAAATAAATGCTGAATTGCACTGAATTGAACCCAACATATTATGTCATTCATATTCACACTGAGGGTTTGTAGGTGTTCCATTGTTTCATTCAATATCTATGAGTTCTCAGTTCTCTACCTCCCCACCACTTCACTCTTTCCTACTTCCTCAACCAAAACAAAATTCTTAATATAATAAAAAATATCTGTTCTGGGCTGTACCCACTCCTCCAAATACATGAGGATGCTACAGTGTATCATTAAGCGTTTTATAGCTGGCAGACGGAAATATGCCATGTGGATTTAAAGTTCATGTAAAAAAGAAATCTCATTGGAGCCGAGAGAGAATTGTTGAATGTTCTCTGATCCTACTGTTCACAAGTCCTAAGCCCTGCTTCCTTTTTCTGGGAGCTACCCAACAGTATAGGATAGGGGATAGGATAGGAAAGGTGGAAGTGGAGAAAGGAAGAAATAGAATTTCTCCTTTTCTAAATAAAGCCATTTCCCTGTCCCTCCTGGGATTTGCTGTTTTTGTTTCTACGAAATGTTACTTCAACAAAGACAATTTTCCTGGAATCACAGAATTTCCCAGAGGCTTGCAACCAAGCATGCCTGGCAAATTCTAGAACATTTCTTTTGTGAGGAAGCAAGTTATAATATACCAAGAGTGATTCAAAAAAGTTTTCCAGATCATTGGTGAGTCAATCATATTTGTTCTCATAATATGTTTTCTTGAGGAGAAGCAACATGGTGTAGTGGGTTGAAGGTCATCTTGGAGTCAGGAAAACTTGAATTCAAGTTATGGCTGATCCATGATAGAGCTGTGTATTATGGGCAAGTCACTTCTCCTCTTAATGCCCCCAGACAACTCTTTATGAGAATAATTACAGAGAAGTCACATTAATGGAGGGAATTTCCATACTCAGAATTTTCAAAATAGATGATATCAGAGGTCTAAACTAAAGCAAACAAAAACCCCTGCTTTTTATACTTTAGTTTCTGATATGAAGCAATATTAAATAAAAGCCAACATGATATTAAATATAAGAACGAAACATCGTAAAGTCATTGACTTCTTGTTCAACCTTCATTCTATCTTTTTTTTTAACTTTTCTCCTGGTAGGAGTCAATACCTCAGCTAAAAGCTATGTTAATCTTTTTGTTTGCTATTGGAGTTGCATGGAAAAATTGCAAACAGGAATGTTAAAGGATTTTTGTCCAGTAAATATTAAAGGCAATAGGAGTTTTGCAGTACCTTCAGTGTTCACAGTGTTTGTTTTTTTGCCTGGTCCAAGCACATATGCATAAAAGGCAGGTGGTTTCCTTCAACAGGAGGAGGTATAAGGTGGAAGAAATGACTCTCACCCCTCTGGGTTATCATAGAGAATAAGTATTGATTGGAAATAATGGAATGTGCTCCAAAGAGAGCACAAAGAAAAAAAAGTGTCTAATGACACACTAGAGAAACCTACCCATGTGGCAAAAGCTCAAAGGGTGTAAAAATGTAACCCAAAGAAGGGAATTACAAGTAAGCAGGTCTGATTAACTGAACTGATGCTTAATGGTAAGCTTTTAATTTATAAAAGGGGCATGTTATACTGGCGATTTTTTGGAGGTGTGGGTTGGACAAGAGAACCACAAAGGTCCAATCCAACTCTAAAAATTCTGTGTAATTGACGTAGCGATGTCAATAATATAAAGGAAAACAATTTTGAAAGAAATAACAACTATGATTAATTCAGTGACCCATGGTGACTTCGGAGGATTGAAAGTAAAGCATGCTTTATTCTAATTGACAAAGAAGTGGACTACAGGAGTGAAATGAAGGAAGGACTAGAGAATGCTTGGAGTGATATAATTAGGCATTTCCTATAAGCAGGGAATTTGGACCCTTTGAGAAGGGAGCAGGTTTTTTGGCACCAAGAAATGATAATATGCAACCAAAAAGTGCTACCAGGAAGGAAATTGTCCAGAAATGATCAGAGGATGAAAAGTTGAGTAATAGTGATGGGTGATTCCCAGCTGAGGGCTGCTTGGGAGGTTATTTGTCAATGTGATATGATTTTAAAAAATGGTGGCTATCACACTAGGGCATGCATCCAGGATGTGACAGATATGTCAGAGACTATTGGGACTTATGACACATGACAAGCAGTATTTTTTCTGGGTGATTCACATGGGAACAAATGATGTCACAAGAAAGAGGTGTTAGAGATTATGAAATATAGGGCAAAAAAACTGAGTTATATAGTCAGCCAGTCAGTCAACAAACATTTGTTCAGCACCTACTATGTGCCAGGCATTGTGCTAAGCTCTGGGGATACAAAGAAAGACAGTCTCTGCCCTTAAGGAGCTCACAGTCTAGTTGAGGACACAACATGCAAACAACTATGTACAAACAAGCTATACGCAGATAAAATGGGGGATCCACAGAAGGAAGGGACTCAATAACATTTAAAGAAGTTAGAAATTCTTCTCTACCAACTTAAACCAGATTAAAATGTGATTGGGAAATATTTAACAAAATAAAAATAGAATACAACACAGATGATGTTAATTTGTGATTTTCTGAGTCAATATGTGACCTGCATGGATCCATTTCCATTTGAGTTTGACACCACTTTCTTGCCATTTAGGTAGCTTGTCATTACAGTTGCAAATTGAAGTTAGAAGATATGGAAGAGAATGGCAGATTTGAGAAGAGAATAGATGCTTAAAAGTACAGAATCAGAGAATGAGATTTAGATTTCTAGACCATAGTCTAAAATGCAGAAGTAATCCTATGTTCTGGATGTACCAACTCCTGGAATGAATCCACTCTCCTTACCTCTTGCCTCATAAAGTCCCTCTCTTTATTTTAGGGGAAGCTCAAATACCATCTTCCACATGAAACTTTCCTTAATCCCCACAGATGCTAATGCCCTCCCTGTCAAACTACTTTTTATTTACTAACTTCATATTTATTCCATCCATCCATCTATCTCCATATACACAAATATGTGTGTATAATATATATGTATATGTGCATATATATGTATACTTCGTCTTCCCCATTAGTATTGTTTTTTTCTTTGTATTTGTATTCTCAGTGCCTTGTACACAGTAGGTGCTTAATAAATGCTTGTTAATTGAATGAATGAATAATGAATAAAATGTTTACTAAGCACTTATGTGCAAAACATTATGCAAAGTGAGGGATAAAAATAGAAAAAGAAGGCATTTCCTGTTCCCAAGGAGCTCACATTATACTGGGACAGAAAACACATGTGGATGGTGTCAACTGTCCCATGGTCCTATCCCAGAGAGGTTCAATGGTCCTTAGGGTATAGCATCAAAACAAATAGTAATGTCTCATCTTTAATGCTGTTTCCACTAATAAAATCCTATCAGTGTCTGATGTTGAACCATTTGATAGTACCAAGGTCTTTGGGGGGTAAGAACTTTCTTTTCTGGGTCTTAAGTAGTTGTGGCTGTAGTTCATGTAGGAGAGTTGGCAGGCTCCACCTCCATAGGATGATGAAACTGTGATTGAGGGAACTGGGGTAGAAACATTGCTATTTCCAAGACTCTTGGGTTCAGGGTCCTATATTGTTTCCATCCACATTTGAAGGGAGATGGCAGACAAGTTGATGGTGGTTTGACCTTTCTAGCACATATCGCCTCCTGCCTCTCTCAGGACACTTCAAGGCTTCAGCTGGTTTGTTTACCCTAGGAGTGGCACTTGGTTGACAATTGGTGAAGATGGCTGGCACGTTCTCCACAAGAGATTCCTCCTCAGACAACGGCTTTGAGGCTTGAGCTGGAATCAGGACTGGGTGTCTCATGGGTACTGCCACTCCCAGTTCTTTTGTACGTATCTGTCTGCTGGTGGCAGTCAGTCAGAAATTGATGGTAGCCCCTCTTCCACAGTGTTTTCTCCCCTCAATGATGGTTTGGGAGCCGCACTAAAATCAGGTTGGGCAGCCTGGAAGATGTTGCTATTCTCAATGTTGTTGGTTTCAGGGCCCTGGGCTGTATCCACTAGGGTCAGAAGGGAGATAAAACAATATACTAATAGTAATAATAGTTAGCACTTACACAGAATTTTGAGGTTTGCAAAGTTCTTTGCAAATATCTAAATTTAATCTCACAGAAAACTGGGGGATAGATTCTATTATTAGCTTTGTTTTACAGATGAGAAAACAGGCAGATAGAAGCTAAATGTCCAGGGTCCCATAGCGAGTAAGTGTATGAAAATGTATTTGAACTCAAGTCTTCCTGACTTCAGATCCATCCCACTATTCACCACACTAGCTGCCACTTGTGGTAATGGTGGTGGTGCTGGAGTTCAACCTGCCTGGCAAATGTTCCTTCCCATCTCTCTTGTCTGTCTTTTAAGGGGGAAGGGCGGGGGAAGAGAATAGAGTCAGTAAACTATAGGCCAGTGAGCTTGATGTTAGTTACTAGGAAAATTCTAGAATGTATTCTTAAAGAGATGGCTAATGAACAGCCAGAAAAAGAAGTGGTGATTATAAAGAGCCAACATGACTTCACCAGGAACAGGAATGCCAGACTAACCTCATTCTTTTCTTTTCACAACATTACCAGAATAAGGAGACCAGAAGAATGTTGTAGATATAATAATTCACTTAGGTTTTAGCAAAGCATTTGATAAAATATCTCTTGTCATTCCCTTGGAAAAGATTGAGAGGTGTGAAGTAGAGGACAACACAATCGGTTGGATTTGAAACTGGCTGATGACTAAACTCACACTGTAATCATTAATGGTTCAGTGTGGTTTCCAGCAGATTGCCACGAGGATCTACGCTTACCTCTGTGCCATTTAACATTTTATCAATAACTGGGATAGAGGCATAGATGGCAGGTTCATCAAATTTGCAGATGACGCAAAGCTGAGAAGGACAGTTAACACACTAGATGACAGAGTGAAAGAAAAAGATCTTGACAGACTAGCCCACTGGGCTGAATCCAGTAAGATGAAATTCATTAAGGATAAATGCAAAGTCTTATACTTTAGTAAAAAAAATAAACCTCACAAGTACAGGATGGGAGGCATGCATGGTTAGACCGTAGATTTTCTCAAATAATAATTGCTAACATTTATAAAGCACTTTAAACCTAGCAATGTACTTTATATATGTTGCTCCATGTAACCTTCACAACAATCCTTAGAGGCAGGTGCTATTATTATCCTTGTTTTACCGATGAGGAAATTGAAGCTGAGAGAAGTTGAATGATTTTGCCAGAGTCACACAGCTAGTAAGTATCTGAGACAGGATTTGAACTTGGGTCTTCCTGTTTATAAGTCCAATGCTCTAGCCACTATTTCACCTAGATATCTGTAAAGAAATCTAGAGGTTTTAGTGGATTGCCAGCTAATAAGAGTCAGCAATACAATATGGCAATCAAAAAGGCAATTTGACCTTGGGCTGCATTAAGAGGGAGCATAACTTCCAGAAATATGGCACTCTGCCCTCATGAGAACTCATGGGAAAAATTATATTTGGTTCTGTGCACCACAGTTTAAGAAGGATATTGACAAACTGTTGCGTCCAAAGGAGGCAACCAGGATAGCAAAGGGCTTAGTCTCTGTCTTGTGAGAAGTAGCTGAAGGAACTAGGTATAAGAAAGGTCCTAAGGGGACATCATAGAAGTGTTAAGATTCTTGCTAGAGTCCTTCTTAATAGGCTGGTTTTTCACTTGGAAGATGTCAGTGCCAGTGTGGCCAGTGTGGCTGCAGAAAGGGCCGAGAAACAGTCAATATGGTGTTTGCTGCCCAACAACGCCAGGAAACATTCCAAGACCAGAAGAAAAGTCTGTGTACACTGTTCATCGATCTGACCAAGGCCTTTGATACTGTTACTTGTGAGGGCTTGTGGAAAATTATGTAAAAATTGGGTTGCCTGTTCATCAGGATTAAACATCAATTTCATTATGGCATGCTTGCACAGGTTCTGGGTGATGGATAATGCTCTCGTGCTTTCCCGATCACCAATGGAGTGAAACAAGGCTGTGTGCTGGCTCCCATGGTTTTTAGCATGATGTTTTCAGCAAGGTTGTCAGAAGCCTTCACCAAGGATGAAAACAGCATGAAGTTCAGCTACCTCACTGATAGTAACCTATTTAACTTGAAAAGGCTACAAGCCAAGACTAAAGTGGAGGGAGAGTTTGTGTATGATTTTTTGTTTGCAGATGATTGGGCATTCAATGCAGCCTCTGAAGCTGAGATGCAACAAAGTATGGATTGATGCGCTGACACTTGTGCTAATTTTGACCTAACAATTGATACCAAGAAAATACAGGTTCTCCATCAGTTAGCACTGTACCTGGAACCATCAGTTAAAGCAAATGGAGAAATTTTGAATACTGTAGATAAGTTCACTGACCTTGGCAATATACTTTCCATAGATGTACACATAGATGATGAGGTTAACACATGTACTGCCAGAGCTAGCTCAGCGTTTGGTTTGTGGGAGAGAAGAGGCTGTCTACCAAGGTCTACAGAGCTATTATGTTGACCTCCATGTTTTATGCCTGTGAAACCTGGACAGTCTACCAGCACCATGCTGGGAAAACAAATCACTTCCATTTGAATTGTCTTAGGAAGATTCTGAAGATCACCCAGCGAGATAGGGTACTAGACACTGAGTTCCTTTCTTGAGATAAACTGCCAAGCATTGAAACACTACTACAGAGAGTGAAACTCCAATGGGTTGACCATATTTTTTTCAAATGCCAAATGTATGTTTCCATAAAAGACTGGTGATCACATGGTGATCAGAAGAAGTGATACTAAGACACTCTCAAGGTCTCTTTGAAGAACTTTGTGATGGATTGTGAGAATGGCAGATACTGGTCCAGCATGGTATGCTTGTATCAAAGAAGGTACTGTTTTCTCTGAGTAAAGCAGAATTGCCGTAGCAATTGAGATATGCAAATTTAGAGACCCCTCCACTCCAGATGTTCATATGGACTGTTTGTGCCCAACCTGAGGTAGAGCTCATATTGGTCTGATCAGCCATAGTCATATTGTACCTTGACTTCAACATAATGATGCCATTTTGGTCCTTTTCAAAAATGAAAGATAACAACCAAGATATCTGAAGGGCTGTTATGTGGAAAAGAGATTCATCTTTTTCTGCTTGGCCTCAGAGGGCAGGCACAATGGGTAGAAGTTACAAAAGTTACAAAAACGAAAATGAAAATTTGATTTCGAGAAAAACTTTATAACAATTTGAAGTCTCCATAAAGTAGACTGGGCTATGCTTAGGATTGGTGGCTTTCCTTTCAATGGATGTCTTCAACCAAAAGGCTTGATGACCACCTCTTGGGTATGCTATAGTGGGAATCTTTTTTGGTAGAGGTTGGGCTAGATTACCACTGCGATCCCATACAAATCCAAAAATTCTGTGATTCTGATTGCCTAATTTACACAGTTACTATGGTAAAATAAATGAAAATAAATTTGGAAGAATTCTGATCAATAAAGTGACCAGTCATGAATGATTTCAGGGGGCTGACAGTGAAGCATATCTATTTCCTCTTGACAGAAGGGTGCCGAATGAGGCATATAGTGCCAAACACAGAAGATATACTGATTTGTTTTGTTATCTATACTTCTGTGTTATGTAGGGCAGGGGAAGATGAGAAAGCAAGGTAGGTTCCTTAAGTCCCTTAATACTGGGAGATTCTATGACTTTGTGAAGGGGGAGGCATTAGATATTCATGATGTTTGAGGATCCAAAGAACTATCAATTCTTGTGACTGTATCAGGCTTGCCAAATGAAGGGGTGCCAGTGAGGAAAATGACTATACATAATTCAAACAAACAAAAACCAAAACCCTGCTCACCAATCTTTGCAAACCTACTCTGCTCCATTCAGTTCTATAGATAAAAATAAGTGTAGGGGAAGCCAGTGTAGGTGAGGGATTTCTACTTCTTCCTGCCCTCCTGTTCACACACATATGATGAAACAGTTGTGCAGAAAACCTGGATATGAATGCCTGCCTTCAAAAAAGAGCATCTTTCTTGGGTGGGGTAGACTCCTTGCAATGATCTAAGAAACTGAATTCCTTTCGTAAAAAAAAAAAAAAAAAGACTGCTCTCTCTAACAGGAACTTCAGGTAGTTGTCTTAAAGAATTTTGCCTTTCCTTACTGTCTGTTTGCCTCAGTTTCTCCCTCTGTAAAGTAGAGATAATAATAGCACCTACCTAAGAGTTGTTATGAGAATAATCTGAGATAATATTTGTAAGGGGTTTTGCAAACCATAAAGTGCTATAGAAATCCTAAGAAAAAAAGAATTTTGCTTTTGAGGGTAGAGCAGGACCATCTATCTTATCAAATGCAAAGGAAGATAAATGAGAGGGGATCTGTCAGTGTGTTAAGAGCCTGCTATCTTTCTTACTACTCTCATTTACCCCAGATTTGCCCTTGGCCAAAGCAAACAAATAAACAAAATTCCATGGGGACATAAATAACATGTAAGTTTGATATTTTTAAATGTAAAAATAGCCCTAAATAGAGCAAACCATGGGTAAAATAGTGATGTAGGTGAAATTCATTTTCTCTCCCTTCCTCCACTTTCTTCCACTCTCCTCTTTATCTTTTGGTATCCTCCATTCTAAGTGCTCACTGCCTTTGCTCTACCCATTTCAGTATCCATGACCAACTCTATCAATGCCCTAAGCTCTAAAATTATACCTTTTCTTCACTTCCACCAAAATATCCCAACCAATTCTCTTAGTGTCTTGACAATGTCTAGCTCATTGCTAGGGTAGGAGATACAGGAATCCTGGATGTACCTCTAACAATCTTTGGACCTCAGGCAAACCACTGCCTCCCAGCACTTCAAATTCCTGACCAAGAAAATGGAGGTGTTAGAGTGAATGATTGTCAAAATCCCCTTCCATCTAAGATTTTGTAATCCTATTCTCTAAGCAATCATTCAATAAATTAATTATCCTTGTGGTACTGTTGCTAATAACTTAATGAGGTATAACCATTCCTAAGGGTACTTGCATTTTAAAAGAAGGTGACTAGAAAGGTAATTATGCAGCAAGGAGAAAAATAGTTCCCATTCTTATAGCACTTTTGAAGCACTTCTTTCATATCAACCATGCTAATGAATGATCCCCCATTTATAAAGTGCCTACTGTGTGCCACTTAGCACAGTGGTAAGAATACAAAGATGGACAAAAGAATAAGTCTCTACCTTCAGGGAACTTATACTGTAATGGTAGAGACAACATGTAAACAATGAGAGAGAGAGAGAGAGAGAGAGAGAGAGAGAGAGAGAGAGAGAGAGAGAGAAAGAGAGAGAGGGAGGAGGAGGAGGATAAGAACCAGGAGGAGAAAGAAGAAGAAGAGGAGGAAGCAGAGAAGGAGGAAGAAGAAGTATAGGAGGAGGGAGAGGAGGAGGAGGAGGAGAAGGAAGAGGAGGAAGAGGAGGAAGAGGAGGAGGAGGAGAAGGAGAAGGAGAAGAAGAAGAAGAAGAAGAAGAAGAAGAAGAAGAAGAAGAAGGAGAAGGACAGTGTTAAAGAAGCCATTCATAGCTGAAGGAGACTAGGAAAGGCCTTCTGTAGAAGCCGCAATTTGAGCTGAATCTTGAAAGAAGTCACGGAAAGTAAGAAATGTTATGTGAGTAGGCAGAGCATTTCAGATATAGATGGTGTGCATAGAAGGGAATGAATGATAAGAAAACTGAAAATGCTAGAAGGGACCAGGTTAGGAAAAGTTTTAATTGCTAATTAGGAGTAACTGCAATAAATTGTAATTGCTAATTAGTAGTTTTTGTTTGATCTTGGAGTTTACAGTAATATCCTGGAACTCATTGAGCAGTGGTGTTGAGAATGGATACATGGGGCATGTGTGAGAATTGTTGTGAAGGTTGAAATGACAACATCTGACAACATGGAGTGAGTGATAGTGAAGAGCTAAGGATAACACTGAGGTTGTGAGCCTGGATGACAAGGAGTTGCTGTTGACAATAATAGAGAAAGTGAGGAGAAGTGAGAGGAAAGATAGAGAATTCTATTTGGGACATGTTGAGTTTGAGATACTTTCAGGACATCCAATTTAGAAAGTCTAAAAAGGAGTTTGGTGATGTGGAAAGGAGAAAGGCTAAAATTTAAGCAGATAGATAAAGATCTCAGTGGATCTTTATATCTCCCATCTGTATTTATTTGTTTTTTAATTTACTCCAGGTCCAGTGATTTTTCTACTACATCAGGTTGGGTGGTATGGGAGGTTAGGAGGGAGATGAACATCCAGGTGTTGTGAAAGGCAGGCTGGGGAGAATATTTTTAGGCCCAGGAGCTTTTACACTTCAAATCATAGCATTATATGGGACTACTTTCCCTTCCCATTTATACTCCTACTCCCTGTTTTAACAGTTGGTGAGAGGTGTTTTTTTTTGTTTGTTTTGTTTTTTAGTTATGGACCTAGGAGATTCTGCTATCAATAAAAGGCAGGTCTTGCCTGAGACTCGCCTTAGAGATTCTCGCATCAATATTCATTGTGAAAGTTCACCTGTACCAGCATCTTATGGAATGAAACTATACGAAAAAAGAACAAAGTTAAGTACCAGAGTGAAAGGGTTCTTCAAAGAAGCTGGATAGAGAACTGAATTCATTGCAAGACAAGAGAAAGGTTACTTGGCTTTCAACTTACATTTATAAAGGGCCTACTATGTGCAAGGTATACGGTGTTAGGTACTATATAAGGTACTACTTTAGAGGCACTAGTGGTACAGTGGATAGAACACTGTATCAGTAATTAAGGTGGGACTTTTTTTTACTGTTTTCTCTTTTGGAGCACTTACTTAATCAAGTGCCCTTGATGAGTCTGGCCTTTGTTTCTTTGATTAGATTGGGAGTCTTTGATAGCTTGCTTGCCTCGAGGGAAAGTTATAATTTACATGGGTTTAAGTCACATGTTTGTAATGCCAGAAGCTTTTAGGTCATGTGGGTTTGAGTCGCATGTTGTGACGCCCTTTGACCCTGAACAGGATATATAAACTCTGAGGTTGGAGTTTTTCGTTGGGGCTCTCACTCACTGGAAGAGTGTTGTGTGACTTGAAGAGACTCTGGGCGGCCATTGTTAAGATCCCCAGGCTTGTAAACCCAGATGTTGGAACTTTGTTAGACCCATTGGTTCTTTGGTAATTATGAATTGTGATTTGAGTCAGACAAGGTCTGTCTGTTGATGTTTGTAATTTGTTTGTATTTGTTTTGAAGTTAAGGGTGCTGGCTTTTCCTCCTGAAGTAAGTGAATGATGTTTGTATGTTGGATTAAAGTGAGATTGTTGACCCCTTAAAGTTACTTTCCTTAGTAAAGCAGATCAAAAGAATTTGTGCTGGCAGCTCTTGTTGCTGGTCTTGTTGGGTCTTATACCTCACAACAGCCGCTGGCCTAATTGTTGCTACAAGCACTGGGCCTGAAACCAGGAGATACTTAGTAGCTGTGTGACCCTGGGTGAGCTGCTTAACCTTTGTTTGCCTCAGTTTCCTCAACTGTAAAATGGAGATATAAGTAGCGCTTACCTCACAAGGTTGTCGTGAGGAACAAATGAGATAATATTTGTAAAAAGTGCTTACTACAATGTTTGGCACATAACAGGGACCATATAAGTGATTATTCCCTTCCATCCCTGTCCTTCCCTCTCCTTTCTCGCCACTGATGCAGATACTTTGGGGGATATAAAAATGAATGACATAGTCTCTACCCTCAAGGAGCTTGCAATCTTCTTGTAAAATGAAGTGTGCATACCTAGATAGAGACTAGAAGATGATACAAGGGCATGAGCCACATATTATGAGAGTTCTTGGGAGGAAAGTGCTACTTCTGATTAGGGTAGGAGAGTAGAGGGATGAGAGAAGGCTGTGTGGAGACGGTGACATTTGAGCTGGGTCTTGGGGGATGGTTGAGATTTCAACATACAGAGATGGGGGGGATGCATTCTATTTGATGATAATTGCACTTCAGGGTCTTGATATAAGTAAAAACTTGATTATCTGTATATGTCTTTGGCCCTTGAGTTGACAGAGTATCACTTTTCCTTAATGTCCGCTCAAAGATATACAAGCCCACATGCACAGACACACTCCTACCTAATTTTCCCCACCCCTGCAGTTATCTCTTCTATACTAGCATTTCTGTTCTGAGGATAACATTTGAAATAAATAAAAGATGTTCCCTTGGCAACTGCAAGATGAATCACCTCACCCAGCTCTGGGAATAAATAGTATACCTAATGTTGGTTAAATGTCTATGCTCTGTGGAATATTGTTTTTCATCAATATAATAAGTCTTCCCCTATTGACTGAAGGGTGGATTTTTTTTAATGCTGTGTTATTATTCAGAATTGGAACATAATCAGCTTACACAGATTGGAATACTATTTTAGCTCTTAACCGTGTTACTAAAAAAATACATTTTAGGAGAATGGGGCTTCCTCCCCCCTTTCTGTTTATGCTTTGATTCATGCAATTTACTTTTTAAAGATTTGCTGTGGCCTCTTGCTGTAACTTGGAAAGGTATTTAGCATCTGTTAAGGTAGAATTCCTAAGATTTCCACCTTCTTTTTATTAAGACTTCTGATCTAATTTAGAAAATAAGTTAGTTCAGAAGCATTGACCAGAAAGGCCCATCAGACCCCAGGAGACTCCTGGCTTTTCCTTGTTTTGTTTCATTGGTTAAGAACTGCTTGAAGCTTTTCATTTTAATATAGACAACAGAAGTAGGGAGATCTGGAGTTAATTGAACAATTTGGGAGAGCCCCAGGAATGTCCTTGGTCCTAGAAATTCTGTAGAAGCTTTGAGTCTAAACCTCATCTAAAATCCTGGGGTGAGACCATGAAACTGACCCACTATTCAGGGCTTCTGGGCAGGGCTACACATAACTTCTAGAAGCAGAGCCCTCATCATGTAGATTAAAGCTGTTAAACCCAAATCTTTTAACAGGTTAGGCTAATTTCCCTAAGTAGCCTCAGCTTAGTAGCTTCAGGAGTGACTGGGACAAGCAGGATGATAATAACAACTAACACTGATGTTGTATTTTAAGATTTTCAAATTACTTTATATAAATTATCTCATTTGGTCCTTACAACAAACCTGTGAAGTTAATGGTATCATCCCCATTTTACAGATGAACAACTTGTCTGAGAGAGGTTAAGTGACTTGTCCAGGGTCACACAGCTAGTGTTTGAGGAAGGATGCAAATTCAAATCTTTCTGACTACCAGTCCACTGCTCTGTCCACCATGTTACCTAGCTTTCTTGCTATAGGATACAGGAGTAGGAGCAGAAACAAGAGGTGACATGAACTCATGGTTTATATTTACATATGTATGTCTATATAATATATGTATGTGTATATATGTTTATAGATTAGGAGAAGAAATGCATTTAGTAGTAAGAATTTTGTATCCTGGTAAAAATTTGTCAGAGTTGAGGAATTCAGTTTTCAATTTCAATTTAGTTCAATTTATTAAAAAAATCTTTATTCAATTCCTGCTGTATGTACAAAGCACTGTGTTGGCACGTAGGCTACAAAGACAGGTGTGACACAGACCTTGCTTTGATGTGCTTGGAATATGATGGGGGAAAATAATAAGTAAACAAAAAAGGCAGATAGAAAGCAGAATATGACAAATCCAGAGAAGTCTAGATTAAATGAAATGGGAAATTTGAGAAGAGAGGGCTCATTTTTCATCTGAAGGCATTCAGGAAGGCTTCATAGAGAAGGTGACTCCTGATTAGGCCCTTGAAGGAAGACAGGGTTTCTACAGATAAGAGATAGGAGGGCGGGAGTTTATTGTGTGTTGAGCAATATGGTCATGGAATAGGAGAGGAAACAAATGGAATGAGAATGGCTGTAACTGTAGAGAAAAGGTAGGGAAATCTCAGAGAGAACTTGCTAAGGTAAAACTGACTGAATCTGGCAACTGGCTGGATGTAGAGAATGAAAAAGGGGGAGATGAAAGAGTTAAAGATGATTTATGTGTCTGGGGAAATGATTGTGCTTTCCACAAAAATGGAAAAATTAGGGAAAGAAGCATGTATTAGGGGAAAAAGGAGTTACATTTTGATGTGCTTTAGGTGTTATCAAGACAATCAGTGGTACTCAACACATGGTAGCACTACAGGACTGGAGCTCAGGAGAGAGTGTGAGAAGAAAGATATAGATTTAGGAATCATCAAGGTACAGGTCGTAGAATTGGAGGATGCTTGTCTTTGTGGATAGAGCCAAGATACTGGATTAGAAGGAGCACTCAGCTGAGCTCTCCCAACATTCACCTCCAAAAAACTTTAAACTAATGCCTGAGATAGAATTCTGGAGTGTCAGAGTCAACAAAAGGTAAAGGTGAGGCATTCTTTGATCCCAAGACAACTTAAGCGGTCAGCAGGAGAGGTCTGTGACATGGAGGTGGAAGCTGGCCAGGGGCCCATGTGGATGAAACACCAGTGGTGGGAGTAGGTAGTGATGACAGAAGCAGCAGCATCTTTGGGAGTTCTCAAAACAGAGATGGTAAGGGAGCCTGGCAACTGATCAGAAAGAGATTACAGTACCTAAATTAATTTACTTATTCAGTGCCATACCAATCAAACTACCAAAAATTATTTTATAGAGCTACACAAAATAATTACAAAATTCATCTGGAAGAACAAAAGCTCAAGATTATCAAGTGAATTGATGAAAAAAAAATTAAAGGAAGGTGGCCTAGCCATTATAAAGCAGAAATCATGAGAACTATTTGGTACTGGCTAAGAAATAAGGTGGTGGATCAGTGGAATAGGTTAGGTACACAAGATACAGTAGTCAATGACTATAGTAATCTACTGTTTGATAGACCCAAAGACTCCAGCTTCTGGGATAAGACTCACTGACAAAAACTGCTGAGAAAACTAGAAAATAGTACGACAGAAACTGGCCACAGGCCAATATCTTACATCATATACCAAAATAAAGTCAAAATGGGTATGCAATTTAGGCTGATACTATAAGCAAACTGGGAGAGCACAGAGTAGTTTACCTGTCAGATTTATGGAGAAGGGAAGAATTTATGACCAAACAAGAGATAGAGAACATTGTGAAATGCAAAATGGATAATTTTGATTACATTAAATTGAAAAATTTTTATACGAACAAAGCCGATGCAACCAAGATTAGGAGGGAAGCAGAAAACTGGGAAAGAATTTTTACAACCAATGTCTCTGACAAAGTCCTCATTTCTAAAATATATAGAGAACTGTCAAATTTATAAGAATTCAAGTCATTCTCCAATTAATAAATGGTCAAAGGATATGACTAGGAAGTTTTCAGAGGAAAAAACTAAAGCTATCTATAGTCATATGAAAAAAATACTCTAAATTACTATTCATAGAGAAATGAAAATCAAAACAACTCTGAGGTACTACATCACACCTATCAGATTGGCTAACATGACAAAATAGGAAAATGATAAATGCTGGAGAAGATTTGGGAAAATTGGAACACTAATGTATTGTTGGTGGAATTGTGAACTGAACCAACCATTTTGGAGAGCAGATTGGAGCTATGCCCAAAGGACTATAAAAATGTCCATACCTTTTGACCCAGCAATACTAGGGCTGTATCCCAAAGAGATTATACAAATGGGAAAAGGATCCACATGTACAAAAATATTTATAGCAGCTCTTTTTGTGGTGGCAAAGAACTGGAAATTGAGGAGATGCCCATCAATTGGGGAATGGCTGAACAAGTTTTGGTATATGAATGTAATGGAATACTATTGTGCTATAAGAAATGATGAGCAGGCAGACTTCAGAAAAACATGGAAAGACTTACATGAACTGATGCTGAGTGAGGGGAGCAGAACCAGGATAGCATTGTACACAATTACAGCCACATTGTGAGATGACTAACTCTGATAGACTTGGCTCTTCTCAGCAATGCAAAGTTCTAAGACAACTCCAAAAGGCTTGTGATGGAAAATGCTATCTACATCCAGAGAAAGAATTATGGAATCTGAATGCAGATTGAAGCATACTATTTGCTCTCTCTATTTTTTGTTTTGTTTTGTTTCTTCTTTCTTGTGGTTCATTCCATTGGTTATAATTCTTCCTTGCAACATGACTAATGTGAAAATATGTTTAATGTGAATGTATATGTAGAACTTATAACAGACTGTATGCCGTCTTGGGGAGGGGGAAGGGGAGAGAGGGGAAGAAAATTTAAAACTCAAAAGCTTATAGAACTGAATGTTGCAAACTAAAAATAAACAAAATTTTTAAAAAGAAAGAGATTACAGGGGACCCTGTGATAGCACTGGATGCAGGACTGGAAGCTGTTTGTCCCCTCCATTGCCAATACCCTCTTCTGGGTCACAGTTCAAGGTAAAGAGGAACCTTTCTGTCAAGAAGGAGCAGGGTCTCTAAGGAACAATATCACTTCTGGTCACAAAGGAACAGAGGGTTAGGGGCCCAGAGGCTCTGAGGAGCAGTATTATTTCTGATCACAAGTGAGCAGGGGCCCTGGGGAGCAGTATTATTTCTGGTCACAAAGGAAGGGGCAACCTGAAGAATAGAATTAATTGTGATCCTAAGAGATCAGGGCACTTTCTGGACAAAGAGCAGACCCAAGAACAAAAGAGGAGTGACCTCAGCTCTCCCTAGATCACACAACCTTGGAAGCAATGAAAACTTCCAACCTCCAGAACTAGCACGGAAAAAAGCAGTGTGAAAAAGACTGAAGCCTAATGAAACAGTAAAGCAATAATAACAATGTAGATGATAACTGTTGAAATGACTATGTAGTTCTATATCACAAGGTATGAGAGGCTCTCCATAAAGAAGGTAAAAGAAGTGTAACACTTATTCAGACACCAGAAAATCATATCTCATAACCAAATGTTCAGCTCCCATAGCAAGTCAGCCCACTTTATCATAACAGCAAGGGACTTTAAACACCATATCACAGCCTGGAACCTCACCATCCCTAACTGTGAAAGACTTAGCTGCTCTGATCAAGATAGTGATCCAAGATAATTCCAAAAGTTTCATATAAAAATGCTATCCATCTCTAGAGAGAGAACTGATGAACTCTGAGTGCAGATGGAAACATACTTTATTTTACTTTTTAAATTTTTTTTCTGTTTTCCTTTGCAACATGACTAATATAAAAATATGTTTTGCATCACTTTATCATATGTTGCATAACATCACATATGTTATCAATATTATATTGTTTGCCTCCTCAAGGATTTGGGGAAGGGTAAGATGAAAGGAGAAAATTTGGAACTTAAACATTTTTAAAGTTATTATATATATTTATATATATTACATATATTTATATATGTCATATATAAATATATATATAATTATGTATTATATATATATATAAAGATTGTTAATTTTTTATGTATAGTTGGGAAATATTTAACAAAATAAATAAAAATATATTACAAGAAAAAAAAAGAATTGGAGTATGCCATCAAAGAAGAACATGTTGAGAGAACATAACAAAGGATAGAATGTCAAGGGTATCCACATTTAAAGGATTGAAGAAGGATGTGAAGTCCTCAAAAGAGACATGAAATGTATAGTCAGAGGCAGAAGGAGATCCACAATTATGCATGGTCATGGAACTGGAGAAGGTGAGGGCATGAGAGTGGATGCTCAATATAAAAAACAACAGAGGGGTTAAACAGAATTACCAGAAAAATTCTTTTGGTTTTAGTGATAAGGGATCAGAAGCCAGACTTCAAGGGGTTGAAGAGTGAGTAGAGTCTACTATGAGTAGTGAATGAGTGATGATGAAGGGGAGGAAGTGTAGTAGGAAGGCCGAATTTATGATCTCAAATATAATCATGTATATGTTTGAATGGTCCGAAATCGCAAGGTATGAGAGATTCTCTAAGGAGAAAACAACAAGAAATTTATTTAGGCCCCACCGCAGCAGAACCTTGAACCAGCCTCCCCATTCCAACATCTTGACAAAAAGACTCCAGGCCCAGAAAGCCCATCT
>CM053622.1:692188535-692207012 GCA_028646595.1 Phalanger gymnotis | reverse complement strand
AACAAGATAGTATTTAGCCAAATCATTTTCACTGGCCTCACGTTCCTGCTCGCACTCGGGTAAGTCCTGCTTCTGCAGCTTCCTGCTTCCGCTGAAGTTGTATCCTGGCTCACCCCTCCTCGCACCCGAGCTTCCGGCGTTCTCAAGCCCGGCCTCAACGACCAGAGACCATTGGTTCCTGAGCTGGCCCCTCCTAAGTCACCAATCCACACCCACACAGGTTTCACACCTGACAGGGCCCTGGGCCTGGGGCTTAGCACTTAATAGCTGAAAATTCTTCCACTCAAAAGAAACAAAAGCCATGCTAATGAGACGATTTTGCTTAACAACACAGGAAGTGGGAGAGGCTGACCCAGGAAGAATGGAAAGTTCACAACAATGAAATTCTGAAGACAAACTCAAATGATTCCTATTAGGAAGATGAAGCAACTATTTAAATAGACTAATGTGGCTGCATCTGGGAACTTAATAACCAGCTTAGATTTTTAAAGAAATGTGTAGAAGATAGAAGCAAGATCAGGTAACTAAGATACAATTTTTCTGTTCCAGTAGAATGTAAGCTGTTCAACAGCAAGAACTATTTGTTTTTTCTCTTTGTATCTATCCTCAATGCACAGTACCTAGTACTTAGTAAATACTTAATAAATTATAAAGAACTGGGGGGAGAAAGGACACGTGCTGGTTTTCAAAAAAGTGAAGAGAGAAGAGTCCATAAACTTTAAGATCATGAACTTAACTTTGATTACTGGTAACCCCAAAGACAAAGGCATGGCTTGTGAGAGTTTAGAAAAGGAAATGTAGTCACTATGAACAAGTATAAATTTATTTATCAAGAAAATTGCAGACTAACCATATTTCTTCTTTAGTTTATTATACTGGTAAACCAGAAAAATGTGATAGTTACAGTATATCTGGATTTTAGCAAAGCATTTACCATGCTTTTTTTTTTTTTTGGTTGAAAGAGATAAGACATATTTGGACTAAGTGGTCTAGTTAGGTAGATTCAGAAGCATTTGAAAGATGGCACTTTGCTAGTAATAATTGACTAATTAGTCAATGGCTATTTACAGAGAGGTCTCTAAGTTTAATGCTTCAGGGTTCTCTCCTTGGCCATATTTTGTTTAGCATTTTTTTCAGTGACTTCGTTGAAATTTTAGGTGGCATGTCTATCAGATTTTCAACAGACAAGAAACTAGATACATAATACAGTGGGGAAATGACATCCACAAAGATCTTAATAGACTAGAAAAATGAATCAAGTATAATAAAATCAAACTTAATAGTGAAGTGAGCACAATGAAGAGTATAATTTATATGACAAAATTATAAAGAGAAACTTTGAAAGACTTTGGAACTCTTATCAATGCAATGATTAACCAACCTCAAGTCCAGAGACTGAAGATGAAACAGAGCAGTCATCTCCTACCGGAGAGGTGATAGACTTAAAACATATATTTTTGTAGATGTGGGTCTTTTTCCTATTTCTTTGATTTCTTTAGGGTATATGCCTAGTATAGCTGGATCAAAGATTATGCACAGTTTAGTTTGGGGCACAGTTCAAGTTGCTTTCTACATTGGCTAGACCAATTTGGAGCTTCACCATGGTGTACAAATGTGCCTGTTTTCCTGCAGCCTCTCCAACATTTGTCATTTGTCTTTCATAATTTTTACTACTCTGATGGATGTGAGATGGAACCTCGGAGTTGCTTATTTGTGATTTGGAATATTTTTTTTTCATATGGTTGTTGATAGCTTGGATTTCTTCCTTTGAAAATTGTCTATTCATATCTATTACAGAATGACAGAATAACATAACATAACACCATAACATAATATAATGTAAGGTAAGATAAGGTAACATAATAATAATATATGATATAAGAATAGTCTTATAAATTTCAATCAGTTTGTTATTAGACTTGAAACCTCTGTCAGAGATTGATAAAACCAGTACAAAGATTTTTCCTGTTAACCTGTTTCTTTCCTCATTTTAATGGCATTAGATTTGTTTGTGAAAAATTTTAAAAATTTTATATAATTAAAACTATCCATTTCATCTTGTTTGATTCTCTCTATCACCCATTTAGTTATAAACTCTTCTTTTTCCTTAGAATTTATTTTTTTAATTTCTATAGAATAATCTTTTGGTAGTTTGATTGATATGGTACTGAATAAGGTAATTATTTTAAGTATTACTGTCATTTTTGTTATATTAACTTGACTTATTTGAGCAATTAATGTCTCCAATTATTTAGGTCTGTCTTTATTTCTGCAAAGAATATTTTATAGTTGAATTTATGTATTTCTTCGGTATTTTTGGTAGACATATTCCTAAATATTTTATGTTTCGCAGTTATTTTTGAATAAGATTTCTCTTTCTAGTTCTTCCTACTAGATTTTGTTGGTATTGTAAAGAAATGCAAGAGTGCTAATGATTTAGGTGGATTTATTTTATATCCTGCAGGTTCGTTGAATTTACAAATTATTTCAATTTTTTTTGTTCATTCTTTAGGGTTCAACATTCATTTTTGATTGTTTTGTGGTTGCTATTCTTTCCTCATTACTTATTTCTAGGGTCACTTCCAGCAACACAATTCTTATTGTTCTGTTGGATTGGCCCCCTTGGAATGCATTGATCTGATAAAATGGAGATTCCACTGAATGGCCACAGCTTGGAGCAATTAAACACTGAGCTATCAGCTATGCATTATAAAGCACAGATTTAGAGTTGAAAGGAACCTTAGAGATCATATAGTCTAACCCTCTCATTCTACAAATGATGAAAACTTAGTCTTAGAGGGGTAAATTTTTTTTCACCCAAAGTCACTGGTGAAGAGTAAGTGGCAGAGCAGGGATTTCTCCCTGACTCTAAATCCAGCCTTCTTTCAATGTATCCATTAATCAACCAAGGAGCCATTTGTTAAATAGCTACTATGTGCTAGGCACGCTCACAGCTCTGGGGATAAAAAGACAAAACTGAAACAGTCCCTGCTCTTATTGACGCCCTCTTAGATCCTTGGCACAAGGAAACTAGCAGCTATGGCGGTCACCAACCACAAGGCCGGAAAAGCAATTTTCTCTCATCTTCCTTCCTTCTCTCCTTCCTTGTTGTGGGTACTTATTTTGCTCTTCTGAGAGGGAAGGTTGCAATTAGACTGAATAACTAGGAAATTGCTATGTTCTGTTTCATGAGCTTGTAGCAATCACAGAGAACAAAGCATTTACAGCTCTAAGGAAGGTTTCATTATGACCATTCATTAGAGGTGGTCATTTGTAGTTAATTCCTTGAATATTTAAATGAGTGCCTTAGGTCTAGTCAAGCTCATTATGTTTCTTACATAGTTGGAGATGTTTATCACTCTATTTCTATTATAACCATATTACACATTTTATTGATTTAAAATTTCAGTTATTAAATGAGAATCTTGCAATAACAGGCTTATAATTAAATTTACATTGTTTTGCATTTCGAAGTTGAGATAAATGGATGCAAAGCACATATTTATCTACAGGGTAGGGTACCTGGGTTCCTCGGGCCTCGAGGCCACGTGTGGCCCTCTAAGTCCTCAAGTGTGCCCCTAACCCTCTGACTATCAAAGGACTGTACTTGAGGACCTAGAGGGCCCATGTGGGTTCGAGGCTGCAGGTTTCTCACCCTCTAGACTCGACAGGGTAAGAGAATTAATAAATTTTTAGGATTAAAAAAACCTCTCATGTTACCCAGACCAATAAGATATGGTCCTTTAAGTGGTTGCCCGGGAATTAAGGGGGAAACAGAAACAGGAATGATCACTTTTCTGATGAGGGGAGGCGGGTAATATGGTATAATGTCCAGAGCCCTGGATATGGAGTCAAGACTCCTTGATTTTAAATGTAGAATCCTTTATTTAATAGTTGTGTGACCTGAGGCAAGGCGTTTGACTTCTCTGGGCTTTGAAGTCCTCATCTCTGAAATGAATGGATTTAGTTAGATCGATCAGTTAGATGATCGGTAAGGTCTTTTCTAGATCTAAAGACCATCATCATCATCACCATAGTTATTTATATAATGCTTTATATACTTTACATTCTTTATGCATGTTTTATCCTGATAATGACTCTATGATATAAGTACTACAGACATTATTTCCTTTCACTGATGGGAAACTGAGGTTCAGAGAGATTTAGTCATTTGCCCATGCTCACGGAGAAGTAGGATTTGAACACTTAATTTACTGACTGTCATGCTAATGCTAGTTTCATTGCCACTTGGTAGAGTCAGAGAATATGGTTATGACTCTTGGACTCAACTATGCTACTTTGGACAAATTACTTCTCCTCTCTGAGACTTAGTTCTTTTAAACATAAAATGGAAATGATAATGCTTACACTACCCACCCTATCAGGTAGTTGTGAGAAATGTACATTGTAAACCTTTAAAATAGGAAGCTAGGTGCTAGGTGGCACAGTGGATAGAGTGTCAGGCCTGAAGTCACATCTTCCTGAGTTCAAATCCAGCCTCGGACACCTACTCACTGTGTGACCCTGGGCGAGTCATTTAGCTCTGTTTGCTTCAGTCTCCTCATCTTTAAAATGAGCAAGGCAAGGGCAAGCTACTCTAGTATCTTTGCCAAGAAAACCACAAATGTGGTCACAAAGAGATGGACATGACCTAAATGACTAAGCAACAACAAAACCTTAGGAAAAAATGTAGGCAAGTGAGTTAGCAATAAGGATGGGGAAGGAAAGGGGTGGGGGAAGGCCTTTACACCACATCTATTATTTTCCAGGCACTTTGTTAAATACTTTTTAACAGATATTTATCTTAATTTATCCTAACAACAACCGTTTGAGGTAGGTGCTGTTACTATTCCCACTTTTTACAGGAAAGTCAGGCGAATAGAAGTTAAATGACTTGTCCAGAATCACACAGCTAGGAAGTGTCTGAGGCCAGATACAAACTCAGTTCTTTCTGATTCTAGGCTCAGAGCTCTATCCATTGTGCCACCAGGATGGTCTTAAAATGTTTTGAGAGCACTGGTGCTGACAGTTGACAACAACTCTATTTTCCATGTCCAGAACAATTATCTGCATTAGTGATCATTAAGTCCACTGGGATCTGTGTACTGATTTATTCGATGAATCCACAGGTAATTATAGTTTCCTTTACTAATCACTTCAGGGAAATGAGACCTGTTAGTGTCTAAATAGCTCGTAATGCATCAGCACATCCTTTAAAAGGTGAAATTGGGGAATGGTCGAACAAATTATGGCGTATGAATGTAATGCAATATTATCGTGCCATAGGAATTGTGAAAAGGATAGTTTCAGAGAAGCCTGGGAAGACTTGTATGAAATGATTTAGGGTGAAATGAGCAGGACTAGGAGAACAACATATACCGGGGTGGGGAATCTGCGGCCTCGAGGCCACATGTGGCCCTCTAGGTCCTCAAGTGAGGCTCTTTGAGTTTGGATTCAGCCAAAGGGCAGGGCTTGAGGACCTAGGGGGTCCCCAACCCTGACTTATACAATAACAACATTGTAAACACTTGGGGGGCTTAAGAATTCTAATCAAGGCAATGTCCAACCGTGATGCCTAACTAGGAGCCTGGTGATAAAAGCATATTACCTGCTGCCTATAAGAGAAGAACAGACTAAAGAGATAGGAATTTGTTTTCTTCAACTATGTATATTTGTTGTAAGGGTCTTTGTCTCTCTCTCTCATTCTCTCTCTCTCTCTCTCTCTCTCTCTCTCTCTCTCTCTCTCTCTCTCTCTCTCTTTCCTCTCTCCCTTTTTCCCTCCCTCTTTTACTACCTCCCCTCTCCCCTCCTCTTTTCCAAAGTGGGTTAGGGAAAGGAAAGAACTGGTCATTACTTTTGAAAATCTTAAAAAAGAGAGAGAAAACAAGCAAAAATAAATTTCTAAAATCTGGCTCAATGCTTCGCACCAGAAATGATACACTAATTCCTTTCTTTTGCTACAGCTTTATAAATATGAAGTGAACAGATTCTGCCTTGGTTTATCTCTTAATTCTGGCTTTTATAAAGATGAATGAGGTCCTTAATAAAGATGAACATGTTTAATTTGACTGCCCTGAGAGGTATCTTCAGTGAAGATGGCAAAAATGGATAGATTTTTATCAGTGGGATGCTGTTCATCTTCTATATACAATCCAATTCAATCCAAATATTTATAGGGACCTACTATGTGCAAAACCTAACATTTAGTGCAGAAAATACAAAGACAAAATGAAAAGCAGTTCCAGCTCTCAAAGAACTTACATCTCACTGGGCCTAGTTAGAATCTTGTTAGTGCGACATTCATTCTTGCTTAGGGAATGAGGTGTTAATGACAGTTACAGATAGGAGAACTTTTTTTCCCCCTCACAGTACCAGGTAAGGAATTAAGGATAATACTGAAATTGTGAACCTCAATGCCTAGAAGGATAGTGGTACCTTGAATATGAAACCATGACCTTGCTCACAAATACGCATACTCCTCTCATGTGGCATGTCCTCCATTATCCTCTCTTATCTATGTTTTTTTTGCTCACCCTTCAAAGTTAATTTCAAATCCTGGCTTCTCTGTGAATCACCTCCCAGCTCACAGTGATTCTTCTTCCTTGATTTTTTATGCTGCCAGTCATTTATTTAGCACTTGGCTCCCAATGTTCTGATCTTTACTGTATTGGTAATTATCTTTTCATAACTAGATGTTGTGTCCCTCTTACTAAATTATAAGCTCATTGGGGACAGGGATCCATGTATTTCTTTTTATCTACAGGTCAAATCGAAAGCATTTATTAAGTACCTACTGTGTGCCAGGCACTGTGCCAGGTATTGGAGTTTAGGGCTCACCTAGCCTAAAAATATCTTTAAACTCGGTGCCCTTCAAATATTATTGGCTGGCTAATTATCACTGTACAATACTGTAGACGGTTAGGGTATTGGAAGTTGTACCGAATCTGTACTGAGTCCAGAACATAATAGAAGCTTCTTTCTTGAGTCCATCCCCCCATTAGTTTGTCACTCTTTTACTGTTGTGCCTTGTCACTAGTGATAGCATAAGCTTAGTCTTAAGGATCACATACCATGGCTAAATCATTCAATGCTCGTATAGTCATCTGGTAGCACAGAAGAGAGAGCTCTGGCTTGCAGTCAGGAAAACCTAACTCTAATGTGGCCTCAGATACTAACTGTGTAACCCTGGGAAAGTAATTTAAACTGTTTGCCTCAATTTCCTCAACTATAAATGGTGATAATATCAGCACGTCCCTCTAGGGTTGTTGAGAGGATCAAATGAGATCATATTTGTGAAAAAGCACTTAGCACAGTGCTTGGCACATAGGCACTATATACGTGATCATTCCTTTTCCCCTCCATTCCCCTTTGTACCTGGAAAGGACCACAAAGACTATTTATTTCAACTCTCTCATTTTACAAATAAGGCAACTAAGGCCCAACGTGGCTAAATCAGTATGCCTACAGATCATATAGGTAAAGAGAGGCAGGTGGTACAGTGGATAGAGCACTGGATTGGAATCAGTTAGAACTGAGTCCAAATCTCAGACACTTAGTTTTGTGATCCTGGGCAAGTCACTTGACACCTTCCAACATCAGTTTCCCCTTATGTAAAGTGGGGGACAATAACAGCATTTATCTTATGGGGTTGTTGTGAGGATCAAATCCCTTTGTAAACCTTAAAGGTGCCATATACATACTAGCTATGAGCATGGTGATGTCATAGGGAAGATTTGAACTTATGCCCTCTGTTTCCAGAGTGAGGGCTCTTTCCCTTGTGTCTTGCTGCCTCAAGTCAGGAAAGAGGAATTAAGACTATAAACAAGGTAATAGTATGGTCAGAGGGGCTGGGTTGGTTACCAGGAAGTTGGATAGCAAGGTAATAAAACATTATAGCTATTAGATGAATCTTTTTTTTTTATGAATTTGAGCCTTTTATTCTTTACTATTTCTTGAGATGAGGTGTGTCCTTTATTTTCCCTAACCCTTTGTCCTCTTATCAGTTATATTTCCTCTGGTGGGAGATGAGATTCTTTATTTATTTAATAACTGGCTGCTAGAGAAGCAATCGTAAACCCCAATGAACAAAGGAAAGATTATTGTGGAAAGATTTCCTCTCCAGAACATTTAAACAGATTAATAAAAAGAATATTTACAGCCTGTAGCCATATCACCTTAGCAGGGGAAGAGCTGACTTTAACTTTTTATGAGAGAATAAAATTCATTTTTCACCTCTAAGTCCCCTTAAGTTGTCCCTACTGTACAATGAAATAGCCGAGGGATGAAATGTGTGCAGAATTTGTATGCGTGAATGTGAAGTGTAGGTAGAGAGAGTGGGGAGAAGTGAGGTATTATCTAATGGTTGTAAGTTCCTTAGTCAATTCTGAATGATGTGTTGGGTAAAAATGAAAAAGTGTGGGGTAAAAAACCTCAGATGTTATGCCTGCATCAATGATATTCCAGTTAGTGAGTTATATACTCAATCATTTAGCCCTGCAGAAAAAAAGGTTTTTAAAGACAATCTGGAAGGGAAGAGAAACTCTCCTGTGCCCCTTCTTCCCATGCAGACCTGCTAAGTTGGGACCTTAGACTGCCTTTTTCTGAGGACAAGGTCAACATAGGACTAGCCAGGGTTAATGTTGGATGGCAGAGTCAGGATATAAAAAAGTCTTGAGCTAAATTATTGAACTGAATCTGATAAGATGAAATTTTATATAAATAAATATAAAATGCTATAGCTAGGATAAAAGAAAACAACTTCATGAATATAAGATGGTGGAGGTATGACAAAATAAGCTTAAATAGAAATTTCTGACTTATTCATAGATCTTTCATTTGTGAAATAATGTTTTAGCTGAAATTTAACAATAATTCCTATTGGTTTCTTTGACCCAATATCTGAAGACTGGTAGATAGAAAGACATGCATCTTATCAGGTAAAGTACACCCTTTATCAGATCTCAATGCTGCCTCTTAACTTTTTTACCTCATGAGATTCTTCTCTTCATTTTTTCATGAATCAACCATGATTTCTCTGGCTTACTGGAAACTTTCATATAAGTTTTTTTATATGTCTTTGATATTAGCGTAACACTGAGACTGTTCATGTGTTATCTCTCTCATTAGAAGACCAAATCAGAATAAAGGGGAAAACCATGAGAAAGAAAAAAAGTCATAAAAAGTGAAACTAGTATGCTTTGATCTTTACTTAGACTCCATAGTTCTTTCTCTGAATGTGTATAGCATTTTTCATCACAAGTCTTTTGGAATTGTCTTGGATCAGTACATTGCTGAGAAGAGTTAAATCTATCATAGTTGATCTTTGCACAATGTTGCTATTACTGTATACAATGTTCTCCTGGTTCTGCTCACCTCACTCAGTATCAGTTCAGGTAAGTCTTTCCAGATTTTTTCTGAAATCTACTGTTCATCATTTCTTATAGCACAATAATATTCCATTGCATTCATATGCCACAACTTGTTCAGCCATTTCCCAATTGATGGGCATCCCCTCATTTTCCAATTCTTTGCCACCACAAAAATGCTGTTATAAATCTTTGTATGTTTCACCCCCTTTTAAATGATCTCTTTGGGGATACAGACCTAGTAGTTGTACTTCTGGGTCAAAGGATATGCACGGTTTTGTAGCCTTTCGGGCACAGTTCCAAATTGCTCTCCAGAATGGTTGGATCAGTTCTCAACTCAACCAACAATGCATTAGTGTTCTAATTTTCCCACATCTTCTCCAACGTTTGTCATTTTCCTTTCCTGTCATGTTAGCCAATCTAATAGGTGTGAGGTAGTACCTCAGAACTGTTTTAATTTGCATTTCTCTAATCAATAGTGACTTAGAGATTTTTTTCACATGACTATATATAGCTTTAATTTCTTCATCTGAAAACTGCCTGTTTATATCCTTTGGCCATTTATCAATTGGTAAATGACTTGCATTCTTATAAACTTGACTCAGTTCTTGATGTATTTTAGAAATGAGGCCTTTGTCAGAGACACTGGTTGTAAAACTTCTTTCCCAATTTGCTGCTTCTCTCCTAATCTTGGTTGCATAAAAACTTTTCAATTTAATGTAATCAAAATTATCCATTTTGCATTTTATAATGTTCTTTTTTTAATTAAAATTTTTATTTTTAGTTTACAACACGCAGTTCCTCATGTTTTTGAGTTCCAGATTTTCTTCCTCCCCGTCCCCCTTCCTTCCCCAGACGGCACGGAATCTGATATCTTCTACATATAACCTTGCATCAAACTTATTTACGCAATAGTCAAGTTATAAAGATGAATAATGACCAATGGAATGAATCATGAGAAAGAAGAAACAAAAACAAAAACAAAAGAGAAAAAAAACAAAAGAAAAAAAAGAGAGCAAATAGTTTGCCTCAATCTGCATTCAGACTCCATCGTTCTTTCTCTTGATGTGGATAACTCTCTCCATCATGAGTCCTTTGGAGTTGTCTTTGAACCTTGTATTGCTGAGAAGAGCCAAGTCGATCAAGGTTAGTCATCACAAAATCAATATATCTGTGGTTGTGTATAATGTTCTCCTAGTTCTGCTCCATTCACTCAGCATTATATCACGTAGGTTTTTCCAGGTTATCATGAAGCCCATATTTTCCCCATTTCTTCTAGCACAATAGTATTCCATTCCCTTCATATACCACATATACTACATATACTTGTTCAGCCATTCCCCAATTGATGGGCATCCCCTTGATTTCCAATTCTTTGCTACTACAAAAAGAGCCACAATAAATATATTATTTATATAAATATAAATTGTTTTGATTTGCATTTCTATAATCAGTAGTGATTTAGAGCATTTTTTCATATGCTTATAGATATCTTTAATTTCTTCCTCAGCAAACTGCCTGTTCATAAACTGCCTGTTCATATCCTTTGACCATTTCTAAGTTGGGGAATGACTTGTATCCCTATAAATTTGACTCAATTCCCTGTATATTTTAGAGATGAGGCCTTTATCAGAGACACTGGTTATAAAGATTTTCTCCCAATTTTCTGCTTCCCTCCTAATCTTTGTTGCATTGGCTTTTTTACATAAAAACTTTTCAATTTAAAATAATCAAAATTATCCATTTTGCATTTTGTAATGCTATCTCTTGTTGTTTCATAAATTCTTTCCTATCCCACAAATCTGATAGGTAAACTATTCCTTCCTCTAAAATTTCTTATATTATCAGCCTTTATTCCTAAGTCATGAACCCATTTTGACTTTGTTTTGGTATACGGTGTAAGATATTGGTCTATGCCCAGTTTCTGTCCTGCCATTTTCCAATTTTCCCAGCAGTTTTTGTGAAACAGTGAATTCTTACCCCAGAAGCTGGCTTCTTTGGGTTTATCAAAGAGTAGGTTGCTATAGTCATTGACTTCTGTGTCTTGTGTAGCTATCCTATTCCACTGATCCGCCACTCTGTTTCTTAGCCAGTACCAAGTAGTTTTGGTGACTGCTGCTTTATAGTACAGTTTAATATCTGGTATGGCTAGGCCACCTTCCCTAGCATTTCTTTTCATTAATTCCCTAGATATTCTAGACCTTTTGTTCTTCCAGATGAATTTTGTTCTTATTTTATCTAGCTCTGTAAAATAATTTTTGGTAATTCGATGGGTATGGCACAAAATAAAAAAAATTAGGTAAAATTGTCATTTTTATTATATTAGCTTAGCCTAGCCATGAGTAGCTGATATTTTTCCATTTATTAAATCTGACTTTATTTGTATGAAAAGTATTTTGTAATTATGTTTGTCTTGGCAGGTAGACTCCCAAATATTTTATAGTATGTACACTAACTATAAATGGAATTTCTCTTTCTATCTCCTGCTGTTGGGTTTTGTTAGTAATGTATAGGAATGCCAAGGATTTATGTGGGTTTATCTTATATTCTGCAACTTTGCTAAAGTTGTTTATTATTTCAAGTAATTTTTTACTTGATTCTCTAAGTAAATCATCATATCATCTGCAAAAAGTGATAATTTAGTTTCTTCTTTGCCTATTCTAATTCCTTCAATTTCTTTTTCTTCTCTTATTGCTACAGCTAACATTTCTAGTACCAAATTGAATTAATAGGGCTGATAATAGACACCTTTGTTTCACCCCTGATCTTATTGGGAATGCATCTAGGTTATCCCCATTACAAATAATGCTTGTCGATGGTTTTAGGTAGATGCTATTTATAATTTTAAGGAAGGTTCCATTTATTCCTATGCATTCTAGTGTTTTTAATAGGAGGGGGTGTTGTATTTTGTTAAAGGCTTTTTCTGCTTCTATTGAGATAATCATATGGTTTCTGCTAGTTTTTTTTGTAGATATGATCAATTATGCTGATAGTTTTCCTAACATTGAACCAGCCTTGCATTCCTGGAATAAATACTACCTGGTCATAGTGTATTATTCTTGTGATAAGTTGCTGCAATCTTTTTGCTAATATTTTATTTAAATTTTTGCATCAATATCCATTAGGGAAATTGGTTTATTAATTTTCTTTCTCTCTTTTGGCTCTTCCTGGTTTGGGTATTAGTACCATATTTGTCTCATAAAAAGAATTTGGTAGGACTCCTTCACCTATTTTCCCAAATAGTGTATAAAGTATAGGAATTAATTGTTCTTTAAATGTTTGGTAGAATTCACATGTAAAACTATCTGGCCCTGGAGATTTTTTCCTAGGGAGTTCATTAATGGCTTGCTCAATTTCTTTTTCTGAGATGGGGTTATTTAGAAATTTTACTTCCTCTTCTGTTAACATGGGCGATATATGTTTTTGTAAATATTCATCCATATCCCTAAGGTTGTCAAATTTATGGGCATACAATTAGGCAAAATAATTCCTAATTATTGTTTTTATTTCCTCTTCATTGGTGGAGAATTCACTCTTTTCATTTTTGACACTGGTAATTTGATTTTCTTCTTTATTTTTTTTAATCAAATTGACCAAAAGTTTATTAATTTTATTGTTTTTTTCAGAAAACCAGCTCTTGATTTTATTTATTAATTTAATTCTTTTCTTGATTTCAATTTTATTAATCTCTCCTTTGATTTTCAGTATTTCTAATTTGGTATTTAATTGGGGATTTTCAATTTGTTCTTTTTCTAGCTTTTTCAGTTGCATGCCCAAATCATTGATCTCTTTTTTCTCTATTTTATTCATGTAAGCATTTAGAGGTATAAAATTTCCCCTAAGAACTGCTTTTGCTGCATCCCATAAGTTTTGATATGTTGTCTCAGTATTGTCATTCTCTTGAATGAAGTTATTAATTGTTTCTCTGATTTGTTCTTTGGCCCACTCATTCTTTAGAATTAGATTATTTAGTTTCCAATTAATTTTTAGCTTATTTTTCCATGGTTCTTTACTACAAATAATTTTTATTGCAACATGATCAGAAAAGTATGTTTTGACTACTTCTGCCTTTCTGCACTGGATTGTCAGGTTTTTATGGCCTAGTACATGGTCAGTTTTTGAGTATGTGCCATATACTGCTGAGAAAAAAGTATATTCCTTTTTATCCCCATTCAGTTTTCTTCAGAGATCTATCATATTTGCCTTTTCTAAAATTCCATTCACCTCCTCAACTTCTTATTTGTTTATACTGAAGTTAGATTTATGAAGTTCAGAGAGGGGGAGGTTGAGTATAATCTTGCTGTCTATTTTTTCCTGTAACACCCTTACCTTCTCCTCTAAGAATTTGCATGCCATATTACTTGGTGCATATATGTTAAATAATGATATTGCTTCATTGTTTATGGTGTCTTTTAGGAGGATGTAGTGTCCTTCCTTATCTTTTAATTAGGTCTGTTTTTGCTTTTGCTTTGTCTGAGATTAGGATTACTACTCCTGCTTTTTTTTTTACTTTAGCTGAAGCACAATATATTATACTCCATCCTTTTACTGTTAGCCTGTGTGTATCCCCCCTGTTTCAAATGTGTTTCTTGTAAACAGTATATTGTAGGATTATGGTTTTAATCCATTTTGCTATCCATTTCCTTTTTATGGGAGAGTTCATCCCATTCACATTCTCAGTGATGATTACTATCTGTGTTTTTTTTCCTCCATCCTATTTCCCCCCGTTTATGCTTTTATTTCTCCCTTAACTTTTCCACTCCTCAACAGAGTTTTGCTTTTGACCGTCTCCTTCCTCAATTTAACCTCCCCCTTGCTTCCCCTCCTGTATCTTACTTTTTTCCCCTTGCTACTTTTTCCCTCCCTTATGACCACCCCCTCCCCTTTCTTTCCCTTTTCCCCTCCTGCTGCTTGTAGGACAAATTTGATTTCTATACTTATCAGGGTATGTTATTACCTTCTTGAACCAAATCTGATGATAGTAAAGCTCAAATACTGCTCTTCTACTCCCTTCTTTACCTCTACTATAATATGTTTTTGTCCCTCTTCATGTGATACAATTTACCCTTTTCTACTACCTCCTTACCTCTTCTCCCAGAACTATCCCTTCATATCTCTTAATTATATTTTTATCATTATGTCAGTTATTTTATACTGACACCCACAGTCTATGAATATCCTTTTCAATTGTCATAATAACTATACTATTCTCTAGGTTGACATATGCATGCATGTGTGTGTATGCGTGTACAAAACAAAAGAATCCTGTGTAAGGATGTAACTAATTAGTCTTATTGATTAACTAGCGGTTTTTACCCCTGTTTGCCTTTTTATGTTTCTCTTGAGTTCTGTATTTGGAGATCAAATTTTCTGTTGAGCTCTGGCCTTTTCATCGGGAAGGTCTGGAATTCCCTTATTTCATTGAATGTCCATCTCCTTGCCTGAAAAATTATGCTCAGTTTTTCTGGGTAGTTGATCCTTGGTTGCAGTCCAAGCTTCTTTGCCTTTTGGGAATATCATATTCCAATTTCTCCTGTCATTTAATGTAGAAGCTGAATGATCTTCTGTGATCCTGACTGTAGTTCCATGATATTTGGATTGTTTCTTTCTAGCTGCTTGCAGTATTTTCTCATTGACCTGGTATTTCTGGAATTTGGCTATAATATTTCTTGGAGTTTTCAATTTGGGATCTCTTTCAGGGGATGAATGGTGGATTCTTTCAATGATGATTTTACACTCTGGTTCTAGGACCTCCGGGCAATTTCTGCTAAGGATTTCATGGAACCTACTGTCCAGGCTCTTTTCTTCATCATGGCTTTCAGGTAGACCAATAATTCTTAGGTTAATAATTCTCCTGCATCTATTTTCCAGGCCAGTTGTTTTTCCAATCAGATATTTCATGTTTTCTTCTATTTTTTCTTTCTTGAGATTTTGTTTGACTGATTCTCAATGTCTTGTAGAGTCATTAGCTTCTACTTGCCCCATTCTAATTTTTAATGCACTGTTTTCTTCCTTTAGCTTCTCTATCTCCTTTTCCATTAGGTCGATTTTACTTTTCAATGAGATATTTTCTGCATTTATATTCTGATTCTCCTTAACCATTTTGCCAATTTTACTTTTTAAAGATTTGTTTGCATCCGTGAATTTTTTTTCCCATTTTTTCTTTTACCTCCTTATTTTGGTTTCCTCCTTAAGTTCTTACAGGAATGCTTTTTAGTCTGGAGACCAGTTTACTTTCCCTTTTGAAGTTTCGATATGGGTATAGTGTTCATTCTGTCCTCTTCTGAATTGGTATTTTGATCTCCCCTGTCTCCATAATATGAATCAATGGACTTTAGCTTTTTAGCATGTTTTTTTTTTCCCATGGTGTTTTTTCTTCCTGGCTTCTAAAGTGGATCTCTGTTTCTGAGGCTCAGAGACCTCTGTCCCAAGTTTCTAGTGTTGGAATCTGTGGGCCTGCACACTGGCTTTATCTTCTATGGCCTCTGGCTTTGTGAGGTGTGGAAGAGGGGTAGTCTGGCTGCTGGGAGTCTACTCTTCCCCAGGACTGCTCCGCAGCAGGGGTGGTCTCAGTTGTTGTCTGTGTTGGTATCTGTCACTTCCCCTAGCTGTGCAAAGCCAAGTCTGGGGTCCTGGCATTGATGTTTGTTAGCTCCACCCCCTGGGGCTCAGTTATTCTCGTTGTTCTACTGAGGTGGGGCCTGCTGGGACACGTCTCTTCCTGCACTAGTCTCCTTCTGCCACCACAAGAAGGGTCCTCTCCCCACCTTCTCTTGCTGCTGAAGCCCCACTTCTGACTCTTCTGTTTCTCCTGAGGTAGTATTCTCTTGGTTTATTCAAAGGAGGGATGAGAGCCATTTTACCTGGCCATCATGCTTCCCGGAAGTTCAAGAAGATGAGTTTCAAACCTTTAAACTGTGGGTTGGAGGCCTCTGAGCTAGCTGTTCCTGCAGCCACAGGTTCTGCACTGGTGTCTCCCATAGCTCTGACAGACTCCGATTCTGGGCTGAGAGGCTGTAGCCAGTACTTCTACCCTGGGCCTGTTCCTGCTCTGGAGTTTTACTCACCCAGTGACCTGCTTGATCAGTGAGCTGTTTGGATTCCTCTGCTGTTACTGGTTGGTTTGGTCTGGTGTCCTTCCATGTGCCTGGTGCTCCTACCCCTCTCAGTCTACGAGTGGCTTCTAACTCTCTCAAATCTGATCAGATTCACTTTTTTAGATGTATCTGACAGAATTTGTGAGAGAGCTCCAGTAATTCCTTCCTTTCACAGCACCATCTTGGCTCCCCATCTTCATAATGTTCTTTATCCCTTGTTTCAGCATAAATTCTTGCCTTCTTCATAGCTTTGACAGGTAAACTTTTCCCTGCTCTCCTAATTTGCTTATGGTATTATGTTTTATGTCTAAATCATGTACCCATTTTTATATTATCTTGGTAAACAGTGTGAGATATTGATCTCTGCATAGTTTATGTCATACAATTTTTCAATTTTCCCAGTGGTTTTTATCAAATGGTGAGTTCTTATCCCAGAAGCTAGAGTCTTTTGGTTTATCAAACAGTAGATTACTATAGCTATTGACTACTGTGTCTTGTGTACCTAACCTATTCTGCTGATGGATGTTATGACAATTCAGCTAGCAGCTGCTGTGGGGAGTGTAAAGCCAACAACAACCAGCTCACAGAATGCTGCAAGCCCAGGTCCTTTTGATCTGCTTTACTAAGGAAAGCAACGTTAAGGGGTTGACAAGTTTACTTTAATCCAGCATACAAGTATCATTCACTTAGTTCAGGGGAAAAAGCCAGCACCCTGAACTTCAGAGCAAATACAAACAAATTATAAACATTGACAGACAGACCAAGTACAATTCATAGTTACCAACATCTAAGTTCAGCCTGGAGCTCATAAGAAGGGCGGGCCCAAAGTCACATGTGCTACCACTGCTGTGGGTCAGAGCTTTGAAAAAGAGAAAGCCAACCCCTGGTTTTATATCTTTTTCAAGGTCAAGGGTGAGTCACACATGCGACTCACCTACATGACCTAAAATTGTCACAAAGAGGTGACTTAAACGCATGTGGTCTAAAAGCCTCTGATGTTACAAACATGTCACTCAAACCCTTGTAAACTAGGCTTTTCTTTGAGGCAAGGAGGTCATCAAGGATTCCTAATTTAATCAAGGAAATAAAGGCTGAACTCTTCAAGGGCACTTGGTTGAACTAAGTGCTAAGAGTCCATTCTGATTGCCAACATACCACTCCATTTCTTAGCCAGTACCAAATAGTTTTTATGATTGCCACTTTATAATATAGTTTCAAATCTGGTACAGGTAGACCACCTTCCTTTGCATTTTTTTCATTAATTCCCTTGATATCGCTTACCTTCTCCTCTTCCAGATGAATCTTCTTATTTTTTTCTAGCTCTATCAAATAATTTTTGGCAGATTGGTATGCACTGAATAAGTTAATTAATTTAGGTAGATTTGTGATTTTTATTATATTAGCTTGGCCTACCCATGAACAATTGGTATTTTTCACATTGTTTAGATCTGACTTTATTTGTGTGAAAAGTGTTTTATAATAGTGTTCATATAGTTCCTGGGTTTGTCTTGGCATATAGACTCCTAAATATTTCATATTTAAGATGGAATTTCTCTTTCTATCACTTGCTGCTGGACTTTCTTGGTAACATATAGAAATGCTGATGATTGATATGGATTTATTTTTCATCCTGCAACTTTGCTAAAGTTGTTAATTATTTCAAGTAGTTTTTTAGTTGATTCTTCAAGATTCTCTAAGTATACCATCATACCATCTGCAAAAAGTGATAGTTTTGTTTCTTTTTTTTTAACTAGGCGTTGAATTAATTTATGTATTTTCTCATGACTCATGAGAAAGACGAAACAGAATAAAAAAAAAAAAGACCCAGAACCCAACAACAAATACAAAAAAGAGAAGAAAAAAAAAGTGGAGGGGAAAAAAGGTGAGAATGAAGTGTGCCTCGATTTGCATTCATACTTTGTAGTTCTTTCTCTGGATGTAGATAGCCCTCTCCATCATGAGTCCTTTGGAGCTGTCTCTGCATATTGTGTTGCTGAGAAGAGCAAAGTCTGTCA
>CM053622.1:692154701-692188035 GCA_028646595.1 Phalanger gymnotis | reverse complement strand
CTCATATTTCAAGTACAATATTGAATAGTAGTGGTGATAATGGTCATACTTGTTTCACCCTTGATCTTATTGGGAAAGCTTTTAGCTTATCCCCATACATATAATTCTTGCTGATGGCTTTAGATAGTTGCTATTTGTCATTTTAAGGAAATCGAATTGATTCCAAGGCTCTCTAGTATTTTAATAGGAATGAGTGCTGTGTTCTGTGAAAAGCTTTTTCTGCATCTATGGAGATAATCATATGTTAGTTTTGTTATCAATTTGGTCAATTACACTGATAGTTTTCCTAATACTGAACCAGCCTTGCATTCCTCATACAAATCCCATTAGCTCATAGTGTATGATCCTTATAATAAATTGCTGTCATCTCTTTGCTAATGTTTTATTTAAAATTTTTGTGTCCCTATTCATTAGGGAAATCCACTATAATTTTCTTTCTCTGTTTTGGCTCTTCCTGGTTTAAGTATCAACACAATAATTGTGCCATAAAAAGAATTTGGTAGGACTCCTATTTTTCTGAATTGTTTTTTAAATGTTTAGTAAAATTGACTTGTAAATCCATCTTGCCCTGGAGATTTTTCTTAGGAATTTAATTGATGGCTTGTTCAATTTTTTTTTTCCATGTTTCCTCTTCTGTTAATCTAGGCAATTAATATTTTTGTAAATATTCATTGATTTCACCCTTATCATTTTTTATACAGGTAATTTGGTTTTCTTCTTTCTTTATTTTAAATCAAATTAATTAAAGGCTTATTCTATTTTTATTGGCTTTTTCATGAAACCAACTTAGTTTTATTTATTAGTTCAATAGTTTTCTTTCAGTTTTACTAATCGTTCCCTTGATTTTCAGAATCTCTAATTAAATAGGGATATTTAATTTGTTCCTTTTCTAGCTTTTTTAGTTGCATGCCCAATTCATTGATTTCCCTTGTCTCTGTTTTATTCATGTAAGCATTTAAAGATACAACATTTCTCCTAAGTGCTGCTTTGGCTGCATCCCATAAATTTTGGTATGTTTTCTCATTATTGTCATTATCTTTGATGAAATTATTGATTTTTTCTATGATTTGTTGTTTGACCCCCTCATTCTTTAGGATTAGGTTATTTAGTTTTCAATTAATTTTTAATTTCTTTTCATGGCTCTTTATTACATGTAATTTCTTGTTGCATCATGATCTGAAAATAATGCATTTAATATTTCTGCCTTTTTGCATTTGTTTATGGAGTTTTTATGCCCTAGTACATGGTCAACTTTTGTGTAGGTGCTATGTGCTGTTGCAAAAATGTTATATTCTCGTTATCCCCTTTCAACTTTCTCCAGAGGTCTATCATATCTAGCTTTTTAAAAATTCTATTTGCCTCCTTAACTTCTTTCTTGTTTATTTTGTGGTTGGATTTATCTAGTTCTGAGAGGAGGAGGTTGAGGGCCCCCACTAGTATCATTTTGCTATCTATTTCTTTCTGTAATTCACTTCTCTAAGAATTTGGATGCTATAACACTTGATGCACACATGTTTAGTATTGATATTACTTCATTGTCTATGGTACCTTTTAGTGGGATATAGTTTCCTTCCTTATCTCTTTTAATTAGACCTATTTTTGCTTTTGTTTTGTGTGAGATCAGTATTACTGTCCCTCCTTTTTTTACTTTAGCTGAAGTATAATATATTCTGCTCCAGCCTTTATCTTTACTCTATGTGTATCTCTCTGCTTCAAATGTGTTTCTTGTAAACAACATATTGTAGAATTCTGGTTTTTAATCCACTGTGCTATCCACTTCCATTTTATGGGAGAGTTCATCCCATTCACAGTTATGATTACTAACTATTAATTTCCATCCATCGTATTTTCCCCCTCTTTATACTTTTTTCTCTCTTTTCACCCTGTCCTTTCTCAACAGTGTTTTGCTTCTGACCACTGCTGACCTCAATCTGCCCTCCCTTCTATCAGTGCCCCCCCTTTTCTTTCCCCTTTCCCATCCTCCTTCCCTATAAGGTAAGATAAATTTCTATACTCAACTGAGTTTGTATGTTATTCCCTCTTTGAGTCAGTTCTGGTGAGAATAAAGTTCATTTACTCTCTGTCACCTCCCCCCTCTTCTCCAGCATTGAAAAAGCCTTTTCTTGCCTCTTTTATGGGAGATAATTTACCCCATTACACTTCTCCCTTTCTCTTTCTCTCAAAACATTCCTCTTTTTCACCCTTTAATTTTATTTTTAGATAGCATCCCTTCATATTCAACTCACACCTGTGCCCCGCTCACTCTGTGTATATGTATACATACATATGTGTGTGTATATTCTTTCTAACTACCCTAATAATGAAAAAGATCTGAGTTACAAATATCATCTTCCCATGTAGGAATTTAAACAGTTTAACCTTATTAAGTCCTTTATGTTTTCCCTTTCCTGTTTACCTTTTTATGCTTTTCTCAAGTCTTGTATTTGGAAGCCAAGTTTTCTATTCAGCTCTGGTCTTTTCATCAAGAATGTTTCAAAGTTCTCTATCTCATTTAATATTTATTTGTAACCCATAAGGATTACACTCAATTTTGGTGGGTAGGCTATTCTTACCCTTTGCCCTCCAGAATATCATATTCCAAGTTCTCCCCTATCCTTTAATGTAGAAGATGCTAAATTTTGTGTTATTATGACTGTTTTTCCTAAATATTTGAATTGCTTCTTTCTGGTTGCTTCCAATATTTTTTCCTGGTAACTTTGGAATTTTACTATAATGTTACTGGCAGTTTTATTTTGGGATCTCTATTAGAAGGTGATCAATGGATACTTTCAATTTCTATTTTATTCTCTGGTTCTAGAATACCAGGGCAATTTTCCTTGATAATTTCTTGAAAGATGGTGTCTAGGTTCTTTTTTAAATCATGGCTTTCAGGTAGTCTAATAATTTTTAAATTCTCTCTCCTGGATCTATTTTCCATGTCAATTGCTTTTCCAATGAGATATTTCATATAGTCTTCTATGTTTTTCATTCTTTTGATTTTTTTATTGTTTCTTGATTTCACATAAAGTTATTAGCTTCCATTTGTGCCATTCTAATTTTTAAGGAATTATTTTCTTCAATGAGCTTTTCTGCTTCCTTTTCCATTTGGTCACTTCTGCTTTTTAAGGCATTCTTCTGCTGATTGGCTTTTTAGACCTCATATACCATTTGGCCTAGTCTATTTTTTAAGGTGCTATTTTCTTCAGTACTTTTTTGTGTTTCCTTCACCAAGCTGTTGAGTCATTTTTTGTGATTTCCCCACATCACTCTTATTCTCTTCCCATTTTTCCTCTCTTTCTCTTACCTGATTTTCAAAATCCTTTTTGAGCTCTTCCATAGCCTGAGACCAATTCATATTTTTCTTGGCGGCTTTTGATATAGGAACTTTGACTTTGTTGGATTCTTTACATGTGTGTTTTGATCTTCCTTATCACCATAATAACTTTCTATAGTCAGAGTTTTTCTATAGTTTGTTCATTCTCCTAGCCTATTAGTAGACTTTTAACTCTTGGTTCAAGAAGTACTCTTCTAGGAGGGTGCACTGTCCCAAGCCTCAGGGATTTATGTGCTGCTGCTTTCAGAGATACTTCTAGGGACCTGTAAGTTTTCAGTTTTTGCATGGTGGTGTGATCTAAAGAGAGGTGTTTACTACTCTCCTGATCTATGTTTTCTTCTGTGAGTGACCATAAGTACTCTTTTCTGCCCTGGAACTGTGAGGAGGGACCTCTTAACTGCAATCACAAATTTTGCTATGCGGAGACTCCTCTTCAGTGCTACCGAGGACTGAGACCTAGGCAAAGCAACAGAATCTTGCCTCAGTGCTAGCAAAAGACCCCTGTAGTCTCCTTCTGACCCTTTGTTTGACCCCCTTACCATCTGTGGGCTACGAGGTCCAGAAGCAGCCCATGCCACTGATTCAGTCACTCCCAAGGCCTACTCCTGGTTTGCTGTGGCTGAGGCTGTTGTGGCCTGCATTGGACTATACTCCCCTCTCACCCAGGTGTGACAGACCTTTTCTGCTGAACTTCTAGGTTGTCTTTGGCATCTGTGGGCTAAAAGGTCTGAAAACTACCACTGCTGACAATAATTCAGTCTCCCCAAGTCTTGCTCTTGGTTTGCTGGGGCCCAGTCAGCACTGGTGTAGCCTGCACTGGACTGTGTTCCTCTCTCATCCTGGTACAATAGACCCGTCTGCACTGGCAGTTTGCCTTGGGTTCTGGGGCTGGAGCCCTTATAGCTGGCCTGCTGAGCCAGGACCTTGGGGCCTTGATTACTGTGGTTAAAAGTCTCCTACGGGTTTGACCGAATACCACCTATGCTAGTCTGTGCTTGTCTTTTACCCAAGTGAGACAGACCTTCCTTGAAATCCTTCTATGTTATCTTGGTTTGGAAAATTGTTTCATTCCATCTGTTTGTGTATACTGTTGCTCCAGAATTCTTTCAGAGCCTTGATTTAATGTTGTTTCTGTGGGAAACTGGGGAGAGCTCAGGTAACTTACTGGCTTCTCTCCATCATCTTCTCTGGAACTAATTTTCAATTAATTTTTATTCTCTTGTGGAGAAAAGAGTGCTGGTATTCTTCAATCTTTTCCATATTATTTGTTTTCTTTTTTTTTCTTTTGAAATTCTGAAACATTTATTATTTGTAACATATATTTAGGTATCAATCGTGGATTGCTTTCTGGAATTGCTTAAATAGAAAATGCTTGCTTTATGAGTGGCTGGCTTCTGTTTCCTATGTTCATTAATAAATCGATGGAGACTCAGAATACATGTCTCTGAATAAGTAGTGATATGAATAGTATATGTTTTCTTAGGACAGACAGGCCAGAGTGCATCTGAAGTATGGTGGGATCAGACAAAAAATTAGAGTTGGAAGAGTCCTTAGTGCTCATTTTGTCCAATTCACATGCCAAAGAGTCCACACTATAATACATGTGACTAATGGTGGCACATCCCTGTCTTGAAGACTTCTGGTGAGGGTGAAGCTTTTATCTCTGGGGGAAGCTGCTACCTCCTGAGGTAGTTCATCCATTTTGGGGGGATAGCTCTAATTATATAGAATATATATTATATATATTAAATAAATCACCTAACATACACACACATATAGTAGAACTGCTCAGAATAGTGTTAGAAAACTATTCGTAATGGTTCTATAAAATCTAATTAGCATGTATAACAGTGATTCTCTGAGAAAATGACTTTTTTCTGGTTTAAATTTGAGATGCTAAGAACACATTTCCCACTTCCCTAATACCTTTAATTTTCTATAATGTTTCACAAATGAGTCTATACTGTAAATTGGTGTCATTCTAGGCTGCCAGGTCTCTCTCCTTCGTGTTTGTCAGTTAAAGAAGTTTCTGGTATTTTAAAGCATCTCTTTGTTGTGGTTACTATTTTACATTGGTTAAAAATAACCTCATGGGAGAAAGTGAAAAAAACCTCTAGCATGTTGGATAAACCTCGTGTAGTGAACTTATGGGAGGAGGTACAAGATTCACAAAGAATGAGCAGGAATGGATGAATGAATGGACTGTTAGCTGCAATGTTTGAGGGAACATCAAAGTCATTTAGACCATAGATTGATTTGAGTAGTTGAGTAACCACCTATAAGGATTAATGATAATCAGAATCAGTATATTTACTTTAATCTAGTTTTCAGAATTGATAGCTTATTTAAATTGCTAGAATTCTATGAAGTGCCTTTTCATTTTATTCTTTGTTCTATTTTTTTTTATTTTGACCTTTCTACCAATAAGACAATGATTTGACCACAAAAAGGCAGTGGATACTGAAAAGAGTCCCATAGAAGGAACTAGTTTTCCTATCTGTTAAGGTATTCCTAGTATGGGTATGGCCACACGGTACAGACTTATGCTTTTATTGGAGTAATAAAACTCCCTCTACCAATCCAGATCAATGCCTACTTTGCAATTTATCATTTTTTGAATTGCATGGGGGCAGTGAAGCATTAAGTGAACTTGTACTGTTTCATACAACCAACATGCCTCAGAGCTGGGACTTTAGAATTTAGGGGCTAGCTCTCTATCCAGGACAGCTTCTAAGAGATCTATACCTTCAAAGTTGTAATGGTTGTGTAAAATTGCAAATGTGTATGTCCACTGTTGGTAAAAAAGTTCAAGTGAATTAGAAGAAAGAATGTCTATATCAGAGTCTGGTTTACTGCTAGGATTCATGATTTTTTTCAATTAAAAATAATAGCTGATGTTTATATTGTGCTTTTTGTTTTACAAAGTACCTCACTTATATTATCTCATTTTATCCAGTAGAAGTCTCCACTATAGCTACATCTTATCTCTGTGATAGGAGTGATATACCATTGACTGAGTGCATTGGTAATGATAATAAAATTACTATGATAATGCATAGCTAACATGTTAAGGTTTACTAAACACTTTCCTCACATCAGATCTGTGAGATAATATGATTGTTTCTATTTTATATGTGCAGCGGAGTAATAACATAGAGTAGTGGATAGAAGCATGACCTTGTAGTCAAGAAGGCTTGGGTCCAGCTTATGACTCATAATAACTGTGTGACTCTGAGCAAATTTCTTTACCCTCAGTGCCCCAGCCAATTCTCTAAAAATGTCTATTTTAGATAAACTTTCTACATATACATACACACATGTAGATATACACTGCACACAGGCATGCACACATGTACACACACATATACATACACATACCACACATATGCACATATACATATGCATATACATACATAGAAATCTACTCTGTGAAATTGGTGTGTTTTTACCCTTTTCTTCATTTGTTATATTATGACTAGTCTGAGAGGCATCATGATGTAGTGAATAGAGGATCTATCTAGAGATCAGAATTATCCGAGTTCAAGTTCCATACATTCTGGCTGAGTGATTCTGAGAAAATCACTTAGCCTCTCAGTGCCCTGGGCAACCGAATCTTTAAGTTGCAGAACAATTGCTGGTGCGTTGGTAAAGGGAATGTCCTCACTGGAAATGCCTTATACCACTAAAATCATTGGTCTAGCTGGAAAAAAAAAAGAAAAAAAAAGACTTGTCTTTCCCCTCTAGGAAGTAGAGTCTATGCCTACTCTTGGACTTCCCAGAAGGCAGAATTTACTGCTTTGCACACTGTGGAAACTCAATCAATGTTGGTACCTGACTGATTAGACTACACTAGCATTGTCTCTCCTGCGTCCTGCCCAGTAGAATATCTAGCACACTGTGAAACTAAAACAGTTGTAAAGTAATTTGTTCTCTAACCTAGACATTCATATGCTGAGCCTGTTGGAGGCAATGATCATAGGATATTTCTTTACCTTTGTTTTATGGGAGCCTTTTCAAGAGACTGCATACCCCTTGTACCAGCAGGCTGTCAAGTGACATGCTCCAAGGGAGACTCAATATCAATCTGTCAGGTGTGATTTAGGAATAATGGAATGTATCTGGCTCTGATGTAGGGGGATGAATGAGCTGATGCACTAGAGGTCCTTTCACTGATTTCTTGTCTTGCTAAATAAGAACATTTTCCCCTCTGTGAATTACTTGAAGGCTACTATCCCCTCCTCTCCCTTAAATATGATACAACTCCCATCAAAATCATTTAAGGATTAAAATGAAGCAGATCTAATTGAATTCAAGAAACCAGGAGTCATCAGCAAGGGCTGGAATTTTTGACCCTTATCGCTCAGCATTCCCCGCAGCTGTTGCATGGAAGAGGCTAAAGATCTGTGAATATAGCAGAGCCTAGACCTAGGAGGATTTGGACTCTTGAATATACATCAATTTCATGAATAGAATGTAAAACCAGGGGAAATAATTCCCTCAGAATTAGGGCTCATTTGATTTGAGTGGAGGAAGAGGTCAATGATCACCTTGACAAACAGGAACTTTTAAAGCATGTGCCTTCATTTGCAAATAAATGCATTTCTGAAGCTCTCCAAAATACTGGTTTTAGAAATCATAGAAAACAAAACCAAACTAAACCAAAACTAAAACCATCAACCCTTTATGTTCTCTCCCCAACCTCCTCCTTTTATAGAAATCTTGAAGTCATTTTAAGTCTCCTGGTCCTTCTCAACCATTCACTTGTCTCTCCATGGATGTGCATTTCCTCCTTCCTCCCCCCAGCTGAGTTGGAACACCCTATGATAGGAATCCTTTATTAATGCTGAAACACACCCACTAGGCTTCCCTTTCTGTTGTCTGAGTCTTTTCATTTAGCCAATGATATTTTAAGGGTCAAGATTCATTCTCCCATTACATTCCATTGGATGTCTTCAAGACAATTTAATGTGAAAATGGGTCCATTATCTAGACTTGTTAATCTGAGCCTTTAAGTGACTTTGGAAATAAGTTTTGATTAAAAAGTTACAGCAACACTACATTTTCAGTGTCACGAGGCAAAACCTATTTAGAAAAGTTATCCCTGCAAGCCAGATTGAGCAGAAAGTTTAATTTTCCCCTAGTAACTGGATAGGCAAAAATAAATTAAGAGTCTAGTGAATAAACAGGAATCTATAAAATTCCCTGAAATCTTAGCTATCCATCTTGTTTTTACTTCAAATGAATTGTGAAGTTAAAAATTACAACTGTGATTAAACGTAAGGTATTTTAAGAATGAATACACTCCTATTTCTGAAGTAGCGATTAATAACAGAAAAAAAACCATGCTTCAATGAATACTTTTAGTTGAATCATAAAGTACTATCTCCTAAAAGCCATTTGAGACAGCTCTGAAGCAGGATGTTAAACAAAACCAAAGCTCTCATCCAGTCCATCTGTATTTCCTCAATCTCAGTTCCCTTCTCACAAACTTTCTGTTTGGCTACAGCTGTGAAAATATATGTACTGAGCGGCTCAGTCAGCTGCTCTCTCTGTTTTTCTTTCCCCTGTGGGTTCATATGATCACATTTTTAGAGCTGAAAGAATCTCAGAATGTCAAGTCCATTCTCCCCTCTTATTTTATAGGTGAGGAAGCTGCAGTTCAGAGAAGACAAGGGACCAGCCAGATATCACTTAAATGGCAAATGCCAAAGTGAAGATGTGAACCAAGGTCCCTGAAATCCTAATCCGGCACTCTTTTCACTGATTCTCAGCATCTAGATTTTTTTCGGGTGAAATTTTTTTTTCTCCTTTTCACAGAACAAATTTTATGAATCTGAGCTAGTTAATTTTTATTAACTCAATTAAACAAAGTGTTAACTACTCAGTAATAATTTAGTTAGTAATTTATTAACTACTGGTTAACAAATTACTAATTTAGTTAATTAGTTAATTAAAATAATTTTTCCTTTTGAATTATTTTTCTGAATTTTGATTTTTGAATTTTTTCTCCTTTGCTATACTCGTTTTTTTCTAATTGTGTTTGCCCACTAGGATTCTCTCTATACTTTCTGCCTTCATTGAGAAAGGATTTTTATTGGTGTTCATTATTTGAATTTTCCATTTTCATTTTCATTTTATGAAATTTTTTCTCTTTTTCTCACTGGAAATTCCAGCTTAGGATTTGTTGTTTATCTTTCTTATTGAGATTCCCTCTTCTGACTAACCTAGTATGTCCCATATGATTCCAAATACATGGTGTTTTGTGATGCCTGTTGTTCTTGCTTAAAGTAGTATTGACTGCTCTTAATTAACACTGATTGAAGTTATGCGCTATTGAACACTCTGCTGCTTAATTGCTTGTGGCGTTGGATTCATTGCTCCTGCCTGCCTTCTCATATACTAATTGGTGACTTGCAATTTATAGGGCATTTCTCATGACACTTGATATTGCTCGTTTGCTTTTGCACTCTTGACTTGATGAGGTACAATTTTACCTAGAATTTGAACAAAATAGAGGTTGAAAAGTTTAGAAATGCGAGCTATATAGTAAAGGATACAGTGGATTCAATTCTAGTAATAGAAACAAGATCATTATAAAATTTTGAAGAGATAGAGGCGAACGTGCAATAATCATTAGTAAGTACAATAGGGAAGTCAACATTCGGCCTGTCTTCTATTACTTTCCAGAAATGATTGATCATTCCAAAGCTCCTGGTGGTCTCAAGAGACCAATTCCTCTAAAGAGAAGGGTTTGCTTAGTTTGAAAAGACAACAGGCAGGGAATGTTTGCCAATTGATGAGTTATAATGTTTGATTAAGCTTTTAAAAGGCACTGTACCCATAGATGCTACTGGGGTCAGATCTCTTAAACCTCAGGGAAATCATTGGCCTAAATTAGGAATATTCCCAGGAAAAAACCCATGTCCCCTTGGGGAAGAACCAGTAAAAGCTTGAATCTGTTGTGATACAGAGTTGCCACATACCCAATTTAGAAAAAGAGGTTTAAGCTGTTAGAAAGTCTTAAAGGGACCAATTATTGGTCTCATACAGTCAGAAGGCTTCAGTGTCTAAAACTACCTGACAAGAATGGTGGCAAAGACAAAAGAGGTACTTTGGCAGTTGGGGAATATGATGACAAGCATACATTAAAGGAGTCTATGCAATCATTCAGCATAAATGGGAAAAACTCTCTGAGTTGGTGATGTGTGTGAATAGTTTTTAATGGAGGCTAGTAGAGAGAAGTAAAACCAGGGTAGGTAGACAAGGTCAGACAGGGGCAAGTGGACAACAATAACAAGATTTATCAACAGAGCTGGAGGAGAATCTAACTGGCTTTGGGTTAGAACAAAAATAATTAATATTTGATATTTGTGACCTCAATGGGTCCCATGGACAGAGGTTGCCCTAGATTCTGTATTCTCAGTACACAGATTTTTTTAGTTGACGTTTTTTCCATTTCACGGAATAAGTTTTTAATTTTTCCCTGTGATTTATTTTCTAAAATTTGAATTTTTCTTCTCTCTTCACTATACACATTTTTGTCAAGTTAATAAGAGTGGTAATAGGTAGCAAGGAGTATTCCAACTTATGCACCATGACCACTGAGTTGAGGGTATGAACGAAAGTGCAACAAGTGCTGGAAAAGGAGGCCAAGGAAGTTTGTTATCAGGAGAGAGTCAGGTCTCAGCGAGAGTAACAAGACAGAGGGAGTGAAAAAAGGAAAAGTTTTAAGATGAATGCAACTCCTCCCACTCTAATTTGTTCTCCACTGAGCCAAATGATTTTCCTAAAATGCAAGTCTGATTGTGCCAACCTCCCTCTCACCTCCTTATCCCGAACTCAAAAAACCAATAATGCTCCCTGTTGCCTCCAAGTGAAAATATGAATTGATTTGTTTGGCATTCAAAGCCCCTTCCTACCTTTCCAAGCTTCTTACATACACCTTACACTCTAAAACATAATCTTTGATCCAGTGACACTACCTGCCTGGCTGTTCTATCAAGACACTCCATTTCTGGACTCCAAGCATTCTCTCTGACTATACTCCGTGCCTAGAATGCTCTCCCTCCTTCACTACTGATCTTTCTAGCTTCCTTTAAGTGCCAGCTAAAAATTCTGCCTTCCCCAACCGGCCTCCACCTTAATTGCAATGCCTTCCCTCTGTTAATTATTTCCAATTTGTCCTGTATATGGCTTGTTTTGTATATATTTGTTTCCATTAGATTGTAAGCTCCTTGAGAGCAGGGACTGCATTTTGCCTCTTTTTGTATCCCCTGTGCTTAGCACAGTGCTTAACACATAGCAAGTGTTAATTGAATTGAAAAATTGAATTTAATTACCTATGGAACAGGCATTCCAGAGAGTACAGTGGAATAGTTGAGTAATTTAAGAATGGCATATTGGGGGGTGGGGTGGCATAGCTAGGTGACAATGTGGGTAGGGTGCTAGACTTGGAATCAGGAAGATTCATCTTCCTGAATTCAGATCTGCTTTCAGACACTAGCTGTGTAAAACTCAGCTAGTCACTTAATTCTGTTTGCCTCGGTTTCTTCATCTGTAAAATGAGCTGGAGAAGGGAATGGCAAACCACTCCAGTATCTCTGCCAAGAAAATCTCAAATAGGGTCATGAAGAATCAGACATGACTGAGCAACAACAACATTGGGGATGGCGAATTGAGGGATGAGATTATGGGAGTCTTCAGTGGGGAATGAAGAAGGGGCTTTCAAGAGGGATAACTGGGGAATCAGAATCACTGGCATGGGGTAAGTATGATGTTAATCATTGAGGAATAAGTTGAGTTAAGTTATTGTTGTTTGTAGGGTTTAACTTTAAGTGGAGTTGTTCCAGAAGGAGTAGGTGGTAAGAGAAGGGTGGCCACAAAGGGGCAAGACAAATCCTGTGGAATTTTAGGTGGCTGAAGAGGGCACCTTGAGCATGATGGAATGGCATAGGTAAGGCAAGTCTTGGGGATTTATAGGTGGACAGAGGATAGATTGGAGTGGTATCATAGGAGCAACCTGGGTTTGAAGGCTGGCTCTGACATCTACCATATGTTTGATCCTGGGCAGGCCACTTAACCTGAGTCTCAGTTCCCTAATCTGTAAAATTTATGGGTAGTAATACTTATATTACCAATAAGCTACGTGTATTGTGAAGAAGTACGTTATATACTCTAAAGGGTTATATCAATGTATTATCATTATCATCCTATTGTAGGGGAAGGGTGGGGTCTGAACAAGATTATTAAGAAAGCTAGTCTAAAAAGAAAGAAAGAAGGAATGAAAGCTAATCCAATCACATTAACAGCAATGTCTTTCAGATACTGAACTTTTGAAATGAGGACTTTAGAAAAAGGGGGGATCTGGATCTCACCATATCATTGGTTAGTAATAATCATTTCTCTGATTGGAACCATAAGGGTTGATACACCCTCCTTCCCAGTAGCCAGTGGTGACCATTGTTCCAGAATTATAGAGCTGAGGAGTGGAGGGAGTAGAGAGGAGAAAGCAGTGAAGCGAGATAGCAGTTGAGAAAATGGCCAAAGAATAAATTTAGGCATGGCTGGATCTGGGACTAGATAGAGTGGGAGAATGAGGCAACCACCAGGCAGGCCAGAAGGATTGCAAGGTGGAAGTTCTCGTGAGTGAAAAGGTTAAGTCCTCTGAGGCATGGATTCTAGTCTAGTTAACAAGGCAGCTGGTGAGAAGTTGGCCATAGAGTAAAGACATGATTATTGTTGTCTTTCTTCCTAGATATTCTCTCATGAATTATGGGCAAAGCAACTGCTATTTTTATTCCTAAGTCACAATTGCTGTTCTCTTTGTTATCTAGCTTACTAGATTTTCTTAAGCTTTTACTGCCCCACCTCATTTTTAGTTTAAAGCTCTCTTGAACAGATCCACACATCTCCAGGGAAATATAGTCTTTCCAAAACTAATCAAATGAACTCTATTCCTAGACAAAAGCTTGTTTATTCTTGTCTTAAACACTGGTCAGAAATTCACATATTCTTATCCAACTATTCACTTCCTGTATCTTCCATTCTCTTCTAAAATCCTTACTTATAAAGGGTAGAAATGATGAAAATACCAGCCACGTACCTGTCTGTTCAGTTGTTCAGTCATTTCAGTTGTGTCTGACTTTTTGTGACCCCATTTGGGGTTTTCTTGAGAGAGGTTCTGGAGTGTACCATTTCCTTCTCTGGCTCATTTTACAGATGTAGAAACTGAAGCAAGCACCCTGACTTGCCCAGGGTTACACAGCTGGTGTTTGAGGCCATATTTGAATTCAGGAGGATGACTCTTCCTGACTCCACTCTATCTATGGTGCCACCTAGTTGCCCATGTAACTGTCTAGCACTTTATATTTTTGAGGAATGTTTTCTAGATACACAGAGATGGCAGTTCTCAAAATGACCAGACTGGCAAGGAAAACTAAGAACAATAAAATAGGATGAGTTTTTTGTTTGTTTTTGTAGTCATGTGTATTTTAACTATATTGGCAAAAGAAGAAACTCCAAACATTTTAATGCTTTAAATGTGGCTTGGAATCAATAGTGAAAATGAGGCTATTGAGAGAAGGTAGAACTACTCAGCTCTCATTCCGATTTTGTTTTCTCTGCCAAGGAGAGAGTGGAAAGTATGGAACGAAAAATGGCTAATAAGGAGTTGAAACCTAATGTAAGAAGGAGAATAGTTAAAAAAAAAAACTACTATTATACTACTTTTATGACTATTTTAAGTCACCAGGCTCAAATAAACCATAATACAGAATATTGAAAGAACCACCAGAAGTGACTGCTGAGCCTCTTGTCAGTTATCTTTGAAAGGTCTTGGAAAATGGGAGAGATGCTGCAGGACTGAATAAAGACAAATGGCTTCATTTTCATAACAGGGAAAGAACACAATCTACAAACTCTGTAAGTCTGATCTCAATTCAACTCAGTGATCTTGATTTCAATTCCTGGAAAATTTCTACAATGTATTATTAAAAGGATTTTTAAGGTATATGTAGACAAAGTTGTCATCTCATAAAGCCAGCATATTTCATCAAAAGAAAGATCAAACCAAATTAACCCCATTTCCCCCTTTTTAAAAAGAATAGTTATTATATCTGTAGCTTGTAGAATGCTATAGTTACAGTTTTTTTTTCAGGGTCATACATCGGCATTTATTATTTAAGTTCAAGAACAGGTTATGAAGGGGGTGGGGTGGGGGCCTAGGGGAGAGGGAAGAAGGGAGGAGACAGGGAGAGGAGAGCCTCCCATCTGTGTCTGATCTAGATGGGGTTGATCCTGATTTCTGAGCCTTGGTCCAGGGCACACAAGAAAGCACACGATAAGATGAGGTTCCAGGGGGTATAGGTTTAGGAAAACATGGGGTGGGTGGCCAGAGTTACACATCCAAGCAGAGGTGGGGGCTGGGATTCTCCTTGGATCAGCAGAACCTCTTCTTTTTAGGAGTTGAAGCACAACGACAAGTTCCATTCCACTTATTTCAGTTCTTAGAAAACATTCTTGTAGTTAAAAGTCTTTGCGCTAAAGAATTCTTTTATGGCCTCTCTAACTTCTTGTACTTTGCTTCTAGTTTCTTTGAATATGCATCCAACTTGAAGGCTGCCTGCTCAAGGGCTGCTACTTGCTCCTCAATTAAAGTGATCTAATTTAGATAAGGCTGAAGTGCTGCATATTTCTGGTTAAAGTCCTTTAGGTTTCTACTTATGTCTACTGCAGTTTTTTTCATTTCTAGATACTTCAAGCTAGTCAGTTTGTTCATATTTTCCAGAAGTTTATAGACTTCACTGGTGGCAGTCAGCTCCCTGGTCAGGTACGTGGTCATTTTGGAAAACATGTCCTGGCACGGCCCCGTGGCCTCCTTGGCCTTCTCCACCATGGCATCATCTAGGCAGGGGAAGGGAGGAAGGAGAAATGATGGAAGGAAAGAGGGGGGAGGAGGGGAAAGGGAGCGGGAGGGAGGGAAAGGGAGAGGGGGAAGAGGGGAGGGGAAGGGAGAAAAGGGGCATTAAGGGTTTTTTGTTTTTTTTTTTTTACAAAGGCTTTTACTTTTCTACTATTTTGGGGAAAAAGATAGAAATATGTAGGCTTGCCAGTAATATTGTTAGGAGGACTTGAAACTTCTTGAATGGCCAGACTCAAAGACTATTCATTAATGTTTGAAGTCTATTTGGAAGCAGATTTCTAGTACAGTGCAAATATCCTTTTTAACTCTTTCATCAATGACAAGTAAAATCATATGTGGCTTAGTAAATTTGCAGATGAAACAATCAGTGTTTCCACATTTTCCCTTCCACTCATAATCTGTCTTTTGTTCCTATTATTGCATAAAAACTACTCTCTTCAAGGTCATGGTCTTCATCATTTTTTTGCTGCTTTGCAGTGTTTGACATTGGAGACTACCTATTTCTTCTGAATTCTCTTTCCTCCCTGGGTCTTCATGATATGATATTATTCAGTTATGGCTTTCTCCCTACCTGTCAGACTATATTTCTTTTTCCCTTCAAAGATTCATCATCCATGTCTTGCCTCTTTTGCAGCAGTGTACTCCTGGTCCTTGTCCTGGATCCTCTTTACTTTCCCTGTACTCTCTTTCTTGAACAGTGAACTAGTTTTCATTTCAATATGTCATTTATATACAGATGACTCCTGCATTTAAATATACCTATATCTATATCTATCTATCTATCTATCTATCTATCTATCTATCTATCTATCTATCTATCTATCTATCTATCTATCTATTTATCTATCTATCTATCTATCTATCTATCTATCTATCTATCTATCTATCTATCTATCTATCTGTCTGTCTGTCTCTAATCTCTCTCGAGCTCCAGTCCTGAATTTCCCACTTGACATCTTCACCTAGAGAGGGTCCAGAAAGAGAAGAGGCCCCTAGAGGTAGTCTCAAGAAATCTCTCTCCAACCCACCACACACAGTTAAGTGGGAGGACACGGATGATGAATGAACAAAAGAAAGTAAAAAGGAGCAGTCAGACAGGGAGAACAAGAAACAGGAGAGGACAGCCATGAAAACCCATGAAGGAGTATCCAGGATGAAAGGCTGATCAACAGTGTTAAATGGGAGTACAACAGGCTATGTGCTGTTTGTTTGGAGCTCAAGGAAAAAATGAGGGCTGGGTATGTTGATAAAGAAATCATCTTCATAGAGATGATAATTAAATCCATGGGAACTCATGAGATGTCAAGAAAGAGGGTTCTAATTCTGTAGTTCTGTGATTCTGTGGTTTCCTAGTAATTTACCTTAAGTGCCCAGTCATGATATCATTCCCATGCCTTTCCTCTTATCTTTCATTTTCGTTGTTTGTTCCAGTTCACCAGACCTTGATTTCTGAGTGCATTTTTCTTATCACCCCTTGTTTAACTCAGTTCATCCTGCTTCCCTCCTCCATTATTTGTTGTCAATTCCCACAGCTGTTCCCTTTCTTTTTGCTGTTTTATTTTCTACATGGACAAATTAACTATTAGTCCAAAGAATCAGAATTGAAAAGTCATTTATTCAAAGACCAGAAATTATTGTAGAGGAGAAGGGGCTTGCCTTTGGACTGTGTCTTGCCAGATGATTGTTTGCATATTATTGCTTAGCCTAGTCTATTTTAATTTTTTTTAAATCTGAGTTGAGATGATTTCCTGATTGTCTTAGTTCTTATAGTATGCCTGCATGCATTTACAACCCACTTCCTTATATTCCCCAGTTTTTCTTTTCTTCAGGACTGGGGGTAGGTGTTGGTCTTTAACCACTGCCCAACATCAATTCCCTTTCCCTTTAACCAGAACAACGAATGGCATAATAAAAGAGATTTGCAATATGATATAGGGGCCAATAACCAAACTGGTGACAAAGGGGATTGATTCAACTGAACTTTTGATACCCAGAGAGATATTGGCATTCCAATAGTACCCAAATGTAACACCAGTGCTGCTTGTAGCTGCTGTGGAGGTATAAGGTCAATAACACCAGCACACAGGAGGGCTGCTAGTACAGGTTCTTTGATCTGCTTTTCTAAGGAAAACAACTTTAAGGGGGTTTACAATCTCACTTTAATTAATCATACACATATCATTCACTTAATTCAGGGGAAAAAAGTCAGCACCCTGACCTTCAGAGAAACCAAAAACAGAAATTACAAGCAGAAATTATATAAACAGAGCAAATGACACAAATCAGCAGACAAGGCTTCTAACCATCTGTCCATAACAATATATACATACTTACCAGAGAGAGAAGCAGCAACATATGAGTTTTCATTCTTCAGGGTCAGAGGGTGTCACAATCATGTGACTCAAACTAATATGACTTAGGCTTTCTTGTGACTTAAGCAGGTCATCAAAGACTCTTGATTCAATCAAAGATTCAATTCAAACAAAGTCAAGACTCAATCAAAGGCACTTGATTGCCTTAGCGCTGAGAAGCACTCCAAAAGAAAAAAACAGCAAAAAGTCCCACTTTGCTTGCCTTTACACCAAAACATGACCAAAACAAGAAATATTCAGAGAGCAACATCAGATCCCCTAAATATTTTCTCCAGGCCAACCATCCCAAGTTTCTTTAACTGACCTCTACACACCATGATTTTCACAGCCCTCACTTTTCTGATCTTCCTTTTCTGAATGTGCTCCAATTTGCCAATGTTCTTTCTTAAAATATAATACTCAGGACTGGCATAATATTCCAGGTGTGGTCTGATGCTATCATTTCTCTCCTTCCAGTTTTTTTTCCCTTCATAAACTCCTTTAGGTTTGTGATGGTAACATTGTCATCCATTAAACCTCCTACCTAGATATTTTTATGTCTCTCTGAACCTGTAACTCATTTTTTGAGCCCAAGTGAGGAGATTTATATTTATTGAGTTTCATTTTGTTAGTTTCAGTTCCCTATTCCAGCATATTGATATGTTTTATATAATTTTGTCATTGAGTGAATTTGCTGTCTTTCACAACTGTATGTTCTCTATAAATTTAATAAGTTTACTATCTATGGCTTTGTCTCTCCACATTGCTTAAGGGCAGGCCTTTCACTACTCACATAGGTATGTGAACACCTATTTACTCCCTGGGTTGGCTCACTCAATTCAATCTTCCCTCACACTATACTCATACTCTCTCAGAGTCTTTGTGATAACCCTAGGGATGTTCTGGCAAAAATTTAGCTATCATCACTCCAGAAAACATGAATGCATGGCACACTTATGTTTAATTCGTATTATTAACTTTTTTCTATCACTCTTTTAATGTATAGCAAGCAACATAACAATAAATCAAGCCCACATTTGGAGCATTGAAAATTTAACAAAGGGATCTCTGGAGTGGGTTTGAAGTGGTTCCCATACTCTTTTGACCATATTGAGGGAAATAAACCCCTACCAACTTGCAACTCTAGCTTTCGAGCCCCTAGTGATACACTTCTATTTATGTAACTAGGCACAGACAATAATGACACTTTTATATCTTAAATATAAGAATTTATATAACAATAAGGAAAAATAAATTACTATATGTACAAATACGCATACATTAAACCAAATGCAGGAATAATGAACTACATTACAACCTACCCCCTTATTCCATACTGTTCTTACAATGTGCTCAGTTTCTGTGGGAGAAAGTGGGTATACACTTACAGGAACCTGGCAGGGAGAAAAATCTATGTACTTAGAGTACCTCATAGCTCTGGGTTACAAGCTTCAATGTCATTGGTCCATTTAGGAATAACTGCACCATACAAATCAGCTTCTTTGCTGTTTGTTTGTTGGTCCTCGTTGTTCTCCAGATGAACAACTTCTGTACTTGAACATATCATTCATGAAAAAAGAGTTTAGAAAGTATTAATGAACATTTTGGTGCCTGAAAGGAGGTGAGGAGGGAGTCTATTTCCAGTTTGGAGGGAAGTCTGTCTAAAGGCACAAAAATGAGAGATGGCCTGCCATGCATGAAGAATAGCAAATACGACCATTGGGCTAGAACATCAAGTGCATGAAGGAGAATAAAATATGTAACATATTAGGAAAGGTGATTTGCAGGCAGACTGAGGAAGACTATAAAAGCCAAATAGAGGAATGAGTATTTTATCATAGAGGTGAGAGGGACAGTCACTGTAGCTTCTTAAGAATAGTACCATGGTCAAACATATGGTGTAGATGTATCATTTTGGGAGCTTTGTCAAGGACAGGTTGGAGAGGGGAGAGACTTCAGTCAGGGATTCTAATTAGGAGTTTACTGCAGTCTTTCAGGTGATATGTGGGTAATAAATGTTTGAACTAGGCGCGGAAGAGATGTGAATGGAGAGAATGAGACAGAAATAAAATATGTTGAGTAAGTTGACAAGACTTGGCAACTGATTGGAGTTGAAAGAGGCTGAAAGAGAGGGAGGAGACAAACTGTAGCTTTGCTTGATTTGGAAATTTTGTAACATTTTTTCCCGTGTCATAGATTTATATGTTGCCTACATTCCTGTCATGTCTTTTATAGGATTATAAACAAGTCAAAGGAAAGAACTATATGTAATTTATGCCCAACTCGATGACATCAATACAAATGGTTGAAAAAGGAAAGATTTATTTAACCAACGCATTTTTTCTACAGCCTTCCTAAAAGATTTTTTTTTCCTACTGGATTAAAAGAAAGACCTGTACCCCACTATTTAACTAGATACTTGGTACTGTGAAACCCAGCTTAAATATTAGTTGAGAAGAGTGACGTTCAATAACTGTTCTTAAAAAATGGCCATATCACCCTAGTTCAAACCCTGCACAATTGGGCTAACAATCTCCTAACTGATATCTTCAACTCTAGGTTTCCCTTTTTTCCAATTCATCTTTAATATAGCTGCCAGAGCAACCTTCTTAAGTGCATATCTGACCATGCCATTCCTTTGTGTGTCCTTAGTCCTTGCTAATAAAGGTGAATGTGTGTGTGTGTGTGTGTGTGTGAGAGAGAGAGAGAGAGCAAGAGAGAGCGAGAGCGAGAGAGAGAGAGAGAGAGAGAGAAAGAGATCCCACTGTCCTGTTCCTACTAACAGCCTACATCCTTTGCCCCTCATTCCCTTAGAGAGAAAGATGTCACTATCAAACCTATTAACTCACTCTTCTTCTCCCACAGTCCAATAATGGAGACCCCAGCCCCTAAGCACATGCACTTCAAACTCTTTCCCATTTGCAGATACATTAGCTGGAGGTGTCAGCTCTGTTTGTATTTGCAAAGATCCATATGATGGAACTGAAAAATAGATTCAGGGAAACAGGAATGACAAATCACAGAGTGCAGGATTTCCTAACACTGTTATTAAGTCCTAGGTGTGGAGTGAGAAGAGATGGAAGAAGAAAGGTAAGAATGACCCATCTGTGCTAGCCTCCTCCTCGGCAGTAATAAAGCCCTTTCAAGGGAAGATTATAGATTCAGAGCTGGAAGGGCTTTTGAGGTCATCTAGTCCAAACCCCTTCATTTTGCAGATGAGGAAACAGACTCAGAGAAGTGATTTGCCCGAGGTTGCACAAGTCACTAAACAGCAGCACTTGAATGTGAACTCACGTCTTCTGATGCTAAATCCATAAACTTTTCTACTACCACAGTGGGATCTTGTCACAGCCTCACAGAATGGTGGGGGGCAGGGTAGTGGAATATAATTATCTTAAGTGCAAAACACAGTTTCCTTTCAGAGATTTCATTTTGGGGATGTTTATTGGCCCATATTTGAATCTAGGACCATGGCATATACTGGAAATGCTGAAAGGATTAATTAAGGGTTAATGGACTGATCTCAGAGGGGAAGGTTTCCTAAAGGAAAGAAATATTAAAAGGCTAAGAAAAGTAAATGAGAACTTGACTGTGGCTAATTTCTGAATTGTCGCCTAGCTCTAATTGTAGATGAAGACCTGTGCTATCACAATGAGGAAGGGTCCCCATGGAAATTAGCAGATGAGATATAATGTAAATGTTTTTTAATGACTTTAGAGATCTTATAACTGATGCTCTTATTAATAATGCTAACTGTATGGACTAATACATCTTGTCACATTCAACAAGATTAAAGTTCTATGAGGATTATTCCATTAAGCATTGAGTCTATGTGGAATGAAATGGTTATGAAAATGAAATGTCATGCACTGTGATTTTGGCTTAAGTACCCTGGCTCTGGCACTTACAAAACACCCTCCAAAAAGGAACTATAAAAAAGAATAATCATTCAGCACTTTGATGGATCTGCATATTTTTAAAGCTGAGCTATGGGGAGATTTCTAGAAGCAATCATGCAACCTATGCCATGTTTGCAAATGTAGGAGGTTTGACTCAAAGGTAATGAGAAAAATACTTTTACAAACACACCAGGATTTGCATATCCAAATGAGCAGTTGTGATTTAAAGTACCTACCACTGCAGTCCTCAAGAAGAGTTAAAGCTGGCTATTCAGCAACCCATACCATTGGGTCCAATTACCCTAGCTCTCATAACACTCAAGGTCTCACCTGAACAGGCAACTTAGCCAGCCGGGGTAGGGAACGTGATAGATAAAGTGTCCACTAGGATTTTGGGCTCACCCTTTTGCCCCAATGGCCAGTGATACACTGCTTTTGAGTGCCAATGGCTAGCCTACTAATGGAGACTTAAATCACCTAACAGCTGCTTCAAGGTCACTCTGTCACCCTGTGTCCTGATATCCCCAACATGGACTAAGTCATGAAAGATTCCTTCTTTAATAAGATTTGCCTGGTATGAGTCCTCTATTGTCAAAGGGAAGTGGTACATACAAGAAAGAGCTAAGTTAGGACACTCTGGGGGCAGTAATCTCCAAAAGAAGGTGGATCCAACCCCAGCAATCTTCTCAAATAAGGCCATGACCCAGTTTTTCTCTCTAGGGAACTGAGCACTCCTGTAATAAGAACTGGAACTTTTCTAGCTAGACAGAAGCTTATTCACTGATTCTCCTCTCAATATCTTTTTCAACAATCTGGCTAGTAGCTGTTGTGGGGGTGAAAGACCAACACAAGTCCAACCACAAGCACACTACCAGCATGCTACAAAAGCCCAGGTTCTTTTGATCTCCTTTATTAAGGAAAGTGATGTTAAGCGGCTGACAAGCTTACTTTAATTCAGCATACAAATATCACTCACTTAGTTCAGGGGAAAAAGCCAGCACCCTGAACTTCGGAGCAAATACAAACAAATTACAAACATCAACAGAGAGACCAAATACAATTCATAGTTACCAACATCTAGGGTCAACGGGGAGCTCACAACAAGGGCTGGTCCAGAGTCACGCATGCCACCATGGCTGTGGGTAAGAGTTCCAAAGAAGAGAAAGCCAATCCCTGGTTTTATATCTTTTTCAGGGTCAAGGGTAAGTCACCCATGTGACCTAGAATCGTCACAAAGACACGACTTGAACCCACGTGGTCTAAAAGCCTCTGATGTCCCAAACATGTCATTCAAACTCATGTGTAAACTAGTCCCTCCCCTGAGGCAAGGAGGTCACCAAGGACACCCAAATCTAATCAAGGAAACAAAAGCCAAACTCTTCAAGGGCACTTGGTTGAACTGATTGCTAAGAGCCCATTTTATTTACCAACACAATACCATATCGACAGAAAAATGGGAAAGCCACTACCATTTAATCACAACTCTCACAAAACAGTGATGGGCCATGGGAGAATCAACTTAATGAGTGGGAATCAGCTTAATAGTGGAGGGCTATCTGCATAGTTTGCTACCGCATAGCCAAATATCAAGTCAGCCTGTGGAGATGGTGAGTTAATGGTGTGCTGGGCTTACAAGCTGGGCCTCCTGATTACTAAAGATAACGCTGTGAAAGCTGATTCCAGTTGCCCCACTCAACAACAGAAATGGGCACACCTATCACCTACCTACGGACTGATTCCATACACTGGTAGATTAAGTATACTCGGTAATGACTTACTGGCAATATAGGTATCGCATTCTCTGACTGTGTGATTTCAGTCCTTATCTCCTGAGACAAAGGTGCGGTCACACTCCATGCTCTCACTCAATATATCATTGTGCCTTTTGGATACTTTGAGTTCATCTCCTCTGATCATGTCAAGAAAAGTCTTGGACCAGGCTCTGATGAATCAAATTCAAAGGAAATTTCATATTGTCATGTCAAAATGTCAATGTAGTAGAGAGATAGAATAGTCTCCTCAAGGAGCAACTACTCATTGTCTGTCCTGATGTGACCAGGTAGGTAGATGACCTTCATTCTTTAGTCTTAACCTTCACCAACAGGAACATCATACAAACAGCTGCCTCCTCTGGTTCTTAACTGATAGGTCTGGAAATGAGGGAATGGAGAGGGGACCAATAACAGATATAACTTCTTATGACAATACCCAAATATTTTTCATTCCTAGGACTACCATGCTAGGGTTAACAGGACCCAACCTGGCTACCCACACTTAGCATAGACATTGCCAAGAGAAAATAAAAGAAATCCCCCTTAACTTAAAACTAGAAGCTTCCCAGGAAGTTCCAGGCAACTCCAATCCAGGTTTAGACTTGCACCTACCTCTCAGTGTTGAGAGGATAAAATGAAGAAATATTTGAAAAGTGCTTTCCAAATCTTAAAACACTATTAGGTGCTATTATTATTATTATTTTATCATAGACCACAACAATAATAATAATAGTTAGCCTTTATGTAATGCATTAAGGTTTGCAAAGCGCTTTATTAATATTATCTTACTTTATCTTCACAAAAACTCTGATAGGGAAGTGCTATAATTATCCCTCCTTTACAGATGAGGAGATGGAAGCAGACGGCAATTAAGTGACTTGCCCAGTAAGTGTCAGAGGTCACATTTAAACTCAGGTCTTCCTGACTCAAAACCCAGCACTCTCTATATTGTTCCGCTAAGTTGCCTTCTCTATGGGAGACTGGTAGAAGTTTGAGTCATTCTACATTGAAAGGGAGATTATTGCTATATGTAGAGATTCAGAGACTGGGAGGCCCAAATTGTTGATTCTCTCCGTCCCATGGATATGAGGGAGAGGGTGGGACCAGGTAGACCACTCAGAAAGGGAGGAAGCAGGGTTTTAGGAGTATGAGCAAGATAGTATGGGTCGGGGAGACCTGAGACCTAGTGGTCAGGGAATTAGTAGCACCTGCGCCTGAGAATACCGAATAGATAATGCATAGAAGGGAAAAAGAAGGATGCCTTTGTTCCTTGAGATAAGTGACAAGCAAGAGGTGTGTTGCCCCCTAGTAATATTACAGGTACCAACAAAGGATGCCATAGCCATTTCTTACTTTTTGTCCTGCTTCTTACCACCTTGATACCCCAAATTACTAGGAGCTAGTACTCTTTCCATGATAACACTGCTACTTCAAGGTGAGTTTATCTGACCACTCGATTTGTCTCTGCTCACTGGAGAAGGCTGCAGAAGGGATTCTTTGGCTGACCTAACAGCTCTGAATAGCAATAGTGTGGCATTATCAGTGTAGGAGAGGAGGTTTCAGGAGGATGATGATATACTGACTCTGCTTAATGAGTAAAGAAAGAAACAACCTCTGTATTGCATAAGCATATATTCCCACGTGGGTCAAATTCAAAAATAAATTTCTTGTTCTGCATCTGTCAATTATTTCTCTTTCATGAAGTGGTAGTATTCTTTATTAGTCTTCTGGAATTATGGTTGATAATTAGTTGATCAGAATTTTTAAAAATTTCTCATTTTTATAATATTGATGTTATAGTATCAACTATTCTGGTTCTGCTTAATTTGACATGCATCAGTTCATATAAGCCTCTTCATGTTTCTTTGAAATCATCTTTTTGCTTCTTTTACAGCACAATATTATCCCATTGCATAAATGTACCACAATTTTTTCAACCATTCCCCAATTGATGGGAATTTCTCTAGTTTAGAGTTTTTTCACCACAAAAAGAACTGCTTTAAATATTTTTAGAATCTTTTTCTCTTTTATAACCTGACCCCTGCCTACCTTCGCAGCCGCCTTCCTTCTTACTGCCAGCCATGTCCTTTCAATCCACTAACGATGGCCTCTTCATTGTGCCACTAATAAGATCCTTCATCTCTCAGCTCCTGGCACTTTCTCTGGCTGTCCCATATGCCTGGAATGCTCTCCTTCCTCATCTCTGCCTACTGGTTTTTCTGGCTTCCTTAAAATCCCAGCTAAAATCCTATCTTCTACAGGAAGCCTTTCCCACCCTATAGTGCCTTCCCTCTATTAATTATTTACTTTTTATCTGGTACTGTTTTATATTTGTTTGTTTGTTGTCTCTCCCATTAAAATGTGAGGTCCTTGAGGACAGGGACTTTGCCACTTTTTCTATTGCCATTGCTTACTACAGTACCTGACACATAGTAGGTGGTTTAAAAATATTTATTGACTGACTGATTCTCTTTGAGTAGAGGCTTAGTAGGGATCTAGCTGAGTCAAAAGGCATGAGCTATTTAGTAATTTTTATGCATAATTCCAAATTGTTTTCTAGAATGGTTGGACCAATGTATAACTCCACTAACAGTGTGTTAGTGCACCTGTTTTCTCTCCATTCCTCCAACGTTTGTCATTTTCTCTTTTGATTATCTTTACCAATCTGATAGGCATGAAGTTGGATCTCAGAATTGTTTTATTTTGCATTTCTTAATTAACTATTTGGAGAATTTTTAATCCCTATTTTACAGTTGAGGAAACTGAGGTAGATCCAAGTTAAATAAGTTGCCCAGTGTCCCTATCTACTAAGTATCTGAAGCCACATTTGAACCCAGGTCTTCTTGATTTCTGGACCAACACTCTGTCCCTTGCACCACTTAGCACCTAGCTGGTAGAAAGAACTAGGTTGGGGAAAAGAAGACTTAGTGGGGATGTGATGGCTGTCTTTAGGTATTTGAAAGGCTGTCACATGAGAGAGGCTTCAACTTGTTTTATTTGGCAAGAGAGGTGATGAGTAAAAACTGCAGCATGACATATGGCTTTATATAAGGAAACATTTCCTAACAAGGAGGTCAGTCCCAAAGAGGTTGGCTTGCCACAGATGGTTGGATTCCCTCTCTGTGAAAGGTTTTTAAGCAATGGCACACGACCATTTGTTGGTCATATTGTGGAGGGGATTTTTGTTCAGGTATGATTTAAACTAGAAAGTTGATGAAATCTTAACTCAAAGATTATGTGATTAATGCATTTGAAAGAAATTACTTTATTAACACAAGATGCCGTATTAATGGTCACTTCTTACATCTCAAAGATAAGCAGCATCTACACTGATTCACTTCTTTTGGTTTAAAATTTTGTGACCGTATACTCTCTGGAAACTGGAGGACACAAAAGCTCCTACTACCTCTTGTCTTCTGTAAAGCTAATAAAATATTACTGTCCAATATGAGTTCTGACATTTAATGTTAACAAATTTCTCTCCAGTGTCCAAGTTCAGAATATAGCCTAACCATAACTTTACCTGGGAAAAAATTTTTTTGTTGGGGGGTGAGGGTGGTATTTCCATTATGGAATAGCAGAGACAATGGCTCTACTTCAAGCAAGATTGAGCCTTTACAGACTCCCAGTCATTCCAAATAAAAGAAGAGAGCAGGGAAGGCAGGATGGGGAGAAGGGCAATGTAGGGAGGGGATCCAGAGATGGAGAAGGGTAGTTATTCCCATCCCCTCCTACAGCAGACCTGAAGGTATGGATTGCACCGAGGGGGAAGTATAGCCTTACCACACTGGTGCAAAACCCAATTTGCCTTGTGCTTGCTAGCTAGTATGCTGCTCAAATGAACCTGGTACCAAGCTATTTGCCACAAGAGGGAGGCTACATCTCTTTGGGGACCCCTTAAAACATTAAGCAATGAACTCTAGCTGCCATACCATCCTGGCTGCTTTATTTTGGAGGCAGCATCCTGTATGCTGGAGCAATGAATGGCCTCCGAGTGCCCTAACAGAGTGATTGTGCCTGTCATTCTGAGCCTGGGTGCCAGAGAGAAAAGAGCCTGAGAAGCTAGAGCCCTGAGGGTGCTGCCTTCTAATCTATAGGTGGCCACACTTAAGAACCAGGAGAATTGCTTTTGTTTATCCAGCTCCTCAGAGATTCTGGATTGTTTAGGTTGCAAGGAGCCAGAGAAATGAAACAAAAAGATATAATGCAGCCTGGAGGTCAGTGTAATTGGAAAAGGATTCCCCATTTAATATGATTGTCCAAAAGAACTTGCCAGAAATATTCTTCATGTTGATGTTGGCATTAGATGTTTAAAGGACTGATTGCAAGTTAACTCAGGACATGGAGATTCATTCCCAGAATAGTTTTCCCTTCATAAGGCAAGATTTTTGGAAAAGCTGATGGGAGAGTGCTGGGCTTGGGGTCAGAAGACCAGGCTTCAGTCCTAACTCTAATGCTTATTTTAGCTATGCGAGATTTTATTTCCCCATCTGCAAAATAAAGATAAATGCCCTGCTAGCTCAAAGGGTTGTGAGAATCAAATGAGATCTTAGGGCAGTGTGTGCTCGACCACCATGAATGAGGGGGAACTACCTTACCTCCCTCCTTAGTCAGCCCCCTCTACTTTGGGGCAGCTCAATTTGAAAGGTTTTCCTGATTTCAAGCCTACATTTGCCTCTTTGCAACTTTTATCCATTGCTCTAGTTTACCTCTCCCCTCCCCTTACCCAAGTAAAATAAAACAAGTCTATTCTCCTTTCCATGTAATATACTTTCAAATACTTGAAGACAAGCTATTCTATCTCCCCTCAATTGTCTCTTCTCTAAGTGGAACATTCCCAATTCTTTCATCTGATCCTCTTATTGCATGAATTTAAGGCCCATTGGCACTCTCTATTTCCTCCTCTAGATCCTCTCGTGGTAATTAGATTCTTTCCTTCAGTGAAGAGAAATCAATTTTTTCTCCCTCCTCCCTAAACTGAAAAAAGAAAAAAAAAGACAATACCCTTGTAACATATATTCATAATCAAGCAAAAAAAATTCCTATATTGGTCATGTCCAAATATATTTATATATAAATCTATCTATCTATCTATCTATCTATCTATCTATCTATCTATCTATCTATCTATCTATCTATCTACTTATCAACCTCCCTACCTACCTACTTACCTACCTACCTATTTCATACTTCACCCTGTCCATTACCTCTCTGTCAGGAGACAGGTAGCATGCATGCTACAACTTCTTGGAGCCACAGCTGTAGCATGCACAATGGCCATACCCTGGTAAAACCATCTCCACAGAAAGGCTAAATCAGGTGGCTGGTAGCCAACAGGCCTCAACTATTTGGTGAATTAGGGGATTGTCTACCCCAAGCATGTGAAGACTTCCCCTGGTGGAATGGGTGGATGAGAACAATTTTTTCCAATGGCCATTAAGGAGCACTTAGAGCTTGGTTAGACATCTAAGACTCCAATGTCATTTAGTGCATCCTGGGCCATTGCAGGTAGTCTTAACTTTTTTCTTACCGCTGAACTTCAATGTCTCTGAAAGAGAGAGCGAGGCTGATGACTTTATACAACTCTGCCTCACTTAAATCCAATTCAGGGGCAAGTAAAGACATCACCCAGAGATGTCATTGATCCTCTTGGAAAATGAAAGAAAAAGAACATGGTTCAGTATTAGTCCTATGGAATCACGGTTAATCTCTGAAGCTGATTAAAATTCTTACATTTTCCAACTTGTTTTTTTTTTCTATGTTATAATCGTATAAATTGTTCTCCTTTTCTGCTCATTTCACTTTTCATCAGTTCATACAAATCTTCCAAGGTTTCAATGAAATAATCACTTTCAACAATTCTTATGAGACAATAGTATTTCATTATATTAATATAATTTGTTCAGCCAGTCCCCAGTGGGTAGGTATCCTTAGTTTCCAGTTATTTGCTACGACAAAAAGATCTGCCATAAATATTTTTGACAAATGGGTTCTTTTCCTCTTTCTTAATCTCTTTAAGGGGTATAGTCTCACAATTAAAGTTAAGGGTACTTTTGCTTTTAACTCCATGACCAAGGCTTGGGACAAGGGCTATTAAACTATTGACAAAAGGAAGTGAGATTCTCCAGGTAGATTAAATGCCTATAAAGTCTAATTAGCTAACTGGCTGGTTTACATTACAAATGAATATCTCCCCTGGAGCTAAGCTTCAGGGAACTGATAGACTTTTCTCTTTAAGGAGGGAAAGTCATTTTTTTTCCTCCTTTGTTGAGGTCTGTGAGGGCCTACTTTTCTGACTCAAGATTTTTACTTTTTCCTCTGGGCTATGAACAAAAACAAGGACAACAAGAAAAAGCAGAGCTTAATTTCCCTTTTTTGGAGGAAGTGCTGGAATGTCAGTTGAAAACTCCATTTGAAGTCCAGTGGAGGGCAGCAGTTAGAATAGTTTAATAATGAGAAGGTAGGGAGCTACTTTTATGTAATGTTTCAAATTAAAAATCCTTCAGAGGGATAAATGTACATTCTGTTTATATTGCTATTGCTTCAAACCCGGAAGCCCGCCCCCCTGCCCCTCAGGCTTCTGCAAAGATACAAATTTGTTTACAAACAAAACTTTGTGTCTTTTTGATCCTAGAAAAGTAGGCTGGGAAGAAGGCTGTTAATCTCATAGGGATGTTAACCATATGCTAGAAGTAAATTTAGCCCAAATTGAAACAGTTTGGGACTCATTTGAATGAAGTCTTAGTATCTGAACCAAATCTGACATTGTACAGGATAACTTTTACAGAATATCTACTTAAACAATATAGCAAGAACCAACATTCAAATATTTCCCCTAATGCCTCGGGGGCATACTTCTATACTGCCTAAGTCTCAGGGGCAGGAGCATGGATTAGGCTCATCATTTAGTTCAGTTCCTAAACAGTAAGAATCCCACCAAGTTTAAGTCCAAAGTTGATAGTTCAGGTATCTGCTGGGCTGGAGTGTCAGACCCATGCTCCTTATTTGCTCCTTGGCCAGCTGCAACATCTAGCCTGGATTCCTGGACTCATGAATCCCAATGGCCTGTATTCCCAGGCCAGATTGGAGACTCTACTCCCTGCCATTAGAATGGAAAGAAGTAAAGAGGCCAAAGACCCAGTCCCATTTCTCAAGAAATGGAGAGAGAAGGAAATGTGAAGAAGGAAGCTCTCAGGCCATCACAGCTGCCAGAATGGTATGAATGAAGGAGTCACTTTTACCTTCAGATGTTAATGTAGCCAAAACCCTTTGAAGATGCTGAGTGAGACTATTTTAAAAACATGGACAGTTCTGGCTATGTGGCCAATAGAAAAAGGCTGTTCTCAATCATGTGGTGGCTAAAAGAGAAAGTCTATGGATAGTCCAGACCTTCCAGATCCTGAAAGCAGTCCTCAAATTTTCCATATGGTTGATGTCTATACAGACCTAGATGGTCTGGGTATATGCTACATCTCCATTACAATAATATCATACTGTGTCCTGCTATAGTAAAAATACACGTAAAAAAAAGGAAACAAAGGAAGGGACTGGCTGAGATATGATGCTCAACAGGGAATAGCATTGTAATGAAATCACCAGAATGTGTCACTGGTCGAATAGTGCTGGGACATCAATTGATTCTCCATAATGTACCCTTGTATTCTCTGTGTGTCCCCCATCTGTGATCCCTGTGCATGTAGACTTTTCCCAGTGATAGTGTGCGCATTTGTGGGAGAGTGTGTCTCATATATATGTTTATATATCTATATGGAGAATGTCCTATTGCTACTTTTCTTGCTTTGTTATTTCATTACATGCCTTTGCTTTGAACCAATTGTGTCCTCTGGCTGACTAATAAGATTGACACATCACTTGGAGCTCATGAGTGATGGTTTTAAGTGGATATAGACCCAGGTTGAATCAAAGGTAGCTTGTTTTGGGATGGAGATGGGTGGGAGGGAATGTGAGAGTGTTCTTGGTGGTATATAGGTATATATTGTTTTCTTTAGGAAAACCAACATGTATGATGACAAGCTGTATGACTTTAAATGAATTACTTCATTTCTGTCTACCTCAGTTTCCTAATCTTTAAAAAGAATAAATAATAGCACCTACCTCCCAGGGTTGTTGTGAGGTTTTCGTGATTGTAAAGTGCTTGGCACAGTGCCTAATACATGGCAAGTACTATATAAATGTTAGTAAATGTAAATAATTTACATTGGTCTTGAATACAATCAGTATGACATGCAAAAAAGGATAAAAAGAATGATTTTCTATATAAGATAATTTGTGAATGCATTAAACTAGATTGATGTTACCTGTCTAGTAATAAGTTTTGTTTCATATTTTGCATACATTACATCATATGTTACTATTATATTTCTAATTTTTTTCTTTTATTGTAGAATTTGGGGGAAACCATTGTATCTGAACTGCTAGTAGAAAAGTAAGGACTCTTTTAATCTGGATGCTGTTGCATTATGAATTGAGCTCTTAAAAGAATGTGGTAAAATGTAATGGCAAGTAAAGTGGGACTTTTTGCTGTTTTTTCTTTTGGAGTGCTTCTCAGCACTAAGGCAATCAAGTGCGTTTGATTGAGTCTTTGATTGAATCAAGAGTCTCTGATGACATGCTTAAGTCACAAGAAAGCCTAAGTCACATGAGTTTGAGTCACATGGTTGTGACACCCTCTGACCCTGAAGAAGTATATATATATATACTCAGAGCCTAGCATTTTGCTTGGGGGCTCACTCATTGGAAGATTGTTACTGTGATTTTGCCAGATGAGACTCTGGGTAACCATTAAGGAGCCACATGGCTTTGCAAACCCAGATGTTAGTGCTTCTCTCTCTGATAACTATGTATGTATAGCTATGGACAGACAGAAGTCCTGTCTGCTGATTTATGTTATTTGCTATGTTTATATAGTTTCTGCTTATAATTTCTGTTTGTGTTTTCTCTGAAGTTCAGGGTGCTGACTTTTTACCCTGAAATGATATATATATGTTTAAATAAAGTGATATTGTAAACCCCTTAAAGTTGCTTTCCTTAGAAAAGCAGATCAAAGAACCTGTGCTAGCAGCCCTCCTGTGTGCTGGTATTATTGGCCTTATACCTCCATAGTGGTTACAAGCAGCATTGTTGTTACAAATGTTTAAAATCTGCTAAAATTTAAATGGAGTATATTTGCTTTAAAGTGGATAATAGTAACAACTTACTATTGGGAGAAAGGTAGCACAGATCCCTTAAATTATCTTTATATCTGAGGTGCCTCCGGAATTTCTACTTGGGCAATGTTATGAGATCCTATCAGCTTTATTGACTCCATGTTGGGAAATTCTAATGTTCTTAAGTAAGAGAAACTAGGACCTCTCCCAATCTAAGTGGGGAAATTTACAAGTTTGGTTATGGTGAAGAATTAGTTTCATCTGAGATTATTTGGCTATCACTTATGAGAATTATTAAATTGCATCTGTTAATAATTAGTATTTATTGAAGTTACATCTTTGAACCAACTTAGTAACACTTAACTTTAGATTCAAAGATTATATTTTGCCTTAATAGGTTAAGAGGCAATATGACTTAGCCAGAAATTTGCTGTGGGTTCTGAGACAACTATCAAGTATTCACTGTATGTGTGAAACTCCAAAATGTGATTATTCTTAATTTATAAGTGAAGGATAAATGAAATATCCTTAAATTTGCTCATTATTAACTGTTAGGGGAACATGAAAAAAACTAATAATATCCTATTTCTAAGCTATGATTAGTGAAATTTTGCTAGTTGAGGTAAAGTCTCTTGAAAGGGTATTTTCATATTATTCTACATTTTGATTTCAGATACGATTGCCTAAATAGTCACAAAGCCAATAATCCACCATTTGAGGGAAATGCCATAGGCTGCCTCAAAGGGAATGTGGTCTGAGAACTGCTATAATTGGATGTCTGTGTCTGGGAAAATTGAGGGAATAACCTTGCATAAAAAAAGGTAAGACCTCCTGTAGTAGGAAGGCCAAATTTATAATCTCAAATATAATTATATATATATATATATATAT
>CM053622.1:692132666-692144711 GCA_028646595.1 Phalanger gymnotis | reverse complement strand
ACACACACACACACACGTACGGAAAGAGTTAGAGAGAAGGTGACAGAGACAGAAAGAGACAGAGAGGTGAATATTACAGAAATGTGAGCAATGAGTTTATTTTTTCTACTGCCAACTCCTTGGAAGGATGGGAGATATGGGACTCTGGGAGGTACTTTCCTAAGGAACAAGGGAAAGTCTAGGATGGATATTGACAGGAGTAGCTGAGCGTTATTCTCCTGGGAGGCATTCATAGGGACTAGCCCAGATTCTGATTGCCTATTTCTTTTTCTAACAAAGAAAATGTATGCCAGAAGAGGGTCTCAGGGAGTGACTTTTTGAAGCAAGAAGCACAGTTCTTATACAAGCCAAGAGGTATGCTTCTTCACTTGGGCATGAGCCTGTGCAAAGAGAAGAAGGTGGGGGTTTGGGTGATGAAGTGTTTGGCAAAGATAATTTTTTCCCCTTCTATACCCAGTGACAAACTTCTGCAGAGCAAAGGAGAGAACCAGGTTCATTTTAGGATTATTAAGGAAAAGATTCATGCCAAACATGACATCTTTCTGCAAAAGTATGTACCACTGTTAGAAGGATAACTCCTTTAGGAACTCCAGAAATGATGTAACTGTATCTATGTATGTATATCTATTTATCTCAGTATTGGTAAAGAATCTGGATGCAGCATCCTTTCCTTGATGAAAATTATAAGGACAGTCTCATGATCCTAAAGTATGGGAAATACACTCAAGAAAAGGGTCTTCACCACTTTAAGTATTTATTTGGATGAAATAGATCAGGTACTTTTATTTGATGCTCTTATTCTGTCTCCATGATCATTTATAAGCATGGCATTAATAAAATATGTAGTTGGTTCTAATTCGGGAGTTGCAAAAAAGAGCAATAAGGGATAGGACTTAATATTAATTGACCTGAACAGTTTATAAATATGCACAGCAAATTGCCAAATATGATTCAGCTTCTAAAAATGAAAGCTATTAAATTTTGAGAAAAGCAATCTGAGACCATGGTCTACACACCAGGCATGCCATTTGCATTCCTAACTGTTGCTACTTGTTGGCAGGGGCTGGGTGTATGTGTGGGAGTTCTTGCTGATTAAAGTGGAATTTTTAATAAAGATTGCAGGAAACCCAGGGTCTCCCAAATAGCATATGAATTTAAGTGAGGGAAGAGAAATACTGCCTTTTAGGAAATGCCCCAGTGAAGTTAGATAGAAGCTACTCATCTTAATGAGGTGTAGACCTTTCTCCCACGATTTTCTCTGGCCCTTTCTAGGAAGCATATCTGATTGAGTAAGAAAGAAAGCTCCCTTCATCTCTTAAGAGTTGTTTAGAGGAATTAGTATTTTTGCTAAACTTATTTTTACTCCATTTATTACTTGTGTCTTTGCAGTTTTGGGAGCTCTTTGTCTCTTCTCAATCCAGATAAAAGTCTGTACTTCTAGTTTTTAAGATAAAACAGACTGACTCACATTTGGAATTCTGTTGGTTTATCCTTTATAGCTAAAACTTCTATTTCTTTTTCTTGACTAATTTGAGATTTCCTTTGCCTTTATACTTCTCAATTTTGGCCAAAAAAGAAGCAAAAGTTTGTCATGCTAGAGCAGTTTCCTTCTATTCCCTGAAATTTATCATTCTTCTCAAGTCTCATCTAGAAGTGAGAAGTCTGGATCGCCTCCCTTAGAGAGTGATCTGGATCCTCCATTCTTGGTGTTAATACTTAAGATCCCCAGACTGCAGACCTGAACTTCTGACTCTTAGTTCTTTGTGTTCTCACGTCAGAGTAAGTTCTTCATGCTCTCTGCTGCCCCATAACTCATACTCGTCAGTGAGAGAAGGTATCTGAGTCTTTAGTCTGTAGGCATGATAGAATGACAACATTTTGACCAAATTGCTCCCCTTAATTTTATAGCATACGCTGGTTGGAAGGGAACATTTTTACCCATGAATGGTTTTGTGGAGATGAAGAAACCCATAGAAGAGGAAAGAATTGAGTGTTGAAGATGTGTTCTGAGGATACCTTATCTTCCTACCCTAAAGTGAAGGAAATCGGGGCATTCAGATGATCAGAGATTTAGAAGCCAGAAAGTCCAACCCTTTCATTTTAGAGATGAGAAAACTTGGACCCTGGGAGGTTAAATATGATTTGCTCGTCGAGGTCATACAGGTGGCTGTGTCTAAATCCAGGTATTTTAAATGCAAATCCAATGCTCTTTCCACTGAACCATGTTGCTTCCTATCCAGGCTCAGGGGAAGACTCATGTCAGTTAGTCAATAAATATTTATTAAAGTTTTACTATGTGCCAGGAACTGTGCTATGTGCTGAGCATTCAGAGAAAGGTAAAAGATAGTCTGTACTCTCAAGGAGCTCCCAGTGTAATGGGAGAGACAATACGCAAACAAGTACGTGTGAACAAGCCAAATACAAAGGGAATTTCTTTATACTAGAAATAAGTAACAGATGGGAAGCAACAGAATTAAGGGAGATCAAGAAGGCTTCCTGTGGAAGGTAGGATTTTAAATGGAATTTAAAAGAAATGAGGGGAGCCAGGAAGTAGAGCTCAGTAAGGAGAGCATTACAATCAAATGGAGCCAATGAAAATGCCTGGTGTTTGAAGATTGACAGTCTTGCTCAAGGAATAATAATAAGGCAAGTGTTAGTGGATGACTGAGTGTGAGTGCTCAGGAGGAGTATAACTAATGGAAGACTGAAAATGTATGTGGGAGGGGGTAGGTTATGAAAGGCTTTGAAACCCAACAGAGGATATTTATATTTGATCCTGAAAGTGATAGGACACCACTGGAATTTATTGTTCTAGTCTAATTATGAAACATGAAGAATCTGTATTGAATGAATACTCATAAGGAGTTCCTTCAGAATTTAATGTTTAAAATTTCAATCCTTAGACCCAAATCGTTGCATTATATTCTGTGATAGTTTAACACTGCCTAATCTCTGTACTCATGCATCTGTCTAATAAAAAAGATTGTCAAAGAATTTTATGATGATGGATTCACCAACACTTTTATAAATCCTTTGATAAGCAATATTAAACTGATGCTGCAGTATTGCATTTTAAGGCCAGAAATTATATAAAAAAATTTTTGAATGCTTTTTGCTGAACTCTCTCTCTCTCTCTCTCTCTCTCTCTCTCTCTCTCTCTCTCTCCTTTCTCTGTCTCTCTGTTTCTCTCTCCTCTTGATCTACACACATATGTATGTATGTATGTATGCATATATGTATACACATACAGGGGAAGTTAGAGGTTATTAGTTAGAAGTATTCCAAGTGGAAATTTGTAAGCATTTTTATGTTTATAGATGTTATACTGGTACTTGAGATGACTGTATATGAAGGTACTGCTACCAATGGGAATTATTTTTGCATGTGAAATGAAGAAGAGAAACTCAGGCCTTGCAGTCTTTTCCTTGTGAATGGTTCACTAATTTTTGAGTCACCTGTCACTGCTTTTAATTGGCTCTTCTAAAGTTCACAAATGCAGTAACAATTTTGGTGAGATGAAACCATCTTGTGTCTGAGTTCCATGTACTACCATTATTTGTTCATCGCTATGACATCCCAGTAACGTGATCATGTTTCACTGGCCCTGAAGATGTCTTTCACTACCTTTTTTTCTGTCCAGAATGTGGCAGCTTTTGCTTTGCTCTTTCTTCTGACCCAACCACTTTATATGATCTACTCGATGAAGTTGATTTGGACAGTATTGGCTTCTCTGCTTGAGAGAGATACATAATTTGAAAAAGGCTGAGAAAGAACAGAAGCATGGCCTATTTATGAAAACTAAGATTGAGGTAAAAGAAACATTTTGAAAAGTAATCTCACAGGAGAACAGAGAAGACACTAACCTTGTAGCCCACTACTTCTGATTCATTTGCTAATGGCCTGACAGGTTCCCAGCCAAGAGAAACCTGAGAGCCTTGCTGTTCCCACATAATGTTGCTTGGTGCTTGGCTAGGAGCTGAAAAATAAAAGTAAAAGTAAGTTGACAGGATGCGTTTAAATACATTTCTTCATTTTAATTTTGGGATTTCAATGTTTTATTGTGCTTATGGTCAGATGACATTATAGGTTTCTTTCCAGCTGGAGTTGGATAAGGTGTTTTTTTGCTCCAGGAGTGTCATTTTAATAGCTACTCTGCTGAGCTTATGAACCTGAATCCTTTTATCTCCCTTCTGTGTCAAAACCGCTTAGCCTTGTTTCACAGGAGGATAACCTTTGTCTATTGTGAATGCAAAATTTCCTGTTATTCTTTTGGAATTCAGATCTAAGCCATCGAGGCAAGACTGTGAATCAAAATGACCCTCCAACCCTGTTTAGTATGTAGCCCATGTGCAATCCAGATCTACTGAAGATGTTTTCCCTTTTTCTGAAAAAAACAAGGAACCCAGGTTACTTACGAGATTTCTTGGTGGCTGCCCGCACTTCACTGCTAGGCGGTCCATATCCAGCACCATTGTATGCCCTCACTGTCAGATGATATAGTGTATTTCCTTCTAATCCTGTCAGAATGATAGATGACTCATTCCCCCCAGTTTTGACCGTTTCAGCTGCTTCTTCTTGCTCCATATCTTTCCAGTATCCCACCTGTTGACAAATCATAATGAGACAGATTAATTTACAACATTTCCCCCATGCTCAGGAGGGCTTGCACCTTGCACCTTTCTTAGACATTGCTGAATATCTATATATATTGTAAAATCTCTTTTGTCACCACACACACACACACACACACACACACACACACACACACAAACACGCACACACACAGACCCTGAGAAAAATTACCGAAATCATAGCCTTCGCTGTTCCTTTTCTGACAGCATGCATACCTGCCTCTTTCACACATGTGGGGAGTCATTATGTCACATGAGTGCTTAGCAGATCAATGCAATACACTGCCCAGCAGCCTGCTGGCATGAGGTGCTGGGACTAGCTATGTGGAACAGCAAAGCATAAATGCTGACAGGAAATCAAAAGTACTTCAAAGAAACTGAAGGCAAGCTCACCTCTCATAGGTCATTGGGGCCATTTACCAAGAAACTTTGAACAAATCAGCTGGAAAAGAGACCTAAGCAATGTTTCCTTTCAGGTTCTGACTAAAGAATAGTCCCCAAATCTGTGTCAGGATAATGAATAAGAGTTGACAGAATACCTTAGGATATCCTGTAGCAGGTTAGTCTTAGAGAAATAGCATCGCTACCCAACAGAAAAAGGGAAGGATATTTACTTTCTAGTCTTCTGGAACATGTTTCTGTCAAGTACAATTTGTCATAAGCACCTTGTTCTTTTCTTTACCCCAAAGTCAAGATGACCTCTCTGGGGAACAAGTTTTTGATTGCTGGTCTTTGTACTAAATTTGCTCTTTCTGTGATATTGAATTACCGGTCTCTAATGAACAAAGTCTTATCCATGTTCAGACAAAAAAGTTTATCTCATAAAAGAGAGATTATTTTTCTAGCTGACCTACCAAAGCACTGAACCTAAACCAATGCAAATGAGACAACCTAATTCATATGTGAATGACTCCCAAGGCTATATTGAGAGCTCTGACCCTTGTCTTGAACTAAGACCCGTTTGTTTCCAGCTACTTGCTGGACAGTTCCACTTGGAAGTCCCAAATAATAACTCACATTTCCTAAACTCTTTTAGGTAGGCAAAGGCAATTCAAACTCAGCAGGTCTAAAGTCAAACTGTTCAGTACCATCCTCCCAGCCCCCCCAACCTGCTCCTCCCCCTGACTCCATCATTAATGGTACCACCACTGACCCAGTCCTAGTTTCAAGCCTTCTGAGTCACCTTGGATTCTTTTCTTTCCTTCTTTTGCCCTGATGAAGTATGTGGTGTCATGGAATGAGCTCATAGAATTAGCAAAGACCTGATTTCTATTCCTGGGCTTTGACACTTACTAATTTTGTGAGTTTTGCAAGTCATTTACCTTTTCTAAGTCTCACTTTCCCCATCTGTAAAATGGGAATAGTAATACCTGCATTCCCTTTCTTTTAGGATTGTCCTGAAGAAAATGCTTTGCAAGACTTAAAGAACATTATAAGAGTGACAAGATGGTGTTATCATTATCACAACCCTTCTTACTTTGATTGATGGTGTAGCGATCACAAAATCCTACTGATTTTACTTAGTCCGCTTGCATGCATCTCATACTTTTCATTTCTCCAGTCAAAAACCTCAGTTAAGGTTCTTATTACCTCTTCCCTGGATAATTACAGCTCCTGACTGGGCTCTCCGCTACAACCCGTCTTAAACACTGTTACCCAGATTAAACTTTCTAAAGTTTCAATTCTAAATGGGTCATTCCTCTGCTCAGAAACCTTACGTGGTTGCCATTTTTCCTACTTAGCTAAAGTACATACTTCTTATCTAGTCACTAGTTGCTTTATAATCGGGAAACATATTATCTGCTCTCATTAACATATCTTATGCTTCAGCCAAATTTGTCTGCTTCCCATTCCGCAAATATATCCATGCTTTACTGCTTCCATTCACTTGCTCTTATTCTTTCCTATACTTGGAATATCTTGTTGACCATCTCCATTTATTGAAATCTTTCTTATCTTTTAAGGGTTAACTCCGAATACACCTACTTCATTAAACCTCTCCTGATTTTTCCTTTCTTCATACTCTAATAGAATGGTAGAATATTTCTAATAGAAACAAATCCTCTCACAGAATTATGGCACTTTCCTTAGAGATTATCTTATTTATTTGTTTCTCCCACAGTTGCTAAAAATGCTTTACTCAGAGTAGGTACTCAATAAATGCTTAAATGCATGAATATGTCTCCATCCTATCACTACTTTGAATAGAAAGGGAATACAATTAGGCAGTCACTCAACCAGTAAGCAAATTTATTAAGGACTTATTACTGTGTGCTAGGCACTGCCCCAAGCACTGAAGATATAGAGGAAAAAAATAAAATATTCACTGCTCACAAGGAGCTTACACTCTTGATTTCCAGGCAAATCACTAACTAGGAAAAAATTGGACCAAAAGTGAATTCATAGGTGCTGGGCAGTATGAGAATTCACTTAGGCCCGGAACAAGCTCATTATTTCTTTCCTTAGTGGCATGCTCTCATTGCTCTGTGGTTTATTTATTTATTTTTAAATGGGTCAGGCTATCTGGAAAATAATTAAATATATATTTTGGATAGCTAGAGCATGATTAAATGTAATATTCAACAGGCTATATTTAGACTTTTGCCTTCTGGCCTTCTTTTAATATTAAACATTTAATATACTGATTAATCACTATAAATCTAAGCCTCTTAAGCTGAAGAAAAATGTTTTCTAATATCCGATTTTCGGGGGATAAAAATTCAGGTTATAGGAGAGGAAACCCAGGGGGAAAACTCTAGAATCTACGAACCATTTCTCTTTGTATCATGGTGGATTGAAATACGAGAAACTTCTATTTCAGTGCTAAATGACGAACTATTTTTAATAGAGATCCACCCTTTGAATTGTCTAGTCTATGATACGTACTGGCTTTGAGGTCTCTGGCAAGTCCCTAATTTCTCCTTTCCCTGGCAATTCTCTAAGATTGTAAGGTGCGTGTGAGTTGCCTATTGATAAAGAGAGTTTACTTACACCAATGAAATAACAGAAATGCTCTTCTCCCATTCCCTCACCCCACCAAAATAAAATATGAAGTAATTTCCAGTGGAGAGGGTGCTAGAAACAGAGAGGATGAGGATGGGCTTGTGTAGGAGGGAGTTAGTCAAAGTCTTGAAGAAAGTAATGATTTTCATGAGGCAACTGGGGAATAGATTCGAGGCATTGGGGAAAGGCACAAAGACAGGAGGAGGAAGGCTGTGTAACCAATAGAGAAAGTAAGCTAGTTTGGTTGAAACATAGCATGTCCTCACTAAATCTTCTATAGGTTAAAAAGTCCTCAGTTCCTTCATATATGAATTGAGGTTCCTCTTAGAATGGGTGCTCTTTCAGACCAAGATTCTTCTTCCTGTTCAAATACATGCCTCATGGTGGGCCATTTAACAAATCCCTTTTTGTTTTAGAAGTCCTTGTGATCCAGGTTACTAGCATAGCTGAGAAAACGTATGCCCTGGAGACCACAGCAATGGACATCTTTTCATGTGGCTTCAGCTGCTTTCTATTTATCCACCTGTATTCTAGTTGCTCGGTCATCCTTGTGGGTCCTTACCCCTCTTCTGGTAGTAGGGAGGAAGGTTAACGCTTAGATTTCACGTTTCAAAATTGACCAATCCTTTCCTTCCTCTCCTCACTATTTTGGTACATTACATAAATAATAATAACAAACAATCTTCTCTTCCCTCTCCTAAAGAAAAGTCTTTACCACTACCAATATTTTATATAAGTCCTATGTCATCCAACCTATATACTTCACGTAACCTTTCCTTTCTGCTACAGAACTCTTCATCACCGTGCATTGTTTCTGCCCTTTCATTTCAATTGCTCTAGTGAACTCTATATGGAGCTGACCTTGAAGATATTCCAGGAGCATTAGAATATAAACTCCTTGAGGCCAAGTACTGCTTTTTCTTTTTCTTTACAATTCCAGTGCTTAGCTCAGTGCACTTTGGGACCATTCTAAGAAGTTAGAACCCCAAGTTACGTCTCCTCTAGCCTCTCTACTCATATAACATCTAAGATCAGACAGGTTCTTTTGCTGAGCATTTGAAAATATGATCATCATTTGAAGGCAGGGCATTTTATTAGTGAGGGCATTCCTTGCTTGTTTGGATTTGGCAGAACCCCAGTCTCCAGACCTGAATGCTGTGTTAGGCACAATTATTCAATTTGCACTTCATGATTGGTACTTGTTGGCACACACCAAGATGATGTTTCATGTATTATAATTGTTTCGTGCCCTGTAGATGTTCATACTTTGAAGGGTAGAATTAAAAAAAGTCAAATTAGGTAAATAAACAATGCTTAGTCATTCTTTTTAATATTGATGAGACTGTTGAACATTAGGTTAGGGGGATTGAGATAAAAACAGTTTACAGTGGAATAAAAATATCGTGATGAGAATAATTTATTGAAGTGCTTGTATTTATTTATCCCAGAAGATGTCACTACTGTCCAAAGAAGATAATATTGAAGAGGGCTAGAAATAGAATGGGGTTTCTTATTTTGATTTTTGGGTTCATTTCTATCTTTCCCCCAGCTATTCCATGGGAGAATATCTAGAGGGAGAAACAATTATGGGAGTATATTTTGTATTTAATGTGCACAAATATGTGAAGTTTGATAGAAAAAAAATTTAATTAGAAGAATAGATGCAGAGTTTCAGGATGGAAAGCTCTTTCAGCCTAAAAATAGCTATTTTTTTCCACCTGATAACAATGATATAGTGATTGAAGGAGAGGGGAATTCTAATTTGAGATGATGACTCTAAGTGATTTGGCCTTTAGTGAAGTGAAAATGTAGAAGCAACATGGCATAGAGGGTAGCATGCTAGGCTTACAATAAGAAAGACCCTTTAAATCCTACCCCTGACATTTTTTAGCTGTGTAAGTCTGGACAAATCACTTAATCTCTACATGTTTCAAGAATTTCCCTAGAATTTCTCTATTATGTCATAAACTGGTTATAAGTTGATAGAGGTAATTCCACCTGTGAACAAGAGTGCATAGATCCTTTGAGCATTCATGTGAAACAAAAATAACATTAACATCTCTGGAATAGCATGCTCCAACGTGGGTGGGGAAGGTTAGGATGAGAAATGAACTATCTGGACTTCTTAATGGGATACAGTAATATAACGGTATGCTTTTCCTTTGATATTGGGTGAGGTAGCTTATTTTTTAAAAACACATTACTTTAATCTTAATTTGAAATTAAAATAAAAAAGGAAGGTTTACGATGACTTTATCACTGTGTATCAGGCCATTACTGTAAATCCTTGACTGTGTGGTCTTATCTCCATTGGAAATGAATAGGATAGTGTGCACCTAGGGACCTATAATCATAGTAGCTTGAAATTCATCTGCTGCTGTAACCCAGTGGAACTTTAAACCTTACTTAAAGGTAGAGATACTGTACTTTATAACCATTCATATAACTTCTGTAACCAGGGGAATGGGACATAAGTCTCCTTATGTACGGAAAACTAAGTGAAGACAAGGGCTTGAAATTATTGACGACCAAGTCACCAGGAGAGGCATGTGTTTAATACCTAGACTCAGCCAATGCAAGACATTTGTGTGCTACGAGAAATATTTGAAAATTGTGCTCCTTGTATATTGTTGCCCACTGGAGGCTTTAAGTCTCCATCGTAACACATATAAGAATAGTAATAACATTTATGCAATGTTTTAAGGTTTTCAAAGCACTTTATATGCATCATCTCATTTTATAGATGAGAAAACTGAGTCTGAGAGAGGATGTTATATAGTAAGTGTCAGAAGCAGTGTTAAAAGTCTTTCCTGACTCCATGTCAATTTATCTTAAATGATGGCATCTTAAAATAAACAAATTGTTTAGTCATTTTTCCAATTCACTATGACCTCGTTTTGGGGTTTTCTTGGCAGAGATGTTAGACTTGCTTGCCATTTCCTTCTCCAACTCATTTTACAGTTGAGGAAACTGAGGCAAACAAGATTGTGTCTGAGGCCAGATTTTGAACTCAGGAAGATGAATCTCTTTGACTCCAGGTCTGGTACTGTATCCACTGTGCCACCTAGATGCCACCCCCCAAAATACTATAAAGAATATAATATTCTAGAATTTAAATGCTGTGTGTGAATTTACAAAAAACATATGAATTTTTTGGTTGTATTCCTTCATCCACTAACCTAAGGGGCTGCCTGACTTGCTTACTTCTAGTTTCTGGTCATGTTCTTTCTTTATGTCCCTAGCTGTTAGTGTACCTCCCATGTAATATAATATATATATATATATATGTACATATATATATATGTGTGTGTATGTATTATATATATAATAAATACACATAACTTGTGTGTTTATGTATATAGATATGCATGTGCATATCTATACACAATTATATACTATATACTAATTACTATAGAATATATATGACCACTATATAACACTCTACATATATGTATATATGTGTCTATATGCATATACATACACATATACATATGTAAATACACATATTATTATTATTATTAATTTTTAGATCCTGAACTCTGAGAATATGATTTCTAGCAATAGTTATTTCTAACAAATTCTCATTACAAAGTAACAATTTATATGGTCTTTGGAGTTCAATATAAAAATGTTTTACTTATAACTCCTTATGAAGGGTAGTTCAAACTTGGAAGGTTGTTCACACACACACACACAGGCACACACACACATACAAAAACAAATACACACAGGAATTTGAGGCAGAAGGGTAGAAAACAATGTCCTTGTCCTCTTGTCTTTTTTTTTTAATGCTTGCTTGGCTTCATTTACATGACAAGACCCAAAGGATCTGAGGGTTCAGAATGCAGACCTAGACAATCTTTGCAATTTGTTGGAAGGTAGCCCTTGAAATGATTTAAGGAACATACAGTTTGGAAATTAAGAATTTAGTGGAATTAAAGAAGTCTTTTTAGCTCTAAGTGGGATAGTACCCTGTGACAAAGAGGGTTGCTAGGAGAAAGAAGTAGATTCAAAGACAGACTGTTTTTGGGTTCTAATTACCTTAGATGATCTATTTTATAAAAGAGCTTGGTCCTTGGAAGTGAAGTCTACAACTAGACACATCTCACTACTTATGGAGAGAATCAGCTACACACCTGCTTGTGTGAAGTCTCTGTTTTTTTCCCTTTTTCCACAAATTTTATTAGTCTTTTTCTTTTTTTAAATATCATTAAAATTTCCCCTAGTATTTCTACCCCTTCTGCCTCCCAGAGAGCCATCCCATATGCCTTTTTCATTAAAAGAGCAGAATTTTAGACTCTAGGCTCTAAGCAGAGACAGATGAGAGAACTCAGATGATCCCAGCTAAAAGCCCAGTATGGGTGGCAGGAGAGAAACAGATAAAGAACAGCAGAGATGCCGGGGGGGGGGG
>CM053622.1:692107598-692132166 GCA_028646595.1 Phalanger gymnotis | reverse complement strand
GTGGAAACACAATCAGAATAACCCAAGATCTAGCAGATTCTACATTAAGAGACTGAAGGTCTTGGAATACCATATTCTGGAGGTCAATGCAGCTAGGATTAAAACTAAGAATCACCTACCCAGCAAAACTGAGTATCATGCTCCAAGGCAAAATATGGAATTTCAATAAAATAGAGGACTTTCAAGCTTTCTCAGTGAAAAGACCAGAGCTGAATAGAAAGTTTGACTTTCAAACACAAGAATCAAGAGAAGCATGAAAAGCTCATTCCACCTTAATGACAGAGAAAAAACACCCTGGAACCTTGGGGATGCTGAGTAAACCACCTGGCCAACAGGTAATTCCGCTGTCCCCAAGGCTTTCAAGTGCAACACCCCTCTGGGCAGGGACAAAAGATGAGTTACATATGCATTTAATTTTTTAACTTTTTTGCCATTGTGTCATCTCTTCATATATATTTTTTATGCCTTGGCCCACTATGGGTATAACTTGTACGGCTTGATATGGCAGAAAAATAGTGCCAGTACTTAGGAGTAAGTTTGTCAAGATAAATATATATAAATAAAATATAAAAATGAAAAAAAAAAGAACAGCAGAGACTATGTGCCCAGTAGGACTATAAGACCAGAGGGGATCAATACCTGGTAGAAACTGCCCACTGGGCCCACCAGGAAGCAGGCCCAACCTAATGATATCACCAGAAGACACTGGTGATCCTGCCTCATGGGTGGTTGCCCTTCTGCATTTGTACCTAAATCAGATGTTCTTTCTACCTGCAAATTGCTCATGTGTGCTTCTTATGTATGTGCCTCTTGCTTGTGGTCCCTACCTAAACATGTTCTGTCTTCCTAGGGAAAGTGTGTGGATTTGTGGGAGACTGCCCAAGATTTATGAGAGGCAGAACATTCTATTGCAGTTTTCCTTATTTTGCTGTTTTATTAAATGTTTCTACTTTAAACTAACCGTATTCTCTGAATGACTAATAAAAGGAAGAGACTCAAGCTGTGGGTTTGAGTGGATTGCAGACTCACAGAATACTTCGAACCTAGGGTAGATTTTCTAGGAGTTCTATATATGAAAAGGAGTGTCCCCTAGGGCTAAAAATAATAGGCAGAAAATTTTTGCAACTTGTTATCCCTAAGAGATGGTATAGGCTTGAGATAAAATAGGTTCAAAGAGATTTTTAAGTCATGAAGAAGTAATAATATACAGATAATATTTTTATTACAAAACACTCTCCTGGCAATAACACTAAGGGCTAGATAATAATAATTATTATTAATAATAATAACAATATAAAATAACATAATGTTCAATACTATAAAATAAATTATGATATATCACAACTGTTATATTAAATATTACAAAATAATACATATAAACAATAATACAAAACATATTACAAAATTTAATACTATATTGCTATATAATACAACACAATATGATGTTATATATGATATGTGATATGTAATAGTATAGCATTATAATAATATAATAATGATAACTAAGATTTATATAGTGCTTTAAGGTTTTCAAGGCACTTAAAGAATATTATCTCATTTTATCCTCACAACAAACCCAGAGGGAAAGTGCTGTAACTATCCTCATCTTATAGATGAGGAAACTGGATTAGACAAAGACTAAATGACTTACCCAGAGTCACATAGTAATCTGAGGCATAATTTGAACACGGGCCTTTCTGATTTCCAGTCCATCACTCAAGCCAATATGCCAAATAGCTGCCAGACATGTTCATGTTTTCATAGATAAGCGAAATGAGACCCGGATAGGTTAAATGATTACAGATGGAGTGACAGAGCTCGAACTCACTTCTGATTCTTAGCACAATGTTCTCCCCATGATATCATACTGGCTAACTATGATAAGTTGTTCTTAATGGAGGCTACAACCGTTTGAGACAGTTGTCTAACTTTTGAGGTTGGGGGCCTAAAAAGACTGTGACTACCACTTGTTCCCTTTCCCAAAGGGGTTGATACAAAGTGGGGAACCTGCAGCCGAGAGGTCACGTGTGGCCCTCTAGGTCGTCAAGTGCAGACCTTTTGGATTCAGTCAAAGGGCCGTACTTGAGGACCTAGAGGGCCACACGTGGCCTCGAGGCTGCAGATTCCCCACCCCTGGGTTGGTTATGTTTATTCCCCAAAGTTCTATCATCATTGAAAGCAGTATCTGGGAGCCCTGCTTTTCTGCCCCAGCTTCACTACTAATTAAGGACATGCTCTTGAGCGAGTCAGTTAACATCTTTAGTTCTCAGTTGCCTCATCTATAAAATGAGAGGGCTGGACCAAGTGATCTTTAAAGTCCCTCTAAGGTATGAAAAAATCCAAAGCAGAATCCACTGTTGGTCCCTTGCTGCATTCTGTTCAATCAGAACAGGAGTAGGCATGAGGAGGAAAGCGAGTCCCCATCACATCTGCAGCATGTCTCCCTTGTATTCCCTAACTCAGGATCTGCTGATTTAGTACATGACAGGAGTCACCTAGACCTCCCTGCTTTTTCTGCCACAGGCCAATTTAACACACAAAAGGAACCATTTACTCCCTTTTGCTACTGCTATAAGGAACCTTGGCTGTCAATCAACCTGCCTGCTACTGACAGTAATTGCTTTTTAAAGGAGCTAAAGCCCCATATAGACAATTTCAGATTTGGTTTGAACACAAGGCAAGATTAAAAAAAATTACAAGACCTTATTTTCTACACTCCATGGTCACTAGGGCTGCCTTCATTTTAATAATGTTTCTCAGAGTAAACGAGCAATTAGTCTTCTGATGCAACCCAGCATGTCTCTTTTCTTTCAAACTTCCTTTTCCTTTTTTTCAAACACTAAGCATCAGTCTGCATGAAAACAGACAACTTCTTGGGAACTAATACAACAATAATTATGGCAGTCTGCTTTAGTTTTTTTTTTATTTTTCTTATTTTTTAAGTGACCAGCCCAAGGAATATTTAATAAAAATACTAGTTTCAATTTAGTGTGTTCTGCCAGAGTGATAACAATACCTATCATCGATATAGAATTTTGCAGTTACCATAGCAGTAGAGTGTAAATCATTTAATTTGATCCTCAAAACAAAACTATGAGGTAGGGAGGCAAGGTATATATTAATACATGCATTTTACAGATGAGGAAATAGAATCTCAGAGAGGTAAAAAGACTTGCCTACAGTCAAAAGTGGAAGCACCTATACTAGAATCCATACTTTCTAACTCCTGGTTTTATTATACACACACACACACACACACACACACACACACACACACACACACACACATTATGTCTTTTGTTTTTAACATCAACTTTACTTCCAAATATATTCCTACCTTTTCCCCTACACAGTAAACCATTCCAGTAACAATGATTAGAAAACAAAGAGAAAAGAAGTCACTCAGAAAAATCTAACCAATAATCCATTTGCCCTGTATAGATACTGTATGTACATAGCTATTTACGTGTTGTTTCCTATTAGAATGTGAGCTCCTTGAGGGCAGGAATGGTGCTTTTGACTTTCTGTATTTCCCCAATACTTAGCACAGGGCCTGTATAACACAGTAAAGGTTTGTTGACTGACTGACACCAATAGAATCTGACAGTATATGCAATTCTCCAATCTACTTCTACAAAAGGGTTTCTTTAATGATCATTCTACTCTGATAGTCTGATGAACTAATAGCAAAATGACATTGTATAAAGAATACCTTTCTAGGAGCTAGAATTCTAATCCAGACTCTTGAATCAAATGGCTGTATGACCTTCGATGAGTTCATTCTTGTACGTGCTTTTTCTTCATTTGTAAAATAAGTGAATTAGGATGATTTTGAAAGTCATTTCAGATACTACCTCACTTCTCTAATGCACCTTACTTCTCTCTAGTCAATAGGAGGGATGTCCTACTGGAGTCAGGAAGACCTGAGTTCAACTCTGACCTCAGACACCTACTAGCGATGTGATCCTGGGCAAGTCACTTAACCTCTGTTTGCCTCAATCCACTGGACAAGGAAATGGCAAACCACTCTAGTATCCTTGCCAAGAAAACTCCATGGACTCCCAGGGTCACAAAGCATTGGACATGACTGAACAACAATAAGAGGAAGAACCAAGGTGAAGAAAATTGTAGTAGAAAGAGAATAGCTGTTTTTTTTTAAATTAAAAAATGCGGTTACATGTGAAGGTATGGCTAGAGATGAATAGACTACTGGTTATCTGGATGCATATGGACAGAAGAGTACACACATAGGAATGTTTCCCTTTAGGGAAAGATTCAATGAGAATGATCCTCTAAAGTGTGTTGACGCACATGGTTCTTCCATTCATACCTATGGCAATGAGTGAAAGCTCCCATTTAAGAGCATGCATTCCAGTAAATTTACAGTTGTTGAATGACTTGAGCTAAGTTGGGGAATATTGCTGCGAATGATTAACATTTTAATCTGGTCATGATTCTGGTCAGGGTGTACTTAAGGGGAACATTTGACTCAAATAAAACAGTACAGTTGGCAATGATATGATATATTTAAAATCTTGGGAATGAAAAATAATGGTTTGGCTAAGAGAATAGTAATACATCTTTTTATACATGTGATATAAAAATCCAATTCCCTTAGACATATTTGTCTGAGAATAGTAAGAAAAGATTCCTGACAGGACAGGAGAATGAATAGTTAATAATCTTTCAAAGATAAAAGGCTCTAAAAATGGTAGTCCCTCAACTTTTTGTATGATGAGCTGATCTCTAAAAATCTGAAATTGTTTCTGTTAGCTTCATAATCATATGAAAATAACCCATGAAGTAAATCTAATGAAACTCACATAATAGCCCTTTGATTTAAATGAGAATCCATAGCCTCTCAGAAGGGAAAGGATAGAACTGGTATCTTATTCCAATCTTACTAGTTTAGCTTTTGATATTTAAGCTTTTATATAGCTACAGTGGAAAACAGAGTGATTTTGTACAACAGCTGTTATCCACACACCATATGGAAAATAAAACAGGCTTTGTTCTAGCCTTTTGGTTATTCTGGATGTATTTGCTTTTTCCTTTTTAATTTCTATCTGAGCTTCTCTAAAACACAGACACACATTTTTAAAAAGCTCCCTGGAATGTCATTAGTTGTTGTGGGAGAAACTAGTATGCTCATTGGCTTTTGTGTTTTCAACCCTGATTTGTCAGTTCATAAAGTAAAATCCAACAATCATCTCCTTTCTTCCCCCTTTCCACTCTCAGTTTTCCTTAAAAATCCTTATTAGGACTTGTTTTATTTCTCTAAATAAAACTAGTAAATACTGAGGGCAATCAATTTACAGCCATAATTCCAGTGACAAGTAAAATGGAGTTCCAAGTAAAATGTACTTTGGAAGGTACAAAATGAACACCTGAAAACTTTACACAAAATCTGAGAGACAGAGCTGTTAGGGCAGCCTTTTAAGTGATGACAGTAGAGAATGGAACAAGTTGTTTTGACTTTTATCACACCTTAATAATAAGTGATAACAAGTCTAAGATTGAAACTGGGACATTGCTGTCCACTTGTCCATTGCTATAAAAATACCTTGTCACTTACTGTTGACATGAGGCCAGGCCATCAAAAGTAAAAAAAAAAATATAGTTAATAACATGGTTACAAAATAGGCCAGAAAAATGCAAGGACGATATAATTGGCTGTCATTGTGACTTTATTCTAGCAGTAGAATTGAAATTGTGATATTGAAAAGTTAACATCTAGTAAAGAGTTTTTCCTCTTTTGCTCAATTCATCTTACTGGTAGTTTAGCAGAACTGGAGATATTGCATAGACAAGAAAGACAGATAGATACCCACGGCATTAAAACAGATTTAGTAACTCTCAAAGAATTAGAACAGTAACAGCTGACATCTGTATAGGATATATAGATTAATATGCTGTTTTGCTTTCAATAAGTCCCCCCGGAGACTCTGTGACATTGATACTACAGAAATATACTCATTTTGCAGTTGAGGAAACTGAGAGTTAGAGAGGGTAAATTAGTTGCCCTGAATCTTACATATATAGGAAATTTTGTTGTAGTTTTAAATTTTTTAACATCCTTTTATTTTTATATTTTGAGTTACAGGTTGTCTTCTTCTCTCCGGATCTTCCCTGACCCACAGAGAAGAAAAGCAAAATATCAATCTTACATGTGAAGTCTCGTAAAACGTATTTCCATATTAACCATTTTGCAAAAAAGATAATCCCCCACCCCCAAATTGTACTATAATTTGGACTCAGAGTTCATCGGTTCTTTCTCTGGAGATAGCACTTTTCTACTAAGTCCTTTGGAATTGTCTTGGATCATCGCATTGATTAGAATAGCCAAGTCTTTCACAGTTCATTGTCATTACAACATTGCTGTTGCTGTGCATAACGATCTCCTAGTTCTTCTCACTTCACTTTGCATCTGTTCATATAGGTCTCGCCATGTATTTTTTTCCCCTGAAACCACTCTCCTTGTTATTTCTTATAGCACAATAGTATTCTATCACAATCATATGCCACACTTTGTTTAGCCATTCCTCAATTCCAAATTGTTTTCCAGAATGTTTGGACTCATTCACAACTCCATGAACAGTTTATTAGTATGCCTATTTTGCCTCATCTCCTCCAACATTTGTCATTTTTGATAGCTGCGAGGTGGTATGTCAGAGTTGTTTTAACATGCATAGTGATTTAGTGCATTTTTCATATGACTATAGATAGCTTTAATTTCTTCTGAAGATTGCCTGTTCATATCCCTTGACCATTTATGAATTGGGAAATGACTCTTACTTTTTATAAATTTCACTCGGTTCTCTATATATTTGAAAAAATGAGGGCTTTATTAGAGAAATTTGCTATAAAAATTTTTGATAGTACTTCATTGTCTTGTTATCTTTTAGCAAAATGTAATTTCCTTGATTATATCTTTTAATTAGGTCTATCTTTGCTTTTGCTTTGTCTGAGATCATGGCTGCTACTGCTGCCTTTTTTACTTTAGCTGAAACATAATAGATTCTGTGTCAGCCATTTATTTCTACTCTGTATTTGACTCTGTTTCAAGTGTGTCTCTTGTAAAAAATATGCTTTTGGATTCTGGTTTCTAATACATTCTGCTATCTACTTCTGTTTTATGGGTGAGCTTGTCTCATTCACATTCACAGTTATGATTACTAATCACATATTTCCCTTCCTCTTATTTTCTTCTGTTTATCCTTTTCTCTCTCTTTTTATCTTATCCCTCCTCAAAAGGCTGTTTTGCTTCTTACCATTGCCGTCCTTAATCTGCCCTCCCTTTTATCATGCCCCCCTCTTATCTTCTATTCATTCCCCTCCTATTTCCCTAATTGGTAAGATAGATTTCTATACCTAATTGGGTGTGGGCATGCATTCATGCTTGTGTGCGCGCGCACACACACACACACACACACACACACACACACACACACATATTCTTCCCTCTTTGAATGAATTCTGATGAGAGTTAGGTTCAAACATTGCATGCCTCCTCCACCCCCTCTCCTATTTTCACCTCCATTATGAAAGCTTTTTCTTGTACACTTCTGTTATGTGAGATCATTTTCTCCATTCTACTTCTCCCTTCCCTGTTCCTCAGTACATGTCTCTTTCTTGCTCCAATTTTTTTTTGAGATGATTCCTAATATACCCATGCCTTCTGTTTATGTACATTCTTTCTAACTGCCCTAATAGTGATAAAGCTTTTAGAAGTTACATGTGTCATTTTCCCATTTAGGAAAATAAATAGCTTAATTTTATTGAATCCTTATGATTTCTCTTTTCTGTACCTTTTTATGCTTCTCTTGAGTCTTGTATGTGAAAGTCAAATTTTCTATTCAGTGCTGGTCTTTTCATCAGGAATTCTTGAAAGTCCTCAATTTCATTAAATAGCCATTCCCTGCGCCCCTCTCCCCCAATGGATTCTACTCATTTGCCGGATAAGTTATTCTTGGTTGTAATCTTAGCTCCTTTTCTTTCCAGAATAACATATTTCAAATCTCTGTTCCTTTAACATGGAAGCTGCTAAGTCTTATGTGATCCTGACTATGGCTCCATGATATTTGAATGGTTTCTTTTTGGATGCTTACAATATTCTCCTTGATCTGGGAGCACTGGAATTTGGCTATAATACTCCTAGGAGTTTCCATTTTGAGATCTCTTTCAGTAGATGGTTGGTAGATTCTTTCAATTTTGATTTTACCCTCTGAACCTAAGATATCAGGATAGCTTTCCTTGATAATTTATAGAACTATGATTTCTAGGCTCTTTCTTTGATCTTTTATCTTCAGTGAATTTTTTAAACCTTTTTCATTTGGCCTATTTGGCTTTTTAAGCAGTTTTTTCAGTGACTTTTTGTGCCTTTTTAACCATTAGGACAATTAAGATATTATTTTCTTCAGTATTTTTGTGCCTCTTTTACCAAACTGTCAATTCTCTTTTCACAATTTTCTTGCATCACTCACATACCTTTTCCCCATTTGTCTTCTACCACTCTTATCTCTTTCCTTAACTCTTCTGGGAATTCTTGTTTGGCTTGGGTCCAATTAGAATTTGTCTTTGAGGCTTTGTTTGTAGCTGTTTTTCATATTTTTGTCTTATAGGTTTGTGACTTGGTCTTCTCTGTCACTGGAATAGCCTTTTATGTCAAGTTCTTTTTTTGTTGTTTGTTTATTTCCCCAGCCTATGTCTTGACTTTGAACTTTATATTAAAGCTGGGCTCTTCTTATTTGGGGTTGGGGACGCACCGTGCCAAGTTTTAGGTTTTTTCAAGCTGTGGTTTTCAGAGCTAGTTCTGGGGGTCAGCAAATTTTCAGTGCTTCCAAGACAGCATTTTCTGGGGAGAAGTGTGGTCTTTGCTCCCTTGGTTTGTTCTCTGGTCTTTATCAAGAAAGGGTACCTGTTCCTGTGCAGCCACAAGCTCTAGCACTCCTCTTTGCTCTTGAACTATGTTTATGTCCCCTTCTCTCCTGCAGACACAAGTGCTAGTACTCCTCTCTGTCTTGGAACTGTCACTAGGGTTCCCTGGTCCCTTGTGACCAACTAGAAATGCTGCTCTCCACCCTGGAATAGTGACCCAGAATTGCATATAGGCAATACAGTTGTCAGCTGTACCATTGTCAACAAAGGGTCCACTGTAATCTCTTTCTGGCCATTTGTGCAACTCTCTTACTGTTTCCAGTCTAAGAACTCCCCAAACTGCAGCTGCTCCCTGCAGTCTGGGCCAGCCCCGACTTCAGTGTCACAGACCTCTCCTATTGACCTCTTAAACTGCCTTAGGCTGGAAAAATACCACACTCTGATAGTTTATTGTTTTTGCTGCTCCAAAATTTGATTTTGGGAATTATTTTGAAGGGGTTTTTTGGGGGTGGGGTGGGTGGGAGGTTGCAGAGCCAAGATGGCAGAACAAAAGCAGGGACTTTCTTGAGCTCTCCCAAATTCTCCTGTAAACAACTTTAAAATAAAGCCTGAAAACAAATTCTGAAGTGGCAGAAAAAAAGGATGGTGTGAAACAATTTTCCACCACAAGACAACTTATGAGGTCATCAAGAAAGAGCTGTCTTATGAGAGTGAGAATGGGGCCCAGCCTAGTGCAGGCTGCATTCCTGCAATTCAGCAGCAGGCCTTGGGGAAGGGAGGCAACTGAATCAGCTCTGGTGTGTCTTCTGGAGCTCTTAGCCCACAGAGGGTAATAGGGTTGGAAAACTGGTCAGAAGGAGATTACAGGAGATCCTTCACTGACACTGGGTGTAGGACTGTGTTGCACTGCCCATAGGCAGTTCTGAGTCACAGTCACAGGGTGAGGAGAAAGACTAGCAAGAGCAGGGACTCTGGTCACAGTTCCAGGGTGGAAAAGAGTACTTGTGTCTCAAAGATCAGAGCACAGGTCAGGAGAACAATGACCACACCTTTCCTTAGATCATACCACCTTGGAAGAATCGAAACTTGAAGACTTCTAGAATGATCTCTGAACATAGCAGCATGAAAAACCAGAAGCTTGGGACAAGTAACCCCTCACCCCCTGGAGTGGAGCCAAATTTAACATAAAGTTAAAAGTCTGGAAAAAAACACTGTAAAAATGAGCAATCATCGAAAAAAGAGACCCTAACCATAAAAAGTTATTATAGTGACATGGGAGATTAAAACACACACTCAGAAGAAGAGAATGAAATCAAAGATGTTAACTATGAGGCCTCAAAGAAAAATGTAATTTAGTCTCAGGGCCTAGAAGAGCTCAAAAAGGATTTTAAAAATCAAATAAGAGAGGCAGAGGAAAAATGGGAAAAAATGAGTGTGATGTAACAAAGAGTCAATAACATGATAAATGAGGCATAAAAAATACTGAAGAAAATAACACCTTAAAATTAAATAGGCCAAATGCTAAAAGGGGCACAAAAATAAACTGAAGAGAATTATTGAAAAAAGCCAAATCGTCCAAATGGGAAAAGAGGTTCAAAAATTCATTGAAGAAAAAAAAACTTATTAAAAATAAAATTGTCCAAATGGAGAAGGAGGTACAAAAGTTCAGTGAAGAAAATCATTTTTAAATATTAGAATTGGGCTAGTAGGAGCTAATGACTCCATGAGTCATCAAGAAACAAGAAAACAAAATCAAAAGAATGGAAAAAAGAAGGAAATGTGAAATATCTCATTGGAAAAGCAACTAGCCTGGAAAGTAGATCAAGGAGAGAAAACTCAAGAATTATGGAACTACCTGAATGACATGATGAAAAAAAGAGTCTAGACATCATCTTTCAATAAATTATCAAGAAAAATTACTCTGATATCCCAGAACCAGAGGGTCAAATAGAAAAAAAAATCAACCAATCACTTCCCAAAAGAGATCCCAAAATGAAAACTCCCAGGAATATTATAGCCAAATTCCAGAGCTCCCAGGTTAAAGAGAAAGTGTTGCAAGTATCTAGAAAGAAACAATTCAAATATCATGGAGCCACAGTCAGAATAACAAAAGATATAGCAGCTTCTACATTAAAGGATCAGAGGACTTGGAGTATGATATTCTGGAGGGCAGATGAGCTAGGATTACAACTAAGGATCACCTACCTAATAAAACTGAATATTATATTTCAGGGGGAAAATGAATATTTAATGAAATGGAGGACTTTCAAGAAATCCTGATGAAAAGACCAGAGTTGAATAGAAAATGTGACTTTCAAATACAACACTCGAGAGAAGAATAAAGAGGTAAACTGGAAAGAGAAATCATAAGGGATTCAATGAGGTTAAACTATTTCTATACTACATAGGAAGATAATACTTGCAAGTCCAAAGATCTTTTTCTTTTTTAGGGCAGTGAGAAGGGGCTTATATAGACAAAGTGTATAGGTGTAAGATGATTATGGGAAGATGATATCCAAATAAATAAATAAAGGTAAGGAAAAGGGATGTGCTGGGAGAAGATGAAAGAGAGAGGTAGAATAAGATAAATTATTTCCATAAAAGAGGCATGAAAGAGCTTTTAAATTGGAAGGGAAGATGGAGTGAGTGGCAGGCAAAAGAATCACTCTCATTGGAATTGGCTCAAAGATGGAATCACATACAGTTGGGTGTAGAAATCTGTCTTACCCTACAAAGAAGCAGGAGGGGAGAGGAATAAGAGATGTATGTATGGCGGATCTGATAAAAGGGAGGGCAGAATGTGGATGGTGGTGGTTAGAAGCAAAACAATTTTGAGGAGGAACAGAGTGAAAGGAGAAAGAGATAAAAGCACAAAAAGGTTAAAAAGGAATAAAAAAACATAAAAAAGATAAAATAATAAAAAGTAAGATGGGGGAAATACATTAATCATAACAGTGAATGTGGATAGGATGAATTCACCCATAAAGCAGAAGTGGATAGCAGAGTGATTCAAAAACCAGAATCTTACTTCATACTTGAAGCAGAGAGACATAGAATAAAGGTAAAGGGCTGGAGGAAAAACTATGATGCTTCAGCTGAAGTAAAAAAAAAAGCAGGGGTAGCAACCATGATTTCAGACAAAGCAAATGCAAATGAGCAAGAAATCTATATTTTGTTAAAAGGTACCATAAACAATAAAGTAATATGAATACTAAGAATATATGCACCAAATGGTTTAGTATGGAAATTCTTTTAAAAAAAATTAAATGAGTTACAGGAGGAAACAGCAAAAGCAAACTAGTTGGGGACCTCAACTTGCTTCATTCAGAACTAAATAAATCTAACAAAAAATAAAACAGGAAGAAGTTAAGGAAATAAATAAAATCTTAGAAAAGTTAGATATGATAGATATCTAGAGAAAATTGAATGGGAATAAAGAGAAATATCCTGGCTTTTCAGCAGCACATGGCAACTACATAAAAATTGGCCACATACTAGGGTATAAAAACCTCACAATAAATGCAAAAAAGCATAAATATTGCATGCATCCTTTTCATATCATAATGCAACAAAATACATTCAATAAAGGTCTGTGGAAAGACAAATTAAAAATTAATTGGAAATTAAATAATCTAATCCTAAAGAATGGGTAGGTTAAAGAACAAATCATAGAAAAAATAATATTTTCACCAAATGGAATAAGAACAATGAGACAACATACCAAAGTTCATGGGATGCAGGCAAAATGGCATATAGGGGAAAATGCATATGTCTAAGTGCTTACTCTAAAAAAATACAGAAAGAACAGATCAATGAATTTTGCATGCAACTAAAAATAAAACTAGAAAAAAAGTAAATTAACCCCCCCCACTTAAATACCAAATTGGAAATCCTGAAAATCAAAAGAGATTAATAAAATTGAAAGCAAGAACACTACTGACCTAATCATTAAAATTAGTAGCTAGTTTTATGGAAAAAACCTAACAAAATAGACAAACCATTCATTAATTCGATTTAAAGAAAAAGAAAGAAGAAATCCAAGTTACTAGTACCAAAAATGAAAAGGGTAAATTTACCACCCACGAAGAGGAAATTAAAACAACTAGTAAAAGATATTTTATCCAATAATATGCTAATACATCTAACAATCTAAGTGAAATGAATGAATATTTCTGAAGGTATAAATTGCCAAGATTAAAAGAAGAGGAAATAGAATACTTTAACCCCATGTTGGAAAAAGAAATTGAACAAGCCATCAAAAAATCCCCAGGACCAGATGGATTCTTGAGTGAATTTTACCAAACATTTAAAGAACAATTAATTCCAATACTATGTAAACTATTTAGAAAACTAGGCATAAAAGGAATCCTATCAAATTCCTTTTGCAAAACATATATGGTGCTTACGCTTAAACCAGGAAGAGTAAAAACAGAGGAAGAAAACTATAGATCAATATCCCTAATAAATATTAATGCAAAACTTTTAAATAAAACACTAGCAAGGAGAATACAGCAGTATATGACATGGATCATATACTGTGACCAGGTGGGATTTATAGCAGCAATGCAGGGCCGGTTCAGTATTAGGAAAACTATTAGAGTAATTGACCATATCTATAACAAAACCAACAGAAATCATATGATTATCTCAATAGATGAAGAAAAAACTTTTGACAAAATAAAACTCTCATTCCTATTAAGAACACTAGAAAGCATATGAATAAATAGAGCTTTCCTTAAAATGATAAGTAATATCTATCTAAAACCTTCAGCAAACATTGTGTGTAATGGGGAAGCTTTCCAAATAAGATCAAGGGTAAAGAATGGATGCTCATTGTCATCACTATTATTCCATATTGTATAAGAAATGTTAGCCATAGCAATAAGAGAAGAAACAGAAATTGAAGGAATTAGAACAGGAAATGGGGGAAAACCCTATTACTCATTACAGATGATATGGTGGTATACTTAGAGAATCCTAGGAGATTAATTAAAGAACTAGTTGAAATAATTAACAACTTTAGCAAAGTTGCAGATTAAAATAAATCCACATATTTATTATAGCAACTCTTGTTGTGGTGGCAAAGAATTGGAATTTGAGGGGATGCCTATCGACTAAGGAATGATGACTGAAGAAGTTGTGGTAGATGATTTTAATAGAATAACCCTGGTCTTTCTAGCTTCAAGGGCAGCTCTATCTGTTACACCTGTCTGCTTCTCATAACTACAACAAAATGATGGCAGACCCAAGATGGCGGGTAAAGGCAGCAGTCCAGATGAACTCTTCTGACATTGTCCTCCAAACAACTTTCCTTTTTAATAACTAAAAAAATTTTAATTACATGTAAAACAATTTTTATCATCTAAAAATTTTAATTCCACATTCTTTCCTTCCCTCTGCCCCTCCCCAAGATGGCAAGCAATTCAATAGAAGTTATACATGTGCCATCATGCAAAACATATTTCCATGTTAGTCATGTTGTGAAAAAAAATGAAGACAAAAAAACCATGAAAAAAAATAAAGTGAAACTAGTTGAGTTCAATCTGCCTTCAGACTCTATCAGTTCTTTTTCTGGAGGTGGATAGCATTTTCATCATGAGTCCTTTGGAATTGTCTTGGATCACTGTATTACTGAGAATAGCTATGTCATTCATAGTTGATCATTTTGCAATATTTCTCTTACTATGTACTATATTCTCCTGGTTCTGTTCACTTCACTTTGCATCAGTTCATACAAGTCCTTCCAGATTTTCTGAAAACATCTTGCTTATCACTTCTTAAAGCACAATAATCTTACCTCTGATATAAACTGGCTATATGATCCTGGACAAGTCACTTAATCTCTTAATGATTAGGCCAGAGGTGTAGCCTGACTCACTACTCCAACTCTAGAACCAAATTAAAATGCAATCGGGAAATAGTTATCAAAATTAATAAACATGTAATGGAACATAGACAACATTCATATGTGGTTTTCTAAGTCAATATATGTTAAGAGGTATTCTCATATACGGTTTAGTGGTCCCTTCTCTATTTGAGTTTGACACTACTGATCTAGGCAACTTTTAAAGATTATAAACTTCAGAATAATTGCTTATCTATATTATCAGAGGAAGTTTCCTTACCTGGGAGTTATCTATAGCAATGAAATCACAGGTCCAGTCTCTATTGCATGTGGAGACCAGTGTTGTAGCTATATCCACAGTAGCAACTCAACAGCTAGTGATAGTACTGTATTTATTCAACCTCCTTTAAAAATCAGCTTTCTTACCACTCTATCCTTAATTATCACCTCATCATTCCTATTCTTCCCTGTTCTCTACCTCTTCTCTCTTGGGAGGGTGGAGGGAGAGTTGGGAAAATGTAAATGGTTATTCTTTCCTTTCCTACTTCTCATCTTAACAGAAAGGAAACCCTGCTCTGCTTTTAGGTGGATATTTTCACAGGTGATGAAAATATTTTCTCTGGAAATATATCTAGGATTATATAATAATTATGAGGATGATGATGATAGTAATAATATCCAAAGAGTACTTTTCAATGGAAAGTAGTAGGTTCAATATTTCAATTAAGCCCAGCAATTTGTTAGTGTGGCCAATAGAAATAGACATTTTAGTTTAGAAGGAGCTGATCAGCATTATTTCATGAGACCCTTGTGCTAAGTAAATATCCATTTTTTGTCTTCCACAAAGTTCTACAGGAGTGCCTCCTAATTGCATAGACGGTCATTTGTCTATTGTCATAAGCTTTCTTTGTGCTTTCTCAGGTTCTACCGTGTTGGAAGGTCTTTCAGGCAGGTACAAGCAAAAATCTGAGTCTGCTGTTCGGCAAAGTTCAGAGGGACTCATCTCTAGTAGAAAGGCCATTGGATGATGAATCTTTTTCATGGTAATCCATAAAACAATGAAATACTAAGAAAAAACAACAGACTTTAGTACTGTTCAGCCTCTTTCTGGGAATGATAGAAAAAGAAGCAGAAGGTGTTTAGAGTTACTTAATCTTTTGATTATTTAGACATTTACCTTCAATGACTATTTATGACTAGGTAAAATTGATGATGGAGACTTCCTGAATTTAGTGTGCAGTATACAGGAAAACCTAATACTCAGGCAGTGGACCAATTGTCATCCCAGTCATCATTTAAGAATTCATGGGGCCAATATTTCTGAAAAGTATAGGTCTTAATTAAAATTCAGCAAACATTATTTAATATATCCTATATATGCAAGACACTGTGTTGATTACTGAGAAGGGGAAAGGAAAGAAAAAAAGCATTTACTAAGCATCTACTGTGGGCTAAGCACAGTGCTGAGTGCTTTACAAATTTGATACTGGGGAAATAAAGTTGAAAAACAAGATAGTCTTTGCTCTAAAGGAACTTATGGTTTGGTTTATGTGAGGGCAGACGTGGTGGAGGAAAGATAATTACATAAAATTTTATGAAAGAAGTTAGAATATAATTTAGTGCTTAAGACAGATCAACAAGAAGGTTGAGGAGAATTTACTTTTAATTGGTGGGACCAAGGTTGATTTCATAGTATCTGAACTGGAACGTGAAAGAAAAGAAGGATTTCCAAAAGCAAAGATGTGAAGGGAGGCTGTTCCTGGCAGTGGTTGACCTATGGTAGAATGAATCTAGTGGTATGTTGAAAATATATGTTATGAAGTCATATTGTAGAAAGCACTGAATGCCATAGTAAGGAATCTGCATTTTATTAAATAGCTGGTAAGTAGTTGCTAACAGTTTTTGAGCAGTGGAGTGACAAGATCAGACTTCTGCACTAGAAAGATTATTTGGCAGTTATATGAGACATATAAGGCTAATGGGATTGGAGGAGAGGCCTTTTTTGCAAGGAAATAAAAAAAAACTAGGAGATTTGTAATAAAGGAGTGAAAAAGTGTAGTGGCAGCAGCAAAAGAGTGAAAGGAATGCAACAAATATTGTAGAACTAGAATTGGTAGGACTTGGCAACTAATTGAATATGAAGGATGGAGACTGATCTTGTTATCCAGAGAAATAGTGAAGTTAGAAAGGAATCTGGGTATGGGAAGTGATGAATTCCAGTTTCTTTTGAGTCTAAGATATTGATGAGATGTAAACAGTGAGGATCTTCAGTAGTTAGTTTAAAATTTGAGATGGGTAATCAGAGAAAGGGTTGAGTTCAAAGACAAGAACTTGAGTCATTTGTATTCCAGGACTCAAGGAAGTCAGCAAAAGGTCATCTGCAACAGATCTAATTCTAAAACTTCTTGGCTCATAGGAAACTATTTTTCAATTTGAACTTTTCACAGGGCATCATACATGCAGGACAGCCCATGTAAGGGCATGGAGTTTGTGGTGTGGTGTGTGAGTAACACTGAATGGGGTTAGTGCACCTGGATTATAGAGTGAATGGAGAACTGTATATTGTAAGAAGCCTGGAAAGGGAGGAAAGAGCCAGGTTGTGAAGAGCTCTAGATGCCAAATGAGGGCCTTCTGCTTGATCTTGGAAGTAATAGGGACCCACTGGAATTAATTAAGAAAGGAGTTACTATAGTCAGATCTACTCTTTGAGAAAATCACCTGTGCAGTGGAGTAGAAGTTGAATTGGCTAGACTAGGAGACATAAGGAAGGGAAAATAATTAGAATACTATTTCAATAATCTAGGCAAGAAGTGGTTAGGGCCTTTATTAGGGTGGTAGTTATGTGATTAGAAAGAAAGGGACTATATGTAATATCATTAAGGTAGAAATGACTAGATTTGACAAAATATTAGATCTGTAAAATGAGTGGAGTGTGGCATCAGAATGACAGTCAGGTTGGTGTTGGCCTTTGTGGTAATAAGAAAGTTTGGTGGAGGGAAATGTCTCAGAGAAAAGATGACGAGTTCTATGCTGGACATATTGAATTTTATATGCCTATGGGACAAACCTTTTGGGATAATTCAGAAGGTGGCTAATTATATGGGACTGGCTCTCAGGAGAATACTAGGGCTGGATATATAGATCTGGGAATCATTTGTTTAGATATGATAAATGAACCTATAGGACCTGATGACATCAAATGAGATATGATGGAGGGAAAAGAAAAGAGAGTCTAGGGTAGAGCCTTGAAGGATATCCGAAATTATAGACATGATAAAAATCTAGCAAAGGAAATTGAGGAGCAGCCATACAATTAGGAGAACTAGGAGTGAATAGTGTCATGAAAATACATGGAAGAATCAGTATCTATAGGAGATAGGGGTCAACAGGGTCAGAGGCTTCAATAAAGATAAAGCTTGAGAAAAAGACATTAACTGCCTTCATACATCTTTAAATTGTTGTGTGGAAGAAATTAGACTTGACCTCAGAGGACAAATCTAGAGCCAGTGGGTAGAAGTTATAGGGAGGAAGATTTTGAGTCTATATGTGGAAGAACTTTCACGCAATAAGAACTGCCCTCAATTGTAATGAGCTTCCTAGCTTTTGAATAGAGGCATTAGTTAACTTCTCCAATATTAGGTGTTTTCAATCGGAGGTCAGATATATGGATGTTGTAAACTGGCTTCATGGTTTGGATTGTCATCATTGTTTCATTTTTCAGGCATGTTATAAGGTTAATAGAATGGGAAGATCTTACCTGCACGTGGGGCCCATTAAGGGAAGCTTGATTGGGGGAGGCTTGTTTGTAGGAAGGCTCACACCTTTTGCTAAATTTTAATTAGGCCCTGGGTCACGAGGGTTGTGATGCCCTCTGGCTCTCAGAAGGGTTTATATACTTTGAGGTGAGGTTTTGCTTAGGGGGCTCACTCATTGGAAGAATGTTCATGTGATTTGGCCAGATGAGACTTTGGGTAGCTGGTAAGGAGCCTCCTGGCTTTGTAAACTCAGATGTTGCTGCTTTTCTCTCTGGTAACTATGTATGTATTGCTGTAGTCACATAGTTGAATGTGACTGTTGATCTGTGCTAATTTCTGAGACAGTTAGAAGCCCTGTCTGCTGATCTGTGCTATTTTCTCTGCTTGTCTCTATATTCAGGGTGCTGACCTTTCCCTTGAAATAAGTGAATGACATATAGGTTTGATTGAAGTAAGATTGTTGACCCCTTTAAAAGCTATTTTTCCTTTAAAAGCACCTCAAAGAACCTGTGTTAGCAGCCATCGTGAGTATGCCAGTGTGGTTGCATTATATATAGCCAACTCTTCTTGACCCCATTTGGAGTTTTCTTGGCAAAGATACTGGAGTGGTTTGCCATTTCTTTCTCTAGCTCATTTTGCAGATGATGAACAGAGAGAAACAGGGTTAAGTGACTTGCCCAGGGTCACACAGCTAGAAAGTATCTGAGGGCAGATTTGAACTCAGGAAGATGAGTCTACCTGACTTCGGGCCTGGCATTCTATCCTCTGCTGCCCTTGGTTTGGGTTAGACCAGATGATACACAAGATTCTTTTAAACTCCAAGTTTCTAATTCATTATTTCTATCCTGGGGCATTTTATAATGTTTATGATTCATATAATTCATATGATTCATGTAATTATTTATAAGGACATAGTTGACCTTATGAATAAGCTATATAGACAGCTTCTTATGCGGTTTAATTTTAAGAGCACAGAGAAGGTCACGTTCTCCTCAAAATAGTTCACTTCCCTCTGTTGTTATCTGTAGAGATTCATTCTTCGGATTCATATTTATTGTCGTCTGTTAAGATTAGATTTTCTTAGAAAAGGTATCATATTAACTGTTGTCACTCAATTACATCTTAGTGAAATAAGATCTGGAAGGAATCCTAGGGGTCATTTGGTCCATTTTACAGATGAGGAAAATAAAATCCAGAGAAGAGATGTGACTCACTTAAGGTAAAACACGGTAAATAGGGGAACTTGAACTTCAAGCCTCCTTTGTGCCTATTTATCAAATTATTTCTTGAGAACTACTTTTATTGATGTAGAAATGATGAGGTCAGTAGGTATCGGAGGAGAGAGGGGGATATCAAAAAAAACAACAGAGAGGGAGGAATGTTGAAATTAGGTACTTCATTATTCTGCTTAACACGTGCCCTGATTAATATTATGTTCCCATCATATGCTCCACAAGTAAATGGTATTAAGTTACTAACTTGTATTTGAAATAGTGTTTTTCTCAGGTGTGGGGCATTATTTGGCCAATGTTGTTGCATCAAATAGGCTGCTAACAAGTCAATATTTTCACTAACTATACCCTAAGGTCCCAGAATTTTGTTCATTACTGGGAGCTTTTAGTTCATCTCTGGAGGCTGTTTTCCCTTTGATTGGCATGAGTTGTCATTTCGATACATGTCCCTAGTATGGATTCTTTCCTGTGAAGTCCCAGCTAGTGGATGTGAACATGGTAAGGGAATGCAAGGGTCTGAGTATACTCAGAAAGTATACTGTCTGACATAAACAAATAGAACATACTATCCAATTACTGAAAATGATGGACTGAGACAGGATTTTATAAATAACACAAACACATGGTTTAGATATTTAACTGCTTCCTAAGAGCCTTGCCATGCAAGTATGAATAGTCGCACACAGTCTTCATTATTGCTGCCATCAAAGAGTGCTCACTGCATGTTAATCAAGAAGTTATTTGCAATCATCTTAACCAGAGCATATATATGTATATGTAAAAATGGTTTCTAGGATAAATAAAATAATATTTAAGGTGATGTAATATAATACATATACTATTATATATAATATATATAATATAATATATTTCAATAGCTATGCATATATACATTCTATCTATCCATCCATCTACATCTATACATATATATATAATACATATCTATATTCACATATAGATATGTATGTAACTTCCAGGATACACATATCCTGGCAACTAATATAGAATATAAGCAGAGTAAATAATGGATAACTTGTATAAGAAGAAGGTTTTTCACTGAAATCCGATTGCAAAAAATGAGAAATTGAAATTGCCAGATTTAAAAATTGAACACAATGAAAATCTTTGGTAGGATAATGATTTATCTTTATTCTTTCCTTCTTTCTTCATATGATATTAATAACAATACTTTCTCACATTTGAATAGTGTGCTTGCAGTTTATAAAGATACCTTTATAGTCTTTATATCATTCACCTTTACAGTAACAATCTGAGGTAGGCAGGGCAGGTAGTATTATCCCAGTTTCATAAAAATGAGGAAACTGAGAAAGTTATCATAATAACTGGTATTTACATAGGTCTTTAAAGATCACAAAGCACTTCACAGACATCATCTCATTTGAATATCACAACAACCCTGTGAGCTAGACACTACAGATATTATCATTCCCATTTAATAGATGAAGAAACAACATTTGTGAGGAGTCTTGATGACTGCATGTGTTAGACATGAGAATGAAAGCCAAGTCTTCTTGACTCCAGCACACTATTCAGTATACATTGTACTGTGATCACTTGTGGTCATAGAGCTAATTAGTTTAGTACTCTTTTCATAATACTACTTGGCATTCATTCATGACTTTGATCTCATAAGACAGGATGAAGGACTTCAATATATTATCTACAGATAAATTAAGAGTACGGCTGATATTGATTATAGGAACTTGCATTTTTGTATGCATATACACAGTACCTAAAACAGAGTTGGCACATAGTAGGTGATTAATAAATGCTTGATATATATATATATATATCTATATATATATATCTTCTAGTTTTTGTGAAGGCTGACTTTTTAAAATTGAAGTCATAGAATTTATGAAAAACATATGATTTTGAGGTGGGTAAAATAATTTTTAATAAAGTAGAAGGATTCATGAGGAAAAAAATCCATTTGGATTCCATAAAACAACTACCAATCTCTTAAATTTCTATGCTACCCCTGGAAATTCAATTTTGGAGGTGAGATTTGCTAAGACAATGGGAGGATAATTTTGTGCTAATAAAATTTAATCAATGGGAGCCCTGACATGTGGTCGTTTTGACCATCTCTGCCAATCTCTATGCCACTTATAGTGGTATATCTATAGCAACTTAAGGGATTGTGCCACCTCTTTTAATGATATTCTGGATTTTGTTGAGGTTTCATAATTATTTACATAATCTACATGAGCTTAATCTAGATGTGAGCTATATTGTCTATATCAATAAAATAGGTACATTTCTCCTATGATTTTTTTCTTTAACATACAGCCATATTATATGAGGAATAAAATGCTGTTGAAGTTTAACAAAACCACACTTTTAGGAGAATGCTATACCAGTAAAAACAACGAAGTTATTGCTCTGGTATTCTGTTCATACCTCAAATCCCTGTGGTCTTCCTAGACTCTCTTTAATATGTTTCCACGCAACAAGAATCTCTGATACAGACAAACTTGTAGCCTTGACATCTGTAGGAGCAGCACTGGGTTCTGTATTAAGAAAAATGGAAATAATAAACCTCCATTGGAACAAGTCATTCTTTTCACTGTACTGTAAGAGAACCTGTCGTAGACTTCCTGCATTTTACTGTACTGCTTGAAATAAAACACCATACTCATTACAAAAAACAAACAAAAAAACCAAACCATGAGATTAAAAGAATGATCCCTACTGGATTGCTGCATCTGTGTCATGTTTCATCAATAGCTTCTTATTGGCAAGTTCAGGAAGGCAAATAAGAGCCTCATTTCCTCGGATGGGCCGATGAATCACTCACTAGACAAAGCAAACTAATTATTGAACTCATCTGTATCAGGGAAAGTATATTTTTGCCAGCAGACTTCTCTGCTTACAGGGAATAGGATTCTCCCTGTGGTCTTTAACTTACATATACAGTTCACTATTTGGCACCCGAAAATCATCAATAGAGAGGTATTGCTATCAGAGCATCAAAATGGTGCCACACTTTTGTGTTTGTCTATTTTTTACTAGAGAATTAGGTATTGGCATCAATAGGAAGATTTTGAAAGCTTTAGTTAATTAATTCAACAACTTTGTAAAGAGCATGGGAAATTATTTCTTTCTTTACAGGTAAAGAACCCGAGACTCATGTTGTATCTTTATGAATTTAAATCTTTTAATGGAACTCACTAGTAAACTAACTGGTCAGGTCAGTTACATAACCAGTTCGAATGATACTTTTGAACTGATAGGACCATTTCTTTGAAGTCTGACTTTTTAATTGTTCTAAAATTCCTTTATTTACATAAAAGTATAATATGGGGATCTAGATAGATACTTAACATGAATTAGGCATTAATAAAGGGGAAGAATCATAAGATTATAGACTTAGAGCTGGAAGGAACTTTGTAGGTCGTCTGAGCCAACTTCATCACGTTAGCAAACCCGCCATAACTCATTGAGGGGGAGTTTGTTGACAAAGGTCATAGAAATAGCATGGAATAGATCCAGGATTCAAATCCAGGACATCTGAAGTCAAATCAGCACAGAAATATCCAATATTTAATAAAATAACTCCCAAAAATATTTCATTAAATAGAAAATTCTCTAATATTTTAACTGATCTATTTTGTAAAATTACTCATTTTATAGAAAAAAGTAATGTACAATCCAAAACCTTTTTTCTGGAATACAACTATGTTGTGAAATAACATCTCCCTTTTCAAGTTGCGTATGTCAGCACAGTCATCCAGAGGATGCTAAATTCAGGAAGCCTCATCACAGAGAATCACAGTGATCACTCACTGAAGGAATTTAAATGTTTGTGAAATTAAATTGTATCACAGTGATTCAGTTGGTTGAAAGCAAACAATTCAGTCATCAGTTGATTGCTTTCTCTATACAATAGGAGGGGGAAAAAGTTTGCCTTTATCCATCAATTAGTTGGCTACTTTTTGCATGGTATAACACATAACAAGGCCCACATTTAAATTAATTGTTGTTACTCTTTAATGCCTTACCCAGTAAAATATTTCTTCTCTATCAGATCCGAAGAAATATGTCATGAATCATGGTATTTTAAAGCTTGGCACTGACTTTTAAGACTTGTCTATGGTGAGTGGGGAATAATCCCAAAGGTCTCAGTGCTGCTACACAGACCTACCCTTTCATTCTCTCTTACATTTTGTGACCTTTCTCAATAATTTCAGAAGGAGAATGATGCTTTCTGATTGGCATCCATCAGGGAGTGCATTTTGGTTTTGGTTGTATTCTCTATGAGGAACATTGAATTTCTGATTCTGCCACTGCTACAATGGATGCCAAGTACATCGCAAACATGGATCAGATTGAAATGAGAGAATAAAGGCCAAATTTTAGTTCTGTCAGCACAGAACTAAATAGTTTGAAAATGTGTGACAACCCAGCAACCAGTGAAAATGTTGATGACCCCAAGATACCAGTGACAAAAGCTCAGGCTGCTTTATGGAAACTCAGTGTGGTCTATAGAAAACCTCCAGGGATGAGTGATCTCTAAATTAGGTGGTAGCATTCCACCACAATCCTCAAATAATATCAAACGGTCTCTTGTGATTGTTCTCCTTTCTACTGGAGGGTAGTTACAGATTGATCTGGAAGTCCTGTGAGAAACCTTCTACAGTTTTTTATATCAGCATGGTCATCAGTCTAGACAACTTATGATCTTTGGTACAGAGAACTCATGATAAAGATCTCCCTCCACCAATATAGATTGGCCCCTACTCTGCAACTTGTTAGAGAGCTGTTTGCCAGCACAAGTGACTTGTGCAGGGCCACACAGTATATATGTATGTGTGTGTATATATATATACACACAT
>CM053622.1:692075871-692107098 GCA_028646595.1 Phalanger gymnotis | reverse complement strand
TCTCTCTCTCTCTCTCTCTCTCTCTCTCTCTCTTCCCCTCCCCCCCAGTGGTTCTGAAGCTCTACTTGAAGCTCTACTTGAACCCAGGTCTTCTTGTCCCTAAGTTTGGCTATTTCTCCACTCCTCTACTCTGCTATTTTTGATTTCCTACCTCATTTATCTAAAAATAGTATTACATTACATTACACACTCAAAGAAGCTAATTAAAAAGCTTTTTCAAAAGCAGATATTAGGGAGTTCGTTGTAGAGCTTTTCTTGTGGCAAAGTCTAGAATAAAACCACATGCTGTGCAAAATCAAAATTTTTTGGCAAACATATTCATATGGATATCATTTGTCCTGTGCCTTAGATAGTTGTTTCTACTTGGCATAATTGTGATTACACTTTCTCCCATTTTCTGAATGTGTTCCTTAACATTGTTACTGTTTTCATACTTTTTTCCCCAGGACTATTTGTGCATCTTTTGACAGAAAAAGCATTTTCTACTTGTGGTTAATATTTAAAACTCTGGTCATGAGACCTACACTGTTGCTTACAAACAAACAAGCAAACGAACGAACAAACCAATTATTTAATCACATCTAGATTATTCCATCTCACTAGTAAGTGAAAGGAAATGATGGAGTTTTAAAATGAGTATAGCCTAATCCACAGGATTTAAGATCTGATTCCTTTTAACAGGAATCCTATTTTGAATATGATTTTCTATTTCATAACTATGATGTCTTTCCTCGGACTGTAGTGCTAATGTGTGTGTATTAAATGCTTCTTATTTTTATATTTTAAAAGCACTGTGCCCTGTTAAAAAAGATTAAAAAGGGATCAACCATTTCAGAAGTACAAAATGAGTGGTTGGGTAGCTGGCTTTTTTTTCTTATAAAGGTAGAAATTGTTTCTTAGAGTTTTGACTAATGAAAAGTTAAGTAATTCTCAAACAGAAGCAAGGGGTGTGTGTGTGTGTTTGTGTGTGTGTGTGTGTGTGTGTTTTAAATGAACTATTTTCAGAAAAAGCAGTCATTTAGTTTAGGGTTGCTGGGCTCCCTATTTGGACCAGGTGCCTGCTAATCAGTTCTTCCAAAAGCAATTTCTGTTGTCCCTCAAGCTTCCTGGCAGGATCTAAATGAGCCCGAAGCTCAATTGAAGCAATAGCAATGTAGTTTTTATTTGTTCAGCTTTTCCTCAGTACACAGGCTTATTTTCACCCAAATGAGAATCTTCACTATGTTACAAACAGCACCAACCCTGTTGCTTCCTGAAATTTCAGTTGTGCTACTTTGGTAAGTGGGTGAAAATTCCTACCTTAATAGAACTGACCAAAGGGTACCTAAACTTTGGCTATTGCTTTGAGTTGGATTTATTTGTTCTGTGTAGATGCAAAGAATGGATGATGGAGCTCTCTCACCCTTTTACCCCTGCCCCACCCTCCATTCTCAGTCTTTTTTATCTGAGGACTATGGGAAGCAAATTGAACATTTCCTACTTTTATTTCCCAGCCTATTCTAAATAACTGACAGAAGAAAAGAGTAGCAAGATGGAGAAAGGAAGAAGAAAGGAGAAAGAACACCTAAGATATATAATGCTTTCTTTCCTCTTTTTCTTTTTCATTCTACCCTCATCATCTGATCCCTTCAGATCTCCTAGCCACTAAACAACACTTTTTTTTCTGGGCCAGCAGTTTAGCCTGTATTGAACTGTTTGTATATCTTGGGGAATCCCATCTTTTTGCTGCTATTTTCTGGTCTATTTCATCATTCTGTATCTGGCATACTGTAGTTTCCTTCAGGCTCTCTCTCATAAGTTTTCCTACTATTCATAGAATCAGATTTAAAGCTGGAAGGGACTTCAGAAGATATCAAGTCTATATTAGGACCTGAAGACAGAGGCCACTCTCTCATTTTACAGAAGAGGAAACTGAGGCCCAAAGAAGTCCAGTGACTTCTTTACCACACAGATAAGTGTTCAGAGGTGGGATTTCAACTTAGGTCTTCTGACTCTAAAGACACTGTGGGTTCTATAAAGCCATGCTGCCTTCCTGTATTACTGATTCTTAAGCATTATCATGGGTCCCACCTATCCTATTGCTTTCGGTGTGAATAGAAAACATCATGGTATGTTGGTACAAGTTTGGTAGTATATTTCTTAGATTACATTGGGCAAAATTTTAAATAGCAAAAAATCTACCTTTTGCTTCTGCTTATGAAGATCTCAGTCTATTAAAGTCTTACACATAACTCTCATCTTGATATAGAAAGAAAAAAAGTCTAGATTTTTCATTTTAAAAGGCCAATGGAACACAAGTTCTGGTAGGTCTTCTCAAGCTGAAAAGCTTCAAGTGTGAGCTTAGTAAGAAGGTCTCTTTGTTGACCAAAGTACTAGCTAACTTTAGGGAGGCTTATCACCCCTAGTTTGGCCACTAGGTGATGAAATATTGGCTGCAGCAATTCATGACACTATCCACAAAGGAATGAAGGGATTGCTATTTGCATGGGTAGAGGGACTGCTCAAAATGATGAAATCAGATTTTTTTAAATACTGAAGTATAAAGATACTAATTATCTGATAGATGGCTTCTCTACTTCATTTTAGGATTTAGAGTGGACAGGCTGATTGATAGAATTCAGATTCTGTTAGATTAAAAGTTTTAAACAGCATTACCATGTTCATGAATATAAATGATACATTTGTAATAAGTGACCTAGCAGCTGGAGTTCTCCAAATAATATGGGGGGATGTGCTTGCAATATTGATTACACATCTGACTTCCCAGGGGGGTTAGCAGCATTAATCAAAGGAGAGTTTAATAAACTTCTTAGTAGAAGGGTTATGATTTCATTATTTAAAAATTCAGTGAAGACAGATGTAGTTGAACTTTTACAGGCACTAATCCAGATGGATCATCTGGCAAAGACAGGAAATTTATTCCTTGTATTTTACAACTAATATGCCAATTTATTAATTTTCAGGTTCACATAAATCCCACTGAGCCTAGTTTCAGCTGAAAGCTGATCCAGAGAATAACACCTCATGAATGTGTGGTTTTAATTTGAGCTGCAGAGGCTCTATTTATGAGGATGTAATTGCGTACAATTTTTCCTAAATGAAGAACTAGGCTTTTTAGTTTAAATAAAAAAGAAAAGCAGCACATGCTCCTATGCACCAGAAAAAAATAAACATAAAACTAAGAATGTCAGAAATAAATTCAGAGGGTCAGAAGATATTTCAATCTCTGATACTCTCAGTTCGCTGAAATCTCTTTTTTCCTCTCTTTTCTCATCAACCATGGTCTGATCCTGATCTTGTAAAAGGAAGTTCCTTGTGAACTATGTAAAAATTGTGACTTAAGTTTGACTTTTATGTATTCTGAAAACAAGAAGTGTATGAGGATTTGACTTTCTACCTTGAAGTACAGATCTTCCAGGTTCTTCAGCCATTTTTACTGTTTGCAAACAGAACTTTTGCCATTAGGAAAAGAGAATGAAGGAAAAAAGATCAGTTCTCCTTAGGGGCTGAGAATCATAATCTAGGTACAGTATGTTGGCATTAAACAAGTTTAGTTCTGGCTTGGTATGGTTTGATGTGTTCCAATCTTTTGTCCAAAAGTAGAGAAAGCAAGCTGTGGTAAAGGTTGTGGGCTAGAATGTTTCTCTTGATATATTTGGGTATGGTACTCTTAGAGAGTAATGTGATCTAACATCAAAGTATAACTTTGTTTTTGTCACCATACTGGGATGTGGTAGACAGATTTTTGTAGTATCTGTCTAAGATCAATATCTACATCTTATACACATACACACACACTATATTTGTTCGAGGGTTTGAAGAGATCAGAACAATGTTATTTCCAAACAGGAACATTTGGAAGTTCTCATCATCCATAGAGAATCCCTTTTCCTTTTGGACTTTGTTTTGGACATCCTCCTTAGGGCTGATAAACAACTTTAGAAGTCATACATATCCCTATTTTATGATTTTTTTGGTGTTAATAATTAAAGTTGTTGCTTCTTTCAAGGAAGTCTGTATGGTTTAAAAATACATAAGGGAGACACCTTGGTGGAGTAAAGCAAGATGATTTTTGTTCTATTGATTCCTGGCTTTCCCATAGTCAAAAAACCACAACAACTGTGGGAGCTTTTATTTATACGGCTCTTAATCAATTGTGTGATTATAAAGGTGTGGTCTGCTGGAGAATATCACTTGCAAAAGTCTATGGTTTTACTTCTTGTGCCTTAATTAAAGATCCCCTCAACTCACTTAAATTATTTTCATAAAAATTTTGTAGTAAAGGAAAGTGGTCATGGTGGCTGGTAGTTGTTGATAAATATTTTCTCAAACTTTTTTTTCAGTAGAAATAACATTCACAATACTTTTTAAGCATTTGTCATCTTCTTGTATCTTGAAAGTCTTCAAAATTGATTTCTCAATAGCCTAAAATCATATTGCATCTAACATGAACCTCATTTGTGTATACTTCTGTTATGGATCCTCTTCCTGTCTTTGTTTTCCTTCAGTGCTATTTCTGCTTCTTGGTGTAGAAAATTGGGTGTTGGGATATTAAAGTTCAAATGTTGACTCTTCTGATAGAAACGTAATTTATTGGTTTTACAAATCTTTCCAAACTTCCATCTATTTTTTCCTTCTTCCAGTTTTGTCCTTTAATGTCCTTAAGATGATTCAGCTTAGTAAGGTCTCCTGTTATGTTTTCTGTAAACTTGATCTTCCTTTCACAACTATTTGCTATTTAATTGTTACATAATGTTCATAACCCTCCACCATCTTCCTCTGGAAGATTTCTGGCCTTGATTTCCATGTCTTTATGCTTGGGAAGAGAATCAGTTATTTGCTGGCTGAGATATCTTACCCATTTCTATTGATTTCTTTGTGAGGATTGATTTATATCCATTAAACTTCCTTGAGAAATGATAATGCATGTCCACATATGAACTTTTAACTATTTATCATTTTGGGGCATCCATTGCTTGCTAAGATGGTTCATGTTGGACTTTAATTGCTTAACTTTTAAAATATCATTTCATTTTAATTTTTTTTAAATTTGGCATTAATTTTGATCTTTGCATTAATAAGATGATGGTCAAACTGTATTCAGGAAATCTATTTGAAAATACTTCTACATTATTAACCAGTCTTTTCCTGTTTTTATTTAATTTTTTTAATTCAATTCTAAGTAGCATTACAAGATCATAGGTTTAAGTTGATAGGGACCTCAGTGGTCATTTAGTCTAGCTCCCTCATTTAGCTTGGCCACTGTCACAGAAAAGTGATTTTAACTTATGATTTCTGACTCTGAATCCAGCTCACATAATCGTGTGTGTGTGTGTGTGTGTGTGTGTGTGTTTGAGATGTCAAGCAGGTAAAAAAAAAGTATTCATAAAACAGAGGTATGAGGCGACCTAAATGTATTTGGTGCATTTCATTTTTTTTTCCTGAAACATATCTTCAAATTCACTTTTACTGATTTCCCTTGTGTCCAATTTGATACCAAAATCACCAGATATTAAAATATACGATGACTTATGTTAGAAGGTTTTATTGAATTTCCATAGAGTTTATTTACCTCATTATCTTCAGGAATGGATATTGGTGCAACATTGTCATTATTTTCATGTTCTTCTTTTTACAAATGTGTGTTATAAGCAGGAAAAGATGAAATAACCAAATATCCCTTCACACGGGCTTATTGTTGCCTTTGCATATACAACGGAGCCAACTCTGTCAATGACTGAGGGTCATTTTGTACTCTTTAAAATTTGTTTCGTGGGTATTCACGACTAAAGAATTCATCCCCTACTGGTAAGTCAGACTGCTGGTGATGATCCTCTCTGTGCTTCACTAGACTGGTTCTTAAAAAGCAGACATGATTTGTTGCCAGGACCAAGAGAAGTTAAACTGCTTTCTGAAAGTCACATAGGTCATGAGTAGCAGAACCCCTGTTTTGAACCCAGGTCCTCATATCAAATCCATCAAAGGACTCTATCTCTTCTTGAGCGTAGTGAATGAAATGAAGCATTACTCTAACCAGAGTGGCTGAAAAAAAGTGGCTATGAGCATGAGAGAATCGTTTATGTGAATGTCATAGTATAAAATCAATAGGAACATTTCATTGCCAGAAAAAATAAAATCATGGCCCAGCACCATAACTTTCTTATGTTCTTTTTACATAGGTGGAGTTGATGAATCAGCTGACATATTATGCTGAAATATGCTCTAACAAAAAGGGAAATCTTTTGGGTTGGAAGTGTGCACATTTTCCACAGAGATTTGTAAGGAACTCTCCAAAGGCCAGTTGTTTCCAGTTTAAGGAGAAATGGCATTGAAAATCATGACTATTGAAGTCATTCAGTTTAAAGTAAAGGTTGACAAGGAATTTGTAATTCTAGAATTTCATAAAGGCACTAGAGGAAACACACTAAGCGTGTTCACCGAAGTCTCTGACTTCATCTCATATGGCCCTAGGTGGTATAAGTGTGATAAGTAAGAAACAATATGCTACTTAGGGAAAACACAGACCTCAAGCAAATATAGTTTTTTCCTTTGAATTTTGACAAGCTAAACAATATTACATATTATTGATGTATTTCTACCTTGGAAATCTCTGGATTATATAACTGTAATATTACTTTCTTGGACTTTTCTTTTAAGCTACCCAGAAACCCAATGAGGTGAAAAGTGCAAGGCAATAGGATATCTAATGGGCATGTCTCCCTTATGTCCCATATCCTTCAGATGCAAATCAAACTGATTAAGTCCACAGTGCTTCTTGGTCCTGATTATTCTGCTTCTCATCTCTTCGTGTAGCTTCACAGCAGCAGTGCTCCTATTAATAAGCTTTCTGTTTCTGCCTCTAAGTGTTGCTATATATTATGAAAATGAAAGACAAAGCTTATATAGATGAAAAACTACATTTAACCCCAAACCGAAACTACTTTTGTTTCCAAAAATAAGCTCATTTGGTCTGGGAAAATTCAAAGTGTTCTTCTCTCTTCTATTTTCCATTACAGAAAAAAATATTTTTGTTGAAGACAAATAATTCTCTTGAGCAACTCAAGTTGCATTCGTGTGCATTTATGTTCTGTGATTGGAGAGGTAAATAAACTCAAATAGTGTTTCCTATTCACACATGAACAGATAATGGCTAAAACTAACTTTCAAAGGTATTCATTTTTTCATTCTCTCTCTCTCTCAAGTAGGGCAGGTATGGGTAAAATTAAATTTGCATTTTATCTCTAACCTATTTAGCAGAGCTTGAGTGTCCCTTTTTAATCTTATAGATTGATACCACTGTGACCTCCTAGAATAGAAAGGAATCAGCTTTCTCTTTGATGGTCTCCCAAAGGCTCTGATGTAAAAGCTGAGGTCCCAGCTATGCTTTTGCTATCTCCTCTTCGCCCCACCTTCCTGGAAAAAATTACACTAGTTTTAGTCACATAAAAAGGAAAGTTGTGAATGGAGAAGTGGAAATCATTCCGCCCATACTGAGAAAAGACAGAGAAGGAGAGTATCAAATTTGTCTCCCATCCATTTTATCAATTGAAAAATACTTATCGAAAGCTTACTGGTATGCTAGATACTAGTGTAACCTCATGGAAAGAATACCCTGACTCATCAATTCCTTTTAATTTACTATGTCATATTCATAGACTCGGGTGAACATCATACAGTGTGGGCAGACAACATTATTTGAAGGTGGAGGAAGTATCCAGACCAAGGAATCATGGATTATTCTAAATCCTCTGAGTATAGATATTCATATCTATATTCCATACTAAAAATCTAGTGTGATCTATGACTGTTCCTTTCTCCACTATTTCTGATCAGTCACCAAGCTATGTTCCTTCTTCCTTTGTAATCTCTTCTATCCACTTCTCTCTGACACTTCTCTAATTCAGTCTTTTATCAACTTAGGCTCATATTTCTCCACCTTCAATTATACCCTATGTTCCAGGGAGTAACATTCAAATCCTGGCATTCAAGGACTTACACAATCTGGTCCCAATTTACCATTCCATACCTTTCCTACTACCTACCTACATGACTGGTTGCTTTGATTCAAACTATTCTATCCATTGCTCTTTCTAATGGTCTTCAACATTCCTGCTTTGGTGACTTTGTGTATGACACTCCCTTGCACTAGGGTGGTCTCCTCTTATCCGAGCTAAATCCCATCCACCGCTTTAAAGACTCAGTTCATGCTCCACCTATTCCAAGAAGGTATCCATGAGCAGCTGAACCCGGAAGGACTCTTAATTAGGGACTTCTATAGTATTACCAACTATTCCATTCATCTGACACTAATTTTATATTGCATTTTACCATTAGTTACTTTGGGGGAGGAATTTATCTTAGTTATACTATTAACTTCTTAAGGACAAAGATTATTTTATACTTCTTTGGATTCCCCACTGATTCAAGGTTAGCATTTTGAATAAAGTAGTATTCAGTAAAGCTTTAAGGTTTTCAAAGCCTTTTGGATATATGATTTCATTATATCCTTATAACAACTTGGAGAGGTAGCTGTTATCATCCTCATTTTGCAGTTGAGAAAACTGAAGCTCTGAAAGGTTAAATGACTTGTCCAGGGCCACAGAGATAGAAAATGTCTGAGTCTAGATTTGAACTTAGGGCAACCTAATTCTAAGCTCAGCACTTAACTCACTGTCCCACCTAGGTGTCACTGGGCTAGTCTTTCAAATTGTAAAGGTTGTAGTTCTATCTATGCTATTGCTTTATTTCATTGATTACCTGGATGGAGAATTTATTTTTGACTGATTTTAAGTAGTATTCATCTGTAGTAAAAAAGAATTGTAAAAGAAATGTGGAAACTGACCTCCCTCTGCTGAACAGATGACCACAATATTGCTGAAAGGTCCATCCCCTTTGTTATTGTATACTCCAACTTTCACCTCAAAGGGAGTGAGTGGAGGTACACTTTCATCTCTGTAGATGAACTTTGAAGCATCTGATGAAGTAACCATTTTTTCTTTCCAACCACGAGTACCATTAGGTCTAAATGCCACGATGTAGCCAAATCCTTCCCCATTCTGAAACTCTTCCGATACTGGCTGAAGAAGAAAAGTGCAATTAGTCATCAGAAATATTAAATACTTTTATACATTTGAGGTTTGCCATGAATCTCTTTAAATTAGTGACTTTCTATAAAGAAAGAGTCTAGCACCTTGTAGCTCCCTGGGCACCTCACATAATGCAATGCATATATCACACGGTAACAAATATGTGCAAAATGAATGAGAAAAAAGAACTTTTGAATATAAGCAGCACATTGAAAAACATTATGGTATAATTGCTCCAAAGTGTTCTGCAAAATCAAGGGCTTTGAAAATAACATCTGAAAAATTCAAATTAAAATAAATTTATTAATCCTCTACAATTCTGGGCACTGGCAGGATAACACTTGGTTCTTACTTTTTTTTCTTTTTAACTATCTAGTACTGACTTCCCTTAAATTAAAATATTATTTTCTCCCAATCAGTTGAATCATAAAATGAATGTTGCCAGGGTCCCAAGTTCCAGTAGGCAAAATTAAATGGCCATTAAATTGGGAAAAATCTGTTTTATTCAGTAGGTTTAGTGTGGTTGCTCTCGCAGCAATTTTAGGATTAGATGTCAAAATAATACCTTACAGTCTAGTCTTTCTAATGTTCAGCTCTGTGTGTTCTCTGGAAGTGTGAAGAGGAATGTATCATTGTATTTATTTTAAAATTTTTGTTTATATACATGTCGTATGTAAATGTGTTCAAATGGGGTTTTGCTATCTAAAATAAATAAATAAATGAAAATAGACGATTCAGTAAGCCCAAAAACTGAGATTTGGTTAAAAGTGACAGCCTGTGGTAGAAAAAAAGTTATAAAATACAGATTGCCTAGTTAATATAGGAGAGGTACTTTCTATAGGGAGAAGTAAATTCTTATTGTGATTGGAAAAATGACATCTTATTCACTTTTTCAATGGCAAATAGGTGTTGATCAGTTTTGTTTAGATATAGTGTCCAAATACCCAGTTGACTAAGAAGTTTACATTTTGATAGGCTTGAGGCAAACTTTAAAACTTCCAAGCTCAAAGAAAGCAGAGACACAATTGCTGAAAAAGGGAGGTGCTTTATGGAAAGATTCTTAAGAAGATTCTAGTATAAGATGTACTAACACTTTGAGAGACTATTAGGGGATGAGATCAATTAACTCTCTAGAAAACTCTAATGCTCCCAACTAAGCCTAGGTTTTGGTGTTCTTTCATTTTACTTCCAAAAGAAAAAAAATATATATGTATGTATATATACATATATATGCATATATATGTATATATGTACATATATATACATGTATATGTGTGTATATATATATACATGTTTGTGTATGTATGTATATATACCTGTGCATACATATACAAGTATATGTATGTATACTAATAATTATTTATATGTTATCTATATTTTGATAATAAAAATACTTTTCCCTAAAACTGAGTGAATGAAGAGTAGGTATCTACTGTTTCCTGTAAGGGGTACCCAAAGATACACATATTTCTCTGAGATTTTTAGCTACGAAAGGATGCATGTAGAGGGGTTATAGTAGCAAAATCAATGAATACCAGATCACAAAACCAAAGGTCTGGACAAACTTCTGAAAAGTTTTGCCCATCTAGTTCCAAGTGATAGCATATCACAGTATTGGAGAAAAGTCAGCTGAGTAGCTGCCGTGGGGAAAAAAAAGCTCATTTTGGGCATCATAATTGAGATGACAGCTCCAAATTGCTGCACACCCACATTTGAAAAGAAGACACTTCAGGTACTTTGTATGGGCCATATTTTGGTGGGGAAAAATATCTTTGTCCTCTAAAAAATCAAGATAAAGTCTAATGATGGAGAAACAAGTTTCCTTACCTCCCAGGCTATGACTAATTCATGCCTTCTTCCACTTCTGCCACTTACATTAGCCGGAGCTGTCTTTGGAACTATAAATGAAAAAGGGTGGGGGTAGGGAGAAAGAATACTTGTTATTTAAACTTATCTACAATACAAATCCTGTGGTTCTGTTCAAGTTGAGTCCAAAAAACAACAATAATAACATGCATTTCTATTTCTGCTTGAAATGCTTTAAGGTTTACAATCAATCAGGAAACATTTATTAAGCACCCACTGTGTGCAGGTACTATGCTTGGTATTAGGAAAAAGAGAAAGTTAGATGAGACTTTTCTCTAACCTCAAGGAACTTACAATCCACTAAAGTTACGAGACACCAAGAGATAACTCAGAGTGGGTAAGATAAAGACATTAGAAAATTAGAAATTGCCATGAGGGAAGAATATCATTAACAATCCAGCATTTTCCTAGAGGCTTCCTGAGGAAGATAAATAGGAATTCCACAAATGAAGATGGTAATGAAGCCTCTTCTACACAACTCTGAAAGGTAAGTAGTGTAAGTATTATTATCTATATTTTAGAGAAATCAATTCAGAGAGGTTTGGTTTATTTTCTATAATTACACAGCTGAGCTGTGATTGAGCTGAGATTCAAGCTAAAATCACTGTTATGGTGTTGCCTATAAAATGCAAAGTATACTTTTCTGAATTTACAATAAATATGGTTGATATTATAGCATATATAATATTTGTTTACAGTGCTTTGCTAATGAGACAAAAGCCATATTATAATCTTCACATGGACAAATCTGCTTGAGTCTTTTCTAAAAGCTTGACCATTCCTAAACCCACCATTTTGCAACTGAATGACCACAGGAAGAATTGGGTGAGAGAATGGGTGGCACAACACTAATCTATACCCAAAATTGAAAGGTCAACTTACTCCTCAGTCCCCACCATCAGTAGGCTAATAGTTCATGTCCTTCATGTATGAAGGACATCAAATATATATATATGTATATATGTGTGTGTATATATATATATATATACATATATATATGTATGTATGTATTCTATGCCCAAAGAGTAATGGAGAAACATGTGGCAGTTGTAAGGAGGCTATATAATGCACCAGCACTGATGACTCTCATGTATGAAATAGAGAAAAGGGCCTAACAAGAGCCATTTATGATCTAAAAAGATAGTGAACTGATTATGCTGCAAGAGCAAGGGATAAAAGCTAGATAGTCTGAGTGTTTTCTTGGCATCCTTGAAATATGAAAAGGTATAGAAAAAATTTCTAGTACATAAGTACATTATACAAAATTTATGAAAATATATGGGCATAGATTACACAGAATGGGTTGCAACCTGCCTCTGTGGAGGGAGTACTCACACAGCTGCAATCACAAATCCATTGAAATAATAAAGGATACATCACGCTTACTGAATAAAGATCCGGGATCTTTGTGCTTTTATGTTAGGTACTTCCATTGACCCACTCAATATTTCAGTCTATGACTTTGGGAATATTTAGAGCTTAGCAACAGAAATTGATCAGTGCTCTTTTGGAATGATGAAAAGAGTCCTTTTTTTTTTTTAGCATTTATTAGTACTTTCATACTATTAGAGGGGGAGACATGGGAGGAAATCTCCCTTTACATTGCATAGTGAAAATATGACCATTATTAAGTAGTTGATGTAATTTTAAGGTAGGAAATAAGCATTTATTAAGCGCCCTGTATGTGCCAGGAACTGTGATAGTACTTTACAAATAATCTCATTTGATCCCCATAACAATCCTGGGAGGTAGGAGGTATTATTATCCCCATTGTACAGTTGAAGCAGACCAAGATTAGATAAGTTGCCCAGGGTCACAAAGCTAGGAAGTGTCTGAGGCTCTATTTAAACTTTCTTACTTCAGGTGCAGTGCTCTGTCCAATGTACCAACTACATGCCTCATTTTAAGGGAGATGTTCTTTAGCTTAGAATTTTTTGGAGATTAAACATTGTAGGAATTCTTTTAAGATGTCCTATTGAGCGTAAACTAGTGAATGTTTGATTTTCTACCTAGCAAGTTTGTATTTTGTCTTGTGTCTTCACTAAAGAAACAATTTAAGGCATAGGTGTATATGAACACACACATCTACATCTGTATGTATATGTGTATATAGGCATATCCATACATAACCATATATTCATACATATGTGTGTATTTGTGATTTTATCTATGTAGGGAATACCAGGAGTGGCAACCCCACCATATAAGTCTTTGAAATGTTGCCAGAGCAGTGGAAGGTAAATGACTTACTAATAATTACAAAACTAGTATGTACCAAGGCTCAGATGTTTCTGCCATTAAGATTGGCCTCTGTAACACCTGCTCCCTATGTAATATACCCCATATGTAAATGAACACCCAACCTGGTGAGGATGCATGATTGAAAAATCTATATAGAAGCCTTTAAATGATTTTCCAGTGAAAATAAAACTAGAATGTTTAGTTTAAAATCTTTTTTTTTCTGTTGGCATTGCAATTCATTTAATTAACTCTAAATTATTCATGCTCAAAACATACCTTTCAGTAATAAATGTGTCATGGTAAAAGAGGGCTAATTTTGACAGTGTTGGTATTCTACCAACATTTCCCAAGGCATTTGCTTGAGTAAGAGTTTGTGCCTTGATTAGGACCTGTAATAAATTAAAATGTTTTAAAATTTTCTACAAATTTTACATTTTATCCTGGGAGTTAGGCCCATCATACATTTTTCCTGTGTTAAACTCTCTAATCAAGGTGTAATGCTTTACATAAGCAAATAATTATCCTTAAAATAGAAATGTAAATAGAATCATAATTTCCAAATCTGTTACTTGTGCTTCCCTTATTTGGATGTTAAGTAGTAGTCAGTCATTAACAGTTAAACATATAAGGCAAAATTTCATTTCTTTTACTTTCAGTTCTCCCTATAATGAAAGTTTAGTCAAAATGATAGTGGTTTTTTTTTATATTATAGGAAGGAAAGGATTAGGCATCTGCCTAAATTTCTTAGGTTTCCCCAACTCTTCCAAAATGAGTTGAAAATACGGAGATGAAATTAATTCTTGTATTGTAGCATATTACTAACAATGGTAGGTAGGCAAGAAGCAACACCCCCCCCCCCCAAAAAAAAAGACATCAGCAAGAATGTGTAGGACTGGAAATCAAGGTGGGCCAATTATTTGTCAAGAGTACTGGAAAATAAATGGTTAGTCCAAGTGCTACATGGATAATCAGAAATTTGGGACAGAAGGACAAAAAGGTTTCCTCTATAGAAATAAGAGGAGCTCCTCTATCGAAGATACACTGAGACACTGCTGTTTAGTTTTGCTCAGCGTATTTCCCCCTTTCTTCCTTCTGTTTCAGTAGTCATTGTCTTTTGTCATTGCTCTCAGTGTCTAGTCTTCTCAGACATCTCTTCATTTCCCATCCTGCTCACTCATTTTGAACTTCTTTGGCTTCTCCAGCATCCCCCATCCTCCCTATTCCTGCTGGATATCTCCTCCTCAAATCCCCCTCTCCTCTTCTACTTCAGTTTTCTTTTTTATCTTGTCTAGACTTAGAGCTTGGTGAGGGCAGGGATTGTCTTTCTTTTCCATATTTGTATCCCCAGTGTTTAGCATAATGCTAGGCACATAGAAAGTACTTAAGAAATGCTTATTGAATATTGACTATTATTATCTCTCCCCTCTTCCCCCCACCCTACGCCGCCTTGATTTCTTCTGAGGGGAGAAAGAGAGGGAGAGGAGAAAGGAAATCAGGTAGTCAATAAGCCTTTATGAAGCATTACTATGTACCAGGCACTGTGGTAAGTGCCAGGGATACAAAGGCAAAAGACAGTCCCTGCTCTCAATGAATTCATAGGCTACATGGAACAAAGCTATAGAGTTTCTGGAACACTGGGAACAGGGGGACAGTAATTGCAGATAATTGTGTCAAAATGAACCTTCTTACAGAGAAACTAAGAGAAAAGTATTTATATAGACCACTGTGTCTCACATAATATTATCAGGAGATGTTTTTGAAGGGACATTGCAGAGTTCTGAAAAATCAAAACAAAGCAAAGCAGCATCTATTTCATGATTATGATGTCTGAAAAATGAATTTGCATTACTTTTTTTAGAGGTTGCTGAATGGTATGGGACCATGAGGAAGGAGTCATCAAAGGATAACAATGTTATAGTTAGATAGTTTAGATACTAAGAGGTTAAATGGTATGTTAGCATAGTACCACACTAGAAAAAGAACAATATGCTCACAAGTGTGATTTTCTAGGTGGGCACAGTAGATAAAGTGCCAGGCTAGGAGTCAAGGAAAACTTCTCTTCTTGAGTTCAAATCTGGCTGTGTGAGCCTGGGCATCACTTAACCCTCACTGCCACAGTTTCCTCATCTGTAAAATGAGCTGGAGAAGGAAACGACAAACCACTCTGGTATCTTTGCCAAGAAAGCCTCAAAAGGGATCACAAAGAGTTGGACAAGACTGAAAAATGACTAACAAAAACAATAAATAAACCATATAAAAAGTTTAATCATCGATGATTTTTTTCCTTTGTACAAGGTCCCCTTTGTTTATGTGGTCAAGTGGAGTGCTAGCCTTGTAGTCAGGAAAAACTGACCTCAAATTCCACTTCTGAACTTTAGTATTAGTTTATTCTGGTGAGTCTCTCAACCTTTTTGTGTTTTAGACATCGGGTTTAGACTTATCTGATAGAGTTTTAGCTCTTTGAGGGCAGCAACTCTTTCAATATTTTGACCAGGCAGATGGTACTTAATAAATGCTCATTGATGGACTGGCCTATTAAACCGTGGACCAGTAGCCAGTTTGCATCGGTTCCACACATGTACACAATCACTCATTCATATCTGTGTATCTGAATGCTCACCTCCTCTTGTGTCCCATCACGACATGGAAAGACCTTGGATTCTCAGTCTGTGCCAGTGAGCACAAACAGAGAAGCATAATGTGATTGTCAGCAGAGGACTATTGTAGCTTAATGTGGAGAGGCTTATTGTCAGAGTGTTGGCGATTGGATGAAGAATCTTTTTCTTTTGGCCCAATCAATTCGTGACTTTATCTACTTTGGCTGCAGAAGTTTGTAATCCATGTTAGTAGAGGGAAGAAGCACACAAATATGATTATCCATGGATCCTTAAAATAGTGAAGTAAGTGAGAATTACATTTCAAGTGAGGGAAAGGGAAGGGTGACAGAAGGTTGGGTTAGGGTCATTCAAGATTTTCATGGACATTCAGAAACTGTTTGCTAAGGTATGGTCAATTCAATTAAATTCAATTTAACTAACATTTATCAAGCATCTCCTTGTTCTCCAAGGATCTTAGCAGTAGGCTATAACATGCCAGATAAGTAAATGTATGGTAATTTGAAGGGCCTTTAGAAGAGAATATGTACTTGGGGTTCACTAATATTGAATCTGATTTTGGTATACATGTGGAAAATTAAGGTACAATAATTCTAACAAATCTAATCCACATAGTTAAGTACATTTTATTGTTGTTGAGCCATTTTGGTTGTGTCTAATTCTTTGTGACCTTAGTTGGGATCTTCTCGGCAAAGATACTGAAGTGGTTTGCCATTCCCTTCTCCAGTTCACTTTACAGATGAGGAAACAAAGGCAAACAGAGTTAAGTAACTTCTCCAGGGTCACACAGCTAGTAAGTGTCTGAGATCGGCTTTGAACTTAGGTATTCCTGTCTTCAGGACTGGCTCTCTATTCACTGAGGCACCTAGCGACCTCTAAGTAGATCTGTTGATTCAGTAATTTTCAGTTGTGTCCAACTCTCAGAGTATATCTAGTAATGATTGATTTTAAAATCACGCTATAGCTTGTTCTCTGTTGTTATGCTGAGTATGGCCCACTCCTCTCTGCTCTGACACAATGCTGCCCTCTGACTGTGGGGCTCCAATGAAGTTATAGGTGAAAGCCATTATTCCTTTCTTATTGGAGCAGCTTGGCAACTTCATTTTAGAGGAGTTTTCCTAGCAGCATCATGGAGTGAGAACCTACTTAAATGAACAAATGTTTTAAAAAAAAATAAACCTGTCAAAGGAGTGAATTTCTTTAGCAAACTGTAAAATATATAGTCACACAATGAAACTTTTTCAAATGAATAACTATTAAAAGAATAAATGTGTCAAAGGAATAAATTTCCTCTCCACTGCATGAAACCACAGAATGTACAGCTGAAAGGGAACATTTTCAAATGAAAGACTGTTAAATGAAGAAAACTATTAAAAGGAATCATTTTCCAGGCTCTGAAGCTACTCTAGCAATTTTACACTTCAGCATTGCCTTTATATCACAGCATATCATTTTTAAATGATATTGATGTGCTCATAAAGAATAAATTCACTCTTACATATGATCTACCTGGATGAATGACTATTAATTACTGGTAGAGATGCACATGGCTATTTAGTATGAAAAACACAGAAGTATTATTTACATTCTCCCCACGCAGGAGTTCTTAACTCTTTTGTGTCATAGATCCCTTTAGCAGTCTGGGGAAGCCTATGGACTCCTTCTCAGAATGTTTTAAACGTATAAAGTAAAATACGTGCAATTATGAAAGAAACCAATTTATGTTGAAATGCAATTATAACAATATTAAAAAAAAAAACAAATTCGTGGATCTCAAATTAAGAACCCCTAGGATGTCTATGGAATATGGAACTTTGTATCAAGGTAGGTATTATTATCACCTGGAAAAAAGACCCTAATGGAATGAATATCCTTGATTTTCTAGAGACCAGGGCTTAATGTCATTCTGGAGGAATATGGTTGGCCAATGGAGAAGATACTTCCCTAGATGTGCCTGCATATAGTAACCACAAGAGTCATTACTACCCGAATGAATCTGGGGGTAGGATGGGGCCGTTTCTGAGGAAGGGCAACAAACCCAACCTCTTCCTAAGGGAAAGAAACCTTCTCTCTGGTTTTTTTTAAAATGTCATTTTCCTCTAGAGTTGTATATAGTACAACAGAGTCATTCACAATGATATTCACCTTCCCACTTACCAGTGTGATTACACTGATTATACTGTGATTACACTAATGCCTTTGGTTTTCGAGGTTTAAGTTATTTAATAACTTTCATATTTATTAATAAAAAATTGAACTCTTTTTATGAAAGAGTGAGACTAGATTGTCTTCCAGGGCCCTTCTAGTTCTAACGTTCTATGGTTAGATGGCTCTTGTTGGTAGCATAAAATTAATGAAATCAATTTAATAGCTAATAGTTTTTATCTTTCCAGTCACGTTCATAGAAACACACTTTCCATCAAAGTAACTACTTCTTTTTTCAATTGGACATATTTTTCAGTGTAATGCAAGGAAGACCTGATTTAGAATTAAGCAGCTAGATTTTTGTTCTCACATACTCTATGAGCTACTACTGATAAATGTCATGAGGTTATTAACTCACAGAATCAAGTTTGCATGCACGATTAGCAGGTTAAACTCTGATTCTTCTCAATTTTGTTTCTAGCCATGCTCTTCCATGAATAGATAATATAATGGATGCCCTGCCCCCAGGCTGCAAATGCAGGGCTGCTTCAAAGCAATGTCTGACATGGTGAAATTCAGAGTATTGGCAGGCTTCAAACTGTGGGCTGAGAACATCTGTGTAAAAGCCAGAAGTGACCAAATCATAGCAAATGACCACAGTTTAAGCATGCCAGAATGTCACAGAGTTCCTTATTGGAATAATAGCTGTAGCGAAAAGCCATCCACTAACCAAATATTAAATAACTAAATTAGGATTCAACTAAATAAAAAGAGGCAGGAGGAACCCATCTATCAAACTGTCTCTCTTTAGAAATCATTCCAATTTCTGCTTCAGTAGGTGTTTACTATGGCTCATTAAATAATATGGCTTTATTTAGAGGCCTGGGAAAGGCAAAGTAATTTAGGAGATTTGTAGTAAACCAGTGACCAATTTGGAGAAGTGACAAAGATTGGAAAATATAACTGAAAGTGCGCTTACTTTGTGGGTGGTAGGTAGTGGAGAGGACTGTAAAACTGAATTTTAAAAAAATGTTTGCCTGTGTGAAACCAAACAGTTTGACAGGTCATGTTGCCATATGCAGAATCAATCTCAAGAATGGATCATAAGTGGACTCCTAGAAATTGCTGATAGGAAGCAGGGTAGTGTGGTAGAACAAGAACTTTATTAGCAATCTGGAAACCTGGGGTCTAATCCTTTCACTAATTCTTGTATATTCTTAGTCAAGTTGCATAATTAAGTTGACCCTTGGTTCCTCCATTTTAAAAATGATGGGATTGGAATAAGTGATTTCTAGGGTGTTGTCCAACTTTAAAATTATATGCTCCTGTTGTAAATTAGAAGTATCACTTTCTTCTTTTGGCAGAGAGCAGCCTGTATATTTTGCAAAATCCATTGTAAATTTTAAGAAATACAGAGTTCTCTGATCTGCATGCCATCCCATAAGTAACAGCGACAATGGAAATGAAGGCTGTTTAACCTGGCTATGTTTTTCCATTTTTTAATTCATTTGCTAACTAGACAAAAACAAAAGCCAAAAGTCAATGGGCTAATAAACTTTTCTGTGGGTACAAGTCAAGTTGCTTTGCACAGGTATCTCTGCTCAAGTGTCTAAACTTTGAATTTCTCAAGTGATGCCTTTTTTCGGGGTGGGGAGGTGGTTAAGAGAATATGGTAGAGGGAGGAAGGAAGAAGAAATGGAGTGGAGACAGTATTTAATTCACAGAAGGACTGAAACTAAAATAAAGAACATGAGAGAAGTCAAAGTTGGATTTGAGACACTCATGAACTCTATACCTCCCTCCTAGCCCTTCTCTCTGTACTGGTTCCTTTCATGTTCAGATCTTGTACTTATCGTCATTGCTCTGATTCAGACCTTTCTTTCTTCTCATAGGCCCTGAAGAAAATTAGAACTCTCAGTCAAAACCTGCCTATGCTTTGCAGCTAAGGCAGATTTTATTCTAAGTAAGATCTGCAATAATTACTCTATCTTTGTTTACAGACCTCCAACAGAAGGTGCAGAAGATATGTGTAGGGGCCAGGGTAGTTTTATTATTAATAATAAGTTTGCAATGCACTTTTATACTTAATCTCACTTGAGCCTCAGTCAATAAACAGTTATTAAGTTCCTAGTATGTGCCAGAAACTGAGCTAAGCCCTGGAATTCACAATAACTCCATAAGAAAGACACTACAAATATTATTCTCATTTTATGGACAAGGAAACTGAGGTTCAGAGAAGCTAACTGACTTTCTTATGATCACACAGCAAGTGGCAGATGTGAGAACTTGTACCCCAAGTCTTCCTGACCATAAATCCAGAACACTATTCATGATACCAAATTAATTTTTACTAAAGTATTGAAGGGCTTCTACAGGCAATTCAGTTCCTTCTACTAAATGAGTATTTGCCTTTGAAATTTATTATTTATTATCATTTTTCCATTCTGTTAATCTAACAGAAAATAATTTTCTTTTATTTATTAAAATAAATTATTTATTTGTGTAGATGAAGAAAGCTAACATACTTATTTAATTGCCAATTTATTTTACCTTTTTTCCCAGTTACTCCAACAGACTACATTAAGGTTTCTCATTAATAATTTCAGAGAAATGTAAGGAAGAGTCCTTATGGTTATATGGCCCAGTGCCTTATGTATAGGCAGATCAGTGCCTAAACCCTCATAGATATGGCCCCAATCTTTCTCTTCAGGTAGGTGATGATCTTCCTCCTGACATGGAATAAATGCTGAGCGTGGAGGATGCATTCATTTCCCCTTTGTAGGTTGAGCTGTGTGTGATAGAGTTTCTTTCAGAGTTACAAGAGGAGATTTGCTTAGAATATATTTTACTTTAAGATTGACAGGTTTATATAAACACAAGGCAATTTCCCCCAAACTCTTCTGTGTTATTTGCTCTCCCAACTTTTTCAGCTTTTATTTTTGGTATATCTATTTGGTAAGCACTGAAATAAAATGGCAATATTTTGACTTAAATAATACAAATGAGGTTATGGGGATAGTCCAGTGGTCAGACCCTGTCAGAGGTCTTCAGGACTTTAGTATGTCAGTGGATCCATGATCCCTTGTCTGATGATACAGAATACAACCATTCATTTCTGTCTTTGGCAGCTCTAGTCCATGTCATTCTATAAAGTCCTCTCTCCTCTTCCCTTCTTCTCCCCTCCCCTACCAGCATCCATTCAGAAATCTGAGGCTTTCCTCTACATTTCTTGACAACCTATGAATGTCATTGGGGGTCATATTGGTTTTTCATTGATAATCTCTAGCTATATGACAATCCCACATCTAGGTTGATATCTTTTATCAATCAATCCATCAACAAGCAATGTATTAAGCACCTACTATGATGGGATAGGCAATATAACATAGATTTTAATGGGTACATGGTGAGGAAACTTTTAAAGTCTGTAACTTAAAAAAAACCCTCAAGTCATACTAGAATTTAATAATAATGTGTTAAAGCTGAAAGAGAACCACGAGATGATCAAGTTCTACCCACCCATTTTAATTCAATAGTTCACTGGGGTCTACGATCTTATCATTGGTGATACAAGCTGTAACCCAACCATGCCTTCTTAACGTATGCGACTCTTGCCTATGTTTTTCCATAGATAACACAGGGTCTGCTCACTGTCCTGAGGCTTCCTTCTGGTTTTCTCAACATTTCAGATATGAACGAGCTGTCCAAAAGTCAACTCTTGCTTTTACTGTGTGACTGGTCTGCCTTTTTTCCCCAATCATATACATCTCCAATAATATCCTTTATGCCACTTCTCCAGTGCAATTTCTTGTTACTGATTTGCTATAGCTACTCACAGCCATCTCAGGTACTCCTGGTCATATTGTATTATTGAGAAAATATTGTTACGTGCAAATAAAGGACTAGAGAGGTTAGGTGACTTGCCTAAGGTCACAGAGTTAGTTAAAGATAGAGCTAAGACAGAGAAAATTCTACTCCTCAACATTGTTAGTCTAAGGCACTCAACCTTGTGCACAACACTGGCTTTTCATAAATAGGATTCAGATTAAAAAACAAAGCATCTTTGATTCTTTCCTCCCATAGCCTCCTTAATTAAATCTCAGAATACAGTTGGTTGATTAGAACAGTTCATCTTTTAGAATTCTAGATGTGTATTTATAAGAGAGATTTACATATGAGGTACAGCTTGTCATTTGATAAGAATTCTAACACTGTCAATGTTCTTTCTAATTCATGCAGCCTGGTGAAATGGAGGCCAAATGGAACATGGGGTTCAACAGCATTAACAGTTCCAGCACAACATGTGGTACCCAAACCTGGGAAACATAATGCTGGCAGTAAAAGCTGCCTTTAACTCTCTTTCAACTGACAATCCTTTATGCATTTTTGTGTGATTTTCTTACTTTCTTGAGTAAGATTATAAGGGTTTGAAGTATGCATGGGTAGAACTCCTGGTAAGGAAGATGGGTACTATGTGATTGAGGTAAACCTGCATAAAAAGAAGGAGGAAATCTTCTAAGATGCAGCATTTCTTGGGTATTAATAAACATCAAATGGCCTGACCATAATTTAGTCTGTAGAGGGAAAAATGTTTTTACTAAACCTCTAAAAAGTGTTCTTCAATAGAACTGTGGAGATTGTGCTATAAAAAAAAGTCAAAAAGGATTACTCATCCAAAATGGATTGTTTGTTTTATAAATGAATATTTATATAGAGAACTCTCGAATTAAGTAGTAATCTTTGGCTTTGTTGAAACACAATGAACAATATGCAAAATCAGGGGTGCTTTTTAAAAAAGGATATGAACATCGCATTATGATTACCAGTCATTTTGATATCTGCATAGCAGGTAAATAAAATGAGGAATGACTAACCTATTATGTACTTAATTAATGAACACCTGTACACAATGAAAGCATGGCTGATTTTATGAAAGCATGAAAACTCAACCAGGCAATTAATGTTCAATTTAAAATTTGCATGCTGGGAAAGAAAAAAAACCCTGAGAGAAAAACAATCTGTAATGGGTAAATGACAAAGGAACAAAGGTGTTTGTTTCAAGGTATCCAGACTATTTTAATTTTAACTTATCTGGATTACTCAGGTCCTGCTTTATAGCACAACAATCTAACCATCTCCTCTTTTGTGTGATTATTTATATTCTAAATAGATCATTTGGGGAGAAACTCTTTTCTGAGACTAGCACCCTTGAGTACCAAGGAATGGATAGATTGCTATTAGGGTATTTGCTACCTTTGCTTCTACTTGTGTGCTATGGAACAAGGTTGGGGGGAAAGTCCCCAAAACATGCCAATTGTGTCCTCTATAAATTTCTCTTACATAATCTTAACCGGGTCCTTACTAAAGCAGCGATCCCTTTTCGTCTTCCTAGTTTCTCCCACTTAACAGAGTGGCTTTTCCAAATCTTTTCATATTTCCTCAAACTCATACTGTTCTCTTTACCCTCTCAGCTGTGAACCCTGCCTCTTATTTCAAAAGTAAAAAAAAAATGGAGTTTCCTCTTCTCTCCTCCTCCTCCTATCACATTACACAGATATTTTCTGTCACTATTTCTTTCTTTATTCTTTTCTCACATGAAGAGGTGGGCTTTGTCCTTGGGCCTCCAAGTCAAATCTCTACATGCACAAATGATCCTATCCTATCCTATCTTCTCCAGCAGATTGCCCCTTCTATAATTCCCACTCTAACTTATCTTCAATCTGTCCTTGTCTATCAGCTATTTCCTAAATGCCCACATACATTCCCAAGTTTTTCTTGGTATCAAAAAACACTCACTTGATGTATCCACCTCTTTTCTGTGGCCAAATTCCTAGAGAAAGCCACCCAAAATTGATGCCTCCGTTACCTTTCTTCTCACTCTCTCTTTAATTTTCTATAGTCTAGTTTCCAACCTCATCATTGTAGCAAAATTACTCTCTCCGAAATTAGCAATGATCTCTCTTAATTGCCAAATCAAATGACCTTTTCTCAATCCTCATCCCTTTTGACCTCTCTGCAGCTTTTGACACTATGATCACCCTCTTCTTCTTTATGCCATCTCTCTGTAGGGTTCTATGACACTGCTCTATCCTCTTTCTCTTATTACTTATCTGATTGCTCCTTTTAAATCTGATTTGCTGGACACTCATCTAAGACTTTAGATGAACATCCCATAATGCCAGGTAGTAGGTCCTCTTTTCTTATACTTCTATATTGTCTCTCTTGGTGATTTCATCAGCTCCCGTTGATTCAGTGATCATTTCTCTGCTGATTTTTAGATCTATTTTTTAGCCTTAACCTGTCTGCTGACCTACAATCTCATATCTCCAACTGTTTATTAAATATCTCAATTTGGGTGTCCTATAGACATCTTAAGCTCAAGATGTCCCATATTGAAATCACCTTTTTTCTCACTGCGCTCCTCATTTCTAATCTTCTGTATTAGTGTGGAGGGCACCACCATGCTCCCAGTCATCCAAGTACACCATCTTCAGCTCCTCAGTCTCACTACCCACATCCAATCTGTTGCCAAGTCCTGCCAATTTTATCTTTGCAACATCTCTCATATGTACCCACTTCTCTAATACTGCAACCACCCTGGTGAAAGCCCACATCAATTTATGCCTGGACTATTACATAGTCTGTTGATCACTTTCCCTGACTCGAATCTCTCCCCAGTCCAATCTTTCATCCATTTAGCTATCAAAGTGATCCATTACCCCTTATTCAATAAACTCCTATGGCTCCCTAAAACCTCTAGGATAAGATATAAAATCAGTCCAGTGACACTGGTTTCTTTATTGTTCCTTGAGAACAAAATATTCCACCTCCCAACTAAGCATTTGCACTGGCTGCCCCCCATGTCTGGAACTCTTTTCTTCCTTCAAGTCTTAGTTAAAAGACCCACTTTCTATAAGAAGCCCTTCCCAATCCCTCTTAATTGCATGCCTTCTCTCTGTCGATTACCTCCAATTTATATATACTTCATTTCTACAGGGTTTTTTTGCATGTTGTCTTCCACCTGAGACTGTAAGCTTCTTGAAAACAGGAACTGGTTTTTTGCACTTTTAGGTAGCCCTAGCATTTAGCATGGTGACTGACATATAGTAGGCACTTACTGCTTATTGATTGATGGTCTACAGATTGGTCTTAATTCTGTTTTCTGATGTCATGCCTAATAAATCTAATTCTTCTTTTATGCATGCCCCTAAAATATTTGAAGACTTTGGACACACTTGTTTTCCAATGTTTCTCCTAAAATATGGCATTGAGGATAGAACATCATACTTCAGGAGTGGTTTGATTAGCAAATTATATTATATATAATATTACATATGTAATATTCAATATAACATAATATATAATATGTAATATAGTTTATTATTATAGTAATATAGTTCATTATAGTTCCCTAGTTCTTGACACTATACTTTATGAGTACAGCTCACCATTACCTATTTTAAAAAAATCCATATAACACTATTGGCTAATAATTGGTTTGTAGTAGAACACTAGTTTTTTTTTTTAAATATGAACTTCTGCCCAGTTACTTTGAACCTATTCCCATTCCCCAAACCCTTGCCTCCCACTCTTATCTCCAACAGTTGTAGAGTTGATTATTCATCTTGTGTCATTTGGTTCGTTACATCAGGGGTGAGAAACCTGTGGTGTTCTAGGTCCTCAAGTGTGGCCCTTTGACTGACTCCAAACTTCATAGAACAAATCCCTTTAATAAAAGGATTTGTTTTGTAAAACTTGAACTCATTCAAAAGGCTGTACTCAGGAACCTGGAAGGCCACATGTGGCCTCAAGGCTGTAGGTTCCCTACACTTGCAACTGTTGATATTTTGAAGGGGAACCTTAATCCTTTTATGGCTAGAACTTATCTAGTGTTTTAAGGTTTGCAAACCATTTTAATTAAATATATCATCTCATTTGTTTTATTGTCATTCTCATTTTATAGATGAGAAAATTGAGGCTGAAAGGTTAAGTGACCTGCTTATAAGCTAATAAGTATTTGAAGCAGGATTTGAACTCAGGTTTTATAGACTTCAAGGACACTATTCTACCCAGAATGCTATTCCTCCCTTCTACTTTGGGTTATCTTCAAAGTTGGCTAGTATCTAGGTCTTCGTCCAAGTTAGTGATAAATTTGTAGAACATGGCTGAGGACAGCCCCTGGAGATCTCCTACCATTCAACAATCCATTAAACCAACATTTGGATCAGATTATTCAGCCAGTTCTGAATACACTCAAACTATACCTTCCTTCAGGCTTCATTTCTTCATCTTGTACATAAGAATATCATGAGCCTAAATGTGTATGTTCTATGTTTACAACTTACCATTAATCAACCATTCCTTCATTTTAAATTTATTGATCACCTACTTCATGCAAAATAGAGTGTCAGATTCTGGAGGGGCTAAAATATTTCCATAAGACACAATCTCTACCGTCATGGATATAACCACCTTTTAGAAGAAGGTGACACAATCATAGTACAAACATATTTAGAAGAAGATGACACAATCATAGTACAAACAAAAATATTACATGAAAACTGAATTATAAATTTGTGAAATTGAGTGCTATATGTGGTGCAAGGGAAAAGGTCTGATGACTGTCATAAAAGTAAATGAACTTAATCTGACACAACATGTTCTCTATAACAAATTCTAGTTCTTGGAGATTACTATGAATATTAGATCACTTTCAGAATTTAGCAAGGCAAAAAATAGATCATTGTATCATTCTTGCCCTTGAGAAATTTCAATTTAATTATCTAGCTGTGAGATATAGTCTATATTTCCCTTCCCTTTTTGGTAGCCTCTTTCTTTATACTTCCTAGTCTGCTAAGTTTATGTACTCCAATGGCTTCAAATATCATACCCATAAAGAAGATTCCCAAATCAAAATGACACTTTAAAATAGAGCTTTTGCATTTGCAAAGCACTTTCCTCACATCAACCCTGTGAATTAGATAATAAAAACATTATTAATCTCATTTTTCAGCAGAGGAAACTGAGACTCAGAGATGTTAACTGACTTATCTAAAGTAACAGCCGATAAATTCTGAAGCTGGTCCTTGAACCCTAGACTCTTGTGTCCAAGCACCATTCCCTTTCAACTATAACATGTAAATGGATATCTATACCTATGACATCTCTTCTAATACAATACCCAGCCTCTCTAACTGTCTATATGCTGCTAGAAGTTTATGCAAAGACTTGCCAACTTGGCAAGACCTTCCTGAGTTTGTGTTTTACTAGTCCATCTAACCTCTGAGAAACCACTATCACTCTCGTGTCATGGTAAGCATCAGACTTCAACTTTAGTCAGGGTATGAAATTTCATTTTATATTATATTTATTTTTGTATATATCCTATTCTCTTTCAAGACTATAGGCAGAATGATGGCAGGAATAGGACTTTGTCCAAACATTGTACCTCATCCAGTACTTAGGAGCAATGGATAGCACTAAGTAGGCACTTAATAAATATTGAATTAAATTTTAATTCTATTTCATATTAATTCTGGTTACTTCCCTCACTTGGTCCTGTAGTCTAGCATTTAAGCCCTCCACAATCTGGCTCTGACATACCTTTCCAACTTTGTTTCACATTACTCCCTTTTACATACTCTATGTTCAAGCTAAGCTAGATGACTACCTTCCTCCAAACTCTGTATTCGATTTCTGGACTTTGTATACTCATATTAGCTGTAACCCATATGTACAATAGACCTCCCTTCATTTCTGCCTTTCAAATCATATTTTTCTTTGATACTCATTTCAAGTGTTACCTCTTCAAGGAATAAAGCCTTTCCCAAACTCCCTACAGATTTTAAAATATTTTTAAAATCTCTTTAAAATACTTCCTGTTTATCTGTCTTCATATTATTTCTCTCTGCGTTATGGTAGAATGTCAGCTTCTTGAGGGCAGACACTGTTGATTTTTGTCTTTTTTATTTCACAATAGGCAGTCAATTAATGCTTATTGAATTTCCAGTTTTGTAGAACTAAAAGACCCTGATGCAGAAAGAGTATTGTCTTTTAATCTTGTACACACTAATTTAATAGAGCCTTTTATTTGTTTTTAGAAACAGACCCTCCTGCCCCTTTTTTGGTGTTTCTTAGTTGTTCTAGAGGAGGAGTCCCAGTTTTCAAGATTCTCACCTGCTTCATTAGTTCGGATCATTCGAGATGGAGTGCTCGGATCTCCTGTCCCAATAGGATTAGTTGCCACCACTCTGAATTCATATTCTACCCAGGGGTTCAGGTCCACAGCCATTGCAGATTCCATGTCTCCTGTTATGACTTCTGGGACTAAAAAAGGAAGCAAATTTCAAGCCACTGAGGTGTCTGGAATAGCAATCAAATAGATCAGAGCCACTAGCAGTACCCTCAGGCCAGTACAGAATGTTTTGTGACATGACCGTGACCTCAATTTCAGACTCATTAGCAAAATGAAAAAAAACCTTCAGAAAATAAGTACTTGCATACATTAGCAAAAACAGTTGAAAATAATCAATAGTTATACTACTCATTCATATGCATGAATGTCATCCTTACTAGAGATCATTTTGTAAATCTTTTTCTAAATAGTAAACTATTACTTCAGTATTTCAAAAGATATGGGCCTTCGTTGGGAGAGAAGACATTTCTCCCAGTGATGTAAACTGTTACTCTTAATACCTTAGTTGTTGTAGTTGTTTGGATGTTTCAGTTGTGTCTGACTCTTTGTGACCCCATTTTGGTTTTCTTGGCAAAGATACTGGGGTGGCTTGCCATTTCCTTCTCCAGTTCATTTTACAAATGAGGAAAGTGAGGCAAACAAGGTTAAGTGATTTGTCCAGGTTCACATACCTAGTAAATGTCTGAGGCCAGATTTGAAATCAGGTCTTCCTTAACTCCAGGCCTGGTACTCTCTCCACTGTGCCACCTAGCTGCCCTAGTACCTTAGTATGCATTTCCAAAAATTGCTTTGATTGAAATCATTCACTACTTAGTGGCTGCACATCTAGTGACAATCCTTTTTGATTCCAGGTCAAACCTCTGTTTTCCTTAGACAATGGCTCATTACAGGCATTTTATTAAAACCTTTCCAGATTGTGATGCCCTGACATTGCCTTTGAGAAACCAGGTCTCCATGCCATCATGAGATACCAAAGCAGGAACTGTTTAGAACAAAGAAGTACCATGTATTAAGTGGAGAGTCAAAATAGTGCAATGGAATGAGCACTTGAATTGATGTGAACTCTGACAAGTTTCTCTTAAGTTTTTTGGTGCTTCATTTTTTTATCTATAAAATGAGGGGTTGGATTGAATGATAGCTAGGTTATTATGTAATAGCTAACTTGCCTTCCAACTCTAAATTTCATGAAAAATCTCTCTAAAACATTCAAAAGATAGCGGAATGTCTTTGCTGAGTCATTAAAATGTAATGAACTAATAATAGGAAACCAAAAAAAAAAGATTGAGGGGAAGATACTTGCTTATGGTTATATAGTTACTAGAAATTCAGATGTAGAAGGGATGATATCTAAAAAATCATGGGGGAGGAATATATTGAGAGAAAAAGAAAGGGAGAGACAGAATGGGGTAAATTATCTCACATAAAAGTGTCAAGAAAAAGCAGTTTGTTGCAAGGGAAGAGGGGGCAGATGAAGGGGAATGAGTGAATCTCGCTCTCATTGGATTTGACCTGAGGAGGGAATAACATACATGCTCAATTAGGTATCTTACCCCACAGGAAAGAAGGAGGAAGGAGATAAAAAGTTGGGACAATAGAAGGGAGGGCAGATGGGGGAGGAGGTAATCAAAAGCAAACACTTTTGAAAAGAGACAGGGTCAAGGGAGAAAATTGAATAAATGAGGATAGGATAGGAAGAAGCAAAATACAGTTAGTCTTTCACAACATGAGTATTGTGGAAGGGTTTTGTGTAATGATACACATGTGGCCTATGTTGAATTGCTTGCCTTCTTAGGGAGGGTGGGTGGGGAGGGAAGTGGTGAGAGAATTTGGAACTCAAAGTTTTAAAAGCAGATTTTCAAAAAAAAGTTTTTGCATGCAACTCAGAAATAAGATATACAGTCAATGGGGCATAGAAATCTATCTTGCCCTCCAAGAAAGTAAGGGAAAAGGGGATGGGGTGGGGAGTGGTGTGACAGAAGGGAGGGATGACTGGGAAATGGGGCAATCAGAATATATGCCATCTTGGAGTGGGGGAGAGGGTAGAAATGGGGAGAAAATTTGTAACTCAAACTCTTGTGGAAATCAATGCTGGAAAGTAAAAATATTAAATAAATAAATAATAATTTTAAAAAAAGAAATTCAGATGTATTTTCCACCATGTAATACTGCCTCTTCTAATTTATTATATCCAAACTGAACTATTTGGGGGTAAGTATGGATTAAGGATAGGGACTGGGACAGGATCTGTGATTTAATTGATATAAGGAACTCTCCGATGAGGAAACTCCCCTCACCAATGCAGAGTATCATCTTCTCTTCAACTTACAGTCTTAGAGCATATTTGTTGTTGGTGTTGTTCACTTGTTTCAGTTGAGTACAACTCTGTGACCCCATTTAAGCTTTCTTTGGCAAGGATGATACTAAAGCAGTTTGCCATTTCCTTCCCCAGCTCATTTTACAGATGAGGAAACCGAGGCCAAGAAGGTTAAGTGACTTGCCCAATGTTGCTGTCTAGGGTTCTTGGGAACTGCAAAATGCAAAGGCAAAGGGTGCAGGTCCGTCTCAAAAGAATTCGACTGCTCAAGCCTTCTTTCAGTCCAAGTAGTTTATTAAAACACTGGTTAGGGAGGATGAGATTCCTAGTGAGGCTGCACTATTTGTGACACTAATACAAGCCGGCCAAATTTAAAGAATCTAAGCATTTGATAAGGGCAAGATAGGTATTTTTATACAGAAAGACTGTAGGAAGATCTGGATGTAATCAAGGAGTGGCAAGTGCCCTGTGGTGGGGCCAGGTGCAGACAATGGAAGGAATTAAGTGACTTGAGAACCCCAGTGAAACGGGCAGCTAAAAGGATTATTGACTAGGATGGGCCAGGTGCCTTAGGTGAATGCCAGGGATCTGGGTTCAGGGGCTTTGGGGTCGAGGTCCCAAAGACATGGTCTTTTCCTTTCAGGGGTCCAGCATGAATCCCATCCCCACGGTCAAACAGCTAGTAAATAACTGAGGCTAGATTTGAACTCAGGTCTTCTTGATTCCAGGCCAGGTACTCTATCCTCTGTGCCACCTAGTTGACCC
>CM053622.1:692036684-692075371 GCA_028646595.1 Phalanger gymnotis | reverse complement strand
TCTTGCTATATATACTAATCTGGGGCTTGTGTGTTTTTCACTCATTTTATTTTTGCATGTAGGTATTTAGACCCACCTATTTCAAATTATTATAGATTTCATTGATAAGTCTATTCAGAGTTCAGGGTATTATAGAATGAGCAAAGGGCTATTTGTAAATAGAAGTAATCAGAGAACTGTGCCATCAGCAGGGAACCCTAACTCTATGACGGTAGAAACTATAGTGTTCTCCACAACACTAGGAAGTTTTAGATGAGTTCATGCAAACTCATGTGTCTTGTGCCTTACTTGATATCAGTAATCAACAGAGTCATTCCTATAGGTACATCTGTTGTAGACTCATGCTATTCTCACATGTACAGCAGCAACTTTGTTTGAGGAGAGTCTTTAAGAAAAAAGGAATGTTATTCTAAAGGGTGAAATTCTTTTTTTCTTTTTTAATATCCACAAATAGACATAATGGGATTTAAGAGTCTCTAAACCTCTAGGTCAATTTTATCACTAGAAAGAAGGTGACCAATAACAAACAAAATGACAAAATCCTGCTTGCCCTCTTTTCTGTTTTTAATTAATTTAATTCACATATTCATAGACCATTTCCATAAAAATTCTCTATAGGTGGCTTATATAGTAGTGGCTGATGTCTTCTTTGTTACTTTTTATTTTTTTTTAGGATCATACCTTGTATGATCTTTTCCATTCTTTTGGAATCCTCTTCCAATTTTTTATATCTTGAAAAAAATGACAATTGATATTTATATAGAATGTAAAGGGTTACAAAATTAATTGCATATGTTAACTTGTTTTACCTTTACAACTCTGTAAGGTAACTGCTACGGCTTTACCATTCCCATATAACAAAGAAGGAAACTAAGGCTGCGACAATTCAAATGATTTGCCCACAGCTCCATAGCTAGTAAGTGTCTGGGGTGGGATTCGAGCCCGTGCCTTCCAGACTTGAAGTCACTAGCCATTTCGCCAGGAAGTCTTGAGAATAGATTGCTTGGAAAGACCTTAAAAGGAATGCCTTTAGTGTTTCCTAAATCAAAGAACTCTTCTTGGTGTATCATAGAAATACAAAATGTTAGGCTTGAAAAGTACTTTATAGCTCATGTTGTTATGAGGAAATCAAGAAACAGACAGAGATCGAATTGCCCAATGTCACACAGCTAGTAAGTAGCTAGAACTCAAGATAAGATCTTTTAACTCCAAACTCAGGTTGTGGTAGATGTGGATGTTTGATTTGGCTACACCATGAATCTGGCCATTCTTAATGACTTCATCTTTTTTTCTATATTTATTTTTAGTTTATAACACTCTATTCCACAAGTTTCTGAGTTCCAAATTTTCTTCTCTTCCCTCTCCTACCCCCTTCCTGCCAAGATAGCATGTAATCTGATATAGGTTCTATGTATACCTTCACATTAAACTTATTTATACAATAGTCAAATTGTAAAGAAAAATTATAACCAATGGAATAAACCACGAGAAAAAAGAAACAAAATGGAGAAAGAAGAAAAAAAAGAGAGAGCAAATAGTTTGCTCACTCTGCATTCAGACTCTAATTCTTTCTCTGTACGTGGACAGCTTTTTCCATCATGAGTCTTTGGAGCTGTCTTAGAACCTAAAGTTAGTCATCACAGGTACCATGTGTGGTTAATTGTATATAATGTTCTCTTGGTTCTGCTCCTCTCACTTAGCATCAGATCTTGTGTTTCCAGGTTATTACAAAGTCTATCTGCTCCTCACTTCTTATAGCACAGTAGTATTCTATTACATTCATATACCACAACTCGTTTAGCTATTCCCCAATTGACAGGCATCCCCTTAATTTCCAATTCTTTGCCACCACAAAAAGAGCTGCTATAAATATTTTTGTACATACTGGTCCATTTCCCACTTGTGTGATCTCTTTGGGATACAGCCCTAGAAGTGGTATTGCTGGGTCAAAGGGTATGCACATTTTTATAGCACTTTAAGCACAGTTTCCAAATTGCTCTCCAGAATGGCTGTATCACTTCACAACTCCACCAACAAGGTAACAGTGTTCCAATTTTCCCACTTGTCCAGAATTTATCATTTTCCTGTTTTGTCATGTTAGCCAATCTGACAGGAGAGAAGTAGTATCTAAGAGTTGTTTTGATTTGCATTTCTCCAATCAAAATGATGTGGGTATGGTCTCTGGGAACCCCTTTGAACCTAATGGGGTACAGTCTCTGGAAACCCCCTTGAACTCTCCTTTTGCCTAAGGCCTTTCCTTATCGCTATGCCCAAATCTCTACCTAGCTTAGCCCTCTATAGTCCAGCTGCTTCCTACCCTTGATCCCATCAAAATCCTATTCTCTTGTTTCCTGGAGTCTTGTCCTCTCTAGTCACCCCAGTCCCATCAAGATCCTCCTTAGACTCCTCCTTAAGACCCTCCCTAAACCCTTCCCCTAGTAATCCCAGACTACTTGACCACCCCTCAATCCTCCCACAATCTTTCTGTATATAAGCTCCATCTTGCCTCTATGAAGGCGCTCAGATTCAATCTAGCTCAGTAGATTGAATCTGGCCACTTGTGAAAACAAGCGTCACAAATGGTGAGATTTCTTAAGACTATCAATTATGGTGAACCTTTAATAAACTTTGTCTTTTTTCTTGGCTGAGAAGGCTTTAATTGAATTCATTTAGCAGGACCTGACATGTAGGTGTTTTGGGGTCTTGAGCACCCCTAAAAACATATGGTTCCTATCCTCATCACTTTCTTTAACCTTGTCAAATAGAGATTTAGAGCATTTTTTCATATGACTACAGAGGTCTTTAATTTTGTCCCTTGAAAACTACCTGTTCACATCCTTTGATCATTTATCAATTGGGGAATGGCTTGTATCCCTATAAATTTGACTCAGTTCCCTGTATATTTTAGAGATGAGGCCTTTATCAGAGACACTGGTTCTAAAAATTCTTTCTCAATTTCCTTCTTCCCTCCTAATTTTTGTTGCATTGGCTTTGTTTGTACAAAAACTTTTCAATTTAACATAATCAAAATTATACATTTTGCATTTTGTAACACTCTCTATCTCTTGTCCTGACTTTGTCTTCTTAAATATCATTGTCACTTGCTCAAATCAATTACTGAGGTGGTGTACTTTAAATAATGTCCCACTACCATTGTTGCAAAAAAAAAAAGAGTCGGTAGAGAAAAACTGAAAGACTTGTTCCATTGTGTATCTCTTGTTTTCCTGTTTTCATCTACAAATGATTTTTAGGATGATCTGGATTAGCTGAGTTTCATATCAAACTCTCTCCAGGCTTAGTTTCTTAACCAGTCTCTCCCTCCTCTTTTTAGGTAATTTTGCTTGTATTGGCATCATCCATTATGCTTTTTTTTTCTTTTTGAGATAATGTATATTCTAAACCAGTATTGTCTTTTTTATGTCTCTGAATGCAAAGAGACTAAGTATGTGTTTGTTTGCTGAAATTCTTTCTGGACCCTTTTAGGAAACTTATTGGGGTGACTATTTCTCATTAGTTAAACTCTTCTAGGAAATGGCTTCATTTATAGTAAAAATATCAATGGAAATGTGGTTCGATTACTCTTACAGTATATTAAAAGTTAAATAAAATGGAGACTAAGACCTATCTGATTCTGAATGCCCTTTTCTCCCTTCCCTATCACTTTACTGCTATCATTATGGAAGCAGAAGAGGATTTTAAAGAGTTGAGGGATTTTTTTTTTTTTTAGTGATCCATCTCATGAGTAACCTTCGCCAAAAAAATAGATTATCTGGAGGCTAACTTATTGGTGATGAATCTCTACATAGCTCACTTTTACAGAAGAAACAAAATTGTTGTCCAGATCATTAGATCACAGCTTAAGCCTTTTTAGGTTGAGAGAATCCACCAGAACTTTTTTCCCACTGGTATAAGAACTCGGAATTTTTTTCCCCACCATGATGAAGAATTAATGCAGACCTTCTGATAAAAATTGTTTATTTAACTTGGCTTGAAAACTTCTCTAGCCAAAAGGGGTTAGGAATTCTTTGGTGTGCTTATTCTTTTAGAATAATGGAAATGAGAACTGGAAAACAACAGTAAATGTTCATATCAATATTGATGAGATTCCTTATCTTGTTAGTTAAGTTTCCAAGACTCCCAGCTAATGCAGGTCCCATGATTGTAGGCCTAGCTGAAGCAGCAAATCACCCTGAGGCAAAAACAGAAGGCAGCATTTGCCAGACAAGTCAAACTACTTCCTTTCAGATCCTGGTAGAAAGAGCCCAGGACTTTGAGCCCAGCAGTTTTAGCAATAGCAGTACATGCATGCTCGCACGCACGTGCTCGAACACACACACACACACACACACACACACACACACACACACACACACACACACACACACATGCTACCACCACCACCACCAGCAGTAGCCCTGCTTCTAGTTTGGCTCTTACAGTTATCATCAAGGGGAGCAAACATTGTGGAGAAGGGGACCACCCTTCCACCTACCTCTGTCCCCAGCTTGAGCCAGCTGCCACCAATGGACAGGCAAATGCCAAAACTCTGGGAATAGCAATATGTCCTTAAACCACGGGCCTGGCTTCTAGCTCATCTAATGGTTCAATATCAGAAACCATTATGGTTTTATTAATGGAAATGACATTTAAGAAGATACATTACGATCTGGCCTTTGTATTTGACTTGCAACTGAAACTTAATGTAGTTTTTCCATATTAGAAGGTGAGCTTCCTGAGAGCAGGAACTGCCTTGGCTTTTTCTTTGTATTCCTAGCACTTAGCCAGGGCTCTGAACATTGTAAATATGTAGCATAATTTTTCACTCACCCACCTTCCTTCCTTCTTTCCTTCTTTCCTCCCTCCCTCCCTTCCTTCTTTCCTTTCTTCCTTCCTTCCTTCCCTCTCTCTCACCGCATGTGACTTAGGCTTCTTGTGACATAAGCAGGTCACATGGACCTATTGATGGGTGGGGAAGATCTTCAAATTTACGTTACCATTATACCCTCTTACCTGTTTTTACTGTCTGCCAGCCAAGGGAGAAAGGACTTCGAGCTTGCAGATTGTAGGAAGAAACGGGGCTGTGGTTGTCTGCAGCAGGACTCCAGGACAGGGTGGCTGTGCTCTCTGTGATCTCTTCAACAATCACAATGCCAGGAGGACCCGGAGGACCTATATGCAAACAGCAAGAAATACAGCTCTAGGGAAATACAGCTTTAAGGAAATAATTTTGTGAATCTTAATTGAGTCATCATGACTAAGAGAAACATTTCCAATAAGGCCCTGATCAAAGGATATAATCATCTTAATAAAATACATATTTAATAACCAAAATTGACAGTACAAGTCATGGGATACAGTTGGTATTCATGATTTCTGGGGTAAATTAATTACAGATTTGATTTGGTCTCTCACTGTATACTTTAAAGCAAGTACCAATTAACATCACATTTCACAGTGAAAGAAAAAGAATGAGAGGCAAAGCTCAGGAAATAAATGCCAATATTGACTAAAGCTGTTGAGGGAACTCACAGTTTACAGAATCAGCATTTAAAGGTGATTGAGGCAAAGCACTTAGGAATAAAAACAATTCTGGGTTTCATTAAGACATTGTCAACACATGGCACATGAAGTGTTATGGCTAGAGGACTGAACTTGGGCTAATGCCTATAAATGGGGAATTTACTATTAGTCAATTTGTTATGAGGATCTAATTATGTGTTAGCTTAAGAAAGACCATGGCCCTTACTGGACACTTATTTGGGGAAAATACCAAAGGATTTGGTTCTCTTTTGTAAAAGCAAAGAATGGAATTCTTAAATGGCTTTCTATGGTTTTAATCTGGGAATCAGTTCTACTGATACAAACTAGCAACTCATCTGCAACTTGTCATCTTAGAGTTGCCAAGGGATTAAATGACTGGCTCAAGGTCATATAGCAGGATTTGAATTAAGCTCTTCCTGGTTCCGAGGTTACCTCTTCAATCATGATAGCTGCCAATCAATCATGCTGCCTGTCAGCAATTATATGTGCTTGTGATCATCAAGCATTTTAGCTTCCTAGTCAAGCAATGATTATAATAGAAGTCTTTTTGAAACAAAGGAATAGGGATGATAACCAAAGTACGACTGATGAATGAATTTACAACCAGCTAGAATTTAGTTCTTAGCTGAGATGTCTACCCAATACTGATTTATGTATGCAAACCTTTTGAGATAGAGTATCTGCTATGACATGATGCATGGCAGTGGCTCCTTAAAGGTAACACTTTGGTGGTTCCAGAGAACATTTGATGAAGTGAATCTTTGGCAGGTGACTATGGGTGCAAGATGTTGCACATACTGTCAGATAGGGTTGTTTTATGAGTTGCCTTTGCAACTCACAATTATTCTTTGCTATAAAGAAGAGCTCAGACTGTTTGTGTGTGTGTGTGTGTGTGTGTGTGTGTGTGTGTGTGTGTGTGTTTTACTGGGAAATTACTGGCACAAAAAATCAAAAGCTACCAGTAACACTAAAATAAAATGATACTTTGAAATGTAGGTATTTGTTCTAAAATTGATATTTACTTCCAACATAAAGAAAATGTAAGATGATGTTTATATATCTGAGGCACCTGGTTGTAGTTAGGCTTGCAGCCTGCATTCAGGTTGGATTTTAGAAGGTCAAGTCTTATTGAGGACAATACAATAATTTCATGAATATAACTTTTTGTCATATCATCGTCACTTATTTTCTTCTGTGATACAAGGTTATTAGTAACTAACGGAAATTTACTTCAAAGATCTGTAATTATTTCCTCCAGCATAGGTGCTCCTTCCCTGCCTCCCCCACTTTAGTAAATGATATTCACAAGGTTCAATGGCCCAAGAAAATTCATCACTTGGTGGAGGAAAGGAAAGAAGGGAAAAAGAAGGAAGGAAACAAACAAGAATTTATTGAGCATCTACTATGTGCCAGACATTGTGATAAGCTTTTTCATAAATATTACCTCATTTGATTCTCACCACAACCTTGCAAGGTACGTTCTGTCATTTCCCCCCTTATACAGTTAAGGAAAGAGAGGAAGACAGAAGTTAAGCTCTGGGTCACATAGTAAATGTCTGAGGCTGGATTTAAACTAGAGTCTTCTTGACTCTAGACCCATCACTCCCAACCTCCTTTTCTCTCTTCTTTCCTTTCTTCCCCTTTTTTTTCCAATAGGTTGGGGTAGATGGAAGGGAGAAAAATAAGTGTTTTATCCATGAAAAGAATTAAAAATTTTAAGAGTCTAAAATGCAATGGACAGATTTTTAAAAGTATTATAAATCTCAAAGGTTTCCCAGGAATAGTTTATGAGAAAAAAAATTCTGGATAATGTCAAGGTTTATCAAATGTTGCACTATTACTCACAAAGTAGAAAAAGGACCCAGCATGTTAGCTAGATCTTTTGTGGAGAATCCCTAGGAAAACATGGACATAACTTGCACAAAATGATAAAGGTTGGGATCTGCACCAATGGAAAGCTGATCCACATCAGTGAGATGATATATCTACTGAAGTACTCAACTAAATAGCTACCTTCTAAATCAGATTAAAGCTTGAAAAATGCTGTGATCAAATGACCCTTATTTTTCCCATCAGTAAAATGGGGAAAAGAATACCTGTACTACCTACATCACAGACTATCATAGGAGCAAATGAGGCAAAACATGCAACACATTCTCTACATATATTATAATTGCCTTGGTAGTCTTTCCTAAAGTAAAGCCTCATACCCTTTGAACATAGCAGGAGCAAGATTTATGAGTGGTAGTAAATCCTTCTAGTAATGTTATTCTGATGCTACAGCAATTCAATCCAATTCAACAAATATTGGTTAAGCACCAAAGTCCTGTCCTAGGTCTTGAAGATAACAAAGACAAAAATGAAATAGTCCTTGTCCTGAAGAAGCTTATAATCTCCTAGAGGGCTGTAATATATTTATAGTTGAATATGCTGGAGGGCAGGGAGTAAAAAAGAGGTTAAGAAAAAAAAACCCACAAATGCTCTAGGAATATCTGAGGATGGGGAAAACACTAATAGCTAGGACATGGGATCAGGACATTTATTAAAGCCCAACACTAGATCTACAGAATTGCAATCAAGCTCTTCCCTCTGTGTTAATGATCAAATTAAGACAATGGTATACTGATATAATTGTTTAGTGATCCACTACTACCATAGATAAAAACCAAGAGGACTCAGTTAGGATGTCCTCTGGTCCTCTTGGTCATTTTGTATAGACATGATTTAGACCGAATGAAATTTTAAACTAAATTTTGATTTTAAAGAAATAAAATATATCATGATCTATGTACTAATTCTGTGGCTCTGAACTATTTCATGCCAACATTCTTGAAATATTTGTCACTGAAATGACCACAAACAGTGCCAATTTACCTACCACTTGGAATATGGATTACTCTGATTGCTTCTTACTTGTTATATCAAAATACTTTTCGTATGGTTGACACTTCACAGTACAGATGACAAATCTATTTTTAAGTCCTCTTCTTAAGTTTTTATTTATGTTTATTTAGGTGCATAATAAGTCTTCTAGCACCATACTTTTAGTGAAAGTATTCCATTTAAAAATTATTCCTTCAAAGACTGGATAAACCTGTCAGGAATGTTGTTGAAGTTTTTGTCTATAGGACAAAATGTGGAATTTTGGATTAGATTATCTTTAAAACTCCTTCCAAATATAAGATTATATTCAATCAATGTGGTTCAACCATACTGATGGATATGTTAATTTATTTTAAAAATCAATTCAATCAGTCAATAGGCACTTATTAAATACGTATGTTCTACACACTATGCTAAGTGCTGGATATACAAAGAAAGGCAGTTCCTGCCTTCAAGGAGCTTACATTCTAATGAGGAAGAGAACATAAAAATAAGTAGGTACATACAAGATACATATAAAATATATACTTAGTGGGGAAGGCTTAGTAATTTGACATTGTGTAAGTTGCTATGAAATTCTGTAGTCATAAATTCAGAGCAGAAGATCCCACTGGAAATTTTACACAGTACCTTAAGCAATAAAAAATCCTAGAGTATATTATGGTCCAGTGGCTCTGGAGGCAGAGGACCTGAGTTTAAATCTGTGAGGTAGGTGGTACAGTATTATTACTTCCATTTTACAGATGAGAAAACGAAAGCTCATATAAATAACTCAGTAAATGGAAGACCTGGAAATGGGTCTTCTGACTCCCACTTAATTTTCCTCTACACCAGGCAGTTAGGTGATGAAGTGGATAGAGTGCTGAATATAGTCAACAAGATCTGAGTTCATATCCAGCCTTAGACATTTACTAGTTATGTAAGTCTAGACAAGTCATTTGACCTTTTCCTGCTTCAGTTACTTCATCTGTAAAATAAGGATACTGAGGAAACTTACCATCAGGGTTGTGAGGATTAAATGAGAAAATAATTGTAAAGTACTTTTAAACATTACAACACTATGCAAATATTATTAGTATTGCACTACAACTGTCCACATGACCATATCTCTGCTCGCAGGAAATTTTTGTAGTAGCGGCAGAAAATATCTAAGACTATATTATAGAGTATATATTCTTATTTGGGGTATATACTTAAGCTCTTTTTTTAATAGAGAAAAGATTTCCCTTCAGAAATATATTATATATTGATGTTCATACACTTAAAATCCTCAGAATTCTAACTAAATGAAGTTTACATAAAACTTACATTCAGCTATGGACTCTTATTTTTTAAGCCTCCATAAAGATGTCTTTATTGGTGATGTTTAATTGTTTTTCAGAGAGTTAAAAGTTGGTGAAAAGACTTTATTCGTTAACACAAGGCACCTTTAAAAGTGAATTAATAAGGGATGAATGCCTCCATAAAGAAAAATATATGACAACTAGCCAGGATCTGAGAGCTATGCAGATGTCACTCACTTAGTGAAAATCTCATTAAATTTAATGCTCAGCTGTAATCATTCATAGTGTCAGCTGGACAGTTAAGCTGGGAAGTTTTCTCCCTGGGGCTGTTGTTGTTTAGGACCCCCCAAATCAAATTTTTATTTGAGAATATACAATTCAGGGTAAAAGTGCAGAGTCTGCTCAAATTTTCCTTAGTCAGCTTTGTTCAGAAAATGACCACCCATAAATGCCCTGTGATGTACTTAATCTTGGTGGAGACGCCATCTTGTGGACCATCCACTCTTCTAGCAGTTATTACATTTATCTGTTTTGAATATAAGCCCGAGTACATTAGTAGTTACACTAACTCATCTCATGGATCTAATGTTTAGCTTGAGAATAGTTTTCTCTTGAAAGACAATATCTTTTTTGCTCTTTTAGAAAACTGATTTTTGTAAAGTGGGCGAATTAAAAATACATATACATACACACAAACACAAAATAGGCCTTATTATTACCTCAAGAATTCTCATAGTCATTCTGATGTCATGATACTGAGCTAAGAAATCATTATTTAACTGAGTAATTTTGAATTGAACCATATAACTTTGGAGCCATAAAGGGTCATCTCATCCATTTTCTTCATTTGATAAAGGGATGAGTAGTAATGAGATTATAGGAGGCCATTCTACTCTGATTCCCTTAGTTTACAGGTGAGGAAATTAAGATCCCAAGAAGGAAGTGTCTGGTCAAGGTCATAGAGAAAGTAACAGAGCAATGAGTAGCAAACCTTGGAACCAAGATTTTTTTTTACTCCAAATTCATTGCTCTTACAATGACTAGTATGTTAGTACTCAAATATTATTTCAGTTATATGTTTAAATATAGGCAATTATATATATGGAACTAATTTTTTTTAACATCTGATTCAAGACTTCCGCTACACATCCTTACATAAACCTAAAACTCACAACCTACTGGCTAATCATGCAAATACTTGCCAATATCGAATTAAAATTCATTTAACTATTCCTTTAATTTGATAAACCAAATGTTTATCAAATGAACTTTTAATCATTTACATAGTTCTTGTTACTACTAGGTCAGGAGTCTGTTTTTTTCCACATTCCTGATCATTTGTCATGGATGCATTCCAAAGGGTCAGGAAGAATGGCAAAATGGGAAATGAGGTGGCAGGGAGGCAGAAGGAGCTTGGGACTCAACAAATAGGTGTCAGTCTGAGAGCTGCTGGTGTTTTCCTGACATAGAGTAGGATGATGAGTTTCTTAAATGATGAATAATGGGATAATGAACACAGAAGACAGTTAATACTAAACGGTTTATCTGTAGTAGCACATAAAAGTCTGTGGTGACAACTGAATCTTGAAAGATTGCTGGGTAGGGATCTGATTGGACCCACACTCCCAAACTGTCTTGTACTGGACTATTTTATATGCTTTATATTTATGTGTATATGTTTTCAATGTATTTGCTGTCTTATCTATAGAAAGTGAGCTTATTGCAAGTAGGGGTTATTTCCTCCTAGCACAGTGCCTAGAGCACAGTTGATGCTTAATAGGAATTTGTTGATTAATTGTGGGGTGTCAACTTGCTGTTCTCAAGCACTGACTAATTCATTTATCTTCCCATTTCTTTCCTTTTCTCCTATATCTATATAGACATCATAATCTTATGTGGGAATCCTAATCTTAGTCTGAGAAGAAAGAAGGGGTGAGACTGTTCATTTTGGTATGTGACGTATGTCCAAATATTCCAATAAGCTTGAGACTGATTCTCCTGGCCAAGCAATCTTTCTGGCTTCATGATAATGAGCCAGCTATCCACACCCTGTCTGATGCCAGAACATGCTGCTTTCATGCTTTTTTGTTTTAGTATCATTATATTCATTTGGAATTTAATTTTTACTTTGTTTTGTCACTCCTTTGCTTTTACCCCCCTCACAGTTGCTTTATGTGCAAAATTAAACTTTTTTCTGATTTTAAAACAATTCACATGCAAATCTTTGATTTAAATCCATTTAAAGTAAGTCAAATAAGTCAAGGATTGCTGATATAATTATATCTTAAAGCCAATTGACTACAAAACATATACGGGAGTATGCAACATGAAAGGAAAACAGTTCCTGTAGATGCTTTCTGAAGGGACGTGACGAGTAGGCATGCACAGAACAAACACCCAGATGGATAGAGCCATCAACTACTGAATCAGATAAGTGTAGAGAGACAATCCCTAAAATAAAATTTTGGCCTGAATTATCTGTGTGGTTCATGTTCAATGATCCAGTTTAGCAAATAAGGGTCAAGTCTTCATTTTAACATTTTGCAATTTCTGAAACTCTGCAAGTAAAATGGCAAAGCATATGGGAAAAATAACCATTCGGTCCTCTGGATATTTTGTTTACAAAACAGATATTGTACCATTCCTAAGGGAGAAACAAATGGGTTTGTGTCTATCACATGCAGTCACCATAACATAGGCTCTATTTCTCCTTCCGTTGTTCCTCAACCCATATGCTCCCACCGTACTCCTCCCCTATGTTTGCTACATTTCCTTTAGGAAAATCCTTTATTATGCTTCATTTAATCTGTGATCTTGTCAATGTGGGGGTTCCCTACAAAATTGTAGATCATAAGCAATCCTTACATTCTTATCCTGTATAACTCTTGGCCATGCCCTCCCATACATCCTCCAAAGGGAGAGTACTCTATCCACTTGGCCACTAGCTGACTGTATTAAGATATTTAGTTCGTGGAGGTTGGGAGTAAATCCTAATTGATGAAGACGTTGCAGATCAAAAACACCATACTCTTACCAACTATTTCATAGTGTCTTTATTTTTTATTCTTTTTTATATTTTAAATGTCAGGACCAACATATTTTAAAAGCATGTATATGTGTGTTGGAAGAAATCATGGGAAAATGTTGAGGAAGTCATGTAGATGAGACATTCAAAAAATTCCCATCTACACCTACATGGTTGTAATGAGCTCATGTTGTCTTTCTAGGCTTCCCCTCCCCACACTTTACTGTGTTCATTCCTCTAATTATATCAACACTCTTTCAATTCAGGTTGAATGTTTTCAGAGAACTATATTATAGTGGCTACTTGTTCTTAATATTTTAAGCATTATTATTTTGTTTTCTGTCTATATTTCCCTCTTTGCTTAATTTGGGAAAGGTGTTTCTTTTTAATTCCAATCACATTTGGAGGAGAGGGGATAGTAGGGATCATGAAAGAGAGGGACAGATGCCTTGATGAAACCCTTGGGCTTCTCTAGTGTACTCCTTTGAAATTTGGGGATTACCATAGTTACCAGAACAAATGCAAATTGTGACAATCTGGTGAGTAATTATTATAATACACCACAGCAATAGTTCTTTAAATATGATTTCTGGATCAGTTGTATTTTCTCTGAGATTGCTAGGTAGTCCTTGGCTGGTTGTATCTAATGCCAATGGATAGACCACTAAACTTGAATTATGTAGAACTGAGTTCAATTCCTGTTTGAGACACTTACTAGCAGTGTGACCCTGGGCAAATCACTTAACCTCTGTTTGCCTCAGTTTTCTTATCTGTAAAACAGGGATAGTAATAGCTTCTACCTCCCAGGTCATTGTGAGGATCAAATATTTTTGATATTTTAAAAATACTTTTATATTTTTTAAAGTGCTTTTTAAACCTTAAAGCACTATATAAATGCCAGCTGTTTTTATTATAACATGGCAATGTCCATACTTGTACTTTTCATTAATAATATTAACACTGGCATTTCTTTTAGATATTTCATTCAATAGGAACTTTAATTTCATTAATTTTTAATAATGCTTAATTTGTAAGAGTAGTAGTAACAGATCAAAAAAGTTTTGAGAATTGCCATATTTTAAAAGTGCACTATTGGTAGGCAGTCATGAACCTTTGAGGCTATGGGTATTCAAGATTCTCAGAGAACTGATGAAATCATCCAGCTCATGGTTCCCTAATCTTTGTCATATGAAACATCCAAATATATAGCATAAAGGCATTTTGGTGGCCTATATAGCTGGAATAATTGCCTCAATTATCTGTTTCATTTTGTTTGTCTGAGTCCAATCGGTAAGTGCCTAGACCAGGGAGACAAGTTAAATATCCATTGGAAAGATTCTAACTTTTCATTTTAGGAAATACAGAAACTATTTACCCAACCACAATAAGCTTTAGATTAAGTAAAAATTAATCAATGATTCCAGGCAATGAAATAACTCTAAGTATTTAATAATTTTTACATGACTAAAATACGTCCATAGTATCTAAGTTCTAACAGAAAAGTGATGCTGTCCATCCACTGAGAGAAATTGTACCTGAAAGGTAAAAAAAGAGAGACAGTTTATTGTTCAAAGCAGAAAAAAATTACTAAAGCAATTCAAAAAATTTATTTTAAAAACATGAATAACCCAGATGCTGACTTGAAGAAAATTTTATAGGATTAATGTTTTAAGTTAGAAAAAGCTGAGGACAGATGAATAAAAGGAATCTTTGAAGAAAGTACTGTATGGGGAGCTACAATGTGCCAGGCATGGTGTCTCTGGAAAGTCTTCTATAAATCTGTTAAACTTTTTATTGTGTGTGACTCATTAAAATTCTGCCAGGGAAATCAGTATAGAAAGAATAATATATGGCTATATAGACTGTTAAACCTCTGTCAGCATGTTCTTCTTAAGAGTTATTTATAGATATGCTTATTACTTATTCCTTATAACTGTACTGTGAAGTAAGTTAGCTCAGATGAAATAATGTATCTACAGTGGCTTGCATAGCTTCAAGCAATATATAAATGTCACCTTATTATTATTATTATTAGCGGTAGTAGTAGTAATAGTAGTAGTAGTCACACAATTAGTAACCCCAATGAGACAAAGAAGATACTAATATTGCACAGGGTACTAGATCTTAAGACAAATTCTAGTTCAGGTCCTAATGTAGTAATATACTATCTTTTGAGAGCGTACATGTTTGGATTTTTTTTCATAACCCAGATTAGTGGCTAACAGCAGACTTGCAAAATGGTTGGTTTGGGTTAGGTGTGCAATTTTTGGACATGGAACAGAGACTAGCTAACTGGTTTTTATGGACATAAATTCACAAATTTTGCCTCATTAATTCTATACTCTAACTAGCTGAGCTATTCAGTAGTTGTCTAGGGGCTGAAAAGAGAGTTAATATTGCCTTCTAAGAGTTTGACTTCCCAGGAATGGGCTGCTTAGAGACGAGAAAATAGAATTCGTAGAAAAGGAACTTTTTTTAGTGGTTTCCTTCTGCTAGGGGACCATTTTCCACGTATTTTTTTCTATACCACTGTGGGATGAGTTATACCAATTTACTGTTAAACTTGTTGGCACAGTCTGACAGATTATTGCTCTTATAGACTGATGGTAAACTTGGAAGAATATTGAAGATACTCTAACTCACTTGGAGAAATGGAGACAACACACTGCAGTAAGGACATTTAAAAATGGTGGCATGAGAGGCTTGATCATTTGTAACAGATGCACTTGATAATGGATGGGTTATAGGGAAAGAATCTGTAATGCTACCTAGACGGTATAGTCACATGTGACCAATGCTGCTTATTAGTTTAGCTTAACATTCTGGGAGCCAAGTTTGTGGGAAAAATAAGTTAGGTTCGATTCACTGATGGGCTTCAGGTGATGGAATGTCTCAGGCAATAGTGATTTTGTATTTTAAGTTTACTAATAACAGTCCTACTACTTGAGTTGGCTTGAAAGAAATAATTATACGATCCCATAACGTCCAGAACAAAGCATAAATCAGAGACCTGCTTTGTGTCATAATTTTCTGAGATTAATAAAAATGTCTATTTACCAAGTTGATCTGAGCCTGCCGCTGATTTGGTAGGGTTGATTATGTTCTCAGAGTAGGAGAGGAAGAGAAAGGGTTGGTGAAGAGGGAAGAGGATGGGGAAGAAAGAGAAAATGAAAAGAAGCAAAAAGTGGAGGAGGAGAGGCAGGGAAGAAAACCTTTAGATGTTTTTTCCTTCCTGTTTCTGAATTTGGAGTCAGAGGACCTGGATTTGAATCCTGACTGTTGTGTCACCTTATCCAAGTCAACTTCTTGAGGCATCAGTTTCCTGATTATAAAACAAAGGTGTTTGACTAGATTGTCTATAAAGTTTCTTTCACCTCCAAATCTGTGAATCTATGAACTTATGTGCTTAAAAGAAACAAAGGTATAACCACACAGTCCTTGTTATGCAGGTGAGGGATTATGGATAGAGAATATTACATAGACTCTTGTTGTTCAGTCATTTCTGTTATGTCTGATTCTCTGTGACCTCATCTTTTGAGGTTTTCTTGGCAGAAATACTGGAGTGGTTTGCCATTTCCTTCTCTACTTCATTTTACAGATGAGGAAACTGAGGCCAACAGGATTAAGTGACTTGCCCAGGGTCACAGAGCTAGTGAGTATCTGAGGCCAGATTTGAATGCATGATAATAAGTTTTCCTGATTCTATTCACTATGTCACCTAGCTGCCACATATACTCTTAGGGCCAGCTAATATGTTCACTGGTTTTGTTGAACTGCTTAATTTCTCTTTTATATACTTTGTTACAAAAGAGATAGCTCAGGGGGTAGGGAAGAGGGCTATATTTGGAAATGAATATAATCTAACCACAAAAGGATTCACTTTTTTTTAGACGTTGCTAAAAGACGGTTCCACTGACACCTTTCTAATTTATAGTTTCAGAGTGTTTCCTGGGGCACTAAGACATTAAGTGACTTGTCCATGGTCATACAGCCAGTATATATCAGGGGTTGGAACTGAAACCAGGTTCCTTCATTTTTTCCTTTTTATTTTTAATTTGTACTGATTTTTGACAACAAAATGCTTCAACAAAAATTTTAAAAGTAAGAGATAGCTGTTGTTGTTTTAGGACAAATCAATGAAATAGCTTCAGGTTTAATCTTACTTACAAAATAATAGATTTAATTATTCTATATAAGATAATTTCCAAATGTTTAACTAGAATCTCAGAGGTGCTCCTCATATTTATGTGGTATTAGTATTCTTTGCAATGACCTAAAATGTGTTCTGTTTTTGTTTTTTAATAGTATTACAGCTTGCTAAACCAGTATTGTAGAAAATTACCACAGAAGAATATATTTATCAATTTTCATGAGAAAGAAATTTTTCATAAATAATGACTACAATAATTAATATTTCTATATTTAAAATACAACTGAAGCACAGGGTGTCCCCAAAAATCTTGCTTCAGTTTTAAGCTATTTAAAACTAGTTAAACTATTTAAAATTGCAGTGACTTTTGGGGACATCTGGTATAAACAGTTCTACCTAATGCCTTCACCCGGGCCTTGTCTATATAAGTACATGCTCCAGAAAAACTTGATTTAGTAGCACCTGGGCTCTATTATCTGTGCAGCTTCTACAACATGGTATAAGGCCAAAATCGTTACCTAAACTCACCAACTTTTGCTCCATACATAGAAATTTTCCCATATAGTCTGAGAAAAGGCTTTAAATCTTGCTCAGAGTATGTCTGGAGGCGGGAAAAGGTTAGAGAACAGAACCTTGCCACAAGAGGGCACCCCAGTTCATAGGAACAATGCCAAGAAAAGCAAATTTGCTACAAGAAAATAGTAGTTTCTATAACTGAATGCCCACAGGACCCCAGATGGCTCCTGTTGCTACATTACTCAGATCTGAAGTCAGAGGACCTGGATTCTAATTCTAGCTCTCTCATTTACAGTCTGCCTGACCTTAGGCAAGTCAAATAACCTGTTTGACATCTAAAATCCCTTTCAACTCTAAATCTATGATCATTAGAGACTATTCACCACAGTGACTGCAGAAGAATAATATTATGTCCATTTATAGTCCTCATATGTTAAACAATACAGTCATTCGATAATTTTGGAGTCAAACTGGTTCTATCTTAATGGAACACTGGAAGGTAGACACTGTCATAAGATTAACAAAATTGTAGGATAAACTGACTTTTTTATGATTGTGTTGTTTCTGCCATAGGACGAGAGACTTAGAACTGGAAAGGGCCTTCCAGTCTCCTCACTGGTGAGGAACCTGGGGCCCAGAGAGGCTGAGATGAGCCCAAATTCACAGAGGTGTTGCAGTAAGCAGCAAAACTGGGATTCAAATACAGGTCCCCTAACTTCTTATTTGGTGCTCTAGGTCACCTATTGCTTATCTATTGGCTTTCTTCTCTGCTCTTGATATAAAAACAGTCAAATAAATGGTTCACATATTTCTTGGCTTCTTTGGGGCTCTGGAATCTTCCAGAAGTCAGGAAAACTCCAGAAAGGTCATGAATATCATGGTCCTTTAATATCTATTGAGGGTTAGTAATGGCTTGAAGAAAAAGACTTATGGGAAGTCACAATTTAGGGGAAAAATTGGTCTACTAATGAATGTGATACAGTTACTTGTGTTTCCATGATGAGGTAAAATACTCCTTGGGAAATAAGAATAGGAGATGGCATGCTAATTCTCAGCAAAACCTAATAAATGGATTGCTATCTGGAAACATTTTATATACCTTGTCACGTCACAGAATTGGATACTTGTTTGTCCCTGTCAAAACTTCTTTCCTTTCTTTTTTTAGTAGTACAGCGCTATAGATCATTTTCCTCTTGTCCTTGAACAAAGGTGATTCTGTCCTACCTGGAGTTTATGGAAATTTGTTGTCCTTTCTATAGTATGTAACCGTGCAAACGTCCTTACTATACTTCATCTTGTCTGCATCTGCTTTGTTCCCCCTCCCAATTTGTCCACGCTGTTTTCTGCTTTAATGCATATCCTTTCTAAAATTAGACAATACATCTGACTTATTTCTAGTCTTTAGGTATTCCTCCAAACTTCCCTAAATTATTAAAAGAAATGTGATCCTGTAGTCCTACAGTTACGGTCATTCCTTAATAGGGGCAACTAGGTACCAAATTAAATAGAGCACCGCACCTGGAATCAGAAAATCTAAATTCAAATCCAGCCCAAGGTACTAGCTTTTTTGACTCTGGGCAAGTCACTTAACCTCTGTGACTTCATCTGCAATGTGGGCATAATAAAAGCAGCCATCTCAAGGGGGTCATAAAGATCAAATGAGATAATACTGATAAATCACTTAGCACAGTGCTTGGCACATAGTAGGCTCTTAATAAATGGTTGTTCTCTTTCCTTCCCCTTAAGTACCAAAAAAATATAGAATTTCAACTCAGGTTTCCAAGAATTACAAATGTGAATACAAATCTGTTTAACTAGATTCTGCCCTGTTTGCATAAAACAACACCAATGACACATTTTAGAAAAGGCAAGGAAGAATTATTTAAATCAGCATCAATTTTACTAAGTTTTGCTCATCTATTTGTATTCTTGGCAATAACAGATTTCATCTGGTGTTCAAGAGTTCTTTCTGACTCTTTCACCTCAATTGCTCTAACTCATTAGAGAGCTAATTGGCTTTGTAATTTCAAATTAAAGAGTATGTAGTGAAACGGAGACATTACCTTTGCCAGGTGTTGCCAGAAGAACAAAAGCCAATCTGCAGTTTTAAAACAATAAAAAAGGCACAAGTAGTTTCTTCCGAGAAAGGTGAGTTTTTTCTCTATTGAATCTGCTTAGGAATTGCTTCAGTGAAGAATGATAAAGAAATGAAAGTATGGGGTGTCTTATACTGTAAGGAAACAAGATAATTGTTTTAGAATGGTGGTGGGCAAAACCTTGGGTGAAATAAAATTGAATTTTAAAGCAGAGTCTAAAAACTTACCATTCTGCCATTGTCTTGTCTGGAGATGGGCCATATCATTAGTCGAACACCCACAGACCACAAACCTTTTGGTAATAACTTGGGTATTTACACACTAAACTGATGGAACCTCAGCACTACCATGATAACACATAAGTACATACATGATTCAAATGTATGTAAACATATACGTATGTAAGTATGTACATACAAAATTCAATTTCTTCAGTTTTGTGAAAAATGAGGTACTTGGCTATACTAAGAAAAGATTAATTAATACAGCCATAAGTTACAACTGAAATCTGGAAAGACAACTAAGGAAAAGAAAATATCCAATAGTTCCCTTCTGGAGTGACATTGGACATTGAATATACTCCTAAGGTCATGGATTCAGCTATGGAGGAAACTTGCCTCAGAAATCATCTAGTCCAATGCCCTCATCTTATAAATGAGGAAACTAAGGCCAAGAGAGGTTAAATGACTTCCTTAAGGTCACACTGGGTGGAAGCATCAGAGGTGGGATTTGAACCTAGGTTCTCTCATTATAATGTCAGGCCTAGAAATCAATCATTGAAAGTTTATTCTAGCTATGTAATGTGAAAAGTGGATATTTAAAGCAATTGTTCAAATAATAAAAAACCCCGCTCCAGAATGTGTTTTCTCATTAATTAGTGGCATAAAATTCATCATGAAAATTAAAAAAAGCAATTTTATTGAACTGGATAACTATAAGGACATGGATAATACAGTACTTAGATGCCTAGAATTTTTTTAAATGGGATAAAAAAGTCATTCAAAGCTTTTGCTAAGAAAATGTTGTGAGCAATGGAGGTTGTACCCATATAATCCTAAGCTGACAAATTGAAAAGGGGAAAAAAATTCTTTCATTCAATAAGCAGTGCTTTACAGCACCAAACCCCTTACCTAATTACTAATTCTGTGTTTGCATGCATGCAGACACAATGACATACACACACATACTCAAACACACACATGCAGATTGGTTGAATTGTTTTGATGGTATTTTTAGATCTGCTTAGCCAAGCAACCAATCAATTAAATTAAACAAATTTACAATTAGCAAGCCCAAATCAAGCAAATCAGTTCTTTGATATTAGATAGATAAAAAAGACAAGTTAAGCATTTATCTGATGTTTTCTCTACATTTTAACCAGTTTTTTGGGGATCATGAACTCACAGCCCAAACACAGAATTCACTGAAACTCAACTGAGACATGGTTCTTCTGCTATTCAGATATAGCCTTGTTTCTACTTTTCACCAAGCACGGTTAAAAAAAGGCAAAAGTTTAGCTCCAGAGAAAACTAATATTTCCTTATAGCAAGTAAAATCCTCTCTGATATTAGTTAAGTATTATTTAGTCTGTATAAGTTTATAAAGTTCTATCTGGGTGACAGTAATGTAATTAGCAAAAAGAATTAAAAAGCCAAAGTTCAAAATTATCTAAAGAGCCCAAAGAAAGTTATCGTGCATTCAGTCAGTCTAGCTCGTGAATGGGGGTAGAGCCCAAGCAAATGGGTGATATGTTTGCAATATGTCCATAGTCTTGTCTGAAGCCAGGGCTTAACACAACACTCATGACTGATCAGTTGAAACCAAAAACTTGATCTTAGCCAAAAAACTGAGAAATAATTATCAAACTCAAGCTAAGAATGTTATTTCATCATCTAAATATGGGCCAGAGACTGGACCTATGATTTCACTAATATAGAGAACTTCATAAGCAAAGGTGAGGAAAGTTTATTTATGTACCTTCTCTGAAATGTATTAAGAGTTACATAGGGCACTGAGAGGTTAAAATGACTTGCCCAGAGTCATAAAGCCAGTATATGTCAGGTGAGACTTGAACCCAGATCTTCCTGGCTTCAAGACCATATTTCAATCTACTATGTTTTGCTTCAGAAGTAAAACTTTATTCCATCTAATTTTTAAGGCCTGTTGTATTCTCCCTTCAAATGAACAGGAAAATTTGCTCTTACTTTAGATTTTATTTTAAATTAAGTATTTGTGAATTAAGTTCTAATTAATATTTATTTCCTAATTAATCCTTATTAATATCAAGAGGCAGTTCAGTGCCATGGAAGGCGTGATGGGTTCAGAGGCAGGAGAGACTTGAATTGGACTCCTGCCTTTGACATTTTACCAGGTGTCCCCTCCATCATTCTGAAATTCACTTTAGTTGTCTGCATAATGGTGACAAAACCAGGTATACTATATGACTCATAGGATTGCTATGACAAACAGTTTTTGAAAACTTTAAGGTGAATTATGAGTGTGATTCGTAAATGTATTATTCATTACAATTAAGAAAAATTACTTAAGAAATCAACAGTAATTTGCATTTCACCTTAACTTAACTGAGATTTCCTTCTCTACCCCCAGGCGCCAAACATTGTAGTATATTGACAAACTCAGCTTTCTTTCCTATGGCTATTAAGTTTATGGTCTTAACAATGGAACCTCCTGATAAATCAAAATCCAAAACTCTCATCACTCTGAAGGTGTGTACAGCCCTCTAATATCAAATTTACAGACTCTTCAAAAATTGGGGAAACTGAACTTACTGCACAATACTCAAATATGAGAAAAGGGAAACAATAAAAAAGTTGTCTTAAATACTTTGTGAACTTTTGTGCTTTGAAGTTTTGAAGAGTAGTCAGAGTTAAACCTTTGGATCAATTCCATTATTATCATGACCTCTGTGTCTCACTAGTACAGTGCTGTAAATAGGAAACCAAATAATAGCTCATGCCAGGGTGAAACACAGAATATTGTGTGAGATATTTGAGCCTGAGACAAATCAGTGTTGTCTTCTTCCTCACCACAATTATTCAGAAAGTATTATCAAATATTCCCTAAAGCAGATTCTTCCCCTTTGGGCCCAAGACCAGTGATGCTTTATACTTTCAGATTCAAAGGAAAGAAAATCTTTCAACTCTCTCCTCCTGTAGTCTCTGTTATAACAAGATCCTCAGTGCAAAGTTGTACAGTTCTGAGAGCTTGAGGGGAAAACATCACATGACATTACAGCCAAGAGGGATCTCAGTCTTTGTTTCTCAAGTATCTAGCATAGACTTTCCTTATAGTATGTAATTTAATAAAATGTTTGTGGAACAGCTTTTTTCAGTCCTCATCCTTCTTGACATCTCTACAGCATTTAATACTGTTGACCACCCTTTCCCCCCGATATTCTCTCCTCTCTGGGTTTTCATGATACTCCTCTTTTGTGTCTGCTTGTTCCTTCTCTGTCTTCTTTGCTGGATCATTATCCATGGCTCACTCTCTGGCAGGTGCATCACAAGTGGCTCTCCTGAATTCACCTGTCTTTCTATATTCTCTTTTTCAGTGATTTCTTCACCTTCCATGGGTTCAAGTGTCATTTCTTTGTAGATTACTTCTAGATTCATATACCCATTCCTAGACTCTCTACTGAGTTCAAGGTTCATACCATCAACCTCTTATTGGACAGAAGAAAGTAAATGAAGAAAAGAAAGTAGATGAAATTTCAAGAGAGTTATTTTTAAAAGGGAGAAATAGGCTGGGAAATATAAATGGGTTTGAAAAACAGCATTTGATTTGTACATTGCAAGGAAGAAGCTGAGGGTAGCTTAAAGGTTTGTCCTGAATTGCCTTCCATTGCCTTAGTGAATTCTTATGCATTCCAGGAAGGGATAGCCCCAGGAATGGGACTGTTACCCAACTTTGGGACATAGTGAGCACATGTCTAGAAAGAACTAAGAAGGTGAATTTTTTTTTTCTGAGAGCAAGTCATAATAGATCTTCGCCACCAAAATCCAAAGGTTACTCCAAAGGATGTGGCCCTTTTGAAAACTACTTCAAAGTAGAGTAGCAATAGTAATGCAGATCATGAAAGTGTAAAGCTTTGGGAGCTTCCCCTGGATGTGCCTGGGGTGGCTGCACCTCCTGCCCTAAGCTCCCATTAATTATGTTTAAATTTAGCTCATTTTAACCCTGAAAGCCATGCCACTACATTCCTTGGCAGTATTTATGTCTTTCTGTATGATCTGAGAATCCTATGATTTATATCTTTATAAAAATTGATATTTCTCTTTTTAGGTTCCTTTTATTGTGACATATCCTTAAATTGTCCAAGAGCCTTAGTTCTTTTCAATAGAATATCCTCATCAATGACGTGCAATTTCTCTCTCTCTCTCCCTCTCCCTTTCCTTCTCCCTCTCCCTCTTTCTCTTCCCTTTCTCCCTCTCCCTCTCTCCTCTCTCTCCCTCTGTCTCTCCTCTTTCTATATCTCTCTACTCCCCAATAGAGCACTATAGTTCTATTGATTTAAAAAAGAGTTCCTTGTGGTATCATCTATCCACACCTTCTGTAGTGTTATGTCATACTAGAACAAGTCTCTAAAATTGTGGACAGTTGTTCAGGTGTGTCTCCATTTCATTTTATACCATACCAGAATAATTTCCTTTAGCATATTCATTACTTCTATTATGCTTTTCCAAATTATGCATAATGCCATCGTAACACTGCTTCACTGAATATTAAATGCTTAAAACAAGTGATTTTTATGCTTCAGATGATTATTTATGGGGAAATTCCATTTTTAGAAGATGATAATGGTAGATTAGAGGTGAATAACACTACTGACATTCACAGACAACATATAGCCCTAGCCACAGTGGAAATAAGTATTGCAGATACTTCTTAAAGTATCAGAGGTACCATGTAAAAATTTTTGGTGCTTACAGTCAATACTAGTTTTAGGGTCCTGTGAAATCAAACTTTGGCTTTGATAAGATGAGGAAGAATAGAATTTTTTAGATGGAAAAGTATAGATTTCCTAAACCTCCACTTATAGTGTATGGGAGGGATGGGAACATTCTGTTTTCCATCCTGGTTTGGTCTCGATGCTAAAATAGTTCACTTCATGAAATCCTTAATCCTTAAATCCAACACAGTGCTCACCTCTTATAGAAGAGATAAATAAATAATGGAATTCCCTTTTTTCTCCCCATTCTTATGTGACATACTTCCAAATAAACTTTTGCTTCCTATTACTGAAATTGTGGCTAGTATCATAAATGGTTTAATCTAAAAAAGTCACTCTGATACTCTAGCCTGAGACTGGACAAATGCATGACTTTGTATTCCAGTGAATGGAGGCACAAAGGGAGAGGAATATATGAGAGCTATATCAAAATTCTATATAAAAACCAACAATCCCAATCATCTAATTTCTTCTAATCACCAGGAATTATTAACTTAAAAATTGTGTGTGTGCATGTGATGGGGAGGGAGAAGAGGGGAGAGGAGACCAGAACAACTGTCAATTTAGTGCTTAAATCCAGTTTGGTCCAATTGGACAACACAGTAGTATTTACTGAGCCGTTTGTGTTAATTTTAGAGAAATAATACAAATATATAATAGGAAATTGGCTACTTGATCAAACTAGTGAAGTGAAAGCTCCGGAATTGGGTATTACATGAATATTCAGACAATAGCAACCTGTTTGGAATTGCTATCAAGTATAATTCTGGAATTTATGTATTCTATCATTTCCTAGGCATAAAGCCAAAGGCTAGATGAGCAAAACATGAAACAGCCAAACCTGAGTTATGTTCCAAGCCTTGTTTAGTTTAATTTTACTTACAAAGCAGAATGCGAGCATGCTATTTCAATTCACCCCTTGCAATATCCAAAAAGAATAGTAAGGGAGTCCAAATTGCATTGTTCTTTTTGAATTGCTCCAACCTAAGTAGCATCATTCTAAATGACTACCAAGTACTAAAGAATAAATAGAGATAATCTAGACTAGGTGAGCTGAAGAAATAACAATTTTTCCATAAACTTGACTGCTGTGAAAGGGAAAGAAGTTTATAACACATTAATGTAGCACAAAGGTGGACTTTTAGGTAACTAGATTTCTATGAAAAGGATGAACACTGAGTAAGGTGAATGTTTATAACAGGCCAATAATAAAGATATATACTCCCCACATAAGCTCAGGTGAAACACAACTAGCCTTTCTGAGGGTAAAAAAAGTGAATGAGTCTCCCCATATGAGGAAATAGCATTTCTTCTCTTAGAAATATATTTCTTTTTTAACCAATAATGGACGTAAAACAGAAGTCAATAAACACTTGAATAGAAATGGCTGATACAAATATTGGAAAACTCATATATTTTGTATTTGCTCTTTAGCATTTCCACGATTTTGAGATTTTAAATATGAATTTATAAAAGTGGTGCAAGATAGATAAATGGCAAGACATTATTCCAGAGCATAAGGTTTTGCTACCATTGCATAAAATGAGAAAGCTATATGGCCAGAGAATGAACAAGGATCATGACATGCAATACACAATAGTATTCAAGAAGTCTTAAGTGGAAGATTGAAATAAAGATATATATGTGTGTATATATATATGTATATATATATGTATGTATATATGTACATTCATATATGTTTGCATCTGTGGTTCCAGTAAGACAGTGAACATTTAACCACTATTTTTTCACAGATAATCTTTATGGTAACGTCTTCAGATATTTTAGGGCCCTGTTAATTAATAGGCCTAAATGTCCTCATGTTATACATGAAGTTCTTTTTTTTTCTGTCACAAATGCAAGATCTAAGAGTTATTGAAACAATATGTATACTTGCCACAGAAGCTTTAAAATTTTACTTACAAAGTCCAAGTGTCTTACTGACTCAAGAGTTTAATTTTAAAAATTCTGTTTGGCATTGTTGACTGAGCCAGTTCCATTCACCAAACTGCGCTAAATAAAGATGTTTATAATTTCTTATTTCTAAAAATACCTTGGTTTTTCTCATTGGGTTTGCTGATCGTGGCATTAACTGTGAACCAGTTTACCATTTAGGTTCTTTCAGAGACAAAGGTTAAACAAAAAAAAAATGACATGTATTATAAAACTAGAAGTATAATGCACAGTACTGATGTGCTCAAAGTACATGCATTTAAATTCCTTTGTATGGTAATTTATGGTGATCATGCCTTCAGACTGCACTATGAACATACTCACCCCTAACAAGAAGATCTGCCTCATCTGACACACTGTCGGCTGTGGTCTGTACCCTGCAGCCATATCTCCCAGCATGCATCAGAAGGATGTTCCTGATCATTAAATCTGCAGAGGATGCTTGCTGAAAGAGGGATGAAGTGCCAGTTTAAAATGTTGCAAACCTGCCTGGTTCAAGGTGGTTTTAAGGGGGGGAGGGGAAGGGAACTTTGCTTATTTAGTCAAAGTACCCATTTTAGGACTTTACAATTTATATAACAATTCAAAATTCAAACAGGTCCTACTCTAAGGAAAGCATGTTAATTATTTTTAAGCAGTTATTAATTGGGGATAAAAGACAGACATGTTTATGCTGCATTTAAAGATTTAACAGCCAAAGAAAGCCCTCTTAGGAAATATATTTGATTGTACATTCAAATTTATCATAGCTTTCAAAGTTGCAGAAAAAGTTATCAATGAATAATAAAATGCAGCTTTCTTACACGTGAATTGTCCCATTTTTGTTTTAAGAATGAACATAATTCCTATTGGGCAAAACAACTTCTAGGAAAGAAAGAAGACAGAAAAGAAATCCCCATGTTGGCCGGTTGTAGTGACTCCTTGGACTGGCTCATGGGAAACAGTCTCAGGAAAGGCCTGAGCTGTTGTTTTCTAGGCTCCTAACCACATTCCTTAGCAAAAGATTAATTCTTTTCGTAGCAATCAAGACTGGGGTGTTGAGATTAGCACTAATCTTTCTTAATCAGTGTTGTAACTTACAACATGCACAGAAAACTCAAAACACTCTATTCTTGGTTGGAGGATGATTAGAACATAATCAGAACGACTACAGCTATGATGATAAATAGGTATCAAGGAGAATACCTTTTGGATTTATCTATCCATAGGATCTGTGATGATCTTATATTTTAGAATGAATGGTGCAAACAAACCATTTATTATTTAATTTTGTCTCTTGCTCTCTCAGAGAAGAAATGATTTCCTTTATTATGATGCATATGCGAAGATCAGCTATTTATGACAACTAGATGAACATTTGTTTCAGGTAATGATATTGCAAAACTTAAACATTCTTTAAAGCTTCCATGACACAAAGGGAAAGGGAATGGAAGGAGTCCAGGTAACTCTTGCATGGATCTCTGCTATTGGCAATGATTGCTTCAAAGATTACCCAGATTTCTGTTCAATAATATCTAAACACATGAACAAATATTTAAAGTGTGTCATAATAAATTGAAAAAAGGACAACATGAGCTGTTTGAGATCCAAATTAAGCCACATGATAGTTATTTGGGTCAAGAAGAATCTGAAGGACAGCTTGCTGTTGTCTGTGGAATATAGTAGATGGGATTCTTGCAATGGCTAGAGCTTGCACTTGCCAGCTTCTGAGGTTTCTTCTAACTCTATACTTCTATAATTTCATGATTCCACTGTAAAGGTGGTCTAGTGGAGAGTAGAGTCAGAAGTCCTGCCTCTGACACATACTTAGCAGGGTGAACATGAGCAAAGTACTTGACCTCTCAGTGCCCTTGGTAACTTTCTAAGACTAGGTAAATTGCAATGTAGTTAAAGATCTGCATTGGTAAGAGGGGTTTTCATACTGAATTTCTCATGTAGATGAAATCAGAGGTTTGAAAAACACACACACGCACATGCAATGATAAAAACATTACGTTTTAAAACTTTGCTTGTTATTGGAACACAGGTTACTGGACATTTTGCAACAATTTTAATTTTGGTTCTTCTTTTACTCTTATACAGGTTGACATCACCAAAATTCTGACAATGACACTAGCTTCTAGGAGTGCTTTCTTATGTTGTAGATAATGTGAATACATTATTTTCTGGGCAATCACCAGAAGTTGCTTGTGGGTCTCTATGTGTAGTACCTTCAGAAATGCATGGCTTCTTTGAGGTATCAGTTTCTGAACCATACCTAGACTATTCCTAATCTAGAAATACTTTTTCATGAGACTGCATCAGTATTTCTTTCTTTGGCTGGAAGTATGGTGGGACTTTGTTTTCTTAGTACCATATTCAGAAGAAGTTATTTCTCAAAGATTTAATCCCTCATGTAATCATTGTTAAGATACTGACTTAACTTGGAGTCTGTGAATGTTTAAACATATTTTGATAACTGTATTTCAGTATAATTGATTTCCTTTGTAATCTATTCATTAAAAAAACCTCATTCTGAAAAGGGGTCCTTACACTTTTCCAAATGGCCAAAGTGGTGCATGACATAAAAAAATGTTAAGGATTTCTGGTCTAGATATTTTAAGAAATGGATATATGGTGAGAATACATTAAAATGTCATAATAAATATTTCAAAGTGTATGCTTTTTTCCCACTATACATCCTCCATTCCTAATAGCCTTGGAAGAAACTGTTATACAAGACTAAAACAAAGAGCAGTTTTGATCCTCGTCTAGTTGCCCTCTTCTGTCTACGACTTCCATATCTTCAAAAGGCAGAGTACTTATAGACCTCACACAACTTTACATTTTAAGGCCACAGGTCCAGACCCATATACCTTTAAACTTTAGGAATTTGCTTTTAGCTTTCATGTTTACCTTCATGGAAATCACTTTCCACACCTCAAGGTCCTTTTACATCTGTTGTGACTGTTATTAAGAGTTTTGGGTGTATTAATGACAGAAACAAGCAACAAACATGTATACACATAACTCAAAGCTAGTGGAACCGTGAGAAGATCGCTAGAATGAGAAGCAGGAAATGTCTAGGCTCTGTCACTTACTAGTTGCTTGCGTGGTCCTGGGCAAGTTTTAGTTTCTCCACATGTAAAATGGAGGAGGGTGCTATATGCCTTCTATATTTCATTCTGTCTCTGGAATTCTATTATTCAAGGGTGATTGTGTCAAAAAGACATAATATCCGTCTACCTTGTTAGATTTACTTCAATCACTAGAAGAGTTATTCAATGACACTAACTGACAATGAATTTGGTGTAAATATTCACAAAGCAGGAATGGACTGATCACAGGGCTGACAAAAAGCCAGAGGGCCCAGGCTGTCTACAAGACTGAGAATGAGAAGTCACATGGGCATCTTTATTGACTGGGAAGATGTAAATCTTCCCTGATAAAGCAGATCCTTATTTATTTGTTATCAAAATACCCATAGTTCAGCAATGCTTGCTAATTTGTTTAATGTTTTCTCTCAGCTAACATATGTATAATCTGAAGAACTACTTCACACTTGCTAAGGGGAGCTCCTGTTAATATTACTATAATGAAAGCTTTATAAGCAATATAAGAGCCAGGTGAAGAGACCCTTAGGAAGTGGAAGAGTACCTGGATATGTCACAGAATCATAGGATCACATATGTATCTAGAGCTATGGGAATCTTCAGAGGCCATCAGTTCTAATCCCTGCATTTTAAATATGAGGAAATTGAGGACTACGGAAGTTAAACGGCTTGTTCAAAGTCATAAGGCAACCTTGTATCAAAAGTGGGACTTGGAACTGGGTCCTCGAATTATCAAAACCGTGCTCTATCCATTGCACCAGGCTACCTCATTCATTTGCTCTATTGCTCATTCACAGAACTGTAGAATTTTAGATCTAGAAAGGACCTTAGAAATCAACTTGTCTAGAGAAGCTAGGTGGAACAGTGGATAGAGTATTGGCCCTGGAATTAGGAGGGCTTAAATTCAAATCTAGCCTCAGATACTTACTAGTTGTGTGACCCTGGGCAAATCACTTAACCAGAAGAAGAAGAAGAAGAAGAAGAAGAAGAAGAAGAAGAAGAAGAAGAAGAAGAAGAAGAAGAAGAAGAAGAAGAAGAAGAAGGAGGAGGAGGAGGAGGAGGAGGAGGAGGAGGAGGAGGAGGAGGAGGAGGAGGAGGAGGAGGAGGAGGAGAAGAAGAAGAAGAAGGAAGAAGGAGGAGGAGGAGAAGGAGAAGGAGGAGGAGGAGGAGAAGAAGGAGAAGGAGGAGGAGGAGGAGGAGGAGGAGGAGGAGGAGGAGAAGGAATACACACAGATATATTATATGTAAAAATCATATATTAAAATCCACATCACAATGAGGCAATAATGTATACAGTTTGTAGGCCTGGTGAGAGCATGGAGATCAAAGGGCATGAGGAATAAAAATATAAAACATGATTAAAAAAAGAAAACTGATTTATAAGAAAATAATTTAATGGCATATAATTAATCATGTCTTCACAGCCTACAGCAAATCTCTAGTTATCTAATTATATGATGAATTTACAATGCTCTTCAAAGTCTGTCGGCAAGCAGGATTTAAAAAGCAAATAAACCACATATATCAAAAGGGAAATTTCCAGATTTGCTTTTTGGATGAACTTCCCTCCTGACCTCCCTCAGAAGTTGCACAAAACCCTACTCCCACAAACGTCCACTCCTTTATACATACACACACACACACACACACACACAGAGTCAAGTCCACAAAGTGTAAATTATAGGCACCATTATAGCATCCAAGAAAAAGAAACATTCTATATAACAAGGATGCTTAGGCTATTATACGTTCTTCCATAACAAATGACAAGATATTCAAAATCACTAGGAAAATTTTTAACTCGGAGAAATCAAATGTTTGAGTGTACACCAAACCCTAAATCTGAATAATAATGCACTGGAAAAGTCTGACAGAAATTAGACTTAGATCAACATCTCATATCATATTCTACCATATATTTTAAATGAATACATGACCTTAATTAATATTAAATACCATACCGTTTGGAAAATTGGAAGAGAAACATTTTATAGCTAAGGGTAGGAAATGTTTTCTTTACCACACAAGTATTAGGGGCAATTATAAAAGATAACAATTACATTAAACAGAAAAGCTTCTGCACAAACAAAAATAATGCACATAGGACAGGAAAGAAAGCTGGCAAAGGGGAAAAAAGTCTTTGTATTAAATTTCTTAGAAAAGTGGTATCTAAAAATATATAAGCAATTAACAAACAGATATCACTAAAAACCATACAAAGAATTCTCAAAAGAAGAACTGCAAACTACAACTATACGAAAGAATGTTCCAAATCACTATTAATAAGAGAAAGGCAAATCCAAACATCCCTGAGCTTTTTTTTAACTTTATATGCTGCAAAATTGGCAAAGATGACAAGATATAGGAATAGTTATTGTTGTAATGGCTGTGGGAAGATAGGCACAAGCATACTTTGTTGGTAGAGTTATGAACCAGAATAACTATTTTGAACAATTTGGGATTATGCAAATTAAGTGACTAAAATGTCCATACCCTTTGACCCAGAGATTCCATTAGTAGGCTCCTACCCTAAGAAAGATACAAAAAGTCTCCATATATTTACTCCAATATTTTTTTATTCCAATATTTTCCAAATATTTATTTGGAATATTTATTCCAATACTCATTTCAAATTATTTGTTCCAATAGCAAAATATTTATTCCAAAACTTTTTTGTGATAGCAAAGAATTGGAAACAAAGTTAATACTCACTGATTTGTGGAATAGTTGAACACGGTACATGAACAGAATGGAATATTATTGTGCTTCTAAGAAATGATGCATCTGATAAATACCATAAAGCATGGAAAGATCTGCATGAACTGATGCAGGATGAAATAAGGAGAGCCAAGAAAACAATACACACAATAACTACAAACAAGTAAATGGAAAGAAATCTTCCCTCCACCAAAAAGTGAATGTTATGTAATTACAAAAAATAAGTATGGCTTGAAAGCAGTGACAAAAAGAGACACCCCAATGCCACATGCTTTTCGGAGGTGGGAAGTCCATGAGTGTGACACATAGTACATTTCTTCAGACTTTTGTGAGATATCGATTTATTCTGCTGATTTTTCCCTCTTTTTCTTTTTATGTTTGGCCTTTAAAAAATTTATTTATCATATGAGGTGGCTCTCTCGGGGGTAGAGGAGCCATGACCTTTTCTTCATTAAAAAAAACAAAATACATCAATAACATGTATGTGAAAACAAACTGGAAAAGATAATTCTAAATATTTCAAGGATTTTTTTTGCATGGCACACCATATTGGCAGGCAATAGAAATCTTTCATTTTTATCCTCCTGTTCTTACATGATTATTTCATTTTTCTGCCTTCTTTTTTCTTCCTCTCTTGATCTGATAAATTCTTCTAATTTCTTCAAATATCTTTTATTTTTTTCCTTCCTTGGTCAAAGATCACATACTATGCTACTCTTTTGTGGCACTACAGTGAGAGGTGAATTTTTTACATGATGAGGAGGAAATTCCATTAGTCTTCAGAAAAAGATTCACAGAAGTCAGCAGAGAAAGGCAAATAAGGTCTTCTAGCCTGTCCTTTACTTGACTCTTCTACTTAATAGTGTGCAATCCTCTCTAAACAGGCTGCATTTCCATCACCGCCTATCACTGACATAAAACCAATGGCCGTATTTTTTAAAGTACTGAGCATGTATTGGGAGCCAAGAATATTCAAGGAGCTAGAATAGGCTCGTTTTTAATGGATCCCTTTGTTTTGGTTTTATATATGCATCACATATATGGACAATTCTAAATAGGAGAGATTAAAAGGAAAATGATTTGATCTTGCAGACTAAACCTAAATTACCCTCTTAGTAGATTTACTGATCTTTCAAGAGGAGAAATGAGAAGAATTCATGAGGGAGCCCATTATAGTTAATCTCAGCCCACAGCTTGCAGTTACTGACGGAAAACCTGCACGATTTAGTGAACTTTTAATGAAATGGTTACTTCTAACAGATGCTTGCTTTCTTCCATTTACACTTCATTTTCACTTTCCCTTTCTTAGCAGTCATGCCATCTCTTTTTGTGTCCATTAATAATCATTTTCCTTTCTACTTTTCCTTTGTGGTATCTTTAGCTTTAAGACCTATAGCATCAAAGGTGCTTCTGATAACTTGAAGTTTAGAAAAGGCTGTGTTGACTCTCTACAATGAGTTTCTCTTGTAGTACCAGCAAGTCTGGAACACTTACATCTACTGGTCACATAATAGGATGCCTATAGGATCCCCTTTAGCTACAGCATCCTACTGGTTTTTGTGACTTTCATTTATGGCCTCTAATAGTACACTGAGATGTCCTCTTTTAGAAAGGAAAAGATAGGTAGAGAGAACCTCTGTGTCATTCTCCTTTCTCAATCCTACTTGTTCAATTAATTTTGCTCTTCCTCATATGATTCTTAATTCCCTATTTCTTTTACAATTTCTAGCTCTCTTGTCTAGATTCTTTCCAAATTTATTAACAAATTAATCTACAAGATTCTATTATTATCGCTTTGTAGATATAAGTTAGCAAATCCAGGATGTTAAACTATTAATTTCTTCTAAGGTACTTGGATTATAATTAAGGTATATTGTCACTGGCTGATAGTGATGCCTTGTTCATATGTTTTGAAGCAAAATGTACATATCTTCATATATAAATACATTTTGAGACTATCTCTTTGAGGCTGAAAATGCAGGGTCCACTCATAGAACTGATTCTACTCTGACTGACATGGGAACTTTGACGTGCTCAGTTTCTGACCCGGCAAGCTTTCCCTTCTTTAGGCAGCATGGTGTCCCTCCCACTCCTGGTGGGATCTTGGTATTATTGTTAAGTTTCATGCAGATAGCTAATTCACCAACCTCAATGTCCTTGGCAGCAGAGATTGAAGGCAGGAGCTGCCAAACCTGGCAAAAGATAGATTTTTAAAGCTGAGAACCAGACTGGAGTATGAAGTTTACAGATCTTTCCTTAACAATAACAGCAACAAAAATGTATAGAAATGCTAAATGCAAGAATAAACAATAAAGTTCACAGTCTTAGAGAATGTGAGAGTGTCAAGAGAATAAGAACCTCGACACAGTTGGTATCTTTCCTGATAATTTGTAATTTTTGGTTAGAAATTTCTTTTCATAAATTGTTCTTTTTAAGAGTCCAAAGTTTTAGAGCATTTTCTTTTCTACCTCATAAAAAACCCTTCTATCATTTATTTTGCATCCAGAAATTTTAACATTCTTGGAGTAAGATTCATCCATCTATCCACCCATTCATCCATCCATCCATTCATTCATTCATTCATTTACTCCTTGACTGACGGATTGATTCAAGTATCAATTCTCAATTAATGAAAACGAGGCTTATTTGTTATTTGATTTGCCCTATTCTTAGGTCCTATTGCCTTAAATGCTTTGGAAACTGAGAGATGTTACAACCATTTTGGGTATTTTTATGCCCTGAATGATTTTGTTACTTTTCATTATTCCACTCACCTTCTATTCTTAATTGTTGTGTTAAGGAAGTGTAATGTGATGATAGTATTTTTTTCTCATTGGAAAGTGGTGATTCTTTCTCACAGACTTTCTCCTTTTCAAATAATTGTGATTGCTTGAGATTTTAGTGTAACACAACATTTCAGCTACTGAGATTTCTCCTAACAACCTTCACATTTCCAACTTGCTTCCTTATATGGGTTGCTTTTTTGGGTTAAAAAATCTTTTACCATCAGCTACTTATCTGGAACAACAATTTAAACTGAAACTCAGTGGGATTGTTAAACAGTGAAAGTAATTTAACCACAATAATAAGGGTCGCCAAGGGAGAAGTTTCCTGAATTTATTGAGAAGTTAAGAAACAATTAAAAAAATTGAATCAATTTTGGAAAAGGTTATACAGAGGGAAAGTGCTGACTTTCCCAAATGGTCAAGTTTATGACCAATTTGTGAAGGCTCTTTCTACCTCACATTTCAATGTGCTTCATAAGTGACATATGAAGACTCATGCATTTGCATTCTTTCATAATATTCACATGCCCATTAGTCACCCAGTCAGTCACTCAAGAAGCATCTTACTATAAGCCAGGAACTGTACTAAGCTCTGGGGATACAAAGAAAGGCAAACAGAACCTCTGCTTTGAAAAATTTTGCATTCTAATATGAGAGACAATATGTATATAGAAGGTACTAGGTATATATGAGCTATATACAGAATATATGGGAAGTAGTGTCATAGAGGGTGGTACTAGCATCTGGGGGAACTGAAAAGGGCCTCATGCAGGAGAAAATTGTCTTGAAGGAAGCCAGTTAATAAGGAGAGGAGTTCAATATTCAATAATTTCAACCATTTAAAAGGAAAAAACACAATGAAAACTATTTCCTTTTTTTTATCCTCCCAGAAACTTCATCTCCATGCCCTCTTTTAAATGGCTTTCTTTCTGAATAGACTGGAATGGAAGGGATTAGTTTCCCAATGAACATATCTCTTAAGTATACTATAACAATACATAGGTAAGTGACATTTCTAATATTAGGGCTTGGCTACTTGCCACATAGTTAGCTCCTAAGAATCACTGTCTCAAGTTCCTGATCTCTTGTTTGAAGCCAAATAATGTAGCAAAAGTTTCATTGGATCATGCATTCTTAACCTTTTTTATGTGTGTCATGAACTCCTTTGGCAGTCTGGTGAAGCCTTTGTATCCCTTCTCAAAAGAATATTTTTAAATGCATAACATTAATTTAGGATTACAAAGGAAACTAATTATATGGCAATGTAGTTACTGAACTGCTAGTGCCAAGATGGTGGAGTGAGGAAGGAACCCTCTGAAGCCCTCCCAAAGTCTCCTCCAAACAACTAGAAAATTGCCTCAGAGTTGATCTAGGAGCAGGGAGGCAACTTACTAGCACAGGAGGAAAGGTTTATCTCATTGAGGTAGGAGGGGAGCCAGGTGCAAGAGCAGCAACATCATTCAGCCTCAGAGCAGGGTCCCTGCAGCAGGGCTCCCAGCCTGGGGCAATCCACCAGCAAGTCTCTGCTTTTCTGTAAATCAGTAGCCCCTTAGACAAATGATATGTTTTTGTGGCTAAAGCAAGGCCATACCCCATGACCCCAGCCCCATAAAAAGCCACCTGCAAAGCCTTACTCCATTGCAAATCCAGTAATGAAGCTCTGCCCTGTGGGGGCCCAACAGTGAGACCCCACCTTGGGCCCTACTAGGAGAGAGAGCCTTTTCCCCTAGCAACCCAGAAGCAGGGCCCCACCCCTGGGGCAGACCAACAACAATATTACTCCTCCAGGGCCAGAAATGAGAAGGACTGTTACCAAAGAACTCAGAAGCAAGGCCCCACCCCTGGAGCTGGCCAGCAGCTAAACCAGGGAGGACAAATGAGAGACCCCACCCCTTAGTACAAGCCAAAGGGGAAGTCTACCCTCCAGAGAAAGCAAGCAGCTAATCCCTGAAGCTCAGGGAAAGCCAGACAGAGACCCAGCACAAAAAGCTTGGAACAGTACAGGACCAGAACCCAACTCTCACATAAAAACACTAAGTCACAAAAAAGGGCAGAAAAAATAAGCAAAAAACAAAGAAGAGCTTGGCTATAGAAAGTTACTATGGTGATAGGGAGGATCAAGGCATAAGCTTAGAAGAAGACAATAGTGTCAAAATGGCTACATGTGAAGCCTCAAAGAAAAAATACAATTTGGTCTCAGTCCCAAAAGGAATTCCTAGAAGAGCTTAAAAAGGATTTTAAAAAGCAAATCAGAGAAGCAGAAGAAAAACTGGGAAAGGAAATGACAGCAATACAAGAGAATCATTAAAAAAGAGCCAATAGCATGGGAAAAGATCTATAAAATATTATTGAGGAAAATAACTCCTCAAAAAAATTAATTGGCCAAATAGAAAAGGAAGTACAAAAGCTCACTGAAGAGAATAATTCCTTAAAAATTAGAACTGAACAAGTGGAAACTAATGACTCTATGAGACACCGAGATACAATAAAACAAAATCAAAAAATTAAAAAAAATAGAAGAAAATGTGAACTTTCTCATTGGAAAAAAACAAAACAAAACAAAAACATGACCTAGGAAATAGAACCAGGAGAGATAATATAAGAATTACTGCTCTACCTGAAAACCATGATCAGAAAAATAAATCTGGACAGCATCTTTCAAGAAATTATCAAAGAAAACTGCCCTGACATATTAGAACCAGAGGGCAAAAGAGAAATTGACAGAATACACCAATCACCACCTGAAAGAGATCCCAAAATGAAAACTCTGAGGAACAACATGGATAAATTCCAGAGCTCACGGATCAAGGAGAAAGTATTGCAAATAGCCAAAAAGAAACAATTAAAATATCATGGAGCTACAGTCAGGATTACATAGGATTTGGCAGCTTCCACATTAAAGAACTGAAGAGCTTGAAATATGATACACCAAGAGGCAAAGGTGTTAGGATTACAACCAAGAATCACCTACCTAGCAAATTTGAACATAATCTTTTGGGGAAAAAAGGGGACACAATGAAATAGAAAACTTTCAAGCATTTCTAATTAAGAGATCAGAGCTGAATAAAAAAAATGACCTCCAAATACAAGACTCAAGGGAAACATAAAAAGATTAAAAAGAAGCAAAAAAGAGAAAACATAACAAATTCAATAAAGTTAAACTGTTTCTATTTCTATATGGTAAGATAATATTTGTAACTGTTAATTTTATTATGATAAGAGCAATGAGAATTAGTATATGGAGACAGGAGATGTGTATATAAGGTGACTTTGATGGGATGATACTCCCCAGAAAAACAAAATAAAGGAGTGAGAAAGAAAATTGCATTGGAATAAGGAGGAGGGGGAGGTTGAATGGAGTAAATTATCCAACATAAAAGAGTCATGAAAGTGCTATTATAATGGAGGGGAAGATGGGTTGAGGGTGGTGGGAAAAGCTTAAACCTTATTGTCATCAGGATTGGCTCAAAGAAAGAATAACATATACACTCAGTGGGATATAGAAATCTGTAAGGAAGGAAAAAGGGATGGAAATAATAGAGGGGGAACTGATAATAGATGGGGTACATTGAGGAAGGCAGTGATCAGAAGTAAAACACTTGTGAGGAGGAAAAGGGTGGGGAGTAAGAGAGAGAAGAGGATAAACAAGCTAAAATAGCATGGAGAGAAATGCAC
>CM053622.1:691985596-692036184 GCA_028646595.1 Phalanger gymnotis | reverse complement strand
CTGTCCTGTGCTGGAGCCCTGCTTCCCTCTGCCACTTTGTGGGTTCTGCAGCTCTAGAATTGGTTCAGAGCCATTTTTTTATAGGTTTTTGGAGGGACTTGGTGGGGAGCTCACGCCAGTCACTGCTTTCCAGCCACCATCTTGGCTCCGCCCCAGATAGTTTGATTTCTTCATTTGAAAACTGCCTGTTCATATCCTTTGACCATTTATCAATTGGAGAATGGCTTGTATTCTTGCAAATTTGACTCAGTTTACTATAAATTTGAGAAATGAGGCCTTTATCAGAGACACTTGCTGTAAAGATTGTTTCCCATTTTTCTGCTTTCCTTCTAATCTTGGTTGCATTGGTTTTGTTTGTACAAAAGCTTTTAAAGATAACATAATCAAAATTATCTGTTTTACATTTTGTGATGCTCTCTATTTCTTGTTTTATCATGATTTCTTCTACTCTCTATAGATCTGACTGGTCGACCATTCCTTGCTCTTCTAATTTGCTTATGGTGTCACCCTTTTATCTAAATCCTGACCAAGATCTGACATAGCTATCTTTTCCAATACTCTATTTACCTCCTTTGTTTCTTTCTTGTTTATTTTTTGGTTGGATTTGTTGAACCCTGAGATGGGACAGTTGAGGTCTGCCAGTAGTATTGTTTTGATACCTATTTCTTCTTGTAACTCACTTAACGTCTCCTCTAAGAATGTGGATTCTACACCACTCAGTGCAGATATGTTTAGTATTGAAATTGTTTCATTGTCTATGGTACCTTTTTAGCAAGATGTAGTTTCCTTCTTTATCTCTTTTAATTAGGTCTATTTTTGTTTTTACTTAGTCTGAGATCAGGATTGCTACCCTTGCTTTTTTTTAACTTTAGCTGAAGCATAATAGATTCTGCTCCATCCCCTTAGCTTTAATTTACTCTATTTCAAGTGTGTTTCTTATAAAAAACATACTGATCCACTCTGCTATCTGCTTCTGTTTTATGGGAGAGTTCATCCCTTTCACATTACAGTTATGATTACTCCCTATGTATTTCCCTCCATCCTATTCTTCTTCCTGTTTGACCTCTCTGTCCTTTCACCCTTTCCCTCCTCACAAGTGTTTTGCTTCTGTCTACCACCTCCCTGATCTGTCCTCCCATCTCTCAGTCTCTCCTGGATCTTTATCTTTTACTTTAACTCCTCTCCTCCTACTTCCCTGTCAGGTAAGATAGATTTCTATATTCAAATGATTACTGATGAGAGTAAGGTTCAGGTGATGCTCATTGCTGACTTTCCCATTTCCCTTTCCACTGCAATAGGTCTTTTTCACCTCTTCGTGTGAAATAATTTACCCCATTCTACCTCTCATTTCCTTCTGCATCCTGTGTACTCTTTCTCATCTCTTAATTTTTTTTGTCATTTCCTCAAATTCACCTTATATGCATACCCTCTGTCTATATATATTCCTTCTAGCTGTACTATTAGTGATACATTTTGAAAAGAATTACAGGTATCATCTTCCCATCTAGGGATGTAAATAGTTCAGTTCCATTGAATCTCTTATGTTTTCTTTTCCCTTTTTACCTGTTAATGCTTCTCGTGGGCCTTGATATTGGAAGTCAAAATTTGTGTTTAGTTCTGACCTTCTCCTTATGAAAGCTTAAAATCCTTCTGTTTCATTGAATGACCATTTTCTCCCTTGATGTATTATGTTTAATTTTGAGGGGTAAGTGATTCTTGGTTGTAGTCCTAGTTTCTTTGCCTTCTGGAATATCATTTTCTGTGATTCTTTGATGTTGCAGCTGCCAAGTCCTCTGTAATCCTGATTGTGACTCCCCAAAATCTGAATTGTTTCTTAGTAGCCACTTGTTCTATTTTTTTTCCTTGACCTGATAGTTGTTTGCCCTGTGGGCATAGTTCCAAATTGTTCTCCTGAATGGTTAGATAAGTTCACAACTCCACCAATATTGGTTACTTTGAGCCTCAGAAACACTTTAAGACTCTGTAGTAAGGTATATTTAATGTGCTTTCTGCTTTTGTGGAGAGAGCTCTTACACTGCTGAAATCATGTACCCCTGATTGTACGAAACTATATTTAGGTAATTTTTGTGAGCTTCAGCCTACTTTTTAATTTCATTTCTACTGTTTGTGAAGTGGTGTCTTACAGCAATCAAGAATGAATGAACAGCCTTTTGGATAGAGTTTGACTTTAAGTCTGCAAAACACTGTCAGGAGACACTTCTGCAAATCACAGTTATTTCTAATCTGTCCTTATCACCTTATTTTAGGAGACTTTCAGGTAAAAGAAACATTTGTGTATTTAATGCAGGTATATTTGAAACCATCTATCAAGAAAATCAGTCAACCAACCAGAAAATAAACCTAGGCAGACTATGTAGCAAGCTTAGGAAGTAGATTGAAGCAACTAAATTGTGTAGTGAATCCCGTTTAAAAAGAGGCTAATTAGGAGGCTTAACACTTGATGAACTAAGCCATCTGGTTGGAGATGGACCAACTATTTGCATAGAGATGAAACTGACAAGTGAAAATCTATTGATTTTTGTGTTTAGTGCATTTTTCCTCTCATTATGATGTTATAAGAAGGCTAAGTGCAAATATATTCTCTTTAATGTTTATGAGATAGAAAACTTTATATGTTTTGTAAATCTGTTTAAAATTTTTTATTTAATTTCTTCTTTAGTGATGGCTCACATTTTTCATACTATCTAGTCCATAGACTAAAACTAGCTGTGTGACTGTGGGCAAGTCACTTAACCCTGAATGTCTCTAAAAAAAAATAAACCAATGAGATGATATTGGCAAGAAGAAAGGTAGTAAAAATAGTACCAGTCACTGGCTCTGCATCGTCCCGATGGGCTCTACCACTGTCCAGCAATAGACTAACCTTGTCATTATTTCTAGTCTTTGGTTCTGAGCTTATTTTACAATGAAAGTTCAAAGAAATGACAGAACCAGTCAGAAAAGAAAACAAACAAAAAACCCTCAAAAATTACTTTATCTTTCTATGTCAGGCTTTATTTACTCCATAAGCAACAAAGTAACTATGTGACACTTTTAAAAGCTCCCGGGTGATAATAATGTATCATTATCAGAGGTTCTATTCTCAGGGAGAAGGTTGTCGGCAATCCTGTCAAAAGTTGAGCCTGGCCTCTGGGTAAGAATTCAGTGACAAAGGTCCCTGGCCTTGGAGGGATCAGCTGGTTCCTACCCAGAGACACACTGTTGTCTGATACTGACTATTCCAAGAACTAAATAACTCAGAGACATCAAGAGTTCGTGGATTGATCTGAGGGGAGAGTGCCTGCTTTGGCACATGAGAATCTTAGAATTCTTATGCTACTTTTTTATCCTCTCGTAGTCACTTTCTGTGAGTGTCTACGTGATTTTTAATAAATTGAGAGGCAGCATGTAATAGTTGATATGGAGCTGGCTTTGGCGTCAGTAAGAATTGGATTTAAGTCCTGCCTCTGACATATATTGTCTGTGTGACATTGGGCAAGTCACAGGCAGGTCACTAAGACTACAAGTTGCATAGAAAGTGTCAACTTTCTGATAGAAATTTCTTATCTTGATATATATGAAATATCAGGAAATCACAGATTTAGTTTATCTTATTTTACTGTTATTTATGGACATATTTCATCTCCTCTGTTAGATTGTAATCTTCTTGAAGGGAGGGATCATGTCTTATTTCTATTTGTATTTCCATCACACCCTAGCCTGCCCTGAACATTGTGCTTGACAAATTTTTTTGAATGAAGGAAATGCTATAATGGTCATCCTCATAGTGGGGCCGTAAAAGGAAGCCAGTAAACATTTTGTCAGTCAATAGAGATTTTTTAAAGCACCTACTATGTGCCAGGCACTGTGCTAAGCACTGGGGATATGAAAAGATTCTAATTAATTCCAGATAAAAGCCTGCTTTAGATGATCTGAATTTGACATCATCTGTATTAGAACCCATGATATCTAGCCATATGTCCTTGCTCAAATATGACAGGTAATGTGGTTGATCAGGGTATCTATTTCATAGAAAGAATAGTCAATGTCTCAACGTTCTCAAACCTAGGAAGAAGAGGTACTTAATACCCTTCTTAAGGTAGACTTTGGCAAACATCACTAAAATAGAATACTTCCATGTGCGTTGATGAAGGTAACATAACTGTTACCCTTTAGAAACGAGTTCTTTGGGAAACCCTCAAAACTATTCCACAGTTTCAGGACATGCTGATTATTTTTATTAGCTGTATTCATCACTCTTTCTGACTTTGAAATGTCAATACTACCCTACAGAAAACACACACAGCTCACTCACTGTATTCACTTTCAAAAATAGTTTTCTTTTTCAATGATTAAAGACAGAGTTATCCTGATTTTTCACTGATTGTCTACGTGCTTTGATTTAATTGTGTATGAGGTATAGTTTAAGTTGAATACAAATCTCTAAAGACCTTTACTAGCTATCTTTTCTGAACTTGAATTCCACATGACGTAAACCTATAAAAATTGTTCTTAGTTTTCCCATTTCAAGGTATGATGCAGTTGTCCATTTTCAACATAATTTTCTTACAATTTGGCCCTTGGTCCATCACTTGATAAGGCTGGGAATCCATGTTGTAGAATCACTTTTATAATATTTGTTCAGGCAATGATTAGATCTTTTCTAGACTAGGGTCCTTGAATTCTAACTGGTTTTTCTGTCTCATCTCTTCCCTCTCAAATCTATCCTTTACAATGCTTCCAGAGAATGTATCGAAAGTATAGCTCTAATCACATCATCACTCTTTTGAAAAACATTCAGTGGCTCTCTGTAGCTGAACAAAGTTTAAACTCTGGAGTTTAGTAGTCAAAGCCTCTCATAATATGGATCCCTACTATCAACCACCCTCATTTCACATTACATACACTAAATTCTTGCTCAACCAAACAATTCACTTTTTTGGGGTGGGGGGGTGGGGAGATGTGAGTCCTGCTTTTTTTTACTGTTCCATTTGTTTAGGATTTTTGTCTATGCCTGGAATATACTCTCCACTTATTGTAACTTATCAAAATTCTACCTAAACTTCAAAGCCTAAGTCAAAAATCATCATTAACATGAAGTCCTTGATCCCTCCCAAGTGAAACTAATCTCAGTTTTCTTGGACTTATATTTCTCAAAGCACTTTGTACATCACTTCTTCACTTAAGTATAATAGAAAACAGGCTTGATATATACATGTATGTCATGTTCCTTTGCTAGACTGTGAGCTCAGCTGTAACAGTGGCATTTTCTGTTGAATTTGTGGTCTCTCCTCTGTGCCTGCTTCCACCTTTCACCAGTCTTAAACCGAGTAGATCTTTAATAAATATTTCATAAGTTTAGTTGTTCTGCGCTGTGTATAAACACTATTATAGCGACTGTAATACTTTGCTGTATTTTGGTTTAGTTTGCCAAGGGTCATGGGTGGATATTCCCACCAGTGACTGGTCGGGTTGCCTTCTTTGTGGCTCTCCCTAAATTGAAAGATGTCCTCAGAGCCCATCACAATGAGTAGGGCTTAGTTTCCCTGTTCACCATTTATTTATTTCATTTCATTTCTTCCTCAGATCCCCAATAGACTATGGGCTAATTCTTTAGTTTGAATACTGTAAGTCTGGCTCTTAGGTACTACTGAGGGCACTGAAGGACTATTTTCTCCCTACGCTGCAAAGTTCTTCTAATTTTTTTTTTCCAGTCTTCTTATGTCAAGTTCTCTTTTCTAATGTCATTTATCATGGCTGTCATAATGACTGCAGCTCACTACCTCTGTCACTGCTTCTAATCTCTGTCAACACTTCTGTCATCTACTGCCTCTTTTCTTTTTACTTTCTTGACTTTTGGAACAATGGGGCTTGCTTTTGTGGTTATTGCTAGCCAATGGAAACATCCCTTTCTTCCTGATATATCATATTGGATCCAGCCCTTTCTATAGTCTATACAACTATCTTTCTCTTCAAACCCCCCCCCCCCCAATTTTTTCCCTTCTTAATGCTTGAGGTTTTTAGAAACCTGACCTTCAAACAAGTGAACTATTACTATATTTAATTCTAACTTCTTGAATTTAGGATACATCTTCAGAAGATAGGAATTGAGACTGGATCTAGGATCTTATTGATATAAAGAAGTCCTTCTACTATTGTAGATTAGCATATTCTTCGCAATTTTTAGTCATAGAGAGTTGCCTAGAGCACAGAGGTTAAGTGATTTGTCCAGGATCACATAGCCAGCATGTATTAGGGTGTTGAACCTGTGTCTTCTCCTTCCTAGCTTTAAGGCTAGCTCTCTATTGACTAAACCATGCTTCCTCTGAGGAGCCATAAAACAAGCAAATCAAGTGGTATGCGCAATTTATATACACAATAGATCTTTTGCTTATCGCTTTGTATTTTTTAAGATCACAGCTGATTGAATACAGACACTCAGAGACGATTGTTTGAAGACTTCTAATTCTAATAATACCTTCTTTGTATATAGCACTTAATTTCATATATGATATGCAAATATGTGTATATGTACATATACACATATATGTGCATATGTGTGTGTATATATGCTTATGCACATATATACATACATATATATACACACACTTGTCTGTAACATTCATGTCTTTCTGTTAGGGTTTGATACTATAGCACATGACTTAGAAAACCACTATTTGGATATAAATTCCATTCAATCTTTAAATCTCAATGGTGTGATCTCTCTCCTACTAGCTTCTTAAATTTTACCAGTATCCAAAATGAATCATGGCTAGCTGGATACCCCTGTATTCAGCAGTAGAAATGCTTTTAACTTTGAGTTCAAGGGCTTTTCTTGAAATAGCCAAATTTTCACTGTCACCATGATAACTTCATTCATGGTCTGTATGTGATGATCAACATAGACCAAGCACTTTCCTTTTCACCTTCGAATATCTATTGAAAGTTTTGTTCTTCTAAAAACATTTTAGGCTCTAGTGAACTCTGTTGGTACAGGGGAGGAATTCACATCTTTTACTCTGCCGCCCTTTGTTATCCCTTAAAGGAACTGTGGTGAATTAATAAAAATAGGAATTCTGTCCATTGAATCACTCTGTTAGGAACAGCAGAGCTCTAAAATGCTCTAGAAGATGATATGAATGTGACTTTTTCCCTCTCTAAGGTTGGATAATTACTTTCTTAAATGATAAATTCCTTTAAAGCTAGATTTTGATTAGTTTCACAAATATTCTATCTATGCTTGGCTTGTCCTACATATTTCTTTGATTAGATTTTTGTTACAAAATATACTTAATGTTTGATTCAGATGCAAATGCAAGCTTAATATAGTAGCTCTTATTAATTTTCCAAAAATATATTTCCAGTTTTCACTATATATCAAGCATTATATACACAAATACCCATACATCTGTATACACAATTTGCTTAAGTAATTTTATATTGACCATATATATACATATATATGTCTGTATGTGTATACACATATATATATACATACACACACATACTTACACACACTCACATATACCATAGAATGACTTGAGCACATTTTTTTGCTAGAGGTATATAAAATAGAACATTGTTGTACACAGGAGAGCTGAAATATTAAACACTGGACATTTTGTATTTGTTTTACTTCAGAAACAACACTTGGAGGGAATATTTTAGTATCCCATTAGAGAGATTTCAGATTAGCACATTGTTTCCTTTTCAATGTGTATCTTTTCGACCTTTGGTAATATCAAAAGGTATTATGGGCAGCTAGGTGACTCAGTGGATAGAGTACCCAGTATGGAGTCAGGAAGACTCATCTTCCTGAGTTCAAAGCTGTTCTCAGACATTTACTAGCTGTGTGACCCCGGGCAAGTCACTTAACCCTGTTTGCCTCAGTTTCCTCATCTGTAAAATGAGCTGGAGAAGGAAATGGCAAACCACTCCAATATCTTTGCCAAGAAAACCCCAGCTGGGGTAAGAAAGAGTTGAAATGACTGAACATAATATCCAAACAGCAAGGGAAGTGATAGAAATTTTGCAAAATCTCCTTTTCTCAAATAAAATATACAGAAATATAACAGAACTATGACTATAGTCACAATATGAAATTAACTGTACTGGTTTGATTGAAAGTATTACAAAAGGATCAATCCAATGAGAATCATCTCTTAATCAAATCCAAATGACTGAGCCAGTCTGAATGGATAGAAGCACTCTATGTTGATTTTTAGATTTATGTATTCAATAATTTTTAAGTACAAGTACAAGTTCTTTGTTCGACAACATATTATATGATGATCTTTGGTTTGTTCTAGAAAGTCTAGAATATAATCACAAGAAGGTAAAGCTTATTTGTCACAGACAACATAGTTTTACGCCAAAGGAAAACTTCTATGAAAAGTTGTAAGTTCCATCTCTAAATGGACAAGAAAATTACCTTTAACTTCCTTTCCTATAGATTCCAGAGTATGTAAAAGGCATTGCTTACTATTTGTAATTTTTCCTAATTCCTCATGATATATTTAAAATATTAATATAAAAACTCACCTGGGACCACAAAGCTATTCCAGTAGGCATTTTGATTTGAAGGTGGATGAAGTTAATAATTGCATAAAAATGGAATCAGGAAACCAGAGAATTTCAGAAGACCTCAGGGTTCCTCTAATTTAACCCACAGTGGATTATCACACCAATCTCTTCCTGCTTCAGTCTGTCCTCCATTCAGTGGTCAAATTGACCTTCCTAAAGTACAGCTCTGATTGTCACCCTCCTATTCAATAAACTCCAGTAGCTCCCTATTACCTGTAGGATTACACATAAAATCTTCATGTTGTCATTCAAAGCCCTTTATAACCTGCCCCTTTCCTACATTTCCTGTCTTTTTATACCTTAATCACTCTCCCCTTCTTGCCATCCTGCTATGCAATCCAGTGATACTGGTCTCCTTGCTGTTCCTTGTATAAGACACTTCATCTCTCAAATGGGCATCTTTCCTGGCTGTCCTCTATGTCTAAAATTCTCTCCCTTCTTGTCTAACTCCCAAATTTCCTTCCATCTTTCAAGTTCCAGCTAAAATCTCACCATCTATAAGGCTCTTTTCCCACTCCCCTTTAGTGCCTCCCCTCTGTTGATTTGTCTACAATTTAGCTTGCATGTTCAAAACAGAGAATATGACATGGCTCCAACAATAACTGCAGAATCAATGACCTCCTGACAACCCTCAATAATTAAAGAAAGTGAATGGTAATACTCCCATGAAAGCAGAAATGTATATACCATCACTAGCTTTGATAAATATTTCAATATCTAATCTTATATATATATATATACATACATATATATATACATATATATATGCGTACACATACACACATATTCATGGTGTGAACTGCAATAATCAGCAGCTAGGTGGTGCAGTGGATAGAGCACTGGGCTTGGAATCAAGAAGACTTTTTCTTCAAGAGTTCAAATGTGGCCTCTGATATTTATTAGCTACATGACCTTGGGCAAGTCACTTAACCATGTTTGCCTCCGTTCCTCATCTGTAAAGTGAGCTAGGGAAGGAAATGGTAAATCAGTCCCGTGTCTTTGCCAAGAAAACCCCAAATGGGGTCATAGAGGTCGAAAATGACTAAAATGACTAAACAACAACAAAAACTACAACCACAACAAAAAATCAAGTAGTATCTCTTAGTTTCCCCCCAATTTCTCTTACCAAATAACCCCTGTAGTATTTAGTAGAACTATTTCCTTTCACTGTTAATGTCATCTACTATATAAAGCATTTTTAGTTTTATGGTATTTGCATGAATGAGTATAAGGAGAAACAGTATAATTTAAAGGTTATTTTCAATTCTCTTAGTCAAATCACCATCTAACAATGCACTAGTTTTGGTTGAATAACCTTTATTAATGAACTCAAGTTGAATTCAATTGAAAATTAATTCAAAGAATATGTCTTGCCGCTAAAGACATATCGAGTTAGAAACTCATGCATTCCTTCCTGCCTCACTCCCTAACCTCAGCTTACCTCAGCCTTCTCTGAAAATTTATTTCCATCCCCAAAACGATGTTCAGAAGTCTCAACATGGGCAAAATACCATATCTATTTAAAGTTGCTTGATGTACATATTTTGGGTGGGGTGACAGAGATTGTAGGAGATGTGGAAGGAGTGAGTTTGAAAGAAGAAATGGGTCTTGAATTTTAGTACTTGTATTCCTAATTACTTCATGTTCTAAGCATTGTCTACAAATTAAGGAAGCAGCCCATGAATAACAGCACAATGCCATTCAAGACACTACTTCATTGACCCTGAAGATTAGGACATAAGTGTTTGCATGAGTTAATTTTTATGGCACATAACCTCCAGAAAATCCTAAGCATCAAATAAATTGATATAAAGCACATATTTATGCAAAGTAATAAGCAAGATGTCTCTAGATTTATTTTGGAAAAAATCTGGAAATGTTACCTTTGCTAGGAATGTACAACTTGCCATCACAAAAACTCTGAGTACTGACAGCTATTTATGCAACTCTCATGAGCAATTCCCATATAGCTCATTAAAACAATATTCCACTAAAAGCAACATTTTGTTAATTCAGGTTTATTTTAAATGGCCCAACCTTGTTTGGTTATTGGGGTTCTGTGAAGATGAACACATTCATTCTAGGATACCACTCTGAACTCATAGATTAGATATTGATTAACTACTCCACAAAACCTCAAGTCTCCTCAGTAGAGACAAGAGTTTCATGCTTTCTGAGCTCAGTAACTTGGCCTTTACTCTTCTTTTCTTGAAGGGAAATTTGTGGATTAGCAAGCCAAATAAATAAAAGAATGCCATTAGAGAAGCTTCTCAAATTTTCCTTTGGGAAAATAAAGAAATGAGACATCAGTGAGAAGCAACCTGCTCAGTTATTAATATGAAATTAATAAGATTCACAGAGATTTTGGAATATGATCAAGAACAGCATTCGAAAGCAGACAAGAATATTTGGAAAAGCTAGATAGCCTACAGCACAGGCAACCTCCAGCATTCAATACATAATAGCTGCATTAGAATAGAGGACAAAAGAAACTGGAAGTAATGTGAAGATGTAAAAAATAAAAGCATCTCTCAAGATACTTTTAAAAAATCACTTGGGGAATAACAAAAATAGATAGTCTGATCTCCATACTTGTTTTGAAATTTCTCTCCAAAACACTGAACTAAAGCACAAAAAACATTGCTTTTTAACAACCCAAACCCCAAACAGTGTTAGTTTATAAGAATTTCATCCATTAAAGGAGTATGCATATGAAGAGAACTCCTTTTGTGTGCAGTGCCTAAACCTTAAAACCTCATTTCAAAGTATCTTAATATACTATGTACTTGCATGAAGTATACAGCAAAGTATAAAACAGATCATAGTAATGTAGGGTACATCTTCCTTAGTGTAATGATATTGTTTATAAATGGGTTTTATCTATGTCTAGCTAGTTATTACAATTGCCTTCTAATGTATGTACTCTCGCTCCCTCTCCTTCTCCCTCTCCCTCTCTCTGTCTCTCTCTCTCTGTCTCTGTCTCTCTCTCTCCTTCCCTCCTTCCTTCTCCGTCTCCCTCCTTCTCTCTCCCTCTCTCTTTGTCTCTCTCTCTCTGTGTCTGTCTGTCTCTCTCTCTGTCTGTCCGTCTCTCTCTCTCTCTCTCTCTCTCTCTCTTTCTCTCTCTCTCTCTTTCTCTCTCTCTCTCTGTCTCTCTCTCTGTCTCTGTCTCTCTCTCTCTCCCCTCCCTCCTTCCCTCTCTTTCTCCCTCCTTCCCTCTCCCTCTCTCTCTTCCTTTCCCTCTCTCTTTCCCTCTCCCTCTCCCTTTCCTCCCCTCTCATACTGTAAATTTTCATTGTGCTTATATACTTTTCTCATTTGATACTAACAACCCCATGAGGTTGTTACTTGATATTAACTACCCATGAGGTGGGTGCTATTACTCTTTTTATTTTATAAATGAGGAAACTGAGGTTCAAGAAGTTAAACGACTTGTCCAGAGTCACGAAGTAAGTGTCTGATGCTGTTTCCAAAACCAGCTGTTCTTGACTCCAAGGCCAGTATTTTATTCACTCTGCCATGATGACTTTCAACTCTTCTATCTACCATTTGTAAATATATGTCCTACTACTAACTTCAAATGGAACAAAAAAATAAAGACTATTGGTGACTTAACATTTCCAGAATAACACCAGAATAGAATTATTACATTTTCTTTGGTCATCAACAATTTTAAAAGTGTGAGAGTCAGCCAATGGTTATAGTCAGGCTTTGTATGTCTGATGATTATTATGTGAAGGGACTAATTTTAAATTCAGTTTAGTCGTCATGTCATTTTTTTAACCATCCAAATAAAATACTGCAGAGTACATGTGAAATGAGAGTACACAGGGATTAATTGCAGAATGTAACTATTTTCTCTATTCTTCCAGGAAAGGGTTCAGACCCACTTTTCAGCATCGTCTGTCTCCTTTACTATTCAGTAGTAAAAGACAGAGTAATGCAATATATTTAATTTGGAATCCACTATAAAAGAGATCTAAAAAGACTGAAAAAATATAAAGTCAGTACAAAAAGCTTTGTACACTGTAAAACACAAGCAAAATAGCAACCAGCAGAGTGAGTTTGGGGAAAATACACCCACAGAGCATCTGAAGAGGCAAGCTAGTAGGAAGCTATTTTTAAGAATGTTGTTCAGGCTGTTTTTCTTTTAAAAATATATTTATTGTTGATTTTTGTCTTTGCATAATATTTGCTTTGATGTGCACCTCCTCTCTTCCCTGACCCCAATGAAGCCTCTCTTGTGACAGAAAAAAGGAGTTACCAAAATCTTCCGGTCCAAAACCACATTTGCCAATGTGTACAATATTTTGTCCAAATAGTCCTCTAATTCTCTTCCATGAAGGAGGAAGGAGCCATGTTCTACTTAATTTCCTAAGGACTTTCACTCGATTATTCAGAGTTCAGCTTCCTTTCAATGATCTCTCTATTTACATCATTATAGCCATTATTATTCACTTGGTTCTGCTTCGGTAATTGGTGAATTGGTCTTCAGTTCTTTTAATGTAAGAATCACCTTGTGGCAGTTTTGTTCATGTACTTTCCCTGTCATTGCTGAGTTCTGTGTGTTTGGGTACTGGTATGATTTGGCATAATAGAGGGAGAACTATATCTGTGAAGCTGCTTATTCTGCCACCTCCCTGATATTCTCTTGCTTTTTAAAAATATTCTTTTTAGAATTCATTAAATCATTAATCATTTGATCTTACACAAGGTAAGGCTCCAAACCGTCTGTTCCCCAGGGTATAAAGTTAACAAATAATGGGAGAGTTTGCTCAGCTGGTCCAACTAAAGAGGAGAGACTTGAGAACTCAAACACACCTTGTGTCATCCCAGTGTTGTGTACTTGAGTTATTTTTAAAACCACAGTAAGAGAGTGTGTTTTATGGGGTCTGTGAGGCAGACGACTAGGTTTATGGGCATAGTTTGCATCCATGTTGATTCTTCAGAGTACACTGACATCACTGATACTCTTTTGCTTCATAAATTCTTATTGGTAAGACACTCATATTTGCTTTATGAAGAACTGACATCAACCCAATTAATAGCAAAGACTTTCTAGGCTTTAGCTTACCAGTCTGTAAAATGGAATTTAATAACTCCAGTATGGAATAGTGGCTAGAGAGCTGGCCTCAAAGCAAGTACAATCGGAGATCAAGTCTGGCCACTAACACTGGTTAAGAGAGCAAGGTATTTAGTGTTTCAATGATGCATGATCTTTGGCAGATCATTTAACTTACAGGAGGACTTCAACAGAGCTCTCTAAAACTATACATTGCAGAGAAAGTGCTGGTTTGGATTTTAGAAGAAGTTCCTTAGGGGGAGGGACTCCCTTTATTGAGGGGAATCACAAGTTTTATTAAAAAAACAAAAATAGATCAAGACAAAACAAAAAGTACTTTTATTATTTGAAATGGAAGTATTAATAATAATAATAGCTACCATTTATACAGTACTTTAATGTTTGCAAATTGCTTTACATCCTAACTCCTCTGATAACAATAATATCTATATTAGAGAAAAAACTGGAAAACAATTTTGAGAAACAACTGAGGTTCATAAGACTGAAGAATTTGAAATGAGATTTTAAGGGAGCATCATATTCAGAATTCTTCCACTTTTGAGGGTTGGTATGCATTTAGAGTATGATATTTGACATCAGTGCTTTGATATCAAGCAGAAAAATTTAAAAAATGGTAGAAATTCAGGGTAAGATATTTTTAAATTCCTCAATGGATAATTTGCTTTTAACAGAAAGCTTGTTAGAAATAGATTTTTAAAGCAAATATATACATTTTATACTTATGATGATAACATTTATAAATATTTGAAAATGAGAATTGTCATAATATAGCATAACTAGGAGGGTGTAGACCTAAAGGTTTTTTAATAGGTAAATAACTTTAGCTGAATAGCTGAACATCTAATAGACAACAATAATGATTAATTATTAGCATCTTCCAAGAGAAATAAGAAAGCAGTGTGGTGTAGTCAAAGAACACTGGATATCTAGGACATCATCTAGGTGGCATGGTGGATAGAGTATTGAAGTTGGAGTCAGGAAGAAGTGAGCTGTAATCCCTAGACATTTAACAACTGCGTGACATTGGGCAACTCAATTACTCTGTCTCAGTTTTTTTTTTTACGTTGGATTATCAAATATTTATTTTTAATTTGTGATATATATTGTTTTTTAATATTTAATTCATTTATTTTCAATTTTCAACATTCATTTCCATAAGTTTTAATTTTTCTCCCCCTCTTCCCCCCTCTCTCCCTAAGGTGGCAAGCAATCCAATATGTGCTCTACATATACACATTAAACATAATATATACATATTAAACATATTTTCACATTAGCCATGATCTATCTCAGTTTCTTATCTGTATAATGGGGATAATGCAGTGGCACCTATCTTGCAGGATTATCATGAAAATCAAATGAGATGACATACATAAAGTGTTTTGCAAACCTTAAAGTGATATAGGTATTGGGGTTTGGCATAAACAGAGACTGGTAAGATGGTATAACCCAGGTGGAAGACACTGGGGGACCAGCTTCTAGGAAGTTGGAGAATTGGGGCATGTGTGGACATTCTGGGCTGGCCTGCCATATGGTGGGAAGCAGTCTATTACCCCATTGTTTGTAAAACCAGAATTGATTTGTTATTGTTGAAGGGCTTGTTTTGTTTTGTTTTGGAGTTCAGGTACAAGGGTGAAAGTTACTTCTTCACTTGTAAATGAAGCATTATGGGACATATACCTCCCCATTCAGTAAAGGGAGAGGGCCCTATGGTTCCCCAATGCCCTAGGCCATGTGGCCAGAGAAATGGGTATGAGATTTTGATGTTTTCATTGGTTATTTTCCATTCTAGATGTAGGGAGTATATTCTCCATGCTAGGAGTTGGAGCCACTGGGGATCTGGGAATCCTGGAATCTGGGCCAGGTATTGAAGCCATCACAGTGCTTAAGCTATGAAGAGCAAGAGTAGCAGATACTGACCCAGCTGGTATTCGGCCTTGAACTTGGTGGGACTAATGCTATGTAGGAATTTAGCTAAATGGTAAACCTAATCTAACTCCCCACTTCAGAGGCTGAGGTGGCATAGGGGGTGGGGATTATGTCCCTATGTTTTGGGGTAATTGTATGTTTTTTTCTTGCTATATATTGAAGCTAAATATTGTTTTGTGAAAGTTAATTCAATGTGTTAAGTGGTTAAATGAGAGTCCATGTGATAACAGAGAAGGAAGACTCACGACCTCCCTGGAGAATCCCATGGGGATAAAATATAACAGGCTTGGCCCAGGGTGGGGCCAGAGCAACCATTTTACATACGTGAATGTGAGCTTTTATTATTACCTGAAAAGCTAAAGGAGGTAGAAGAAGAGAGTTGAAAATCCATTCTACATTTAGGTAGAGCTGGGGCCACACTTAAACTAGAGGTCAAATTGGAAAAGTTAGTTATGAAGATGGGAAACTATGCTTGGTAGTCTGGCGGTTTTACATCTCACTGCCCCAACCCATTAATTTTAGCAAATATTGACTGAACATGTGCTGGGTGCAGAACGCTGTGTTCTGCTAGGGACATATGAAAGTACCTCTCCTGAAGAGCTTATGTTCTCCTGAGAGTAGGGGTGGGAGGCATAAAAGGCACATAAGTAAAAAGTACATATATTGTAATGCTGAGATTCTAAAACAAAGTGATTTCAAGAGAGAGAGAGAATGACAATACATGAGGGAGAGGAGAAAAAGCTTCATATGGGGGTGATTTTATGAGGTTTAGGGGAGTATAACCCAATAGCAATTTACATCAGGAATGTAAAAACTTTGGAAGAAGGAGGGTTAAATGTAGACTGAGCATTGTGGGGCATATATTTTTAATAATATTTAATTTTAATATTTAATTAAATTAATAGTTTAATTATTAGCTCAGGGCAAAAACAAATACTAACTTGCAAGAGAAACAAAACTGTGGGAACAAGGAGAGAAGACAAATCTAGAAACAGAAATAAAAGCAAATGATAGTATGTAAACAGAAATGGAAAGCAACACCTAGGAGGATAAGAAGAAATAATATGATTATATTGTTGAAATTTGATTTGATATGTCCTATTTAGATACATTTTATTTAGTGTTTGGTAAAATATTTAGTAGGTGACAGTTGGTGTAACTGAATTAGTTTGAATTGAATTGCGAACAAGGTAGGACTTCCTCAATTAAAAACCGTTTTGCTCGTTTAGAAAACATGGTGCCTCCTTCCCCCCATTCCCATTCTCTCTGGTATAAAGCTTCAAATGCCCAGAGTGCGATTTTGTCTCTAACCTGCTAGAGTAGAAGGTAAATAGAAAGTTAAAAGGTAAATAGGAGAGAAAGCACATATAATCCTTTCATAGACATGGAGAACTACATACTCAGGAATAAAGTTCTGGCAGAATGGAATTTGTTGACATGTCAGGAGCCACGGACTGAAGAGGATTTGAAGAAGGAGATGGTAAGATTTTTTCCTCTGGTTTAGAAGGAATGAGAAGGTCCTTGGGAGCTATGGATTATGCCCAGGGACACTGCTGGGAGTAAATACTGAACATAGAATTTGATTGGTAGTACCTGTTATGTACCTGGAATAGTGCTAGGTACTGAGGATACAAATATAATGATTTTAAAAAAATTTCTAATTACAGGGACTCATCCATTATGCCTACCTCTCAAGTAGGGTTAGCCTTACCTGCCTTGTTCCAGAGATAAAAATGAAAGAGAAACAAATCATGTCTCCATAAGATGGAAAACCTTCCAACAATTAGAGCTGCCTCCAAATGAAATAGGTTTTCTCTTGAGGTGGTGAGTTCTGTGTAATTGTAAGATCAGAGGCCAGATGACAGCTTGTCTGGGTAGTTATTGTAGAGGAAATTTCTGCCTGAAAAAAGGGCGGGGTTGGACTGGCCTATATGGTAGGGTCCCTTAAGATTCTACATCTAGTTCAGTAGACAAAATCTTCAAAGGACCTGGCTTCTCCATTCCATGTCAACTTTAACTTTTGCGGGAACTTCAAAAGTAATTCAAAAAGAATACACTAAAGAAAATCAGTTTGAAGTTTAGAGACATGAAGAATTGCAATTAGATTTTTGGCAGAAAAAAAAAGGATTATAATTTTCAAAGGTAAACAGAGAAAGTGGTCCTGGCCACACTTAAGAATCCAGAAGCATATTTTCCTTTTTGAGGTCTTTTGAGTTCAACCTTCACCTGGATTTCTCTAATTTTATTTATTTTCATGCTATTAATATCTTCTGGGCAAAGAGAATGCTTCAAATTGAGCACTGTTCACTCTTCAGTTTTTGAGATTGGCCTCATTTGAAATATAGGTATTTAAGATGAAAATGGAGGAGAAAAGAAAAGAGTCTCACAGAACTCAAAGGCAATTTTTATAGTCTCATAGTATAGAGGTAGAAGTGGAAGGGACCTCAGAATCTATCCAGTCTAATCCTCTCCTTTTATAGATGAGGAAACTGAGGCCCAAGGAAGTAGAAAGGAAAGGAAGGGAACAAGAATTTATTAAGAAGTACTACATGTCAGACACTGTACTAGGTGCTTTACAAATATTACTTTGTTTTATCTTCACAACAGCCTTGTGAGGTAGGTGCTATTTTACAGTTGAAGAAACCAAGACAGACAGAGCTTAAGTGACTTTCTTAGGGTCATGCTGCTAGCTATTGTCTGAGGCCACATCTAGGTCTTCTTCACTCCAGGATAAATGCTCTATCTACTCTCTTACTTAATTACCCAAGAAGTTGCAACTTGCCCAATAACACTGGTTCTGGAGTTAGAGGACATGGGTTCAAATCCTGCCTCTGATTCATCCTTTTATATGTGTGACCTTGGGGCAAGTTATTTAACATCCCCAAACTTATTTCCTCATTTGTAAAATGAGATGTTTGGACTAGATAGCCTAAGAGTTTCTTTCTACCTATAAATCTGTGACCCTATGAAAACTGCTATTGGGGTCTACATACAAATCCAATTTCCTCTATTAGGAGAGGCATTACTTTATTGTCTAGCTCCAATTTGTTTAATCTCTCACTGCTCCTCAACATAAACCCTCTGCCCCAATCACACAAGTTTCTTTTACTATTATGGTATTTGCTATAATCATGCTTGCCTTTACTTCTTTTCCTTGTCCCTATTATCCTTCCTTCTCCTCCCTTTGTTGCTGTTCAGTCATTTTGTGGTCCCATTGGAGGTTTTCTTGGAAAGGATACTAGCATGGTTTACCATTTCCTTCTCCAGCTCATTTTATAGATGAGGAAACTGAAGGAAACAGGGTTAAGTGACTTGCCCAGGGTCATATAGCTAATAAGTGTTTGAGACCAGATTTGAACTCAGATCTTCCTAACTCCAGGTCCTCTACTCTATCCACTATGCCACCTAGCTGCCTTCTTCTCTTCCCTACTTGTTGAGATTCTATCTATCCTTTCAGGTACTAAACCAGTTCCATTTCTTTCATGAAGTCTCCCTCACTCTTGTAGACCATGTTTTTCCCCTTTTTCCGAGCTTCTAAGGCAATTAGACTGTATTTTTAAATTTAGGCCTTCATGATCAACTTTTATTGCTTCATGCCTCTACACAGTACCATTCCAATAATTTATTGTGGTAGCTAACTCAGGTTTCACAATGCTAGAACAGCTTCAAAGACTATGTCTACTTTCTGAGGACTAGCCTAGCTAAATCTGGTGAGGTCTATCACCAATAGCCTGACTACTTTGGCAATGACTATTCTGGCTACGGGACCCACAAAACAAAGAATGATAAGGAAAGTCCAAACCTGAAAAGACTGCTGACATATTTGTGTGTAAGACTAGAAATGTGGTTAGGCAAGAGATAGACAATGAGACTGTCCCCTAAGCTTGAACCTGGGGTAATGCCATCTACAGGACTCAAGTGTATTAGTGCACTTTTAGGGTTAGGGTTGGATTTAGGGTTATATATATGATATATGTCATTGGTTGTTGTCCATTCTCAAAGATGACCAAAATGACATCACTATGTTGAGGTCAAAGTACAGTGTGTCTTACTATGACTGGTCAGACCAGTACAAGCTCAGAAAGCTCTACCACAGATTGGGCACAAATGGTCCATAGGAACATTTGGACAATATATGTCATATATCTATATAGATACAAAAACATGTACAAATATTTATCTATAAATTATGCATATATACATAAACATACCTATGCATATGAATAAGGATATGTATTATGTATGTATATATACACAATAATACACATATGTATTATATACATATACACACATGCACACATATACATATATATACATATATGATAAATTAGGGATAATCTAAGAGAGACGGCAAAAAGACCGGGCACTTGCATTGAGTGGGTTTTGTGGCAAATAGCAGCTTAGGCTCATTGAAGGTACAGCAGAGTTTTCCAAATGGGATACAGAACAGAAGTGCTATCCATGAAACAATTTTTAAATGCACAAAACCATTCACTGGCCTTCTTGCTATTCCTCTCACAAGGCACTCCATATCCTGATTTCAGACATTTTCACTGGCTGACTGGGATTCTCTCCCTCCTCATCTCTGCTTCCTAGTTTTACTGGCTTCCTTTGAGACCCAGTTAAAATCTCACCTTCTACAGGAAGTCTTAATTCTAGTATCTTCCTTCTGTTGCTTATCTTCTATTTATCTCATTTCCTATTTATACGGCTTGTTTATACATAATTACTTGCATATTCTCTCCCCTGTTAGATTGTGAGCTTCTTAAGGACAGGGACTATCTTTTAATGTCCCCAGCACTTAGCATCATTCCTGGCAAGTAGTAGGTGCTTAATAGTTTTTTTATTGACTGACTGACTGTTAAGAAAATTAACAGGTTATTAACCCTTCTGATATCTAGTTTGCCTTAATGATAGGTATATGTGTAGTAATTCATTTGTGACTCTATCTATATTATGCCAGTAAGCCAGAGCTTTAAAATGTGATTTCCCATGTTCTACTTAGACTATCTACTATGAAATGAAACTCAAAAAATATTAAAATCTTGAGATTTTCCCCATAGTCAACCAAATTCATCCTACTTGAGGCCAGGTCTACACTGTATACTAAACTGACTATTTTCTGGTCTATTTACCTTACTGCCTAATAAGTTATCTGCCTAAATTGGATGAACTATTTGAATACTGAGTGAATGGTTTTCCCTTAATGGTTGTAGGTATCACATGAAGTATGTTGATGGTATTGTGTAGATGTGGTCTATAGAGAATAAGCATAAAACTAGGAATACACTCATTAGTCCTCAGTATTCATATTTTACAGTCCTCAGAATTCGTATGTTAAAGTGGTATCTATGATTTTTTGAGTTTGACATAGCCTTACTATTTCTAGTTGAAGTACAGTTATTTAACATGAAATGTAATAAAACACATTAGGATGCCAAGTATTAACACTCTCAGTTTTAGACAACACAACAATAAGAATTTATGAAGACTCTAATGTATAGCAGCTACTGTGTTAAGAACAGAGACTACAAATAAAGGCCAAAAGCAACCTGTGATCTGAAGGAGCTCGCAGTGCAATAGGAGAGACAACATGCAAACAACTATGCACAAAGACAATATACAGGATTAACTGGAGAAGATTCAGAGGGAAGAAACTAGAATGAAGGAGGATCAAGAAAGGCTTCTTGTAGAAGGTGGGATCTTATCTGAGACTCAAAGGAAGCCAGGGAAGCCATAAAACAGAGAGGAGGAGGGAGAGAATTCCAGGCATGGTAGAGGGGTGGGGTGCCAGTGAAAATGATCAGTTAGGAGATGGAGTGTCTTGGGTAAGGAAAAACAAGGAGTTTCATTGGAAGGTAGAGTATGTGGAGAGCTTGAAAGGTAGGAAAAGGGTTAGGTTTTTAAATGTTTTAAATAATAGAGGATTTTATATTTGATCTTAGAGGTAATGGAGAGATACTAGGATTGATTGAATAAGGAAGGTGACACCATCAGACTCATGCTTTAAGTTCAATTTGATAACTGAATGGGACATATACCCAGCTCCCACTGTATTTATAAGACAGCAACATTTGAGTTGAAAGGTGAAAAAATCTCAAACTACCATTTTTATGATTTATATAAAACTAAAACCAAAGTCACTGCCTTTTTCACTAAAATATTATTTGTTTTAACACTGTACAGGCAGGCCAATGTCTATTTCGATTTTATGTGTACTATATAAATCCAATTTCTAGGTTTCCTTATTGTCTGGCTTGATACACACATTTCATTCAGTTATTCTAACTATCAAAATCAGTCTCAAATTTTCTTGTAAGTAGCTATTTTCTCTTACTTCACAAGAATATAAAAAGTGCTTGCTCTTCCATTTCTCAACTGCACACTATATTACGGTTTCTTGCTATATGAGCGTACATGTCAAGTGATCAAATCATGTTCCCCAAAACACAATGATTATATTTATTAATAGCCTGACCTGACAGGTACCATTATCCTGAAAAACACAATTCTAACAGTATTCCAAAGTATTTATTGACACAAACGAAGGCTATTAAGCTAGGGCTGTATGACTACCACAGGGGTATCATCAGGACTGACATAATTTCATCATAAAGTTCATTGTTCTACCCAAGTAGTATTTAAAAATTCATGGGGCACCTGTTAACAGGGAGAAAGTACACATTAACTTTTAGACTTTAGGGTTTCCCTTTTATATACTTATGTCCCTTACTATAATGTATCTTTGTAATCAAATAGAATAATACTTAAAAACCACTTTCAGTCCAATATCGGCAAATTTCCCTGGTTCAGTTTCATGTGATTCATGGCATAATATTCAACTCATTGGTCTATGGAGTTAATAGCTCAATGAAAAGGAAGAGGAAAAACAGAAGAATGAGGGCAATTTAACAGAGGACAAATATTAATAGGTTCCATTCATCATGAATTAAAATGCTTTGATTTTGAAAGTTGGCTGGGTCTCTTGAATGGAAGAGTGGCAGTTTTCTGTCTATATGTTACTCCATGATCAAAAGCTGAACCAGAGTGAAATGAATATTCTGAGATGTTACTTCCTTCTGGTGAGTTATACCAAGGAAAATAAAAAGGAAAAATAGCTAACACATGAATTTTATGTTATTGAACAGATAATCAAATTTCTTAAAAAAACGAACAAAACCAAGAGTATGTTATAATGGCATTTGGAACTATGATGGTATCTATAAATAATAAGAAAATTAGGGAAGGAATAAACTTCTCCTAACCAATAGATTGCTGATATTAATGGAGCAGTAGGACTTTGATCAAAATGCTTAATTTGAACTAATAAGACATTTCCAACCAGAATGTCTTTTTGTTATCATGAAGAAAGCTATATTCTACTGCTAATTGTCTTTCTGAAGTGTTCTAACTTGCTATTTCAGATATACAGCTAAAGTTCAATTTAGAAGACCATCCCAAATAATTACGGAGAACTTGGAGGAGGAAACATTTTGAACTATTTTGTTGCTCGTGATGTAGAGAAATAATAGACAGGATGAAAAAAGAATGTAGGATCAAAAACTAAATGATTACAAATGCTTGTGCATGCCACATGCCACACATAGTATTCAGATCACAAATTTTATGGTAAAACTGCAACCTATAAGAAATTATTCAATTTTTTAAAAAATTGTAATTTCTAGCAAGGGATATAAAGACTATTTAATGTGTACATTTTCCCATTACTATTTTAATGCATGTTCTAAGGTAAGAAATGGTAATATGATGTAAGATAGCTGCTAATATGATAAATAATTTCCAATCAAAGTTTTATGTACCCATTGGGGAAGCAAATATTATTTATTTCACATTAGGATCCCTAAATAATTATTATTATTTTTGAATGTTTTCTATAATTCTAAAGTATGGACTAGAGCTGTTATTTTGAGTCATTTATTTTCAATTTTGATCTGAATTTAATAACTTGGGAAAAGCTGTCCGCTGAAATTTGTGATACACACAAAAATAAAAATGTGTTTCACTTACGGCCCTGATGCTTTCAAAATGTCCACGTTCCTTCTCAAAATCAATAGGTTGTCCCTTCAAGGTCCAGTAGAAAGAGACATCCAAACTGGCATCATGAATTGCTTTGCAGTTGAGGACAATGCTTTCTCCCACTGTTAACTCTGTCCTCTTGGGAGTAAGTTCTATCCTCGTAGGTTCTATGACAACACATGAAGGGAGAAATGGTAAGACTGATTTCCATGAAGCATTTTCCAGTATTTAGCTTAATTTAAAAACCTACAACAGAACATAAATATTTCAATTGTTGAAAGCACATAAATACTATACTTTCAAATTGTTAATTCAAATAAACAGAACACTGATAAGATAAATTATTTGCTTCCCAACTGCAGTTTTGTATTAGATACATTCACTAAATAATGGAAATCCCACTGTGTAGTTCAGTTGGTCAACATCCACTTAATTAGGAAATGCCAGAAGAGGAGGGAAGTGAGTTAAATAAATGTTAGTGCTACATGATGCTATTCAATTTAGTGAAAACAACAATTAAACTGGTTTGTCAGAAAGAAAAAAACACAGACTATTGATTAAGCCCAAGTTAAAAATGCCCTACTGCAAATCATGGAAATGAATCTTACTTTTTGGCATCTTGGCATTTTGGTATAGAAGATGCCATGCTATATCCTTCTGAAATGTAGTACTATAAACAGAGATTAAATTGGAAAGATGACATAGAATTTCCAATTTGCTCATTTCTTTTAGTAATCCAACATGGTATTATGTTTTTGTGGACAAAGAGAAAGGGGAGTATGCAATATATACTTTCTTATTGTGGTGTTATCTTTTTTCTTCTCCCAAGATTCTCCTGTCCTGGCTCTGTGGTATGTAGTAATGGAACTATGGAATCACAAGGCAGAGAGAATCCTATCTTTGCTGGTCTTGAAGGATCTCGCACATCTTGGGAGGCTTGTGCTAGCTTTGGAATCAGTGGACCTAGGTTCAAATCCTGCATCTGTGTGACCTTACTAACACATTTAACCTTGCTCAGATTCAGTTTCCTCATGAGTAAAATGAGGAGTTGAGCCATATTATGATACTATGATACCCATGTAAAACCACAGAGAGCTCCCCTTTAGGATATTCCTGGTCCAAAGCATCAGAAATATAAAATTCTCTAATATTTGAATTACTTCTAAGGAGCCATTGTGAGCAAAAAAAAAAAAAAGAAACAACCATACAGTATTGTAGAAAAACAAAAATTCTGGTTAACTAGGGATTAAGAAGAAAACCTTTTTCAATCTCTGTCATGTAATATATTTTACAAGGGATGTTGGTCTTCTTTACTGTTTTAGGTCAGGTAGGTGGTGCTGTAGATAGAGCACCAGGCCTAAAATCAGAATGACACATATTCCTGAGTTCAAATCTGGCCTCAGACACTTACTAGCTCTGTGACCCTGGGCAAGTCACTTAACCCTGTTTGCCTCAGTTCCCTCATCTATAAAAAAATGAGCTAAAGAAGGAATGGCAAACCACTTCAGTATCTTTACTAAGAAAACCCCAAGTGGGGTCATGGAGAGTTGGACATGACTAAAAAAAAATTAAACAACAATTCCCTACTGTTTTAGTGGATAGGTGGTATTTAATAAAATTGAATTTGTTTTTGATTATTTGGGATCTTGCACTGCCTCAGGGTAATTATTATGAATCATATTAATGCTGATGAGAGAGATCTATAGATAGATAAGGTATAGAAAACTGCTTTGAATCTGTGATAACCATCAAAAGTTTCTTTTTTCTGGAATAACACCAGTTTGCTTTCATCTCATCTGTGTCTCTCATAAAGTTTGAGTTATTGCCTCTAAAAGATGACACAGAAAAGGTCCGGCACAGTGCTTGCTCCACAGTAGGTGCTTAATAAATGATTCTTCATTGACTGACAGTCAAGCTTTTTATTAAGCATTCATATGTCAGGACTGGCTGATGATGATGCTGATGATGATAGGTCACATATAAATGGTCCTAAGAGTGTGTAAAGTGGTTCTGACAGATTATAAGGACATAGGATCATAAATGAATATCTGGAAAGGACCTTACAAACAATCTAGAACCGTACAAAAAGTCAGGATTCTGGTTAATCAAATTTTATTGTATGAAGGTTTAGAAGGTAAAAACCAAAACTTACCCTGGCCATACTATCTCCTATCTATCCACTGAAATGTGTGCATAAAAGGATTACATCATGTTTCTAGTTCTGTGGTGATGGATATGGGATATGGGTAGTTGATTTTCCCTGCCTCAAGAATTTGCCTCTGTTGCTTTTAAACTATGACACATTTGTAATATTAGGGTATGTATGTAACATCTAGTTCTCCTTTTGATTATGCATGGGAAGAACAGATGTCATGAAAAGCTTCATAGTCATTGTTTCCAAAAGAAGCTAGAGGAAAAGTCTGGCACAATGTCTGGCACACCATAGGCATTTAATAAATGACTTTTGATTGACAGTCACTAAGCATGTATTAAGCACTTACTATGTGCTAGGACTGTTTTATGATGATGAGGATAATAAAGATAGGTCACATTCGTAAAATGTGACTTTCTTTAAAGTGGTTTTGACAGATTATGAAATCATAGGGTCAGAAAGAAAGATTTGGAAATCATAGGGTCAGAAATAAAGATCTGTCTTAGAGACAATCTAGCATAGCTCCCCCACTTACAGATGAGATGAGAAAACTGAGGTTTACAGAGGTTAAATGATTTGTCTAAGGTTACACAACCAGTAAGTGCCACAGTAAGGATTTGAACCTAGGTCTTCCGATGATTATAACAGCTTTGTCAAGTTTTACCACCTTATCAATTATTAGAGTATTATCAACATTTTACAAGTGAGGATGTCAAGTAGCAACTAATTGTTTTTAATCAGTTGCAACTGATACCCATCTCCATTCTCCTATCCCTTGCTCTTTTGAGATAATTACTACTCATCATAACTTATTTCTAGATCAAATTAAAATGGCCATCATGAAAATGTGGTGGGTTTAATGTAGATATGAGAACCAGATACTTATCTTTGGGCAATATGAAAAAATTCAAAAAGTTGCCTTTTGTTTTTTTACCTTTTATTCAAAATGAAAACAGTACTTCCATGGCAGACACCCCATGCTCTTTGTCTCCCCTTCAAGAATCATAAATTCATAGATATAGAACTGGAAGGGAATTCCTCCACTTAGTTCAACCCTCTCTTTTTATAGATGAAAAAAATGAGTCACAGGGAGGGTGACTTGTTTGAGATCACATGTGTAGTAAGCATCAGAAATGACATTTGAACCCAAGTCCCATGATTCTAGAGGTAGTACTCTGATCTCACTCAACAATAGAAAGATAATATTTGTCTGTATTTGTTCTTATGTCCCTAATACTCTATGGGTGCACATATGCATAATATCAATATTCTTTCATTTATAGGCAAAAAGCTTTCTGATAAGGAGAGAAGTGTATATGAAACTTGTGGAGCATGCCAACAGAACTGCTAGGTTCTCTTACCTTTCACAAATACAGAAGCTAGGATTTCAGCTGAACCAAAGACATTTTCCCCTTGGCAAATGTACTTTCCCTCATCTGATTTGGAAGCATTTAGGATCCGGAGACTCCCATCTGGAAGAATAGCTATTCTGAAAATAATCAAAAAAGGAATTTTTCCTGTATTACTGCAAATCAATTAAGTTGTAAGAAACTCCGATGACATCTGAAATCACTTCTATGGTAATAATAAATAAGACAAAGAATCACTTTTGGAGTAAGGGATGGTGGGAGAAACATTTTAACCTTCTAAGAAGTTCTACAACCAGCCCAGGTTATATCTTCTTCTATTCAAAGGGGTTATGGAGCAATAGGCTATTTTTTCTTTTGACACTTACTGACAGCTAATTTGAAAATTGTGGGAAAAAGGTGACCCTGCATTTGGTTATTAAAACTTGCTACTATAATATCACCCAGTGGTATTTTAATATTAAGCACAGCTATTTCCCCTCAAACTGAGAGTGACCTTAGAAATCAAATATAAAAAGATACCAGGGTAAAAAGTAGAGGAGGACAGGCACAGAACATAAAATTAATTGTATACAGCCCAAAGATGATTTATGGCAGTTGCTCTGCAGTGCAAACTGTGCAGCAAAGGGACGAAAATGAGATCTGCAACTTTGGTTGCTCGCTCTGCAATTTTTCCCTTAAGAACTTGATCTTCAGAGTTTGAATTTGGGCTTTCTCAAGATATTTGTTAAAAGATGACCTCAAGTCCTGGATGAAGGCGAAAAATTAATGCATTATTAAAGATTTCTAAAATTTAAAATTGGGATCATCATCTTTATTGGCTTTTGGGAAGGCCACTGATTTGCACTAGAAGTATGCAAGTATTTCAAGTAGATTATCTAAGGGGTCTTAACTCCTGTGCTTGGCTAAACCTTCAGCAAATAAAAATGAAGTGATGTTTCTGTAAGACTTTCAAATTGGTCAAGCATTTGGAATATATTATTCGTTTGAACCTCAAAACAACTTCAGTTAGTATACAAGATACCTGTTTTTATTATTTTTTCCATTTTACTGATGTGAAAATTGAGTTCAGAGATTGCCGTAGGGTCACGCAACAAAGGAAGCATTAGGCACAGGACTTGAACCCAAGTATTCCTGACTCCAAATCTATTGCTCTAATCACTATGTCAATCTGTCTCTGGCAACTGCTATTTCTCCTTCTTTGATATTAGAGATTTATCTGAAGGCCCCATACTACCAGTAGGACTATAGTTCACTGAAGAGAGGCAATGTAGTACAGTGGCTAGACTTGTGGAACGGGAAGGCAAGGGTTCAAATCTCGCCTTGGCCAGTTTCTAATTGTGGAACCATGAGCAAATCGATTAACCTCTCCAAGCTCCCATTTCTTCTGTTATAAAACAAGAATAACTATTGCTTGAGTAGTTACTTCACAGGGTTATTGTAAGACTCAAAGAAGAAATTATAAATGGTAGTTTTTCCTCACAGTAGCCAGGGCCTTGGCAGTTATTCTTCATTAAGAATTCCTAAGAAATTCTCCTCATAAGGAGCCCCTGGGATGTTATCAACCCCTTTTGATCATCAGGGTCTATTTCTGAAGTAAAGTCGCAGCCCTGGTTTTTGTAGTTTTCTCTCCTCCGCAATAACTAGTGAGAAAGTCTCTTTTCCCAAAGCTGATGCTAATGTTGCACGTTCTAGAGGCATCCCCAAGTAGAATGTAGGAAAATAATGTTTATCCAACAAAAGGGGAATGGTTAAAGTGTTATAAATTAATGTAATGAAATATCATCAGGTAATTATGATCAACTTATATGAAGAATATAAAGAAATATGAAAAAGGACTTTATAAAAAACATAAGACAAAAAAACCTACCAGAAGTTCATAGCACATATAAATTATGACCACATAATAGAAAAAGTGAAGGAAAATGGATGGATAACTGAAGAAGCCCAATGGAACCTTGAAGGGAGCAACTGAAAAGTTATGACACCTTAAACACTGAAATTCATTTATTTAAATGTAAATAGTTGCCAAGCAAGTTCAGTTATTTGTATTGATGTTTACTATTAGGTTTATAATAAATCACTTTAAAAAAGTAATATTTATTTCTGCCAGTTTACTACTTATCATTTTCCTACAGAAAGCAAATTAGGTACTTTGTGACTTCCATGTTATCACCCCAATCCACAATTTTTAGCTTTTACTTTAACCATTTGATTCAAAATAAAATTTAAAGTGGCAACTGATATAAATATATGCATATGTGAATCCACATATCTTTAACTTAATGGTTAACAATAAGGATAGGTAGCATTTATGTGGCACTTTAAGGCATGCAAAGGTCCTTACATATGTTACCTCATTATATCCTACCAAAATTCCTGTGAGGTAGGTGTGATTATTATCCCTATTTTACTGAGGAGGAAACTGAGGCCCAGAGAGGTTAAATGACTTGCCTGGGGTCACACAGCTAGGATGTGTCTGAAGATGGGTTTGAATTCAAGTGGTCCTGACTCCAACTCCAATGCTCTAGCCATTGTATGACCAAGCTGCCAACTTTTAATTGGATGAATTCTAGCATTCCAAAAACAATGACAATTCCTAGCTTTCTGTGTCTGTGTTCCAGTGCCCACATGGCCCTGGCATACAGGCAGACTTTCCTGTCATCTCTGTTGAGATCAGCTCATTCTCCCTCCCTCTTATGCTCTCATATTTTCTTATTTCCAGCTTGTCCTCTCCATTTTGTCACCCACTTACCCCCTGACCCACCCTAATGCCAATGGGCTGCTTGAAAAATTATCCTGGATTTGGTTCTCAAGTGCTAATCTCCATATCACATCATCACAGTCCTATGGAAAGGTCCAAAAATGTTCTCCTGTGATATTATTCAATCTAAGAATATGAGTGTTAAAATTTAATCAGTTATTTCACAGAATCAGAAAATCTCAGAGTTATCAAGAATCTCAGAGGCCATTTAAAAAAAAAAGTCCATGCCCTTTGTTCTGACTGGCAGATTGTTCCTGTACTAATATTTCAGAAATACCCCAGCTGTGATTCACTTCACTCTCTACTCCCTGACCATCTTCTCAACAGCATTTCTAACTGCCTTTCTGCCCCATATGGACCTTTTAAACTACCCTTCACACCACTCTCTTCACTACACACTTGACCCCAAACCTCATTCTGGAATCATGTTCAAATGACCTCTGCCAATTTTACAGAAAGGGATGTGCCAATCTCTTCCCTTATGACTCTATTTACTGTCCCTATCCCCATCACTTCTGGACAAGAGTCTCTGCCAGGACACCAATCTCATGTATATGTTGTCTCTCACTGTTAGAATGTAAGCTTGAGGGTAGCTACTACATGGGCGTGTGTATTTTCTCTCCAGTGCTTAGCACAATGCTTGGTCCATAGTAGCACTTAATAGATGCTTTTTAATTTATTTTTTTTCAATTCAATTCATTCATTCATTCACAAGAATCTTTTCTACCACATCAGCAACAAGTGGAAATTGAAACTTTGCTCAAAGACCTATAGTGAGGGGGAAACATGTCATTTCCTGCCTCCTCTAGTGAGGCAGCAACTTCACATTTGCATACCTGTAATTGTTAGGCATTTATTCTTTATATTAAGCCAGTGGTTCCCAACCTTTTTTATGTTATGAATCCCTTTCAATAACAAAAATATTGTTATAAATTCCCAAGCTAATTTTATATACTACTTATAATATTATTTTATACTCATTCATTAAGTGCTTACAATAAGTACGATGATAATTTTTACCTCCAAAATTTCAAATTAAAATTTATACAATATAAGAAAATTCTATTCTACCTATAATTAGTAAAATTCTAACTATAAAATTAGAAAACGAATGTAAAACAATTATGAATGTTTTATGTGGGACATTCTATAAAAGAATTAATCCAGCAATAGCTTTTATATTTTGCATAACTTCCCATTAAGTTTATTTTACAACTTATGTTTAATACAAATAATATTCGAATAAAATGAATTACAACTTGGAAGATGCCTAGCATAATGTAATGATCATATAAAAACTTAATTTGGATGTTGGACATTTTTATTTGAACAACAGTTTGCAATATTTGGTTCAACACTATGCAAACACAGTCTAAAATTAAGGTTTTTTCCCCCGTGTTTTGATTTAAAACAAGAATAAAGTGAAAATGCTCACTTACACAGATATGTGGTAAAAAATGACAGGAAAGTTTTATAAAATCCCATGCTGAAAAATAGAGATTCGTTTTTTTATTGTTTAGCCAAAAATTTGTAAGGCTGCTATTTATGAATTATGTATATAGTTAAAAAATCTGTTGATGTGTCAATTAAATTATCTTTTTCATCTGTTGTCAATTCATCATCCAGAAAGTTGCCGATTCCAATCAAATTATTAGAATTTTCATGAAAATATTCATTGAAAGTCATTTCTAAAAATTTCAGATGATCACCATCTTTCTTGACAATCTGGTCAAAGATAGTTCATTTTTAAATAAAAATAGGTAAAGTCATAAAGTACTCTGTTGTTCTTAATTTTATGGTTCCAAAACTTTAGTTTCTTAATAATATATTTTACTTTATTTTGATCATTTAGCATGTTTGTATTTGCATTTTATCATAATGTATTCAGTTTCTTATTTTTATAAAAGATATTTGCTAAATACACTAATTTTTTTTAGCCATGCCATATCATATCTACACACAAGTAGAAAGGATGTTTAGTGAAGAAGACAACTAACTTTTCTCTCAATTCAAATAGACTAGAGGTAATAATTCTGCCATGGTAGAGACATCTAACATTTGTGTATGTTAGAAATATAACATGCTTGCTACCCAACTCAAACTTCTGAGTACAGAAGTAGCATTTTGGTGCATTATGAAATTTCCCATATGATGATCTATCTTGGATAATTTAGAACAAATGGTGTTAAAATAGAGATGTTTTACAATTTATCCTTGAAGAACAGTGCATGGCAATTCTCACTCATTCAATAACTGCTCATTTGTATTCAGTTCTCAGTGCTACATTTTTGGAAGGACACCAACAAACCAGAAAGTGTCCAAAGAGTGGACTAAAGACTATGCCATCAGCTCATAAACTGGGGGTGTTTACCCAGAAGGAAAGAAGATTGAGGAAGGAGATGATAGCTACCATCGACAATTTAAAGGGCTTCCATGTAGAAGAGGTTTAGATTTGTTCGCTTGGTCATAGAGTGTCAAACTAGCAACAATGAGCGAAGAATGCAGAGAGACGGATTTTGGATTAGTAAAAAATTAAACTATAATAGCCTTCTCAGGAGGTAGTGGGGTCTTCATCATTGGAGCTCTTCCAGCAGAGGTGGGATGATCACTTATGGAGAATGTTAGAGAGCAGAGGTATCATTTGCCACAGTGGCCCACAACACTTTTGAGATTAAATATAATTGAGAAATACTTAATAAAATAAATTAAAATATCATACAACATAGATAAGGTAAACTTGTGGTTTTCTAAGTCAATATACAGCTGCAGGGATTTGTTTTTATTTGTTGTAGAGGGTGTTACTTTTTCAGGTATGTATTAGATTAGTTAGCTTCTAAGGTTCTTTTTAACTCAGAGATTTGAATATTTTGAGATTCCTATATAGATACGAGTTGTATGATATACACTATATAAAAAGAGATACATGTGAGCACATATTTTGTATTTAAACAAAATAATTGCTCTTGTATAGGGGTTCTTAATCTTTTTGTGTCATGGACCCCTTTGGCAGTCTGTTGAAGTTTATGGATCTGCTCTCATAATGTTTTTAAATGCATAAGATAAAATACATAGGTACAAAATAACTAATTTTAAAATGTAACATTTTAAGTACATTAGATAAAGTACATAGGTTATAAAATATAACATATAATATTATAAAAATATGATACATTATAAAAATATAACATATAATATTATAAAATAAAACAACATAAATGCATAACAAAGTTTTAAGTACATAAGAAAAAATACATACATTAAAAAATAAATCAATAAAATATTGAAATGTAATTATATATTAATAATGTTGGAATAATTTTTATATATGTACACATACACATATACATACACACACACATATATATATATATATATGTATAGATTGATATAGATAGATGCACATGGACCCCACCTCTACTATGAAAGTTCCCAAGGTTGTGGGACGCTAACAGCATTACCAGAATTTCTTAAGATAGTGGAAATTTCTGGATTTTTAAACATGAATCTGGTAAGTGGCCATTTTTAGAAGACTGGTTTAAAAGTTCTCTGACTTTGGAAGAATAATTGAGTTCTAGAAACTGACAGCATTTCACATCTTGATTTAAAACAAGTTCTTCTTTACTGACAGGAAGCAACACATTATATTGTCCTTTTGAAGGTGGTTTATGAACACCTCTGTACTTTAGGCTACCAGCCCACTTGTGTGATTAAGAGCTTTCAACGTGAGAATATTTTTTATCTGTCAAATGGTAGTGTCCATTAACTGAAAACCTATAACCCATTTCAGAAATTTAAAAATACTTATGAGGGAACATAAAAAGGTGACTATCACTCAACTTACTATCAATCTTATTAAAGTCTTGACAGAAAAGGATAATTCAACAGTTATTTAATGTGTTACTGAATTAGATAATGAATATGATTTGCTTTATTAAAAAGTGTTTTCATAGCAAAGTACAATTGCTCTTGGACAATTCAAACAGCAACAACAACAAAAGCCCTATTTACACATGAATTATCTTAATAATGTCCAAGTTAACTATCATGTGTATTGGGGATCCATAATAACTACCATGATAACTGCATCCATACCTACTCAGAGGAAGAAGCAATGTTATAGTGGTTGAAGATTCTTTGTTATGTTTATATATCCACTCATACACAGCCTCTGGACACATGCTATCTTCCTGAGGTGTATGCCTAGGACACATTAGAGAGCTTACAAATACTTTTTAACCTTACTAACTGCTACCAACTTTTTCAAATTAATGCCGAGAAAAATTATATCACTAGTAGAAACCAACTAAGTATTGCTATGGAATTTATAGCTTGGGGCACATAACCAATAGCTTCAGGGGCACAGACGGGTGATTCTATCATCAGTGCCAATGGAAGGTAGCCGCTTAAGAAAAGTAGACAGGTTTGAAAAGCATAAAAGCCAGAAAAAAAAGATGGTATCTGAAATTGGGATTTAGATTTCTGGCCCAAGGCTTAGGATATATTATTAAATGGATAGTCTGTCAATACTTAGAGAAGAGATTACTGAGAACCTCTATGGTGTCATGAAGAATAGGTTTTGCTATACCAATGTCATTTCTTTTTCTTTTTTTTTTTTTGATCAGGCTACAAAACTAGCAGACCAAGGAAATGTCCAGGATGATTAGCTTTCAGTAGGATATTAGACAAAGATTTTTATTTTGGTGGAAAATATGGAGAGAGATGTAGACTGTATGATTAGAGAATCATAGATTTAGAGATAGAAACAATGTTAGAGGTCACTGAGTCCAACCACCTCATTATCGGTCAGTTAATAAGCATTTATTAAGCTTCTATTATCAGGCACTATGATAAATGATGGGGATACAAAGATAGGCAAATAGTCTCTTCTTTCAAGGATCTCATAGAAACTGAGGTCCAGAGAGAGTAAAGACCTTGCCCTTGAGTAAAGTTTAGTAAAGAGCTAGTAAAGGTCTGAAGCTTCCTGTCTCTTAGACTAGTACTTTCTTTTCGCTAGCACCCTGCCTTGCTAGGGAGAGCATGGCAGACTGGATAGAGTTCTGGACTTAAAGTCACTTAGTCCTGTGCTTTCATCCTGTCTGTCACACTGTGAGCTAGGTATGACAGGTAATATCCCCATTTTATAAATGAGGAGACAGAGGTATAGACAGAATTACTGACTTGTCCATAGTCACACGGTAAGTCGGTATCAGAGGGGGTCTGACTCCAAGTCCAGGTCTCTTTCTACTAGACCACCATGAAAAAGGATGGGAGTCTGAGTCAAGACCTGCTTTGACTCACTGGCTGTGTTACTTATTATGTATATTAACAGCTCAAACTCAGATCCTCTGACCCCAAATTCCGTGCTGTTTCCATTCCACCATTTCGCAGCACTTATTACAGTTCCTAGCACACAGTAGGCTCTTAATACATGTTGATTAGTTTGCCTCTGTGGTTCCCTTCAGATGTAAGTCTATGTGACAAAAGAGTAAACAGAAGCTTATCATAAAGTGGAAAATAGCTTCCTAATAATTAGAGCTGCATAAAAGTCAAGTGGGCAGCTTGGCGAGGAATGGAGTTTCCTCTCATTTGAGGTCTTCCAACAAAGGCTAAAAGATTTATCCTTATTGTAGATAAAATTCCTTTTAAGCTCTGTGTTAGCCTTCTGAAGTCCCTTCAAACTCTGAAATTCTGTGATTCTGTGACACCCCCGCCCTCATTAAAATTACTCTATGCCTTTGTAAATTCTCTACAGAAACAAATCACTGGTAGAAAACCTAGTCATGAACTGCTCTAATCTTAGTTTGACCAGTTCTTAGATCGCAGTGTATTTTCTTTCCCATTGGATAGAACTTGCCAGAGTTTGTGATTTTTTGCCTAATCAACACTTTGAGGACCCTGGATCACTTCTATGCCTCATAATGTAGGACCTCACTTTGGAGTTGAAAAATGGGAATTTAAACAAAAAAAACCAACCATCAACTGAAAAATGAGATTCGTTGCATAACTGACATGAAGCTTACTGAACATATAAGTCTGCATTACCTTCACAGAGACAGAAGCATCTAGTGGTACCAATCTTGAATTTTTAAAAATCAAATTTTTATTTAGAAATATTATTTGCTTATGGCTAGGCTAAGCAAATATAACAAATAACCATAAGTAATTTACTTATTCAATGCGATACTAATGAAACTACCAAAGCATTATTTTATAGAAACAGAAAAATAATAATCATGACATTCATATGGATGAACAAAAGGTCAAGAATCTTAAGGGAAATAGTGAAAAAAGGAAGAAGGGAAAAGGTCTAGGCATTCCAGATCTTAAATTATACTACAAATGGTAATCATCAAAAGTTTTGACTAAGAAACAGAGAGATTGATCAGGGGACAGATTTGGCATACAAAATATAGAAGGAAATGAACCCATTTACTGAAAGCTTGATAAACCAAAGACACCAGCTATTGGGGTTAGGACTAACTGATAAAAAAAGTGCTAGGAAAATTGTCTGACAATCCTGAATTACAGTTAGAAGCCCTGGCTGCTCTCTTGAATCATACTTTGGAAAACTCTCTCCTCCAACAGATTAAACCTGTCTCCTTAAGATATATTTCAGTTTTCATTATTCTTAGATTGTTTGGTGTTTTTTTTTACTATAGGTCTCAGCCAACTATAATGACCTGTAGCAAACACATTTATTTTTTATTTTTTCCCTAGAAGCATTTAGCTTAATACTAATGAGAAATTGATTTCATCAACAAAGAGAAATTAAAACCTTGCACTTAAATAAAGCTAAGCAAGCAGTTCCAATGATTGCTATTCTGAGGGTCTAACCTTTTCTACTAATATTATTCTAAAAGTAGAAGATACTGTGGATTTGGGTACATTCCAGTTTGCAAATTTTTTAGTCACATATTTAATTGAGGTAGTATTGGCTCATTTGTGCTGTGGCTTCTCATAATGATCTGACCTGTACCATCATTTCAAGTTTTGGACATAGGACTTGCCAGGGTTTTTTCAATGTAAATTCTAAAACAAAAGAATGAATAAAAATATGAAACTTTTATTTCTCCTTGAAAATCTATGTTTTCTTCTTTTTTCTGTCAGTATATTACATTGTTTTTGTTTTTGTTGTTGTTCACTTGTTTCAGTCATGTCTGACACTTTGTGACCCCATTTGGAGTTTTCTTGGCAAAGATACTAGAGTGGTTTGCCATTTCCTTTTCCAGCTCATTTTACAGATGAGGAAACTGAAGCAAATGGGGTTAAGTGACTTAAGTGTCTGAGGCCAGATTTGAACTCAGGGAGATATGTCTTCCTGACTCCAGGGCCAGCACTGTGCCACCTACCTGCTCAGTATACTATATTATAACCTTCTAATTCTCCCAGAAGCTATGGATGAATTATCATGACCCCAGAACTTCTAAAGTCACAAGGATTCTATTTAGAGAAGAACTTTTTGATATTCCTAACAGGAATGATTTTTTTTCTCTCCATTTAAAGTGTGCTGATCTAATTGGAAAATTTGACTGGCTAAAGTTTATAACATTAATAAAGCAAACTACATATTATTTTATTTTTGAAAATACTTTGTTCATTTTCAAAGTCAAATCATTGTTATTCGGTGTGTCTGACTCTTTGCGACCCCCCTGGGCTATACCGTCCATGAGGTTTTCTTGGCAAAGATACTAGTTTGCCATTTCCTTCTCCAGCTCATTTTACAGATGAGGAAACTGAGGCAATAGTGTTCAGTGACTTGCTCAGGTTCACACAGCTAATAAGTTTCTGAGGCTAGAGCTGATCTAGCCTCAGATCTGTTCTGACTCCAGGCCCAGTGCTCTATCCACTGAGCTACCTAGGTGCCTCCTAAATGCCAAATAAATAGCAGTTATTAAGTACCTAATATTAAAAGTAAGGAGGGGGGCTGAACCAGATTGTTGATCTTAAATGTAGCTCTGAGGTGATCTAGTTTCTGACACACGGGCAAACCACTTAATCTTCATGCTTCAGTTTAGTCAGTTACAGATATGTTGGAGTCAGACAAGATTAAAGTAATGGCATCATTCGGCTCTAAAACAATATGATTCTCTGCTTGAGACACTTTGCAAAGGATTGAGAAGTACACAAATGAAATCATCTGTATTCTTAAGGCAATTATTCTTGGGTTTCCAGAAATGTGAAACAATGAGAGAACAAATAAGACTTTATATAATCAAATGGCAAATTGCATCTTATAGACTGACAGGTGTTGTGGGATTTCAGAGAGGAAAATCTCACTGTTGGCTGCCAGAGTGACAAGAGGTTTCAGGGAGGAGCAAGGGTTTGAGCCAGGGTTGGTACTAACATGGTCCCTCAAAATGCAAATGTTTGGGGAAATTGAGGTAAATAGTTGCATTTTGCCTGGGCTATCTGAGTATTTCTGGTAAAAATATTTCTTGAACTTGGTCATCTCAATAATTATCTCAATCATGTTGCATTTCAATTTGAATATGTAAACATATTTTCGGTGTATCTGAATAAAGGAATATAAATTATTCATCTGTTTCACTGACTTTACATTGATAGAAGAAGTTTAAGCAAATTAACTGGATATTTTAGATCTCTGTATTAGTAAGGCAAGATTCACAATATCGATAGTGATCATGAATACGCCTGTATGGTTCGAAATTGCAAAATATAAGACATTCTCTATATAGAAGGCAGAAGAAGTAAAACATTTTATTCAGACACCAGAGGATCAAATCCCCAAACCAATTAATTCCAATTCAACATAGCAACAATTGTATCCCAAAGCCAGTAAGTCCACTTCAATGTAACAGTAAGGAAATTAAAACACAATATTGCAGCAAGGAGCTAAGCCATCCCATAACCTTCCCCTTTACTGGGGCCTTCCCATAAACACTCACTCACAAACATAGCTGTCTGCTTGCCTTCTTCCTCTCCTTCTGTAGTTCTGAGAACTTGCAGTTCTGAGAGCCCTTGCAGTTCTTCAAGCCCTTCCAGTTCTCTCTCTCTCCATTTCTCCATCTCTGCACCTCTGAGCTAATGGCTACCGTCAGAGCATATATACCCTTTTTGGAGCTTGAGGGCTTCACACCTTATCAGCAAAAGGTTGTAGGCCTGGGACTTAGAACCTACTTAGCAAAAGGGTATGGTCCTAGGTATGGGTATCATGCCTAGTTAGAAAAAGGGTGTGGGCCTTCCTACAAACAAGCCTCCCCTAATCAAGCTTCCCTTAACTAGCTTCACCTGAGGCTTATTAAGGGGATGAATGGATGGGGAAGATCTTTAAGTACCGTCAGCACCACAATCCCAACAATCCCTACTGAAGAAAAAGGGGAATTTAAAATTCCATTCAATTAAAAAAAACATTTATTAATGCCTACTATGTGCCAGGCACAATGCTAAGGACTTGGGGATACAAAAAGAGGCAAAAGATAGTTCCTTCCCTCAAGGAACTTATAGTCTAAGAGGGAAACAAGTAAGCAAAAATATAAGAAGCAAACTAAACTATACACAGGATAAATAGGAAATAAAAGAGGGAAAGCATTGGAATCAAGAGGGATTCACAAAGGCTTCCTGTAGAAGTTGGAATTTTAGTTGGGAATTAAAGGAGTCTAGGGAGGGCAGTAGCCCCAGTGGAGGAAGAAGAGTGTTCTAGGCATGGGAGACAGCCAGAGAAAAGCCTGAAGCTGAGAAATGTTGTGTCTTGTTTCTGGAACAGCCAGGAGGCCAGTGTCACTGGATTGAAGAATATATGTCTGGGATGAGGTATAAGAAAACTGGAATGGGGTGAGGGGAGACTAAGTTATAGAGGGCCTTGAATGCCAAACAGAGCATTTTGTATTTGATCCCGGAGACAGGAAAACATTAGAGATTTTTGAGTGGGTGGTTGGGGGGAAGGGTAATGTGATCAGACCTCTATTTTAGGAAAATGACTTTAGCCCAGGCCTGCACAACCTGAGTGCATTTAGGGTTAGGGCTAGGGTTAGAGTTTTCCTCTATATTTTTCTTGGGCTACCCAAAACCGTTTGGTGTACTTCAAGTGGCCTGATGGCTGCAGGTTGTGCAGGCCTGCTTTAATGGTAGAATGGAGAATCTTTGAAATGGAGAGAGACTTGAGGCAGGCATTCCCATAGGCAGGCTATTGCAATACTATAGGCAAGAGGTGATGAGGGACTTTAGTAGAGAAGTGACAGTGTCAGGGGAGGAGAGGAGGCATTTTGGAGAGATGCTGCAAAGTTAAAATGATACCTTGAATATGGGTAGTGAGAGATAGTGAGGAATGCAGGATGATTCCTAGGCTGTGAGTCTGAGGGACTGGGAGGTTGGTGTTGACCTCTATAGTAATAAGGAAGGTGGGGGGAATGAATTCTGCTTTGGACATATTGAGTTTAAGATGCCTACTGGACATTTAGTTCAAGATGTCTGAAAGGCTATTAAAGAGGCCAGATTGGAAGTCAGGAGAGAGAATGGAGCAGGAAAGGTAGAACTGAAAATTATCGGTATAAAGATGGTAATTAAATTCATGGGAGCTAATGAGATCACCAAGTGAAGTAGTATGAAGAAGAGAAAAAGACCTAGGACAGAAGCCTGAGGCACACCTATGGTTAGAGAGTGTGATCTTGAGGAGGGTTCAGCAAAGAAGACAGAAAATGAATGTTCAGAGAGATTTAGAGCTGGAAGAGACCTTTTTGATGATCTAGTTTAATCCTCTCATTTTTTCTAAATGTGGAAAGAGGACAAGAGAGAAGAAGAAACGTGTTCAATGTCACACAGATACCATTAGCTGAACGCACCAGATATTTTGACTCCAAATCTGTTTCTACTACAACACTTCACTTTTGGTGAGAATTATTTCATCTCTCTATACTAATCACATTATCTAAGTTGTTGTTCCTCTCTCTTTTCATTTTATTTGGGAAGACACAGACTTTATATAATTAAATCCTTGAAAGATTAGTGGAGGTAATGGAGGATTTCATAGCATCATAGAATTCTAGTTTCAAAAGTGGAAGAAACTGCAGACGCCATCAATTCCAATCCCATCATTTTATAGATGGAAGGACCACTTGCCCTGGGAAGGCAAGTGACTTGCCCAAGGCCGTATGGATCATAGTTGTCCAAGGTGAGATTGAACTTAGATACCTTGACTTGCGAGTTAGTATTAGTCAATCGTATCCAATACTTTTGTAAAGATAACAGTGTCTGTGTCAACCATACTAGTTAAAACTAGTTAAAAAAAACTACTTGCATAATTGCATGATACTCTTATTTCATAAACCCAATCAGGTTTCTCCTGACTGGAGGAACCAAATACCCACTGATTAGAGTGACCCCATTTGAAAGCACATTATTAAAAATGGTAGTAATTGTATGCTTTTGAAAGGTTTTTGTTGCTACTTAGGAGGTGATGGTGGCACCAGATCTCTTCAAGTTAATTTTAATTGCTGTTCAAGTCCCACAGATTTTTCCTTGGTTTCAATACCTAATGTTCCATATGAAAAAATGAAACTTTAATTGTCATCCAAGGAACCATATTTGTCATTACTTTAGATACCAAGTTGACATAGGATATGAATATTTCCTTCCTGTGGATCTTATTAATTATTGCAATAAAAATGAGGCTTATCAAACAATGAAAACTTATTGGCCTGATTTCAAAGAAACACTACTACCATATATAAACACATATGATATGCTTTCTTCAGCCTCAAAAAGCATCTGAAAAGAAAATCAAGTAGTAATTATCTCATTATTAATTTAACACTACTTTCTCTGGATTTGATTTCAACAGTGCATGATAATTCAGTAGGCTATTTTGTTTAGGTTTTCAAGGAGGATAGATTATTCTTCTGAACTTTTTATAAGTTGAGAAATAATATGCAGTTAAAGGTAGAAATTAAAGGACTTCAAGTGGCAGTATGGTGGGTGCCTTTTGGATGGGGAATTAAGAGTATTGGGCTCTAGCATTTAAAATTTCTGACACATACTACTTGAACAAATCAAACAAGTTAAATACGATTCATTGGTCTCAGTTCCCTCATCTGTAATGTGAGGGGATTGGATAGGATGAGAAGGACTTCCTTGTTTGTTGGCACTTAGCACAGTGGTTAATAATTGCACTGTCTGTCTGTCTCTGTCTTTCTCTGTCTCTGTCTACCTGTTTTCTCTCCTCTGTTTTTGTCTGTCTGTCTTATAGTATAATATACACCTAGTCACCCAACTTTCATTCGGCCCTGGTCTGGTTGAGCTGCAATGATGTATACAGTTTCTTCAGACATAGGAATGCTAGAGGCTTTTCAATGATTCAGAAAGAAAAAATTAAACAGGGCTGAACTGAACCTAAACCAAACAACCAAATGTATTTCCAGCAAGGTCTTACCTAACCTCGGACACACATCTACTGTAAAGGAGAGAGAATTACCTAGAAGGGGCTACCAAGGTACACAATAATGCTTGATGTGTGATACAAATTCATTTCTGCCAATTCTCTATGGTATCCTCCCTTCCTAAGACCTCAGGCAGCTTAAATGCAAAACTACATACAAAACCCCATTAGGGAAGTATTTAATAAAAAAACGAAACACACCCACAGACATAAAGGGAAAAAAAATGCAAGGGAATACAGGCTCCCCAAAGACATGAAGATTCATTTATGTTTTCTGTACCTTCTCCAAGTCTGATAGGGTTCTGCCCTGTGGGAGGATGGGGCCCCATTTCCAAATACAAATAATGAAAAGTTTGCTTCTGCCTGCTTATTTTTATTTTCCTCATTCTCTAGTTCTGGAGCTTCGTTGCCCTGGGAACAGACTATACTCTCTACTGTGGACTCACCCTGGAATATCCTGACACAAGGCCCACTCCACTTCTCCCACTGATGAGTTCCTCCTGGAGTCTCCATTTTGTGAAAGGGCCCAGGCTGTTCTGCCTTTATTCTCCTGGTCCATTTCCTGACTTTCAAAACCATGCTTTCAAACAAGCAACCTCCCTCTTCTCTAAATAGCCACTCCAGCAATTCGGCTTCCTCCATTAAAATGTAAGTTCCTTGATGGAAGAGCTAGTCTTTAATTTTTGCTTGTATTTGTAACCCCAGGGCTTAGCACAGTGCCTGACACAAGAGTTAATGCTTAATGGATGCCTTTCCTTTCGTCCCTGATTTCTTCCTTGTCTTGATTTACTAACCCAGACTGGGTTGTTCCAATGCAAAATGTATGCCTGTCTAAAAGACTATTTCACAGAGGGCAAGTGCTCACATGGTGCTCAGAAGTGATACAAGGACACTCTCAAGGTCTCTCTTAACTTTGGAATTGATTGTGTGACATGGGAGACACTGGCACAAGATAGCTCAGCATGGCATGCCACTATCAGGGAAGGTCCTGTGCTCTATGAGCAAAACAGAATTGACGTAGCTCAAAAGAAAGATGAGATGCATAAATTTAGATAATCCACTCTAGATGTTCACATGGACTATTTGTGCCTGACCCATGGCACTGCATTCCAAGCTCATATTGGTCTGATCAGCAACAGTTGGATGCATGTAACTTGACTCAAACATAGTGCTGTCATTTTGGTCCTCTTCAAGAATAAAGGACAACAACGAGCCAGTCAACCAACCCAGACTAGATGAGAGGCTAATATAATCCTTGAGATGACTGACTACAGCTGAGACCTTTTGGTCCTCTACATCTCAGTTTCACTAATAATTTCTACTAAAAAGACCCTTGGGATAAGAATGGTTACCTACAATAGCAAACACATATTCTGGGCATAATTATCAAGGGTTAATGATTGATAGACCAAGTACAAAAATACCTATCTGTCTGGGGGATAAACACAGTTAGAAGCACCAATATTAACCTTGAATAATGCAAAATGAGTAGCAGGATTATTTCCATATTATCCTGAAGCCCAAAGAACCTTAATTTCACTGCAATGAGATTCTTGTAAATTTGAAACTGTTAATTAGGTATTTACACGGAAAATTTCTTGTCTTTGGGGCAGCAATCACCTAGCTAGAGCATTATTATTATAAGCATCGTAATAACGTCCAGTCATATGGAACCAGATTCTCTACTCGGTTTCGTGTTCTTCATCACCAATGTTAGAATATTAACCATGGGTGACACTTTTATAATATTGACATAAAATGTCTTAAATCTCTTTTTTGGGAGATTTGAAAACAACATTGCTATTTCTTGGTTCTTTCCATGCAGATACATTAATTTTATAGTGAGATTAAGGAGTTAGTGAAATCACAAATTGATACTTTTAATTTTGTATAACTGATGAGATAGAGCTTGGACCCTTAAGCTGCTTCTCACAGGTATTTTCTATACCTATTAATTTGCTAAGGAAATTGTAATAGGGTAGAGATGGAGGGTCAATGCTATGACCCAAATGGGCAGCTAGGTGGCACAGTGGATAGAGTGCAGGGCCCAAAGTGAGGAACACTCATCTTCCTGAGTTCAAATCTGGCCTCAGACATTTACTAGCTGTGTTACCCTTTAGCAAGTCACTTAACTCTGTTTGCCTCAGTTTCTTTGTCTGCTTAATGAGTTGGAGAAGGAAATGGCAAACCACTCCAGTATCTTTGCCAAGAAAACCGCAAACAGGGTCATGAAGAGTGGTATATGACTGAAAAGCAACTGAACAAAATCAACCAATAATAAATTGTTCAGAATGGCACTTATTACTTTATATATTCTGAATCTTAGTATTAGAAAGGATCTCAGGGGTCACATAGCTCGCCTTCTCAACCTCTTCTTAAAAATCTCTGTAAGTTGGTTATCTATTCTATGCTTAAATATTTCCAGGAATGGGAAGCTCCTTAATTTTCTAGGGAATTCCATGACTTGACATCTCTCGATTTCCATAGCTTTTATCACTTCAAAATACATATCTCATAGCTTAACAATAGCTTGCCTTAGAATTTATGAAGTGGGCAGTTAGGTGATGCAGTAGATAGAATACTAGGTCTGAAGTTGGGAAGACTCATCTTTCTATGTTCAGATCTGGCCTCGGACACTTACTAGCTGTGTGTCTCTGTTTGCCTCAGTTTCTTCATCTGTAAAATGAGCTGGAGAAAGAAATGGCAAACCACTCCAGCATCTTTGCCAAGGAAACCCCAAATGGTTTCATGAAAAGGTGAACTTGACTGAGAAAGGACTGAACAATGACATTCACATGTTATCTCATGTAACCTGTACTTATACGCAAAGTAGGCAAGGCATTTTATAGATTAGGAAACTAAGGGTCAGGCAAGTGAAATAATTTACACAGTCACTCAGAAAGCAATTGATGAAACTGGACCTAAACCCCGGTTTTTGACTCCTGATTATTGTATTCAAAGGATGCTCCCTCTAGAACTTCAAAGAATAGGTATGCCACATCGTACCCTTCCCCTTTTTGGACATTGAAAATTATTATCATATCTTTCCTTAGACTTGTACTTCATCTGATAAAACTTCCAGACCCTCATCATCTTGTCCTCTGAATGTACTAGCTTCATGGAACTGAAAAGAGTTTGATATGCAAAGAAGCTCAAAAATCATGTAATGAGATGATTCCCCTGACGGATGATGAAACTGAGACCTAGAAAGGGGAAGTGATTTAGCTTGAAGTCACATAGGTGTGTTGGTAAGCAAAATGGGCTCTTAGCACTTAATTCAACAAGTACCCCTGAAGAGTTTGGTTTGTTTGCTTTGAGTAATTCAGTGTATTTCATTGAGGCTTACTAGGTGCTAAGCCCCAGGCCCAAACCCCTATTAGGTGTGGAACCTATGTGGGTATGGATTGGTAACTAAGGTGGGGGCCAAGGTGGGGCTAACTCAGGGGAGGGCCTAGTTTACAGATGAGTTTGAGTGATAGGTTTGGGACATCAGAGGCTTTTAGACCACATGAGTTTGTCACCTCTTTGTGATGATTCTAGGTCATGTGGGTGAGTCGCATGTGTGACTCACGCCTGACCTTGAAAAAGATATAAAACCAGGGGTTGGCCTTCTCTTCTTTGGAGCTCTTTCCCACAGCAGTGGTGGCCCTCATGACTCTGGGCCAGCCCTTTTTCTGAGCTCTCGGGCTGAACCTAGATGTTGGTAACTATGAATTGTATTGGGTCTGTCTGTTTGTAATTTGTTTAAGAGCTCTCAACCTGGTGCTGCTGAGGTGGAGACTTCAGGCAGCTGTAGCTAAGGGCCCTCCAGCTTGTAACCCAGTTGCTGAGACTTTGTTAAACTCTGGTAACTATGTATTGGGATTTGAATCAGACAAGTTCTGTCTGTCGATGTTTTTTAGTTTGCATTTGTTCTGAAGTTCAGGGTGCTGGCTTTTCCCCCTGAACTAAGTGAATTGTATGTGTATGCTGAATTAAAGTAGGCTTGTCAACCCCTTAACCTTGCTTTCCTTAGTTAAGCAGATCAAAAGAACCTGTGCTTTTGCGGCGAGCTTGTTGTTGGGGTTGTGTTGGTCTTATACCCCCACAACAACTGCTTTCTGGGTGCTGGTTGTTGGTGGATCTTGCACCCCCACAGAAGCTGCCAGCTGGATTTTTGAAACAACAGGTAACAATTCAATCCCATAATCCAATCTAATAAACTTTTATTAAGCACCTACTGTGTACCAGGCACAGTGCTAGAGACACAATTAATATAAAGAAAGCCAGTCCCTGCCTTCAAGGAGCTTACAGTCTAAATGGGGAGACAGCACACAAAAGGAGGCAGGAAATATATGGGCAGTGGGAGCCACCATGGCATAAATGTCGGGTCATGGTTCTATAGAATTGAAAGGAGGCAGAACAACAGATGCAGAGTGGAGTGAGTTCCCAAAGTTCAGTTTCTGCCCTCTATGAAGGAAGGTATTGGGAGGAGTTGGGTACCACCTGTCAGCACTCCAATAAGAGGGGAGAGGAGGCTGAGGGCCAAGGTTGCACTCAAGGCTTGATTTAGCAATATGATGATGCAATTAGAGATGATGAATTTATCTTGGGAGGGGCACCTTGTTCTGTGGAGTGGAGTGAAGCATGCAGCAGTGTTAGAAGTCAAATCTGTCTTCTGATTTCAAGTTCAACACTGCTTTCCATGATGCAACACTGCTTGTCGATGTCCCTTCTAAAATGTGGACATAGTAGCCCAGCCAGCATGGTGATCAGGAGATGCTGTGATGCTGCCATTAGCAGCCTCAGAAACATGGCAGGGTAGTTAAATTATGGGAGCAGGGAGGCAGTAGCTACTAAGAGGGGAATCATGTCCTTGCTGAGTCTGAGACTGTGAGTAGCTTAAAGTCAGGAGAACCAGAAACAGTGCTACTCTCTCCAAACTGACCTGCAAATAGATGCTGAAGAGCTGATTATAATGATAGATGGGAGAACAAGAGTCAAGTAAAACCTCTATCTGGAAGAAAAGACAGATCCTCGAAGTAGGGGAGGGCAATTGGAATGAGGATGTATTATGTTTCTATGTAGTGTGTGTGTATGTGTTGGCTTGCATTGTTTCTGAGAAAAGCTTATGAGCCCCCATTCCCCATCTGAATAATACTACTGGTTAATTCAAGGCAAAGGTGGGCACAGGGATGGGTAGACAAAAATATTTTGGAATATAGAGTTCAAGATAAAGAAATGAAGGGAAAAAAAGGAGAAGGGAATGAGCATTTATTAAGCACCTACTATGGACCAGGCATTCTGCTAAGCACTGTATAGATATCTTATTTGATCCTCACAACAACCCTGGGAAGTAGAGGCTATTATTTTCATAATTTTACAAAACTGAGGCAGACAGAGGTTAAGCAACCCGCCCAGGGTCACACAACTAGTAAGAAGCTGAGGCTAGTTTTGACCGCAGGTCTTCCTGACCCCAGGCCAAGTGCTCTATCCACTGTACCATACAAGCTGCTTTTTTGTGTCTGAGGCAGAACTCAGGTCTTCCTGACCCCAGGTAACGCTCTATCCACTCTGCCTTTGAACTGCTTTCACTTAGAATGTAAACACTGACAGTAGGGCCTGTTTCCTTTTTGTCTTTGACCTCACAATGCCTAGCTCATAGTAATTGTCTATTAAGCATCTGTTGGATTGAACTGAATGAGAATATATTGAGTCGCAGAGTCTGGACTAGTGTTGCAGACTATGAGAATGCGTAGGAATATAATACAAGTAAGATGTCTATATCCTCATGGTAGTTTTACTTTATTATAGATGAGAAAATTCACCTTTTACAGTTTAAGAACTTAAATAGTTGGTAAAACACAGAGCTGTAAAGTACATATATGAAATATATGAAGAAGGGTTGATATCTAGCACTTTACCATGTCCATTTCCATCATTTCTATCATCATCATTTGGTCATGATCAGCATTGCCACCAGCACCAGAAAGCTTTTTTTTTAAGCATCTCATGGTGCATGCCTGTTCTAGATGCCACACAGAAAGAATTACTTCATCTTGGTGATGAAAGACATTCTTTTTCCAGTAAATATTTTCAGACACATTTATTGTACTAATATAAAAGCAATTCATTTAAATTGCAAACCTTATAATCAGATAACTGTGGCAGCAGTAAGCAATTTTCAAAATGCTAAAATTCATAATCTATAATTATGCTTCTATGTCTTTATAATCTCCTTTTACTATTAGCTCTGCTGGTTAGTAATCTAACCAGATTTTGATTATCTTACTTTGTTTTAATTTTGATAAGTGATGTGTCTGCACCACAAAGTTTGTGATTTTTTTTTTTACTTATGAAAAGTAATATGGCCTAGAGCAGTTTAGAAAGATGCTTTTCACTTAGCTGCTCTACACGGAAATGTTGCCTTGTTGAATGGCCCGCTGTAGGAATTTTCTAGGACTATAAGAGATATAAAAGTTATAATGAATGACTACTGTGGCTGGCTCCATTGAGAATGTCCTTATTCAGTATTTTAGAAGGAATTGAATTAGCTGGTTCTCTGACTTGCAATGCAGAATAAATACTATTTATCTTTCTTTTCTGATGAAAGGTGAAATATCACCAAGCAGCTAGAAAACAGCAGTTATAAAGAAGCTTGTATTATACTCCTTATTATGATCAATATTAAGAGTGAAAAACACATTAGTTCCACACTAGCAGGCAACATATTGAATTGAATGTTTGAACCTTTAAATTCACATTCATTTTGCCTATCTTTGTGGTTTCTGACCGGGTAGGGAATTAACAACTTGACAGGAGTTGTTGTTCTTGAAGGATGATAACGAAGCTAATTTTAGCATCCAGAAAGAAGACATGAAATTAACCTGTTGAGATAGGCAATGTATTAAATGGTTGCCCAATGTAGATGATGTTTTAGCTATTTAAGAAAATTATGGTAGTAAACCCTGGCTGTTATGAAAACTTAATAAACAACACAGCATAGATACTTTAAGATCTCATTAATTTAGACTAATACAAGACCGTCAGAATTAATTTTTAAGTGTAAATCACCGAATATGTATAAGGAAATAAAGTTAAACTATTGTCAAATATGTGAAAAGTATGTGTATATATATATATATATATATATATATATTTAACTACTCTGCTCATACGAGCAGCATCTAGAACTGACAAGGATCTTAGGATGCCCTTTTATACCTGTATAGCTGATACTAAGCTACTTAGTTCTTGCTAATAAAAGTTTTTTAGTAATTAACAAAAAAATAATCAGTACCTCAGTAATCACTCTAGCCTAAGCTTAGCAGGCCTCTCTTTACAATACAATGATAGTGATTACAGGTAAATTAATATTTCTAAAGTGTAAGAAAATAGTTAATTTTCTTAGGAGACAAACCTTGTTAACAGTATTCATTTGCTTACAAAACCTTTTTCTTCACAAGTAGCACGAGTCAATTCAGATGTAATTCCTGTTATCACAAATTCTGCATTAGTGGTTTTAATTAATGAAATTTCACATTAATATAAAAACCATATCCTGTGTTTGCATAGTACTTTTTAATTTACAGAACATGAGAGCTAGCATGAAATAGGGGCTAGAGAGCTGGCCTGAGAATCAGAAAGACCTAACACATAGTGCTGCATGATTGAAGCAAATCACTTAAACTCTTTAAGACATTAATTGCAGAGACATTGTCAACCAGTGTCCATAGAAGAATATTCCTTATTTTTAGTTTCCTATGCCAATGGAATCCCTGGTTCAGTCCCTTTCCCCATCCTTTCTTTTCATTTGGGGGGCAAAATAACCCTATGAGGTAGAATTAGTAATTCACTGTTTCACTGACAAAGAGTTTGAGGAGTTTAAGGTAAAATGACTTGCTGAAAGCTATCCAGTTAGTTGCTAAGTAGCAGATCCATGGCTTGAAACTGGGTCTTTTGAATTCCAAATTTAATGCCTGTTCCACTATACCAAGCTAACATAAGATTTAGTTGAACAAATCACTGTACTTATCCACTAACTCTAGTGTCCCCTAGAGATAATAACAGCATGTAGTGAACAGAGCCTTTGCCTTACTTAGAGCCAGAATGCATTGTTTTAAATTTTAACTTTGCTCCTTGTTAACTGTGCAGCCTTAAACAAGCCATTTAATGCTCCACATCTCAGTTTCTTAATCTGTAAAATGGTTAAAATGATATTTGCACTATGTATATTACAAGAAGGTTTTGAGGAAGTGTTTCACAAATTGTAAAATGTTATGCATACGGGGGCAGAGCCAAGATGG
>CM053622.1:691947159-691985096 GCA_028646595.1 Phalanger gymnotis | reverse complement strand
CTTTGACTTTGTTGACTTCTTCTGGCTGTATGTTTTGGTCTTCTTTGTCACCAAAGAAGGATTCCAAAGTCTGAGACTGAATCTGGGGGTGTTTTTGCTGCCTGGCCATGTTCCCAGCCAACTTACTTGACCTTTGAGTTTTTCAGTGGGGTATGACTGCTTGTAGACTAAAGAGTTCTATGTTCCAGGCTTGGGGGGATGTGCCAACTCTGCCACACCAGCACTCCTCCTTCCCCAAGAACCCCCAACCTGGACTGGACATAGATCTTCAGCAGGCTCTTCACTCCTGCTCTGATCAGCCACTTAATTGCTCCCACCAGGTGGGCCTGGGGCCAGAAGCAACTGCAGCTGTAGTTCTGTAGCTGCCCCACCTCCGCTGCCCCCAGGGTGGTGGCTGAACTGCAAAATTCTTATTACACTCTGTCCCCAGCAGCTTTTCCCACTAACCTTCTCCGTTGTCTTTGGTATTTGTGGGTTGAGAGGTCTGGTAACTGCTGCAGCTCACTTATTTAGGGTGGTAAAGCATGCTCCACCTGGCTTCTGGTCTCGTTGGTCCATGCTGCCCATGCTGGGCTCTGCTCTGCTCCACTCCCAGCTCTGTGCGTGAAAGGCCTCACCCAGCAACCACCTAGGCTGTCCTGGGCTGGAGCCCTGCTTCCCTATGTTATTTTGTGGGTTCTGCAGTTCTAGAATTGGTTCAGACCCATTTTTTATAGGTTTTTGGAGGGACTTGGCGGGAAGCTCACGCTAGTCCCTGCTTTCCACCTGCCATCTTGGCTCCACCCCCCCCCCTTGAATTTTCATAAGACATTCGAACTGTCTACTTTATCCTCCTATCATCAAAAATAATTTTAAAAAATGATCCATGTGTTAAATTAAGTAGATGCTGATTCTTCTGAACAGGTAACCCATTCCACGAGGGAAAAAATTCACACAGACGTATATTTTCCTTTGAGCCAAGAAACCACATGTTCATATATTCAAATTCCCTATCTCACAGGATCTACTTCTTTTCAATATAGTCCCTATATATCCACATATACACATACATATATGTTGTTCTTGAGTCATTTCAGTCTTGTCTGACTCTTCATGGCCCCATTTGGGGTTTTCTTGGCAAAGAAACAGTTTGCTTTTTCCTTCTCCAACTCATTTTACAGATGAGACTTGCCCAGGATCACACAGCTACTAAGTTTCTGAGGCCAGATTTGAACTCAGGAGGATAAATCATCCTGGCTTCAGGTTATGTACACCACCTAGCTACCCCATACACACATGTACACACACATGTACACACATACATACACATGTGTATATGTACACATAAACTTTAATAATTATCTTATGGAAGAAAATTAGAAAGTTGAGGTCTAGGCAAAGTAATATGAAAAATCTGAGGATTCAAAGAATCATTTTTCCAAGCTGGGTCTTTATGGACATCCAAGACAGGTCTTGGAAGAAGAGAGAGAGATAGAAAAATTAGGAGGCCAGGGAGAGTAAGGCAGGATGAGTTCAATTTTGGACATATTATCCTTAAAAGCCAGAAAAATATCCAGGTAGAGATGTCCATCAGGCTTAGGACATAAAGGAGGTCTCTACAGCGAGGTGACAAATGAGATCATCAAGGGAAAAATGTAGAAAAAGAATAAGATTGGGCATAGGAACAGCTTTCTGGAGTACCTGCACTAAAAAGTGGAGAAATGAAGAGCCAGCAAAAAATACATGGGAGGAAAATTCAGAGAAGCAGGAGAACTATGAGATTTCAGTGTCTTAGAAGCCGTGGGATGATGGGGTTCTGAGATGGAAGGGATGGTGCAAATTGTCAAATATACAGCTTCAAAAAATCATTTAAGTGTGATGAATAAGTAGGAAAATTGTTCCAGGTATAGAGGACTAGAACATCAGACCATTTCCCGTAAAAAAAAAGTCAACTCTTTAGGTATAAAAGTCATCCACAAATGGGAGCAGTTATTATTAATAATGTACACCCCTCAAGGACATAACATTACAAAGAAAATAGCCTGACATAATTAAGGACCCAGAATCAAGAGGAAAATGAAACATTTGAGAGTAATTTATTTTCCAATGACCATAATGACATAATGAAATAAGAATTTCAGGAAGAAATGGAGTAAAGATTTTTTTTTAAAAAAAGAGTAGAAGTAGGAGGGAGAAAAAGATGAAGAAACTGGATAGGGATGAAGCTTCTGCACAGTATGACAATGGGAAGTACAAGGTTTCTCCTGCTGAGGGAAGCAGACAAGGGTAGATTTACCTCCAGGGAGACAACTTAATCTCAGATCAATAGAGGAGGAAAGGCAAAGGAAATTAATGGAAAGAAAGATAAAAGAAAATGAGGATAACAGGCCCACTAAACAGAATCCAAGAACTCAGAAATATAAAAACAGGAAGAGTAGAATAATAGTCTGAGATGAATGGCAAAACCAAAAAAAGACAGGAGTCAAAGGGGCAAAGAGAAGTGAGAGTTTTAAAGGAAACTTTGTAGAATTAATGAAAATTACACAAATATGCATAAAAAGTTAAAATTAAGAACTGTAATATGAATCACATTATCTTACGGGAGGCTAGGGATAGAGAGTATGGGGTTGTGAGGGAAGGAATGACTTCCTATATGAACACATACAAACTGGAGGAAGATGACATGTAAACATAATCTAAGAAGCCAACTATTTAGAATCATATTGTCAGAATACAGGATTGAAAGATGTCTAATTGACTATATGTGATCACATTCTAGAATGTATTTGTAAAAAGAGGAATAGGCATTAGAGCTGAATTAAAGGGATTTTTATGTAAGAAAGAATAGAGGTTGTAATATATACAGTGAAAAATGCTCACTAATCATACAACATTTATTAATCACCTACACGGTGTGATACATTATAGTTTTGTAGAGCTACAGTTTTGTATAAATTAAGATCATTTTCTTAAGGAGTTTACTGTCTAGTTTGAGAATATCTATACTTTCAAATCACATGCCCATTTCACCTTTACTAAATGTGATAAAGATACCCCACTGATCTTCTGTTACTTGAAAAGAATCAAAATAGCTCTGAAGTTTAGGAAATCAAAGAAATGTTATTCTTCTATATATTCCCAAGGAGTTGGAGTAGAGGAATAATTATTTTCTCCCAGTAATAACACTGATCATTATTTATTATATTATCATTATTTAAAATGTTTTAAATTTTATTTTAATTTTAAACTGAAAAACCACCAAATAAAACAAGCATTTCTCTAAACAAAGTAGAATTGAAAAGATTGTACCTGAAGTTTCTTTTCTAATTATAAAATTAATTCATTGTGTCATTTTCAAAGGTGTCCTGTTTGTGCTTCCTTTCTGTTCTTTCTGTGTACTTAGAAATATTTTAGCAACTCTCTTTTCTTTCTTTTTTTTGAAGGGGGGCAACCTAATTGCTATCCTATTTCTAACACAAATCGACTTTATAATTTGGACATGTAACCTCCCAGGATCCCAAGCAACTTTCTAAGATTAGGTATCACAGAAAAAATTGGAGATCTATGTTGGTAGAAGGAGTTTCATTAGCAGAAGTTCCCTAACTGGGAAGATCACAGATTAGGCAAAAAAATACCACCAGACAAAAGATAAGTTCAATTTAAACAATTATTTATTGTATACCTTCTGCATGCCTGTCTTCTAGGATGGTTGGAAAAGAAGCATGAGGTATAATTCTTGCTTCAGGAATTCTTGGTCAGGAAATATAGGGTAGCATATCATTAAGTGATCAAATAACAAAATTTATAATATGGACAAGAAGTGCTATGGAAGGCCAGAGTTAGAGAAGGATCACGATGGGGCAGAATATTCAGGCAATTCATGGTAGAGATAGGCCTTGATAGATGGGTAGGATATGAATAAAGTGGTGGAGAGGCGATGAGTTTATCGCAGAGACAACCAGAATGAGAGGTAAGCTGGCCCGATTGATAAGACAGACAAGAGTCAGGAAGACTCCAAGCCTGCCACTGAAATATTAGCAGTATTAGCTCATCTTTACTGTGAGCAGGGGGCAAGTAACTTAATCTCACAGTACCTCATGCAATTCTCTAAAACTATTCTGTACGTCAGGGGTAGCTCTGCATGGGTGGAAGGAGTTTCCCTCCCCAGGAGTTTTTTGCACTAATGGACTCCCAGGCCTCCACATAGCAAATAAACAAACAAAAATATAGAATTAAACCAAATGTAAAGCATCGAGACCAAGAGGAGCAAGATATATTTAAGAGTCAGATGGAAAACAATTTTAATTGAAGCTAACTGTATTGGGAAGTAATGAGGGAGAAAGATGGCTGGTGAGGGAAGGATAGAACCAGATTATTGAAAGTCTCTAAAAGCTAGAATAAGAAGTCTTATCTTGTTATTTTGGCAATGAGGGGAATTGCTAGAGGAGTAGTTTCCTTGAGGGCGGGAGTTGTATGTTATACTCTCTTTCTCACATCACTAGACATAGAACCTTATCCACTGTATGGACCCATGAATTATTTTCCTGATTTATTTTTGCCAAGATGGTTTTTGCTTTATTGCTCACTAAACTACTCAATTTGCCGAGTATTCTTTTATATTACATTAAGGAGAAAATCTATCAGGAAGAAATGAACCTTTATCTTGAATGCTTAATGATCATTTAGAAGTCTTTCCTAAATGTTTCCTGCTATTTTCAACAATTGAAAACTGTCTGCTCATTGGTTACATCAAAGTCAAGCATTTTGTTTACTACATCCTTGGAGCTATTAAAAACTCATGCCCATCACAGAAAAATCTAATTTCATTTGCTGTTGTGAAGCCTGAGTTCTAAGGAGATACTTAGTAAGGAATAAAAACCTTAATCACAAGAATAATCTTTTCCTAGAAGGAAAAAGCATCAATTTTTTTTTCTCTCTTTATTCTCATTCTTCTGGGGGGCCCATTCCCATGAGTCCTTTCTTAATTTCTTTTGAAAAAAGGAAAGTTAAAAAATCATATGCAAAAAGCTTTCTCACTTAACTCCTTCCAATCTGTTCTCATTCTGCCAACCTCACCTTCAGTATGTAGCTAAAGAATTGTAATGTGAAGAGAGTCCACATATTCAAGGGAAAAAAAATTACTTTTGTATAAGAACAATGATCTGTCAAAGAGAGGGCCTTATGAATAAAAATCTAGTACTTAAACAAATGCTTGTACTATAGGCCAGGGAAATGCTTGTTGAATTGAAAAGAAATTGATTTTAGTTTTGTTGTGTTGGTTAAGTATGAAGGAATATGAGAGTGAAGTATGTCATTCATCTTTTCTCTGGTATTTTATATAAGACACAATGGGTGAGTTGACAATCAAGTGAAGAAAGGTTTTGACTAAATGTACTAGCATTATTTCAAACATTGAACAATTACTATCCCTTGTATTGAAATATTTGCTAGCATGTATAAATTACTGTCCTAGGTACTGGAAACACAGATTATAAGAGGAAACAGAACTTACCTTTCAAGAAGCTTACAACTACAGGCAGTGGTGGTGGGGATGAGATATATGTAATAACAAAGTAATTTGAGGAAGGATAGACACTAATGGCTGGGGAGATCAGGAAAGATTTCATATGAATATCTGAACTGAACCTTGAAGAAAACCTTCCAGTCATGGTAGGACAGCTTGTGTAAATGTCCAGATCTGCGTGATGGTATGCTAAAGTTTAGGAAAGAGCTTGCCATACTGTGTTTTTCTTTTTTTGGAGTATAGTATATAAAATGGAATAATACCAAATAGATTGGAGCCAGATTGTGGAATAATTTTAATGGCAGGCTGAGGACTATATATTTCATCCTTGAGGCCACTGAAGATTTTTGAGCAAGAGAGTGACACTATTAAACTTACGTCTTAGGAATATTAAGATTCAAAAGCTATGTTTACTGCTGTGTAAGGAATTATATTTATGCCTCTGGATATTTCCACTGTATTTTTATGGGGAACTAGGTGGGTATAATCAAACATTAGATGTATTAATATAATTATATATCATATAATATATAATTATATATGATATAATATATATTAACATAATATATTAAGAGCCCAATTCTTGTCAAATGTCATCTGGTCCTGTTTCAGGCTAATCAAGCACCATTTCTCTCTTTTGGAGAAAGGGTACTGAGGGCATGGTTGGGAGAAAATTTTTTGACCCATCTTAACTACTCTAAGCCTTTCAGGGTCCTTAGAAGTAAAGCTCAGCCTGAATTTAGACTTCTGGCTCCTTGTTCCGCTCCTTTCTTTCTCTGTATCTATACTCCCCAGTATGATTGTAGAGGCAATCTGGATCATTCTTCTAAATTTAGGAACTGTGAGAATCCTAACATGGCCACTATCTTCATATGGGGTGTTCAAGAAGACTAGCACCTCTGGTCTGAGGGCTTACCAAGCCCTTTTCTGGGCTGCTCATCCACCTTTGGTGTCTACCTGTCACCCAGCTTTAACCTATGGCTCCAAGAAGCTATAGCACACTCAGCAGCTTCACCCTGGTTAAACCATCTCAGTACAGGAATTACACCAGGTTAAGGGTAACTGACAGGCCTCAAACCTGTTGGTGAGTTAGGGGATGTCTACCCCAAGTATATGAAGACTTCCCTCAGTGGAATGGGTAGAGAACAATTTATTCCAACAGCTATGAAGGTGGTTGAATTAGGTGCTGTGGAGTGCTTAGAGCTTGGTCAGTCATTGAAGATGCCAAGGTCATCCAATGCATCCCAAGCCACCAGTAGTCATCTTTTGTCATGCCACTGGATTTCAATGACTGAGGAAGAAAGAGTGAGGAGAATGACTTTGTGCAACTCTGTCTCACTTAAATCCAATTCGTGCACACAAGTCAAAACATAACCTGTTATTGGTCCTCTTCAAAAATGAAGGACAAACAAGAAGTCACTAAGCCCTCCCTGTACCTCAGTTTTCTCATCTGGAACATGAAGATAATTTCAGTTAACATTGAAATAAAAATAATATTGATTTTAAAAAAGGCTGCAAATACACACATTTTATTGTCTGGCCTGGTTTGAAGGACATCACAAAAGTTCTGGTGAGAGCTGATTATGGTCTACACTTAGGATAACGTCTGTGTGACTGGAGAGAAATGGACATACATGAGAGATGTTGTGAAGGTAGAAATGATAAGATTTGGCAAAATATTGAACATGTAGGCAGAGTGTAAATGAAGAGCTGGAACAGGAAAGTTGAAGGGAGAGTTTTTGGGAAAAGATAATAAATGAAAATTTGGGGGAAACAAGGCTGTTATCTAAGATAGTCAAGTGCATTATAGATCTAGAGAAGGGGTTGTTAACCTGGGGTCTGTGAACTATCTTAAAAAATTGACAACGATTTCAGTATAATCAGTTCTTTTCTGATCTTTTATAATTTACTTTATGAATTTTAAAACATTCTGAGAAAGTATTAGTTTTTTACTAGACTGTTAATGGGTTCATGACAGACCCAAAAAAGTCAAGGACCTCTGATCTAAAGCTGAAAGAGAAATTAGGAACCCTCGAATTCAGTCTTTTCATTTCACAGATGAGGAAGTGTGCACCAGGAAATGTTAAGTGATTTAACCAAGATCACATGGGTCGTGGTAGTAGTGGTAGTATTTGCCCAGGTTCACACAGTTAGTAAGTGTCTGCAACACATTTGAACTCATGAAGATGTAGTATTTATATAGAGCTTACTGTGTTTTCAGGCACTGTCCCAAGCATTTCGCAATTATTATCTCATTTGATCCTCACAACAACCCTAAGAAGTAGGTTCTGTTATTATTCCTGTTTTATAGATGACAAAACTGAAGAAAATAGAGGTCTAGTGACTTGCCCAAGGTCTCACAGCTAGTTAACTGTCTGAGGCTGGATTTGAGCTCAGGTTTTCCTGACTTCAGGCTCAGCACTCCACTGTATCATTCAGCTGCCTTACCTAGTAAGTAAAGGAGATAGTGTTTGAACCCGTCTTCTGACTCCAAGTCCAGTTAGATACATTTTGGATCATGTCAAGAAATAGAGAACTTGGACCCATGGATGGAAGTTACAAGAAAGCAGATTTTGGCTCAATGGGAAAAAAAAAAACACTGTAAAAGGGAATAGGTCACCTCATTAGGTAGTGAGCTGCCTATTGGAAGTGTTTAAGTTGGAGTTGAATAGCCTGTTGGCAGGTGTTCTGGAGAGGGAAAAGGACTTAGACTAGAGGACTTGGATTGTTCCCTCCAGCTCTAAAATTCTATGAATCAATGTTTGAGTTTCTGATATATTTCTAGTTTAAACCTGAAGTTTGGGTTTTAGAAATCTGCAAACTCCTAAAAATTCCAAATCCTTCTGTAAAGGCGCTATGCACAGATTGCATTAAATCAAAACTTTCTAATTTTATCTGCATTCCACATGGTCTCTCGTTAAGCTTATATGCATGTATGTGTATATATATGTGCGTGTGTGTGTATGTATGCTTACATAGGTGTGTATATATGTGCATATCCATAGATACACACATATAAACTGTACACAAAGTGATGTGCCTATTGAGAAAATTATTTGAATAAATGCGAAAATACTTTCTAGTAATAAATATTTAAGAGAGTAACAGCAGGTCACCTCAGCTAGAAAATGGGCATAGTTATTTCAGGCAAAAATAATTTTTTTTAGTCTGAATTATCCAGATAATTGAGCCAATGACTCATTTTAATTATTAGGTCTAGATATTTCCTCGGAGTACCATAAAAGCATGCTCCTATCCTTCATGACCTCATATAAATGAAATCAAAAGAGATAACCTATATATACTACTTTGTAATCCCTAAAGTTCAATACAAATACTAGCTATCATTATTGTTAAATAAAAAAGCAATGCTAGATATAGTACTTTCTTTTACATCATTTCAGTTTCTTTATTTTTGTTCTTAATTTTCTTAGGCCCTGAGATTCTGAATATATACTTATTTTCATGGTAGCTGAAATAATTGCAAACTACTGTCATGAAAGATCTTATTTAAATTAAAATCTTTTAAAAATAAGTCTTCAATCTCTTATTCAAGAGAAGGTCTGAAAGAGAAATATATACATGTACACACATATATATGCATATATATGTATATATATGCTCTTTATGTTGTTTAGTTGTTTTCAGTTGTGTCTGATTTTTCATGACCCCTTTTGGCTTTTTCTTGGCAAAGATAATGGAGTGATTTGCTAATTCCTTCTCATTTTACAGTTGAGGACACTGAGGCAAACAGGATTTTGTGGCTTGCCCAGAGTTGCACAGCTAGTAAGTGTCTGAGGCCAGATTTGAACTCAGGAAGATGAGTCTTCATGTATCCAGGTCTGGCACTCTATCCACTGTGCCACCTGGCTGCCCATATGTGTTTATATATGTATATATATATACATATATAAACACATATGCTGTATACATATGTGTATATATGAACATATACATACATACACATCTATCTATCTATCTATCTATCTATCTATCTATCTATCTATCTATCTATCTATCTATCTATCTGTCTATCTCTGGCCAAAATAGAAATTATGAATGTCTAGCCTTTTTCATAATGTTAAGGAAATCTTACCTTGATTAATGTATATTTAAATACAAATGAATGCTGAATCTAACTTTTAAAATTAAAAAAGAAAAGTAAAAAAAAAAGAAAACTAAATGAGGAATGTGAGTTCACTGTTTTTGGTTTTATGCATATTGCATACCTCTATAGAAGCAGGAAAAGGTTTATTTTTTCCAAAAGCCAAAAAAAAAAAAAAAGCCTAAATGAGGGGAAAAAAGAGTGACAAATTGGACTCTTGGCAGTTTCCAAGTTCAAATACAGATGGATATGTGATTTATAGGAAAGATAGAAAAATGCCACTGTCATAAACCATTGATAAATGGAGAAATTTTATTTCCATTTATATTGAGCAGAAGATTCAAAATGACATGGCTATTTGGAGGATAAAGGATATTCTGTTCAAGGGCAATGCAGCTCAGACTCCTAAGGCCAGGATTATTATTATTGCTATTGTTGTAATCTTGTACCTTTCCTCCTCCGGTCAGGGGTTTAATCTGCTCTTTATTGAGGCATAGATGATTTAGCCACATCTGTTTTCTTAATTCAACAAAACACCATTCCAAAGTTAAGACAGTGGTGGAAGATCTATGGATGCTGAGCACTGTGTTTATATGCCCTGAACATAGCAATGAACCTGCAGGCTCTGGTGACAAATAACGTCATGTACCAGAATTCCATAAATCACAGACAGCAATGAACCAAGAACCGAACCCTACAGAACACGAGAAGATATATCTGACAAAGCGGATGACAGGCCATTATTTAGCACCAAATAGTTAGCTATGATTGAAGCCAAGTGGAAACAAGAGATCATAAACCCAGACGAGAGATGAAAATTACAAAATACCACCGACGATGGAAAGAGCAACAACATCCTGACCTAGCACAAATGAAATATTCCAGTGACTTGGTCAATAATCTTTCAGGAATGCTGGAGCCAGCTATCTTTTGTGGGTTAATCTCCACATGGAATTTCACTGCTTCTGAAATGGAAGATTTCCCTGTATTCTACTCATTGCCAATCATAGTATCTTGCACTCTGTGTAGAATAATGAAATAGTCATTGCTGGAAGAGATTTGTGACTTGATCTAATTCAATCCCTCCATTTTGCAGATGAAGAAACAACTCTAATGAAGTGACTTCCTTAAGGTTACATGACTAAATGATGTTGGTGGGACTGCAACCCGGGTCTCCTGACTGACTCCCAGTCTGGTGCATGTTCAGCTATTCCCTTTCCCTATTATTTCATCTTATATTCAATATTTAGTCAATAATAGAACCTGTAAAATCAGAGGTAGGTGGCACAGTGTATCGATAATGTGCTGGGCTTGAAGTCAGGAAGACCTGAATACAGCCCTCACATATTTATTGGCTCTGTGACCCAAGTCACTTTCCCCCTGTTGGTCTCAGTTTGCTCATCTGTAAAATTGGGATAATGATAGCATCTACCTACCAGCGTTATTGTGAGTATCAAATGAGATAATAATTTTAAGATACATAGTACAATGCCTGGCAAACAGTAAGCTTTACATAAATGTTTGTTGTTGTTGTTTAAGTTCCTCTTAGGAACTAGGTCTCTGTCATTTCTGAGGTTGTCTCTGTTCAGGCTGGATTCTGCCTCAAGACTCCTCAATTACCAACACGTCTTTATTTCTGATTTATTAGTGATTCAACTGAGTCAACAGGCAAGTCAACAACATTTATAAAGCACCCACTATGTTCTAGGGCCAGGCAATAGGCTAAGCATCAAAAAATAAAAAAAAAATAAGGTAGCCTCTTTCAAGATAAGATGTTCTGTTGTTTTCAAATTTAAACTAACAGGAACTTGTTGAAAGAAATCTTGGTTATCTGACATAATTTAAGCTAGAATGATATAGTATGAGTATGTAAAAAGCTAGACATTCTGGAAATCAAGGCTGGGCCACTATATAGGGTCTGATGCTTATCTCAGGAACTGGGTCTGATCATAAAAAAACAATTAACATTTCTTTAAGTATTTTTCTCCTTGGTAGGTAATGCATGTATTATCCCCATTTTACAAATGTGGAAACTGGGGAAATTGAGGCTCAGAGACATAATGACCTGTATAATTCACCAAAATCATGAGGAGAATAGAAAGTTGTGGATAAAAGATTTGAACCCAAGTTTTCAGGATCCAAGTCCAGTGCCCTTTCCACTCTGCCATAAGGGTCTCTCAGGGTTACTATATCAAATGATGCTCCCTTTCAGAAATAAAGCTCTATGACTTTATGTATATAATAAATCATAGGAATGGCAGGTACTTGTGGAGGTTTTTAACCTATATTAATAACTTTAGACACCTGAACTGATCTAGATAGATTTTAAAAAATATCTTTGATTTTTAAATACTTTTGAGCTCCAAGAAGTCAAGAATTTTGCTTGTCCTCTGCTTTTAACCCAATACTTTGTATACAGTAGATGCAATATATGCATTTGTTGAATTAAACTGAAAAGGTATGCACAGTCTCATTTAGTAGTCCATTGTAATCTTGAATAACATCCTCTACATTAGGAAATTGTTTCATCCCTCCCTTTTATATAGTACTTATTAGATAGTTGAACCTTTTGATACTTAAACATCTGACACATCTTGGAACTTCCCTCAGAGCCTAAGGTCTTCTTGCACTGAAATATCCAACCACCTCTACAGCTCTTAGAGGCCACTGGTGGCTCAGTGGCTAGAGCACCAAGCTTGGATTCAGGAAGACCTGAATTCAAATCTAATCTCAAACACTTACTATTTGTGTGACCCTGGGCAAATCACTTAACTTCTCTTTGCCTCAGTTTCCTTAACTGTAAAATGGAGATAATAATAGTACCTATCTCATATTGTGAGAATTAAATAATATTTGTAAAGTGCTCAGCACAGGACCTGACACTGTAGGCACAATATAAATGCTTATCACCTCCCCCCTTCTCTCCCTATATCAAATTATAGTGATGACGGTGGACATCCTCACTTACTATAAACTTACAGAAATGATCTCCAGTATTTCTCCAGTGCCAATAAAGCTACCAATAAGCTTTTGATTTTTCATAGATAATATTTACCATATTAATGAAAGTTCTGTTTATTCCAATGATTTTTTGATGTTTTTAATAATAGAAATGGGTATTGTATTTTTCAAAAGCTTTTTCTGTGTATATGGGTATAATAATTTTTGTGTTTTATTATTAATATGGTCTGTTATTATTTTTGTTTGTTTCTCTAAAATTGAACTACCCCTTGTATTCCTGTTACAAACCTGATTTGCTCAGGTTGCAGAATCTTTTAAATATGTTGGTATAGTATCTTTGCTAACATTTTATTTAACATGTTTGCTTTGATATTTGTTTGCTTAGTAATATTATTTTATCATTTTCTCTCTTTGCCTGATATTTCTATTTTGGGGTACTGGAATTACAATTGTCACACTGAAGCAGTTTGATAGGATGCCTACTCTCTATTTTTTGCAAAAATTTTATGTAATATTGGTGTTAATTGTCCTTTAATGTCTTATAATTCATCTAAGCCTGTTTCTTTTTTCCCTTTGAGAAGTTCAATTTACTTTTCTAAGATTTGGTTATTTGAATTATCTATTTCTCATTAATGTTAATTTTGGTATTCTATGTTTTTTTCTAACTCTCCATTTAATTTTGTTATTAAGCTTATTATAATTAAGAAAAAAGATTACTATGATAGCTTTTTTTCAAGTATCTGTTTCTCATTTTGTATTGCTGATATGCTGTATTAACTATGTCTCAATTAAATTTTGGTTTGTTGTATTCAGTGAATAGTCAATTTGTTTTCTTTCTTGCATAATGTGATATAACTTGAATCTGCTCTCATTTAAAGTTTGTTCTTTGAACCCACTCCTCAGGTTATGAGTTTCTGCTTCCGTTCTTAATTGACAAAGATCATCTTTGATTTTCATTAAAAGGCAATGTGTCAAAGTGGATAAAGTGTTGGATTTGGAGTTTGGGGGACCTAGATTAAAATTCTCCCTCTGACTCTTACTTCTTATGTATGTGACCGTAGAAAAGTCATATTACCTCTCTGAGCCTTGGTTTCTTCCCAATATTTTCTTTCTTTGCTTTATCTTTCTCTGGTTTGGGTATTGGGATCACATTTGTCTCATACAAGGAGATTAGTAGGTTGCTTTCTTTCTCTCATTCACTTTGCAAACTATTTATAAAACACTGGAATTAATATTCTTTATAAAATTCACCTGTAAATCCATCTGGGCCTTGGTTTGTATAATACGGACAATAATATGTGTACTGTTTACAGGATTATTTTGAGGACTGAATGACTAATGTAGGTAAAGGACTTTGCAAAATTTAAAATGCTACACGAATGTCAGATATTATTATTGTTACCTTTACCTCAAAATGTCTCTCATATCTCTCCAAGATAGATGTCTTCTGCAAATTTAATGACTATGCTTTTAACTTGTTATTGGTGAACACATCCCATGACAGACTTTTACAGAATTACACTTGTGTGTTCTCAAGAATGACATTTATCTATTATAATATTGAATATGACCTTCCATTTAGATGTCATCCATCTAGTAGTTATGTAGCTTCGAGATCACTGTTAGATGTGTTTAACATTGAGTGCGTTGATTAATGATCAGAAAAAAAAAATGTTCAGGTTTGAAAAGAAGCAGTTTTGAAAAAGTGTCCGTACAAGTTAAATTGACTGATAACTTCTGTTTGCCCAAAGGTGGTGGCTAATAAGCCAGTAACTCCAATACATTATAAATAGGGTTATCATGGGTGGGGAACCTGTGGCCTCGAACCTATATGTGGCCTTCTAGGTCTTTGGTTTTGGCCTTCTGAGTCCGAGTTTCACATTATCCTTTCATTAAGGGGACTTGTTCTGTGAAGTTTGAATTCAGTCAAAGGGCTGCACTTGAGGACCTAGAGGGCAACATGTGGCCCTGAGGCTATGGGTTCCCCACCCCTGGTACTGAATTTGGCCCAAAACTGTCTAGGCACAGTCTTCCTAACATCTTTCCAGTCCTACAGAACACCAAAAGTTCTTTTGACTGGACTAGTCATTTGCCCAGACTTGAAGGGAAGGAATGATCATGTTCAGCATTAGCCCAGTTTGAGTTGTTGAGCCCAGTTGAGAGAAAAGGGGAGAAAATGATCACCCGTTTTTGTAATTGGATTGGGTGAGGACAATTGAATTCAATTGCTTTGTACATCCACCAGGTAATAATCATTCCTAGTTATGTACCCTAAAGAAGGCTAAGTTGCTTGAGTAAGAGGACACAGAGATTTGTTCTGCAAAAACTGATAGTTAAAGTTATAAAAGAAACTGGACTCTAAAACAACCAAACAGTCAATAGACATTAATAAAGGCAGCTAGATGCCTCAGTGGATAGAGTGCTGGACTTGAAGTTAGGAGGACCAGAGTTCAAATATGGCCTCAGATACTTCCTAGCTCTGTGTCCCTGGGTAAGTTGCATAACCTCTGTTTGACTTAATTCATCGGAGAAGGAAAGGGCAAATCACTCCAATATCTTTGCCAAGAAAACTCCATGGACAGTATGTTCCCTGGGGTCACGATGAGTCAGACACAACTGAACAACAACAAGGGCCTATAATGTGTCTAGCATTGTGCTAGGGCTTTCTTCTATATCTAAATGGCCATCTCATCTGTCTCATTATCTATATTCTTCAAACAGCAGGAACTAGAGAATTCTGCCTTTAGGGTAGTCTCTTTATCAAATCATTCCCAGTCAGTTTTGTAGAATTTAACACTGTGTAAATAGCATTTTAAAATATATTTATAAAGCTCCTAAACTTTGTGTGTGGTTGGATAGTAGGGTGTCAAGACAGTGTGGAAAGTGATAAAGGGGCAGTTGTAGAGCTTAAAAAATATGTTTAACTGTTATTATAATGAAGAAAAGTAGAGGAGCAAAAGATAGGAGCAGAGAAAAAGATGATAATGGCAGAAAAGAAAAAAAGAAGGTCTAGTGAGTGAGATTGGCTTAGTGGATAGAGGATCTGACTTGGAGTCAGAAAAACAAAACTTCAGTTTGAATCTTTCTTCAGACTTTTACTAGCTGGGAAAGTACCTTGGCTTATCTCTCAGTTTCAGTTTGCTCATTTAAAAGATGAAGATGATAAGCCCATCTTCCTCAAAGGACTGTTGTGGGTATCAAATGAGAGAGAGGATATACAAAGTGTTTTGCAGACTTTCAAGCACTACATAAATGTTAGCTATTATTATTAGCTAGTTATGTCATTCCTCCACTCAATGGACTTCAGTGCCTTCATATTGTTTATTGAGGAAAATTCAAACTGCTCAGCCCACACTCACTATTCAAGGCTCTTTACAATATGTATCTACCCAGTTCTTCCAGATCTTCTCTTTCATAATGCTCCATCTAAATACTCTAAGATTAAGCCAAACTGAACCATTCGATGCCCCCGATATATGTCCTGCATGATCCTGCCTTTGCTCAAACTGTGCCTATATCTAGAATATCCTTATCCACCCTTTAAACACTACCTCTTCCCCAGAACCTTCTCTAATGTTATCATAGTTACTTCTCCCACCTTAACACCTTATAGTACACTTTTGCTTGCAGGAATGACAGACTCCTAGCCAGGGATGGAGTGTACCTAACAAAGTTGGAGAATGGGCTTGCCTTGTGCCTTTATCTTGGTACTGTTTATCAGGATGGTATACTAATTTAATGAAATCTAGGAACCCAGGAATCTAGGAAATCTAGGATGGGGTGAGAAAGCATAGTGGAGAACATTTGGATCATCATAACTTTAAGGAGAAACATAAATGATTTTGTCATGAGAGTATAATACAGATTACCTAAAAAAGAAAGAGCAAATAAGAAAAGAGTTCATGAAACAGACCACAAATTTTGCATAGTGGCATTACATATTATAATAGGAGACTTCAAATGTCCAAACAACTGCTGGAGCTCTCTGTGAAAAGCTAAGTATCTAATCACTTCTTGACTTCTCTAAATTATAATTTTAACCTCATGTGGAGGAACCGACAAATAGTAATTTTATTCTGGATTTGATTTGCGCAGAAAAAAAAAGATATTGCTGGAGGGAAAATGATGAGAGTCCTAGGAAGTTACCATTTTTTCTAGACTTTGGGATTGAAAAGCAAAAGATGGTCTGATAATATACTCTAAATTTGGTTAAATCAGATTTTAAAGGGTTCAGAGGAAGGATAGGTAACATCTTCTGAATCACAATTTTACCAGGGAAGTTAGCCCAAGAAGAATGGGGGAAATGTTAAGAATGACATTCTGAAGGCTCAAAGAAAAACAATAATAATGAGAAAGAAAAATGGGAGCTTGCTAAAGATGCCAGTGTATATGGAGCAGAGAACTTGCAAAATAGCTTAGATTTTAAAATGATAGCTTTGGAAGTTGGAAACAATGGCAGGTAGCAGAAGATGAATATAAGACCATGGCACAGTCATATATAAAGTGCCTGGAGTGCAAAAGTTCAAAATGAGATGAGGCTGATGTGGAAACCAAAAGACAACAAAAAAGTATTTTGTTTTGTGTTTTACCTTTGTGATAACTGACAAAAGAAAGAGGGAGAACTGCTTAATTTTTACTTTTCTCAATTTCTCTGTCAAGAAAATGGCCTTTACATTGGAAATAACACAACAAAAACCCTAATGGTAAGTTGATATCCAAGTTAAAGAAGGAGATAGTAAAATAGCTTTTAATTGCTCAGATGAACTATATAATTGGCTACTTTGAGATAAGTGATTGCTGAGTCCCTGTCAGGTAACTTAATTATTTTGAAGAACAGTAGAGGTACCATAGGACTGGAAAAGGGCAAATCTTATACCGATTTTCAAAAAAGCTAAGAGAATAAAGATGTAGATGATGGGCTGCTGAATTTGACAAGTTCCTGGGTAGATGCCACACCTGATCATCAAAGAGATGGTTAATGAACATCTAGAAAAGTAAACAGTGATTAACACAGCTTCACTAAGAACAGGTCATGCCAAACTAATCTTACTGACAGTTCATATTCTGCTCTGTCAAGTCTTAGAAATGGCTATTTTATTTTGAGATTGGTAAACTGAAATCTGATCTAATCTCCCTGAAGTCCTACAGTTTATCAGAGGAATATTTAATACAGGAAAGTATCTGTCTTCTGTATCCTAGCTTCACTAAATGAGTTAACACATGGTGATTCATAAAGTAAATTGCAATAGTAATAATAGTTTACATTTATTTAGTGCTTTAGGTTTTAAAAATACCTTACTTTTCAACGTACCTTACACCCATAATTAGATTTGATTCACAACCCAACCCAAGAGCAACAATTATTACCCCCACTTTAAATAGTCACATTGTAAAGGTGAGACCAGTAAATTCATCTGCTCTTAAAACTTCAATTATTACTTCTTAGGCAAGTGGCTCTAAATCTACATTTCTAGTCCTCTATTTCTCTCTTATGTTACAGCCCTGAACTAACTGTCCCCTGGACATCTCCATTTGGATATCATACAAACACCTCAAATCTATCATCTAAAAGTGAACTCATCATTCACTCTATTCCCAAGCCTATTCTCATCCTAACTTTTATAAGCTTAACACACTTTATATACATGTTCTCTAACCCATTAGAATATATGTTCTTCAAGGGAAGGAATTGGGTCTTTGTATCATCACCACTTAGCATAGTGATTGGCACATAGTAAATTCTTAATAAATCTCACTTGATTAACTGATTAATTATTGATGGTGTCATCATTCTCCAAGTAACCTACCTGGGTTTGAAGATCTTGGGGTCAGTAGAAACATGGGTCTAAATCTTGGCTCTGAAATTTATTAATTATTTGAACTTGTAAAGCAAGTTCAGCTTTCTGAGCTTCTATTTCTTCATCTGAAAACATGATGATAATAAAAATTGTGGCACCTTCCTCACAGGGCAGTGATGAGGAAAGTGCATTATAAACAGATTCATTACATTAATGTGAGTTGTTATAATCATTCTTTTTTAAAAAATTTCTTTTAGACTCGAACACCAGAACACAAATACAGAATAAAGAAAAAAAAACCCTTAAATATTGGAACTTGAATACAAAGTAAGAAAGAAAATAAAGCATGTCATGTACATAGCAGAACATAAGGGGATTCAGAAAATATAATGATAAATTTTCATTTCAGGAAAGACTATATGATAAATACCACATCTTGTGCTGAGAACTATCCTTCTCTTTACTCCCTTGTAAGTTTTCTTTTGTTCTCTGCTGAGCACTTTTTACTTTGTTCTTATTTTTCACACACCCCACCAAAGCTACAGTTAAGTATGGATATATTACTATATAAATATAGATATATACATGAACATATACATATATGCACACATGTACATACATATATAGACATATACTTTCCCTAACAAATTCTACTCCTGATCTTTGTTTTTATGTTTGTGCATATCTCTTGTTTCCTATCCCTCCTGAGCCTTCTATGTTGCTTCTACCCACCACCTTACCCTCTTATTACTTAGCTTATCCCCCTCCGAGGATCCCTCTTCTATCTTCCCATTCCCATAAATCTAAACACCCTTCTGTAGCCCCCCTATAACCTATTCCCTCACCCTCTCCTCTAGGAATCCCTCCCATGTCCTCTCCCCTCTCCCTATCCCCTTACCATTTTATTTCTTCTGAATTTAGAAGATTTTCATACTCTTGTAGATATATATGTATTGTTCCTTCTTAAGCCTACTCCTGATGGAAGTAGGTTACCAGAACTATTAGCCCTCCTCCCCCATCTAATTCCTCTTTATCCTTTTTTCCTCTTGCGCCTCATTTGTATAAAATAATTACTCTTTTTAGCTGTTCCTAAATAGTTTTACTTTTTAAAGTCATGTCATATTCAGGTCTACCTGAATCTTTCTTATGAACTCCTCATTTACTAATGACAATCTTAGACATATATACATTTCACATAAATAAAACATAAACAGTCTGTCCTTATTGAATCACTTGCAGTCTGTGGTACGTACCTTATGTTCCTCTTGGCTCTTGTATGTCAAATTTTTTATTAAGTTCAGGTTTTTTTTAACAGTCTTGAAAGTCTGACAATTTGTCAAATGTCCATTTTTTTCATTCAGGATTATGCTTAACTTTGCTGGGTGTGATTTTTTTTGGCCTATACAATTGAGAGCATAGTATACATTTGGCAACTGGCCTCATGAAATTGTCTTAGGGAAAATGCTATGTAAACCTTGAATCACTACAAAAACATACTGTTGTGACTATGAAAAACAAAAGTATCCTGTGAAAATGATTTCTCTCACTTCCCAAAACTCAATGAATTATTCACTCCTTTGGGTAGAATAGAAATCATGGGAAGGTATTATATGCAAAAAACTATATTCTTATCATCTGGGACCCCAAAAGGTCTCATGACTTTGAGAACTCACTGAGATTCAGAGTTCTAGAAGTCAAAGGGACCCCCTAGAGGTCATCTAATCCAGCCTTCTCATTTTTTTACTAATTAGATTTTTTATTTTTAGTTTACAACACTTAATTTTACATGTTCTTGAGTTTCCAATTTTCTTCCCTTCCCTTCCCTCCCCGCTCTCCTCCAAAATGGCATGCAGTCTGATTAGATTCTACATAAACCTTCACATTTGTGTTGGTAACAAAATGGGCTCTTAGCACTCAGTTGAACCAAGTTCCCTTGAAGAGTTTGGCTTTTGTTTCCTTGATTAGATTTGGGAGTCCTTAGAGTCCTCCTTGCTTCAGGAGAGGGCCTAGTTTACACATGAGTTTGAGTGACATGTTTGGGACATCAGAGGCTTTTAGACCACATGGGTTTAAGTGTCCTCTTTGGGATGATTCTAGGTCATTTGGGTGAGTGGCTGTGACAATTCTAGGTCACGTGGGTGAGTCGCATGTGTGACTCACCCTTGACTCTTAAAAGATATAAAACCAGGGGTTGGCTTTCTCTTTTTCAGAGCTCTTACCCACAGCAGTGGTGGCATGTATGACTTTGGGCCAGTCCTTGTTATGAGCTCTCAGTCTGAACCTAGATGTTGGTAACTATGAATTGTATTGGGTCTGTCTGTCAATGTTTATAATTTGTTTGTAAATGCTCCGAAGTTTAGGGTGCTAGCTTTTTCCCCTGAACTAAGTGAATGGTATTTGTATGCTGAATTAAAGTAAGCTTGTTAACCCCTTAACGTTGCTTTCCTTACTAAAGCAGATCGAAAGAACCTGGGCTTTTGCAGCATGCTGGTAGCATGCTTGTTGTTGGGCTTATGTTGGTTTTTCACCCCCACAACAGATGCTAGCCAGATTGTTGAAACAACATTAAACTTATTTACACAATAGTCAAGTTGTAAAGAAGAACTATGACCAATGGAATGAATCATGAGAAAGAAGAAATAAAACCAAAAAAGAAGAGAAAAAGAGAGAGGAAATAGTTTGCCTCAGTCTACAATCAGATCCCACAACTCTTTCTCTGGACATAGATAGCTCTCTCCATCATGAGTCTTTTGGAGCTTTGAGCCTTGTATTGCTGAGGACAGTCAAGTCTATCAAAGTTAGTCATCACAGAATCAATATGTCTGTGGGTGTGTACAATGTTCTCCTGGTTCTACTTCTCTCACTCAGCATTATATCATGCAGGTCTTTCCAGGTTATTATGAAGTCCATATCTTCCCCATTTCTTATAGCACAATGGTATTCTATTAAATAAATATACCACAACTTGTTCAGCCATTCCCCAATTGATGGGCATCCCCCTGATTTCCAATTCTTTGCTACCACAAAAAGAGTTGCTATGAATATTTTTGTACATACAGGTCCCTTTCCCACTTGTGTGATCTCTTTGGGATATAGCCCTAGGAGTGATATTGCTGGGTCAATGTGTATGCACATTTTTATAGCCCTTTGGGCATAGTTCCAAATTGTTCTCCAAAATGGCTGGATCTGTTCGCAACTCCACCAACAATGTATCAATGTTCCAATTTTCCAACATCCTCTCCAGCATTTATCATTTTCCTGTTTTGTCATGTTAGCCAATCTGACAGGAGAGATGTGGTACCTAAGAATTGTTTTGATATGCATTTTTCTAATCAATACTGATTTAGAGCATTTTTTTCATATGCTTATAGATATCTTTAATTTTTTCCTCTGAAAACTGCCTGTTTATATCCTTTGATCATTTCCCAACTGGGGAATGGCTTTTATTCTTATAAATTTGGCTCAGTTCCTTGTATATTTTAGATATGAGGCCTTTATCAGAGACATTGGTTGTAAAGATTTTCTCACAATTTTCTGCTTCCCTCCTAATCCTTGTTGCGTTGGCTTTGTTTATACAAAAAGTTTTCAGTTTAATATAATCAAAATTATACATTTTGCATTTTGTAGTGCTCGCTATCTCTTGTTGGGTCATGAATTCTTCCCTTCCCATAGATCTAATAGGAAGAATTCATAGAAAAACTTTAAAAAGACTTTAAAAATCAAATGAGAAAGATGGAGGAAAAATTAGAAAATAATAATAATCCATGTGTTGATACCTTCTTGCCCCCATGTTCTGGGTCTGGCATTCCTTTTCCACCAAGCTTCCCTTGATCTTCCCAGGCTCAGACACCCAACTCCCCTCACTATCCTGGGGGTAAAAATTCAGGTGGCTAGGGCCAGGTGGCCTCCCAACCCAGCTATCTTCAGGGCTTGCCACTTGTTGTTTAAGAGGCTTGACAATTGTTGTTAAAGGGGACCCTAGCCTGGAGGGGTTCACAGGGATCAAACCTCCTCTTGGGATTTTTCTTCTGATCTTCTCAAATTGTCCCAGGAAGAGCCCTGTTGTGCCCCTATCCTTATTTATTTTTACCTGTACTTTGTTTACCCTAAGGTGCTATTTTTATCTCTTTTGTGGGGGAAAATCTTGAGAGCTTGGAATTTTCTGACCTATCCTGCCATCTTCCCAGAATCCTCTCTATTATTCTCATTCTTAAAGCATAGTTCTGATAATTACATATTATGTGAAAAAGTTTCAGGGATTTTTTTTCTGCTGATAACCAGATAAAATACCAAGTATTTCCCTGGTCTTACTACAGCAATTCTTTATTCTAGATTCATTTTAAAAAAAAATATTATAAATAATAAATTCCAAGAGAAGAAAATAATAAGCAAAACAAAATAAAGTCATATATAAAAAGATTTTATAATATGCATGCAATATGAAAATATGATTACTTTATTTCAAAGTATAAATAGGTAGGCATACATGTAAGTTGAACCAATTTTAACAATAACAGATTTAAACCTGGAAGGGGCCTTAGGTCATCTACTACACTTCCTTCATTTTAAAGATCAGGAAATAGAATTTCAGACTGGGGAAGTTAACTTGCCCGAAGTTACGTAGGTAATCAGTGGCAGAAATAAGATTTGAATATAGTTTTTCTTCCTCCAAATCCATCTCCCTTTCCATTTTATCATACTCTATCTACTCACCTCTGAAAATCTGTGTAGCTACCAACCTTTGTATTTTATACAGTCATAGTCATGTGATATCTTGATTCTTCGGTCTTTGCCCTATATCACTTAAGTCAGAAGATCAGATAATTATACTGATTCTTGGTTTACCCTCTGAGGCCAAACAGAAGAGATCTTTTCCTCCATGTTTCAGTCCTTGAAATACATATATGAATAGTTATCATGTTCGCCTCTCATTCACCCCCCAGTTTTCTCCCTGCCAAGATAAACAGCCCCAGTTCCTTCAATTAATTCTCATATCCAATGGCCTTAAGGCCCATTCTCATCCTGGTTGCTCTCTAGTTTATCAATGTCCTCCTGTTTGAACCACAAAATCTAGAACTAAACACAATACTCCAGAAGAGATCTGACAAGGGCAGAGTACATTGAGATTATTACCTCCTTGTTCCTGGAAACTATGTCCCTCCTAAAGGGAGCTCAAGATTGTATTAATTCTTTTTGTCTTCCACGTTACCCTACTGACTCATATTGATTTTGCAGTTCACTAAACCCCTTGGATAATTTTTAGAATAGCTGCTGTTTATCTACTCACACCTTCCCCAACTTATATTTGTAGGGTTGATTTTTTTTTAATCTAAGCACAAGACTCTGTATTTATTCCTATTGAGTTTCATTGATTAGATTCAGCCCAGCGCTCTAATATGTCAAAATCGTTTTTGATCCTGTCTCTATCATCTGGTGTTTTAGCTGTCCCTTGCAACTTTAATGAATATAGCAGCCATGTCTTTATCGAAGTCATTGATAAAACTATTCAGCAAAACAGGTCAAGTACAGATCACTGGGATTTTCCACTGGGTATCTTCGGCTACATTGACACTTTTTGGAAAACTTGAACATTTAGCTTTACATAAACAGCACAGTGCCTGGCAAATAGTAGGTGCTTAATAAATATTTTGGATTAGTTGATGATTTGCCCTTTTCCATTTTTGTAGTAGCTTTCCTATTTTCCAAGATCTTTCAAATTTCATTGACAAGGGTGCTGCAATCACATTTACCACTTTTTCGGGACCCCCAAATGTAGTTCATCTCAGCTAGGTGATTTGAATTTTTTTAGGGTTATAAATTGGTATTTATTATTTAAGTCCAAGAACAACCTTTTAAGGAGGGGTGAGAGACATTCAGAATAAAGAGTCAAAAACGGACCCTGAGGGAAAGGGGAGGAAGAAAGAAAGGAGTGTCCCAGTACTGGAGGAGCCTGGAAGATGAGAGCCTCTCATCTGTATATATAGTAGATGGAACTGATCCTGCTTTCTGAGCTTTGGTCCAAGGCAAATAATGAAGCACATGGTAAGAAGAGGCCAGGGAAATTAAATGAGGCCAAAGTTACGCATCCAAGCAAAGGATGGGATTCTCTTTGGATGATCAGCACTTGCTTCCTTTTATGGAATTGAAGCAGAGTAGTTTGGTAAGTTCCATTCCACGCATTTCAACTTTTATGAGGCATTCTTGTAGTTAAAGTCTTTGTGCTAAAGAATTCTTTCATCACCTCTCTAACTTCTTGTACTTTGCTTCCAGTTTAGTCGAATATTCATCCACCTTGTAAGGCTGCCTGCTCCTGAGGTCCTACTTGCTCCTCAGTTAAAATGATCTGATCCAGATAAGGATGAAGTTCTGCATGTTTCTGATGTATGTCCTTTAGGTTTCTACTTGTGTTTATTGCAATAGCTTTCATTTCTAGACCCTTCGCACTAGTCATTTTGTTCATATTTTTCAGAAGTTTCTAGTCTACACTGGTGGCTGTGAGCTCCCCTGTCAGCTACACGATCATTTTAGAGAACATGTCCTGGCATAGCCCAGTGATGTATGCCTTGGGCTTCATGGCCTCCTCAGCCATCTGCACCACAGTACTGTCTAGGCTGGAGAAGGGAGGAAGGAGAAAGGATGGATGAAAAACATTGAGAGACAGGAGAGGGGAGGGAGATCGGAAAGGAGAAGAGCAGAAGGAAGGAGTGAGAAGGGGGAAACGGAAGGGGAGAAAAAGGGAAAAGTGAAGGGTCCTTGAGGGCAAAAAGGGTAAACTTGAATTCTTAAAGAGAAGCTAAGTGCTCTCCTATTATCTTCTTCATTTTCTTGGGCAGGTACTCCCTGTTGGTAATTTATGTTCGGTCATTTCCAAAACAAAGGTTATTTTCCTTTAGAGGGAAAACAAGAACTAAATCTTTCTCTCTGTTGTCAGTCCATCCACCTCAATCAAAGTGCCTATTCTTTCTTTTTTCTTCCAATGTAATTTAAAAAATTCTTTGTGTTATATTTAGCTTCCCTTACCAGCCTTAGCTCATTTTGAGCATTAGTAACCCTGAAAGCATTTTTTTTAAAGAGGATTGGGCTTCATTCTTCTATTCTTTTGTTCTTTAATTACATGTTAAATTCATGTTCTTTTATCTGGCCTTGCCTATACATTTCTTTTAAAATTCTGAGTTGGTTGGTGAGTTCCCTTTGCATCCACATTAATCTTCAGACACCAATAAAACTTTTCTTCCTCATTGTATAGCTTCCTTTTGTGTTTTCCAAATTTCATTCTTTCGCCTTTCTCATGCCTCCTGGGCTGATTTCCTCTGAATCATTTTAGTCCATGAGATCATCTCTAACTTTCCTTTGAATCCACTGAAATTTGCTTTCCCCAAAATCTAGGGTGGATGTCAGACCATACATAATTTTTCTCCCTTTCTCTAACATAAATTCTTTGAATGGAGTGGTCACTTCCCTCTAACATTCTCATCATTTCTAACTCTTAAAATCATTTCCTCTTTGTTATTGATAACCAAATCCAGAATGAAATTTCTACTTGCAGATGTGTCCATATTGAAATCCTTCCATATGTTTTCACATCCACATATTTGTCACTTAGGTTGGACTCAATGAAAACACAGAAATTCAGAGTTGGAAGAGATGTCAAAAGTCTACTAGTCTAACCTGTACTTAAATAAGCACTGCTTCTATACCATAATCAGTAGGTAGTCGTCCAACATTTCTTTAACCTCAGAAGTCCTTTCCAATTCAGGGAGTCCATGATCCTGTGATTCTAGGTCTCTTCCTTAAAGACCAACTCAAGGTTTCTTATAAATGTTTTGCATTATTAATAAAATTGCATTTCACAAACATGAAATAATTTATGTAGCTCTATCTTTTTCCATCCAGAATCTCTTAATTCTAAACATTAGATTTGTTTAAACCAGGGGTGGGGACTTTAGGCCTCTAGGCCACATGTGGCATTCTAGATCCTTGGGTGCTGCCTTTTGAATGAGTCCAAGTTTTATAGAACAAATCCTTTTATTAAAGGGATTTGTCCTGTGGGGTTTGGATTCAGTCAAAGGGCCATAGTTGAGGATCTAAAGGGCCACACAGGGCCTTGGGGTAATGGGTTCCCCACCCCTATTCTAAACCAAGGTAAAACTTTGGCAAAATCATGATATTAACAAAGGTCATTTATAATATTTTCCATCCTCCTCCTCTCAACACAATCCTCTTTCTCCTCCCTCTGTAAATGCTCATTGTTTTCTCCCTATCTAAGCCTGATCTCAAAACAGGATCTGGTTTTAGTTATTTAAAGTTTAAGAGGTATTTAAGTCCATGTGGTACTAATCGTATGCCTCTAATTGTGCAACAATAAGAAGATTTACTTCTTGTTAAGTGAATTTTAACCATCAGTGAGCAGGTTAGCTAGGTAGTTTAGGAGAGGGGGAATCCTCTTCTTGATATTTTATAGGCAAGTCAAGCCTTAGCTAGAATGAATGCTTCAAATACCGAAGATAATTTTTGGGAGAAAGGTAGAACGATTTAAACCACAATCTGAAATTTAGCACAGGGTCTGGCACATAGTAAAAAATATAATAAGCAATTTTTCATTCATTCATTTCTAATATCATACAATTAAAATACAGATGCTTTTTGCTTTCTAATTTATATTTTCATAGGATACTTTTACTTCATTCATATTTAAGGTTCTATTACATGGAAGGCACCATATAACCTTGAGAAATTCATTTAGTCTCTCTAGATCTTAGTTTGCTTCTCCGGAAAATAAGAGTACAGAACAGGATGATCTCTAAGGTCCTTTCCAGATCTAATAAATCCTATCTTAGAATAGTTGTTGTTTTTTCTTGCCTCTGGTTTCCTTGAAGCAAATTTTATTTTCTAAATCTATAAGGATATAATACAAATTTATGGAGCACGTCATAGGAGTTTTTAGGACCAGCAAATCTTTAGCTTTCACAGATATGATGGAGAAAGAATTTTTAAAAGTGAAGCAAGCATAAAGGGGCATAAAGACAACACACAGAAGGAGTCAGGAAAAGCGGGGAGGGGAATGACACTAGGGGGTGACATGCATAGGAGCATCTTGTTCGATGGAACAGGTAGAGCAGCAGATGCAAAGTGGAGTGAAATGTGTTAATTTTAACTGTAGTAGATTTTTTGGTTTACTTTTCTAAAGTTCTCTCCATATAAATTAAACATAACCGGTGCTATACTTTCCTCCTCCCCCACCCCACCCTGTCTTCTTTGATCCATTCATTTTCTTTCTCCCATTCCACCTAGTTGCTAAATTAATTTTCTTCAAGTGCCGATGTGATGATGTCCCACTCCTAATCAACCAATTCCAGTGGCTATTTCCTCTAGGATAAAATATAAACTACTCTACTTCACAACCTGACCCCAACTTATTGTTCAAGCCTCATTGTGTGCCACTTCCCCTCATGGCATTGCAGTCCAGCCAAATGAGCTTCTTGCTATTCCATCCACATTGCACTCCATCACCCAGCTTTTGAAGTGGCTGTCTCTCATATTTGGAATACACTCACTCCTTGTCCTCGCCTTATAAAATATCCTTTTTCCTTCAGAAATCAGCTTAAGCATTACCACATGAAGCCTTTCCCAATTGATTCTCTTCAACTACCAGTGCCCCTTCACCTATCCTTTATTTAACTATCTAATATTTATTTATATTTATTCTCCCTTGTTTAGTCTGTGTATATGTAATACATACATACCCATACATGTGTATATATAAAGTACATATATAAAACACATGTGCTTATAATATGCAATGTATGTTTTATTATATTATATATACTATACTATATTATGTGTGTATATTATTAATATATTTATATATTACATGCACATATGCATTTCTTGTGTATATATACAGGGTAGCCAATGAATGTTTGTATATATGTGTCTTCATATATGCATATATGTATGTGTACATACATATATGTGTTTATATATGTATGTGGGCATGGGTACGTAGTAATACATTCTTATGCCTCCATTAAGTAATAATAGCAACTTACATCTATACAGCACTTTAAGGTTTAAAAAGCACTTTAATCACAAATGCCCTAAAGAAAAGTAGTTCAAATATTATATCCTCGTTTTACAGATAAAAATACCTGAAGTGCTGAGAGGTTAAATGAAAGTGTGGTACAATGAAAAGAGCCCTGGATTTAGAGTCAAAGAACCTGGGCTAGAATCCTCAATCTTTCTTGGGTATTCTTTCTGAGCCTAAAATGAATATAGAACCAGACAACCTTTAAGGTCCCTTACCTCTCTCTACAACAACCAATGACATCCATTAATGAAGAGCTAATGAGGCATTATTTGAAAACAGGTCTCCTGTTTCCAGGTCTTGCACAGCATCTAGTAAGTCACATTGTCTTACTAGGCAATCATTATCATACCCAAGGGAAATAATTTACCTGATCTATTTGTCCTGTCAACTTAAAAAATCTCTCCATTATTTTGCAGATAGCCACTGAAAAGTTTCTTCAACTCAAAAGAAAAAAAAATCACAAAATGTTCATGCTCCAAAACCTATATTCTCATTTCATTTCTTCTAAGGAATTGGATAAAATGGCCTTTAGTCATGCACAATCTTTTGCAACTGCAATTGTTATTGATTGCATGTCTTTTCTAAGAATAAGGACCAGATTTTGATGTGATGAAGGCCCATGTACAAGGGGAAAATGGAAGCAAGTCACATAGAGGTGAATGAATCTGAGGTTTTCATTATGACATTTGTAAAAGGTGGAAAAAAAACCCAACTCTCCCCTTGAAAACATTTTAAAAACACTTGTATTTCTCTCAATAAGTAGCAGACTAATTGACAATTAAGCAGACATTTAAAAATAGGCCCCAAATTCCTAGCATCCTAGGACAGAACAAAATCCTTAGACTCTAGGAACCACTTAGAAGTTATTTAAAGAAAACAAACATCTGATATTCAAATAAGCTAAAGGTAACAGAGTCATTCTCCAAGGGAATAAATTACATCTTTTGTCGGCAGTACATGTGGCAGAAACTGAATGACTGCCTCTGTAATCCCAAATAACTTTCAAGAGGGCACTCTTTGGTTCTTGCAATGTCAAAAGAAGTAGAAAATCATAGAACACCTCTAATCAACTAATCAACAACATTTTATTAAGATCTTACTAATCTTAGGCTCTGTGATAAATGCTAAGGATACAAAAGAAAAAGCAAAAACAGTCCTTGCCCTCAAGAAGCTTACATTCCAAAAGGGGAGGTCACATAGAGAGAATTCCTTTAGAACAAAGATAGAATGACCTTAGGAGTTTTGAATTCTACTGCTCTTGTCCTTTAATGTAGATTTCCTCCATTTACTTAGCATGGCTATTAAATGAATGATTGTGAATACAATTTTTATGACCATCAAATATTCATTGAGTAGTCTCAAGGGAATAGCAAAATCTTAGTGTTTTGACACAACACAGAATATTATGATTTCCTACTCTGAAATGACATGCTATCTTGTTTAATTCTTTTATCAAATTCTATTCTGTATGATATCTATTTATATGCGTGCCTTAACTCCTTAGATAGCAAGCTTTTTGAGATTGAGAATCTAGGTCTTAATTCTCATTTTAATCTACCCACCTGCTCCCTCAGTGCCTTCCCTTGCACATACAACATACTTAATAAAATGTTTAGTGCATACATGAATGATTCTCTCTCCTATTAAGAGGCTACCTATGAACACTAGGCTTCCCTACCTTTCCCTCTCTTTCCTTCTCTCAACAGTTTCTTTGGACACCGAAGATCCAAGTTTCTTCTCAGATAGTTTCCCCAACATTACCCCTTGGATCCAAGCTGCACTGAAATAACCATCACAGAGCTACTAAATGCACTTTCTAAAAAACCTAGTGCCAATCCCTAGAAGCCTTTCTGAACTAATTCTTGATTATTATCTAGCCCATATTATCTAATCCAATAATTTTCCTTTTGCTCATAGATCACTATATCTTTTTTCATCTTTGGTTATTTACACTTTCCTGTTTCCTAACTTCTTAATTCTCCCCAGTACTGAGGCTCTTTAATATCTTTTTAAATATCTATCATATATTAGCCATTAAGCATATCTGTACTTACTTTTAAAGTACATAGATGGCTCTTGATTTCAGGAAGAGGGGCACATATCCTACATTGATTATTGGGATTGGGGAAACTACTAATCACATATCCTAATTTTCAGAGGTCCCGTTTTCTCAATTATTTGTCATGTTAAATATTTCTCTTTGTACTCTACACTTTAATGGATCTATGATCACATCAATATAGGCATTGCCTCTAATGGTGTAGATTCCAACCCATCCATATCTTCTCTTTCAGTGTATCCCTTGTTCAAATTATCCAATGAATTCTCCACCGGGGTTCCACCAACAAAGCAGGAGTCTTCAACTAGATCTCGTGGCAGTGCATAGATACCAATGCAGCATGCGGACTATCCATTGGCTTTCTATCACTGTGGTTGCAAGGCCAATCTGCTGTCTTTCCTGCTCACATATCTCTCTGATAACATCCTTTTTGCTGCCTCTACTGCTTAACTTTTTCATGAGTATCGAAACTGTTGCAGTTCACTCAGGATCATCAGGGGCCTTTCCCTAGCCCTTAGTGTAACCCCCCAATTTAGTTCTTTTGGAACAAAGAGAATCAGTGGAAATATATTGTTAAAAAGATGGGCTTTTGATTCAGGGAGAAGGTTGGGGGGGGGGGTCATGAAAAAATGCCATATACTTTTCCAAAGGCAATCCAGCCCACCGTTCTATTTAATTCCAGGCCATTTATTGTTCATTGATAATGCCTTTTCTAGATATGTGTACTGATGGACCAGCTCTATGGGCTCCCTATCCAAATACACATCACAGTTTGGATGCCCCACAATCTTTTTGTAAATATGAAGCTCCACTAAATTGAGAGCCAGATGACTTGGGTTTTAGTTCTAGTACTTCCTGTAATTTGCTTACAGGTCACTTAGTACAAATCATTTCACCTCTTACTTTTATCTGTAAGATGAAGGAATTGAACTAGATGATTTCTTAGGTTCTTTGTAGCACTGATTTTATGATTATTTGATTTTTATATGCTTATTCTCCAATCAGAAACTGACAAGTAACAAAAAATGAAATCTTTTTGATTCTTTGAATTTAATTTTTTTTTAAAAAAAAGTAACCCAGTATTGTACTTCTTTTAAACAGGAACTCGCTTCCTCTCCTCCCACCACCTGCACATGCATGCATATACCCAGTGTTTCACTCACAATTCAATACCTTGAGCTTTTCTTGTCATGCCTGTGAATAGTGGATCATTTATCACTGTAAATAGTAGGCACTTAATACATTTTGGCTGATTTGATTTAATTTTGGAAGTTCCTTCACCTTGGAATAAATTACTCTTCACTTTGAAGAGACCTTCCATCACCTGCTACTCCTAAATTTGAATTGTAACACTCTTAAACCTAGGTGCAATTCCAGTCTGATAGGATTTCTAACCTTTCCAAAAAGTCCTGAACTGTATGAATTTTTAAATGGCATGTGTTGTTTATTATAGCCCCAAAATAACCCAATTTTCTTTTCCAGCGTAGGAACTGGATGCACTACATAATTAAATATGGAATTTATAGAAGAATTTGGAAATACACAATGCTGATTAATTTCGATGTTTAGATGAAGTATTGGCAAGTTAATCAGTATAAATGGTATCAAAGGGTTGTTTGACACTAAAGTAGTGAACTATTGTATTACATTTGTGATTTGCATGGCAACTCTCTCTATTCATATTTATTCCACCTAGGAGGTTGAGATGTATTATTTATGAATTTGATTCCTCTCTCAGCATGAAATATTAAGGCTAGATATATATAGAAGTTAAGGGAAGTGCTGATTTTCATCTAACGCAAGTAACAGAAAAACCCAGTGGCAAAGCCATTTCATGTTTAAAGGGTAGAAATTATGATGGATAGATTTACTTATATTACTTCACAAATTTTAAGACAGGATGGTTATTTCTGTAAGAATACTAAAATAGGAGATGACAAAGTAACTCCTGGAGTGAGAGGGGAGGGGACTGAAAAGCAACTCAAGTCAGATGAAGTACAAACTCCCATTGTTCAAAAAGTGTAGAGGAGGAGTCCCAAACCATGTGTTCTGTGTTTTAAAAGTTCAATTTATGTGATGAACACCATAAAGGGGAGGCAAGAATAGTATTTCACTTTACTGGTGAGTATTCTTTATTCATTGAAGAGGAAAATCTACAAAATACATTTGGAAAATGCTGCTTGTTTTTAGCTTCTTTTCTAAATCTTTTCCCTAAATTAAGACTACCCCTTTAAAAGAAAATCATGTATTAGATAACTCAAACAACCTCCAGTTCACATATAGTTGTCTAAACAATATTCCGAAAACACACATCTTAACAGGACACTCCTCTACTCAAAAATCTTCAATAGCTGCCTATTATCTCTAGGACAAAATACCTACTCTTCAGCTTGGTATTTGAAGCTCTGGATTGCCTTCTACTATTTCAGACATTTTATATTACAGTAGAACTCCCATTTACGAATTTAATTTGTTCCTAGATTCTGTTCGTCATGTGATTTGTTCATATTGCAAACCGAATTTTCCCATAGGACATAATGTAAAGTCAGATGATCGGTACCACATCCCCAAAAACATTCATATAAAAATAATTATTTATAATTTTAAGTAATTTTTTTGTCTCTGGTGCACCTGAAATACAATAGCAAGAATTAGTACACAATATAAACCAAAAATAAAACAATTAACCTGTACTTTATCTTTGAGAAGAGTTGTAGTTGGTGTGAGGGAGATGATAGGGAGGAGAAGGAGAGTTATTGCTTGGAAGGAGAATCTCCTTCCATGAGAACATCAGGGATTTCAACGTTGGGAGTGTTCTCTCTTATGCTACTTTCACTAAAACTAACACTACTGCCTTCATTTATTTTTCGTTTTTTAGAATCACGTTCATGTTTTGACTAACTGATTTTTTTTTTCATGTTCACTTCTGACTAGGAATCTATCTAATGATACTTGCTTTTGATGTTTTTTCAGAATGTCAAGGAAATATGACATTGCATTATTGTTAAAAAATATTCATGGTTCTCATTGCTATGGCCTTATTTGGGTAATGTTTTTCAACAAAATTTTGTACCTTCCCCCACATCTGATAAACCTCCCTAATCTCACTTGACGTGAGGGATTCCTCTGACCTCTCAACCTCCTCCTCAAATGAGATATCGTCTACAACCTCTCACTGTTGCTCCTCATGCAGATTTATCAGTTTGTGCTTCATCAGCCCCTGGTTATATTCCTCTACCAGCTCTTGAATGTCTTCAGCATCCACCTCCAGTCCCGATGTCTTGCCCAAACACATGATTTCATCAATGACTGATTCCTTTTAGGGAACAAACCCTTCAAGTCGTGTTTGAGAACACAGTTGGGCCACAGTTTTCAACAAGCAGAATTCAGCGTTCTTGGTGACTCCATCCCAGGCTTTGTCGATTATCTTGAGGCAGCCAACTATGTTGCAATCGTCCTTCCAAAACTCTCAGAGGGTAAGGTTAGTGCCCTCAGTCACCTTGAAGAATCGCTGAAATAAGGCTTTTTGTATAAAACTTCTTCAAGTTTGAGATGACCTGTTGATCCATGGGCTGGTGTAGTAGACTGGTGATAGGAGGAGGGAAGGTGACCTTAATGAACTTGAATTCCTCCAACAGGTCATCTTCAAGACTGGGAGGATGGGCTGGAGCCTTGTCCATAACCAGCAAGACTTTGAATGGCAGACTATTTTCTTGAAGATATTTCTTCACTGCAGGACTGAAAACTGTGTTGATCCATTCCACAAATAAGATCTGAGTGACCCATGCCTTGCTATTGGACCGCTACATAACATTTAACTGGCTCTTCTGTGCCTTACTCTTGAATGCTTGGGGATTTTCAGAATTATACACAAGAAGTGGCATGATTTTTAAATCCCTATTTGCCTTAGGGTTAGACGGTCTTTCATGGGCCAGTGCCCAGTCTTTTCTGCTGTGATGTATGTTCTCTTGGGTATTCCCCCCCCCCAAAAAAAAAGACCCATCTCATAGCAGTTAAAAACTTGCTGCAGCAGGTAATTCTCAGAAATCACAAGCTTTTCAAATTCACCTATGAAGGCTTCCACTGCCTTAGCATCTGAGCTTGCTGCTTCACCTTACCCTCCAACACTGTGGATGCCACTTCTCTTTTCAAAATTATCAAACCAGCCTCGGCTAGGCTTGAAACTTTCTTCCTCTCATTGACTTGTGCCCAGCATCTTTGAAATGAGATCAGCATGCAATGCCCTTGCCTTCTCACAGATAATGTTCTTGGTTACGGTATCACCTGCTAACTGCTTCTGATCCACATGAGAAGCAACTTTTCAACATCTTCTAGAACATGTGGCCATTGCTTTGATATTCTCATGACCCCTTTCGCTACATCTACCACCTTTATTTCATCCTTCTTCTTCAAAATGGTGCAGATTGTAGATGCAGACCCGTTATAAAACCATGAAAGGTTGGTCACATGCACACCATGTTCATGCTTCTCAGTGACTTCTTTTTTCATTTCCAATGTAATGGTCTCCTTCTTCTTTGCACCTTCCTTTTCAATCTTCTTCTTCGTTGGGTCCATTGTTACAAATGTTGTTGTAGATCATAGTCACTACTATACATTTTTATGCAAAGTACTACTGTATGTACCCAAACACATGCAAACACACTTGTAATGGTACTGTTAAGAGCAAACGATGTTGCCTTCATGAAGGGTCAATGCCGAATGAGGCCAATTAGGTGGTGTGTCGACCTGAGGTTCCTTTATTTGACATATGAAAGCAAAAACATCCCATTTCCCTAGTTGAGTGTCACCTCTTCGCAAGCCTTTCATGTCCAAACATGATGTTCATACTGCAAATTTTTGTTTGTCCTACAAGACAAATTTTGTGAAAAATTTTTCCTCATCCAGTGAAGCATAGGTAAACCAAGTTACTCATAAACCGAGGTTCTACTGTATTTCTCTTCCAAACTCAAGATGCCAGCCAGCCTTGCTAAATCTAAATGTTCTCCAGAATGGGGAGGCCATTTCCTGTTTCTGTGCTTTTCCCCAGGCTGTTTCCTTTCATCCACCCACTTCATTCTCCTGGGTTTGAATACACACCTCTTCACCTTTGCCTTTTAGAATCCCTAGCTTCTTTCAGGTCTCAGCCTTGGGATTACATCCTATAGTGATGCCTTTCCAGAGCACTCCAATAATTTGTTCTATCTCCTTCTTGAAATTATCTTGTATTTGCTTATCTCTTTATATGTTGTATCTCTCCAATAAGAATGTCAGTTTCTTAAGGGCAAGAGACTCTTGTTTCTTTGCATATCTTCAGAGCATAAAATACTTGGCACATTTAAAAAAAGTGGTAGCAAACATTTAATAAATGTTAATTGAACTGAATCACTGAAAAGAAAACTGGTTCTTGGATGTGGATAAAGTTAGATAAAACTCATGGTTTTATTCTCAATGCAACTTTTTCTTTTCTCTCTGCATTATTACATGAGTCCCAACTTTAGCTTCATCAAAATCATTGGTTCTGAAACACTAGATAAAAAGAAACAAACAAACATGAAAAATAGAATACAACTTAGAAAGTCCAAAAGTCCAAAATTTCCACAATCCCCACATCCGTATTTTAGTGATACAGAATGGAATGTAAAAAGTTTTCATACATTAAAAATTACAGATTTAGTCATGGAATATTAAGAAGAAGGAACGTTGGAAGCTAACTGGTCTACTACTGCCAATTATTAAAAACAAACAAATAAAAAACAAAAACCCCAAACTTGAAGTCAAGAAGCGATTTTCCTAAGGACACACACTTAGTAAGTGGCAGAACATATCCATGTGGTCTAGACACTGATGACTTGAAGATAGTGAAAGTCATTAACCTTGAAAGAATCCAGGGCTCTGAAAATTTTATCTTCTAGCCACTGTTCGGACAATTGGAAATGAAGCATTGAAGCTAATTTTGGCCAATATCCCTTACTATGATGGTTTTGAATATACATTTTCCAGTTTTATTAATTTCATACAGTTCTATGATAGGACCTACTTTTAGAAGGAGGTGTGTAGAATGGTAGAAACAGCATACAATTTGGAGCCAGAAGACGTGGCCTCAGTTCTAAGGTCTCAGGTCTGCCACTCACTAGCCTTTTGATTTTGGCTAGATTTGCACTCAGGTGCTCCTGACTTCAGGGCTGGTGCTCTACTCACTGTGGCACCTAGCTGCCTCATCACAGGGTTATTTTGAAGACAAATGAGATAATATGCATGAAACCGATAAGGTGATACGTAAGTATAAGCTATTATGATTTCAACATGAATGGGCATTCAAGGATGAGTTTGCAAGAAAATCATAAAATAGGAGAAAGCATTTCTCTGAAATCTTCACATTTCAGTTTTCTGTGTTCTAGGCTTTCTTACTAATCTTAGACATCAACCTCTGACCTATTAAAAAAGTAATGAAACATTTCATACTATGTAATGAGTTCCCACATTAGAAAATCATATTTCTTCCCAATTTTCTCCCTGAAGTGTTTGCAATTATAAAGCCAGTCTCAGATTACAAGGTGGGTCTCTGTAATAGGAACTTAGGTCTTAGTAGTAATATCTACTAAGGTCCCTGCTGGGCTAGTTTCCCCTGCAAAAAAAGTTATGGAACACTCCTCATGACTTAATTGGTCCCATGGACCAAAGCTCATATTCTTGGCTTAGCTTTCTGGTCACCTGAGTTCCAAAGCCCAGCCTGTAATGGGCTGGAGCTCTTCAGATTTGACACTGGCCTCTAGAGAGCAGAAGCACCATCCCAGAAAACTCTCTGATATTTTCTTTCTTCCCAAGTTAATTCTTAATAAAATGTGAAAATGAAACATGATCCCTAGGATTATTCCTTTAGGAATAACTTGAGTAAAGAGTCCCAGTCACCACAAATCCTCTTACATCAATCAGATTGTGCTGTTGTGAGTTGCTGATAAAATTGCAGTCTTCCAGAGAAGTAATTTACATGTAAATAGCAACCAATAAATAGCTCCAATCATGTAACCAATAATCCTGTACTTCTTTGCATATCATTTCTTCCTAGGGATTGTAAATGGGAAATGGGCAAGAATAAGTATGACAAAATGGGTCTGCTCTCTTAGATAATTAGTATACCCATCTGTAAAATGGGGATTATGATAGAAGCGGAACCTACTTCGCTGGCCTGTTGTGATGATAAAATATAAGTGTATAAGCAAAGCACTTTGGAAACCTGAAAGCATTATATAACTATCTATTATGATCCTGTTGTACTCTTGGATTGAAATACTCATGAGTGATCCAGGAGAGATAATTTAAAAATTATTGGACTACCTGAAAGTCATGATCCAAAAAAAGAGCCTAGATATCATCTTTCGAGAAATTATCAAAGGGAACTGCCCTGATATTCTAGAGCCAGAGGG
>CM053622.1:691931027-691946659 GCA_028646595.1 Phalanger gymnotis | reverse complement strand
AATGCAGAAAAATAAATATATTAAATAAATTAAATGAATACATTAAAAAAAGGAAGAATACTCATGAGTTTCGAGCTTAGCATGTTTTCATGTGATGGACCAAAAAGGGATTTATGTCACTGGGCAGCTTAAATGACACTTCTGAACTAAAGCTGAAAAGATTTAATAATAGCAACACCAAGTATGGTGGCATACTCCTATAATCCTAATTACCAAAGAGGCTGATGGTGGGGGATTTCTTGAGCTTAGAAGTACTGAGTTTCAGTGTGTTAATTTGATCTGGGGTCCATACCAAGTCTGGCATCAATATGGGGAGTCTCTGGGAGCAGGGCATGGAGCAAGGGATAGGCCAGGTTTCTTAATGAGGGGCAAACCAGAACAAATTGGAAAAGGAGTCTATGAAAGCTCCTGTGCCAATGATCAGTTCTTAGACTAGGCCTGTGAGTGGCTACACTTCCAGCCTAGGTGAGATGGGGAAATCTAATCTTGAAAAAAAGTTAATAGCATTTTCCGGGGGGCAGAGGGTTGTTTTTTTCTGTCTCATTTTTCACAAGTGACCATTTTATTATTAGTTGAACTTAGCATAGCACCTAGAACAAAATAGATGCCACATAAATGCTTATTCTCTCCTGTCCCCTTTGCCTTTTAGAAGTATGATGGTATACTATGTTGAAGATGGCTAAAAGGACACAAGGACATGCATCTTTGGAATCAGTTTTTAGAAATAACTGACTTCTCAAATTTCAATATGGTTGCTATGATTTTTTTCTGGTTTACAAAAGAGAAATTTAAAATATTAAAAAGGCCTCATAGTTTTCTAATTTGTCTGTATCATCAAAAGCAAACTGAAAATATAAGTAGTAGTCTGTGAATTATAATGATTAATTACTTTAAGCTTTCCCCAGGGATATTTTGAAAGTTGCAAGATATTCTTTGCCACTCTACAGAAAACATACTAGAAAACAAGATGAATATTCCTAAAAATATACAACATATTGTGCCCATTTAGACAGTTCAATGCATTCCAAAGGTTTCCACTGTGGTCATTTCTGTCTACTCTTGCCACAATCAGGCAATTCTATGAACTATAAAATATGACACTAATATAAAATCAATTTCCGAAATGAAAAAGCTGTATTAGTTAAAATCCAAAGTAATTACAAATCCTCATTAACTCAGCACAGCTGAAGACAATAGATAAGTCTTAAATGCTGCCTGGCTTCAAATCAATACCTTGTTATTGAATATTTTGCAACAAGTAATTTATTATTGACTCAAAGATAGCTCCTAACATCTGTAAGTCATTTTAACTTTACATCAATAATTTTTCTCATTTCTGTTGCAGAATAAGAACAAATAGCAAAGAGATGCAGCTGAAAGACACTTTATTCTAATGTCCAAGCGTGGCTTTATGCTGGCCTCTGCCTCTGAATCTTTCCTTTACCATGACAATATGAGAGACAGAAACTTTGCTAAGATTGGAGGCTGTATCTCATGTTCTAGTCCTGCTAGACTGGGCTTTAGTCTAGCCTGATTGATAGCACAAGGGTGGTGAGGAAATTACCCACGCTGCCAGAAAATCCTCCAGTCAGATATTCCAATAATGCTGTAAGATCAAAAGCAGTACAGTATGTGAATGTCCAGAAATACGCCAAGTGCTATACAGACCAAGGCAATATCAAAGAGAAAGAATCATGCTACCACATGTAGTGTAATAAAAACACACAGCATGGCTTTTGGTATCTTTAATGCCTGAATGGAGAACCATCATGGCTTTACTGCACTCAACCTATAGGAATAACAGTGAATTCATTTCAATATAATGCTATTCTTTGAGGGAGAACCCTCTAAAAGACATATGCTTTTTGGCATGATGCAGAAAGGCCTGAATTTGGAGATAGAGATTGTGGGTTCCAGTATCAGTTTTGCTACTTACTACCCATGGGACTTTGGGCATCACTTTCATATCTCTGGTCTTCAATTCCTTATCCTATAAAATGAAAGGGCTATTGTTGTTCAGCCATTTCAGTCTAACTCTTTGTGACCTCATTTGGGGTTTTCCTGGCAAAGATACTGGAGTGGTTTTCCTATTTCCTTCTCCAGCTCATTTTACAGATTAGGAAACTGATACAAATGGGATTAAGTGGTATTCTGAGGGTCACGTAGCTAGTAAGTGTCTGAGGCCAGATTTGAACTTGGAAGATGAATCTGGCCTGGAACTCTATCTACTGTTCCATCTAGCTGTCTCTGTATTTCCCTAGTAGAATGTAAATTCCTTAAGGGTAAGGATGGTTTTGTTTTTGTGTCATTAGCACCTAGCCCAATCCCTTGCATGTGCTTAATAAATGTTTGGAGATAACATACGTAAGGCACTTTTCAGGCTTTTAAGTACTATATAAACACTAGCTATTATTAATAGCTTTCATTGTTGAGTTCAATTGAATGAGGTCAGAGAAGTAGGATGTGAGGTTTTCTCAGACTGTACATGACACAGTAGTAGGAAAAACAAATAGAAGTGTTTTATAACTAGAAAGGCTCTTAGAGATCATCGACTCCAAAACTCTTCATTTCACAGATGTGGAAACTCATGAGGACCAGATTAGAGAAGTGAGTCAACGGCAGAGCTGGGACTAGAATCCAGATCACTTGACTCCTAGTTTAGTGGTCTTTCAGCTACAACACGTTCAATAAAGTGTGATGATGATCAGAGACAGTGCACTGCATTTCTGGGAAACCTGCCTAAAAGCCACTCTCTATCCAGAAGGAATTCTGCATCAGGTGTCAGGCAGCTGCTCTTTCTGCCTGGGAAGAGTGAATTCACTTATCTCAGGAGCCTGTTATCTCTTCTTTCCAAAATACAAGCTCAGTCAAGCAAGGAGTGCTGATGACATGACTTTGATGGACAAATTTACTGCCTGGAAGGGAGGGAGAGAAGCTCAGACTTTCCTCCCCTGCCACCTGTGATGTACTTTCAAGTCTAGTGATTCAATTTGCACAGTTATCACAAGATAGTTTCTTGGAAACCGTTGTCCAGTATTTCATGCTCTTGGCTGCTGGCTCTGCCTTTTTTCTGAAGTTATTTTTAGCTCCAGATCTTCATTTTGAGGAAAGAATTCAAACTCCTAAGAAGACCTGGGCCAGATCTTTATATATGATGATGATAAAAGACTTTTCTTCCAAAGGGTAGATAAAAGTGAAAGAGAGCAATCGTATATCTCTCTTAGGGAGAATAACCCAGAAAGGTGAAAGTATAGATATCATATGGTTAATCTTCAGTTAAGAGTAAAAAGGGCAACATCCAATTTATGCCTTTTCCTTCCCTCCCAATACCCCCCTCCTCTTTTTTTTCAACACAAAGGATATGGCTCCAATAAAACATCATATTTCCTCTTAGGTAACAGAGTTCAGGCTGAACACAGGCTTTTCTCCTAACCCCTGGGACTCAAGTGAAAAAAGGAATATTACCGTATGATCCTGAAATATAGTATTTGGAAAATGCTTAGTGTTAAACTCCTAACCATATAATTGAATAAGTTTCCTCTCCCCCTCGCCTCTTTATAGTAGTAACCTCCCTTGTGTCTCAGGGTTCGCCAGAGGTTGTATCTACTCATGGAAAATGAAATGAGAATTGAGACACTTATTCAGGAAAAAGCAAAACAATGTTCCTCTACATATGTAGTCAATTGTGTCAAGAGCAGGTCGGTTTTATTTCTTTTGTTTTTCATGTGGATTGTACGTAAACAATTAATTTCCCTTTGCTTGGCAAGAACAAAATATATGCTGCAGTGCTTAGTGCAGTACTTGGCACATAGTAGGCACTTAATAAATGTACACTGATTGATTGACTTTGAAGAAATTTGACAACATGACAATTTGCTAATTGGTAATGCTGACTCACTGCCAGTAGGAAATCCAATTTCTACTGTGTTTTTCTAGGATGGAGGGACTGAGTATATGGATCCTATATGGCTCTCTGATGTGAGAGCAATCCAGTCTTTGAACTAGGGTATAAATGTCACACACTGCTTAATTGGCATGTTGGATGGGGTGGAAATCTTTAAGCAATGGATGAAGAGCAGACCAGGCAGAGATTGTTTTTCCACTAGTGGCTGTTGCTTTGAACAGATATAATCAACACATTTTCCCTCTTGCCATCATTAGCACATACGTTCCAGATGGTTCACTTGAGTGAGGCTACAGCCCAGAGCTATGGAATCAAAAGATTCTCCAGGTGAAATGTTAACTAGTACAACATATGATCAAACTCTTGGCTTCCAGTTAAACAATCTTTCCAGTAATTTTAAATGTGTTTTTAAAAATAATTTCCTCTGCTCTTGATAAAAAATATTTTCAGTTATACCCTGAAATTTAAATAATAATAAAAATAAAAACTCCACTTTCTAATGCAGAAAGAAGTTTCTCCTGTCTTTGTACCTTTTTACTCTTCACTTCTCATACTAGGAATGCATTTCCTCCTCACTATGACTTCTTAGAAGGCCTCTCTTCCTTCAAGATGATCATAGATCATAGATCCCACAGGATCACAAGATCACAGATTTAGAGCTGGAAGGGACCTTACAGTCCACTGAGTTTAACTCCTTCATTTTGCAGATGAGGAAACTGAGGCTGGGAGAAATTAAGCCCAGGTTTTCACAGCAAGTAAACATGTGAATCAGGATTTGAACTTGGGAATGCCTGATTCCAGGCATTCCAGGCACTATGCTCACACATCATGGATAATAGCTAAATTATCATCTTCTATTTGAAGCCTTTCCAAATTTCTCAGTTGTTAGGGTCCATTCTCTCCAGACTACCTTGACCTCTCCCTCCCTCTCTCTCTCTCATCCTCTCTTTCCCTCCTTCCCTCCCTCCACACACACCACACACAGACACACACAAGACTTGAAGAGGAGGGAGTGCATTCCTGATTTGTCATATACATCTATACACACATATATGTATAAATTGTATGGGTATATATGCATGCATGCATATACACACATATACATATACAAACATATGTGAGTAGATATGTGGAGATGTGTGATACATGTGCATGCACACACATATATCTCTCAAATATGTGTGGCTGTTTTAACTCTTTCTGTGGATTGTAAGCTCTTTAAGGAATTGTTCCACATTTGCTTTTGTATTCATGATGCTTAGCACAATGCCTGGAACATAGTGGGTGCTTTTGACTAATGATGGTGATTAGAGTCATGGGATCAGTAATTGCATGTAAGTGAACAGGTAATTTGAATACGATGATTCCCTTAGCAACCATTTCAATGTTTCTGTTCATATTCAAACCTAGGCTTCCTGAGGTAACGAACTTTTCACTCCAGGGAGATGCTATTTTCTTATTCAAAAGAAAACACATGCATCATTCTTACAGAAATAAACAATGAGTTACTCTTTCTCAATATTGATAATCTAATGAAAAACAAGATTTGTTCCTCTAGTAGAAGTTTGTATGATTTTTATTTCATTTGTTGTTTCTTAAAAGTAAAATACAATCATATTAAACTGAGCAGCAAGTTAGGAGAAATAACCTGACTTTGACACCTAGAACCACCCTCAAGTGACTACTCAGACAAAGCTTTGTTGGAAATTTTCTTTTTAAACCAAAAATCTTGTATATGATTCTCCTGTTATAATTCAAAAGGGCAACATATACAAAACGTCTAACTACAATATGTGTAAAATTTATCAAAGAGCTCATTGAGTCTTCATTTATGCAAATCATCTTTAATTTTTCCCTCTCCTTCATCCTTCCCTGACCATAGTCACTCAACTGCAAAAGCCTGCCAATGCTGCTACCAGAACACTCTTCTTATTCAAATCTTCTCAACTCATACTAAAACCACCCACTTTAAAGCTTAATCCTTTCCCACCTGAACTCTTTATTAATAGCCTCTAAATTTGTCTGTCTTTGTGGCATTAAGTTACACTGTAAATGAGCTGCTGATTTGCAAAAACAGTGGGAATTTTTATAACCTTTTATTAATGAAATCATAGGTCCTGATGATCCCAACAAAAAAGATTAACTATAATGATAATGGTGATGATATTTACTATTCATAAGAGGGAGGAATTCAACAAACCTATCATGTGCTAAGCAACTGGAACAGCTAGGAAGAGTCTATGGGAATCGTTCTCAAAAGAAGAATTACAAACCATTATTGATAATATGAAAGAATGTTCCAAATTACTAATAACAAGAGAAATGAAAATCATGAGTCTGAAGTATCACTTTATACTGAAAAAAACTGGCAAAGGTGACAAAAGATAGGAATCATTAATATTGGAGGAGTTGCAGAAAGATAGGAAAACTAATGCATTGTTAGTAGAGCTGTGAATTAGTATATTTATTCTGGAAAGCAATTTGAAATTGTGAAAACAAAGTGGCTGAAATGTCGATTGACCCAGAAAATGCACTGGTAGACATATATAACCAAAGAAGATCATTGATAAAAAGGAAGGCTCCACATACAACAATATACATACATATACGCATATAATCATCATTACTTTTTGTGGCATCAAGGATTCGGAGATAAAGTCCATGCCCATTGATTAGAAAATGGACAAATAAACTCTGGTACACAAATATTTTGCATTAATACTGTGCTATAAGAAATAATGAATATCATGAACACTGAAAATCATGGAAAGACTTACATGAACTGATACAAAATGAAATGAGTCAAGAAAACATTATCCTCATCCTACAATGATGTAAATAGAAAGAACCACCACAAAGCAACAAAAAAGAACATAAAAAAATTACAAAGAACAAGTTTTGTCTGAAAGAGAAGAGCTATGAGAAGACACCTGCTCTTACTCCTTTGTAAAAGTCTATAGTTGTGGAACACTGTATACACATATACGTATGTATGCATATATGTATATACATATGTATGTATATATATATGTGTGTGTATATATATACATATATATATATATATATATAACCAGATTTTTTGATGTATTGCTAGTTTTTCCTAATTTTTTTCCTCCTCTTTTTTTTTTTTTAAGTTCTTTATATTGAGATTGCTTCTCAGGAGCTGGCAAAGAAAGGTAGAAACAAACTGAAAAAAAAAACAGTCTATGAAAAGAGTTGGACTAGATAGCCTCTAAGTTTTCTTCTAACTGTAAATCTAATATAATAATTGTAAGTGGGATAGGAGGAGTAGCCAGGATTACAAGATCATTTCCCTCAACCCAAGTAAAACAGAAAAATATCTGCATGGACAAAGATGGGCTTGGACAAAGGTGTAGGAAAGCCCTTAAACAAAGTGCTAGGTATGAAGTTAGTGGCAATTCCAAATGTTTTTGAACTGGCAAAGATAAAGGAAGTATTGATTGAATTATTTGCATTTAAAATGAGAAATGTCAGGATAGCCAAGCTGGATGACTAAGTCAGAAAGTCTGGCTTCTAGTTTTAGTTCTGCCATGAATGCCTGAATTTCCTCATGTATAAAATGAGTGTTTTGGATAGATAGATGAACGCAGGTAAAGTAGCTTCTGTCCATCCAATTATTGAGAGATGTGTAACCTATTGCTCTAGAGACTTTCCTTCTCAGGTGTCTGACTAACACCCCAGTCAGCACAATCACTGTTGACTTTAGAAGCTTTAGCGCTTTAGCACTTTAGCTTGGGAGATGTCTCAGCATTTACACTGGAATACTGTCTGCCAGCCAATTTCCTACTTCTGCAGACTTAAATGAATCTGGTCACTTAGATTACTCAGGGCTTCTGTTTGTGAAATGCCATTAACCTTAAACCTGTTCATGTGTGAAATTTTTGATGTTTAAAGCATGACTGACCTCTCTGTTAGTTTAGTGACTTTTCTCTTCTTTCCCTTTCTCACAGTCTCCTTTCCAATTTGGAAATATCAGATTGCTGCAAGGGAGAATAAGTTACTGCCTCTTCTGAGTATCTGGGACATACTTGTTAAACACAAACATTAAACAATGAAAATAGTCGAGCTCTATAATCGCCAGGAAACTTCCTTCTAAAATTATGAGGCGAGAATGTGAAAAGAAGCCTTTGAAAGGTAATGATTATAACAACAACAATAATTAATAGCACACCAATAGCACTTTGACATTTATAAAGTACTTTCCTCATGACAACCTTACATGGAAGGTGGTACAAATATCATTACTCTCATTTTATAGATAAGGAAACCAAGGTTCAGAGAAACCGAGTGAACTGCCCAATGTCTTAGAGCTAATATCAGAGCTGAGATTCAAACTCGAGTTTTCAAACTCCAAATCCATCTGTGGATACATATTTATTAAAGAGATAAAACACAGTCTTATTATTATTGAACCTACTCTATTTGAGGAAGCAATTTTCTTTTGCTAAAAATAGCCCAAAACACCCTCTTTATCACTCTCCTACATCCTCTGCCAACGAACGAATGTAGGAAACATCATGATTTTGAAATTATTTGAAAAATATGGAAAAATCTAGACTTTGATATAAAATTATACCAAATTTATCAGTCAAGAAGGTGAATTACACTGATTTCTAAAAAAACTAACAAGTAGCATTTTCTTTAGGAATTTGATTAAAAATAACTTTAAAAGAGTCAAAAGAATTTATCTGACAAAAGAAGTATGAAAGATTCAAAAGAATTAATCAGACCTAAAACATTTTTTTACCAGCTAACAAACCTGACAGTTTGCAGGATGGTCCAATGTAAGATAAATTTGGACAGAAACCAGAATGCTCGCATCGTTGCCAGATCAATTATAGCTTGCAGGTGTCTAGCATTAATAATTATAAATTTCCTACAACAGGCCTTAAGAAGGCCTGCAAAAGGAGTCAAAATGAAGAAAAGATTGAACAGAATATTGAATTTCCAATAAAAATGGGATTTGTATGTTCTTTTATATAGTCTTTGATACAATGAAAAAGGACAAACAACTCTAACTCTTTCAGTGCTGTGATTTTTCTTGGATTTTTACTTTATGCTACCAAAGAAAGCCTAGAATCTGATTCAGTTTCAAATTCAATAAAAAAAAAATGAGTGCCTACTATGTGCAGAGACTATGGTGGATAGTGAGGGATAAAGAATGAAAAATAAAAAGGTCCAGTTGTTAGATTCTAACTGACAGAAGTAACCCTGATTGACCTGACTATGTATCAGAAAGTTCCTTTAATTGGCTTGGCAGCAACATTTAGGTAAAAAATGTAAGGTTAGCAAATCAGCTTAGCAAACTTTCCTAATCACAACTCCTGTGTGGTCCATAAGTAGCAGATGGGTGGAATAGGTAGAAAATCATAATCCAGATCACATGCTGATTGACTGCCCCTACAACCCTTCTCCTTTAGTCCCTATAAATTCTTCTGGCAATTACAATCAGATGTAAGGTTAGAGGTCCAGCCATCTGGCCTGCTGATCAGGATATGCATTCCACTATGCACCTGAGCTACAATTTATTTGTGTGTCCATGGAACTGGAGGGCTGGAGAGCCATGTTCCTGAATGTGTGTGACAAAATGCTATTTATCCTTTGAGTAACTATATTCCTACCCTGGAGCTCATAGATTGGACAATAGGTCCCTGCCCTCCTAGCACTGAGAGTATGTAAATACTAAATTAGCAAATATTTCTCTTTTGGTCAGGAACCCTGAGGGTCTTCCCCTCCCAGTTTGATGGTTTTTTTTCCGAGTTTTGATTAAAGGAGCCATCCCTTGATTAACTTCTTTAAGAGGCCTATTAGCTGAATGGGCCTTACCTCACTCGAAGTCAGAACCTGAAAAGACCTTAGCCTAAAAGGGCCAGGGTCTCCCATTGCATCCTGGGAAATCTCCAGTTATCCTGGTGAATATCAGGCCACTGGATCCAGATGACTGGAGGAGAAAGTGAGGCTGGTGACCTTGCACAGACTTCCCTCATTTAAATCAAAGTCAATTGCAAGTCATGTCATCATTTCTCTGATGTCATGGTCCTCTTCAAGAATGAAGGACAAACACAACATGCCTACGTTCCTTCTTGGTACCTCACCCAAGATCTCTTCACAACAACATACAAAGAAACATAATAAAAAGTAGAATGTGATGGGGGCAAAGTAGAGATTTAGACAAAAGGATATAGGAAAATTTGAGAAGAGAGGAACATTTTCTCCTCAGAAATCAGGGAAAATGTCATGGGTGAGACAGCACCTAAGGTGAACCTTAAAGGATTTCAATATTATCTGTGAGAAAGCCTTTAATTTTGAGATGGGAGACAACAGGGATCATGGAATAGTTAGCAGGCCATTTAAGGTGGAATGAAGTGGAGGAATGTAATAGGATGGAAAGGCAGAATGGATTAGATTGGGAAGTACCTTAAACCCAAGATTATGAAGTTTGTAATTTATTCTATAGGTAACAAGAAGGTTCTGATGTTCTTTGAGCAGATGTATTAGGGAGATGATGTTGATGGCAATGTGAAAGATAGATTCAAGCAGTTGAGTTAGAAACAGGAGACCAATTGGGATGCTGTCATATTAGTGCAAGTGAGAAGTGAGTAGGGATTGAACTAGGTCATGTAAATAGATATGAGGGGATGGATGGATGTTAGAGGTATGATAGAGGTAGGGTCAACAGAGTTTTATTATTGATTGGTTAAGGGGTGAGAAGTAAAAGAAAGTGTCAAAGATAATGCTCAGATTTTGAGCCTGGTCAATGGCAGGATGGAAGAACTATCAACAAAAATTGAGAGGTTAGGGAGGAATATATTCAAGGAAGACTTGTTGAGGTATTTAAGACACAAGAGGGATGTTCAGGTAGATAGAGAAGGTAGTTAGAGATGCAGGACAGGAGCTCAAGATAGAGGGTGGGGCTGGATATACTGACTAAGGGGCCATCTAAACAGAGGAGATAATTGAAGCCATGGGAATGGAGAAACAAAAGTAGAGCTATAGGTAGTGGCAAGTTGTTAAAGAGTGAAAGGATGATAATGAACCAAGATATGCAGCTCAGTAGGAACTATAGGACATGTAGAAGAACCTGGAGTGTTATGAAAGCCAAAGGAGGAGATAGTACCCTGAAGGATGGGTGGCCAGCAGTGTTAAATGCTAAAGAAAGGGAAAGAAAAAGAAACAGAAAAATTGAAATCCAGTGATTAGTTTGGTATATGGGAGGGTGGAGGCCTTGAATAAAATTATACAATTTAAACTTTAAATTATAATGTTGAGGAAATTGCCCTTATATTGTGGTAGGGATCTGATAGGAGAGTGCATTAGCAAGGCGATAAACATAACATTGATGATAATTGTGAATATGCCTATGTAGTTCTGTATTGCAAAATATGAGACACTCTCCATTTAGAAGGTAGAAGAAGTAAAACATTTATTCAGACACCAGAGAACCAGATCCCAAAACCAATAAGTCCAATCCATCCAAGCAGCAACCAGCTCCCAAAGCCAGAAAGCCCACTTTATCATAACAGCAAGGAACTTAAAACACAACATCACAACATGGAGCCTCGCCATCCCATTAGCCTTCCTCCTCCCTGCTAAGACCTTCCCACAAATACACTCACAACACAGCTAGCACGCTTGCATCTGCTCTCTCAGCATTTCCTGTGATACACTTTCCTGTTGCTCTTGTTCAGCAAGCTCCTCCCACTACATTGACTTAGGCTTCCTGTGACATAAGCAAGTCACATGACCTATTAATGGGTGGGAAAGATCTCCAAATTTACATAACCGTTACAGAGGGTTTACGAAAGTAAGTTTGGAGATACTGGGGGGAAGGAGGGCTGAATGGAATAATGCCTGTGTATATCACAGCAAATATGGTCTTCTGTAGTCTTTTAGAAACTGAGTACAGAGTTATCAGCTGATATAAACTGATAACTGAGTATTCAGCATAAACTGTGAGCCTTTGACTAAGCTGATTCACATGATAGAATGACATTTCTTAGATTCATATTTGAAAGGTTTTATCTCTACATTATCCTGGAGGAAAGCAACAGGGAACATGGTTAAAAGAGAAACAATGAAGATAATTTCCCTTTAAGTACAAGAAGCAGGTTGGCTTTTCTGGCCAAGAAGTTCCAAATTAAAAGACTATATCGGAACTATGTGAGTTTAATTTCCCTTTTAATAAATAGACATTGTAGCTATAAAGCTCTTTATTACAGAGAAGATTGATTAATAAGATATTTAACTGGGCAGCTGCTTACATGATATCCGTCTTAGTTCAGGCCCTCATCACCTCTCGCTTGGATTATTGCTGTGGATTCCTAATTGCTTACTGTTCCTCCAGTCTCTCCCCTCTGCAATCCATTTTCCACACAGCAGCCAAATTGATACTCTATAGCCAGCACAGATCTGCTCATATCATCACCCTATTCAAGAAGGTTTACTAGCTTCCTATTGCCTCTAAGATAAAATACAAACCCTTTGGTTTGGCATTTAAAGCCGTTCATAACCCGACACCAGCTTATCTTTCAATCTTGCTAGACTCCTTCCCACATAATGTAAGGTCTAACTGAACTGCCATCTTCACTGGTTCCTGTTATTGACCTTTTCTCTCCTGCCTCTGGGCTCCCCATCATTGGAATGCTTTTCTTCCTCACTATCTCCCTCTTGAAACTCCATTCTCCTTTCAAGGCTCCTTTCAAGTACCACCTCCTTCATGATTACCCCAGTTGTTAATGCCCCTTCCCAAATCGCTTGGCATTTATTTTGCATATATTCTCTACTTACTTATCTGTGAACATGCTAGATCCCCCAGTAGAATGCAAGCTCCTTAAGGGCATGGACTGCCTTTCACTTTTGTATTTGTATCCTTAGTACCTAGCACTGTGCCTGGTATATAGTAGGAGCTTAATAAGTGTTTGTTGATTGAATTATAGTAGAATGATGCTGAACCAGGAATCTAATCCAGGTTTGAATCCGTGCTTTTACATGGATTAACTGTCTAATTCTGAACAAGGCACAAAATGTCCATGCCTCAGTTTCCTCACCATCCATAAAACTGGGATAATAAAATTTATGGGCCTCTAGATGGTGCAATGGATTGAGGTTCAGGCCCGGAGTCAGGAAGACTCGTCTTGTTTGGACACTTATATGACCCTTGGCAAGTCACTTAACCCTGTTTGCCTCAGTTTCCTTATTTGTGAAATAATCTAGAGAAGGGAATGTCAAACCACTCTGGTATCTTTGCCAGGAAAACCCTACAGGAGATCATGAAGAATCGGATTTGACTGAAAATGAGTGAACGATAACAGTAACACTAGTCCTTTTACTACTTATATCCTACAGGCTTTTTTTCGTATGTAAAGAACACACTCAAGAAACCTGATAGCGTTAAGCAAATCTGAGCTGTTATTAATTTTGTTCCACTTTTAAAATATGCTCTGGTGTTCTAGGGATAACAATACAAGTGTATCCATTTCTTTCTTTTCAAATCATTTCAACTTAAAGTAGTGTAGTCATACTAAGCCTAAAACTTCACATTTCCCTTTGCCATTAGAAATAGCTATGCCATTTGGTCATTTTCACAATCAATAAAACTGAATCAGATAGGAAAATGTAAAGCCTGCCTTCCTCTTATCACTTTTTTATTGTCCTAGTTATAAAGTAATGAAAAATGTTTCGCCTAAATTTATACCACTACACAATGAAGTTCATTGTAATAGTTATCCTTTGGATTTCCTGGAAAGTTTCAGGAAATTGAATTTCTAATACCTTGCGAATTTAGAAATGAATAACAACAACAATGCTTAATATTTACGTAAAAAGCATTTTAAAGGTTATAAATGCTCATCTTATGTGAACCTCACAACAACCCCGGAGGTAGGTGCTCTAATCATCCCCATTTACAGATGAGAAAATTGACACAGAGAGATGTTAAGTGATTTGTCCAGGATCGCATAGCCAGGAAATGTCCAAGACAGAAGTTGAACTCAGGTCTTGCTGACTCCAGGTCCTATACTATATGCACTACCGCATCTAGCTTTAGAAAGACCAACTGGGGATATTAATTTCATTCATGGGGTCCAGAAGTAAAATCAATCACCCAGATATCAGGATAGTTTTTTCCACACCTTTACCTGGAAAAAAGGTCACCATTACAGAAAACAGACCTTTATACAACCCAAGACATTGCAACGATATTAACTTAAGACTGAAAGGCCATTTAATTCAGATAAAAATATTATAGGAAGGATAAAGACAATGAACTAACAGGGAAGGGAGTGAAATCTGAAATACTGTTGTTATCCTCTGTATTAGTAAGAGAAAGCATGATAGAATGAGGTCAGAGAAGTCAAAATGCTTTTTATCTACAGACAAAAAACTTTCCATTCTGAGAATTGCTTCAGGGTCACAATGTAGTTCCCTGCCTTTGCTTCTGGATTGCAAGGACAAATTGGCCTGGTGATATAAACTTGTCATCTGCTATGTTGTTACCACTTTTAGAGTTCCTGACTATATTGTCTTTTTTCCTTCAACCTTTATTTTCTAAGGCTGCTACAGGGGCTTGATTAACTGATTAATTTATTTTTAAAAAAATCAGTTGAGGCCTTGTGTTTTTAACCTAAGTCATTTTCATCTCTCTCTCTCTGTCTCTCTGTCTCTCTGTCTGTCTCTCTCCCTCTGTCTGTCTGTCTCTCTCTCTTTCTGTCTCTATAAGTATGTACATATGTATGTATGTATGTATGTATGTATGTATGTATGTATGTATGTATGTATCTATCTATCTATCTATCTATCTATCTATCTATCTATCTATCTATCTACATCTTCCTCTAACACTGGGAGTTTTCTCTTGTAGCAAAGAAAAGGAGGTAAGCAAAACCCACTAAAACCTAAACCACACCTGATAACACACACAATATTCCACACCTGTAGTCACAAAATTGCAGAATTTGGCAGCCAGCAGTGACCTCATGGGTCATCTCCAGTCTAACCAATACCCCAAAGTAGTCCTCACTATAACATACTGGACAAGAATCCAACATCTCTCAATGCAGCTCAATCTACTTTTGGACACCTCTGATTGTTAGGAAGTTTCCACATAGTTCCTCTTTTTGGTGTGAAATAGAACAAGAACCCTCTTCCATATGACAGACCTTTAAAAACTTGAACCTGAGGATGGCGGCTGGGAAGCAGTGACTGGTGTGAGCTCCCCACCAAGTCCCTCCAAAAACCTATAAAACAATGGCTCTGAACCAATTCTAGAGCTGCAGAACCCACAAAGTGGCAGAGGGAAGCAGGGCTCCAGCCCAGGACAGCCTGGATGGTCTCTGGGTAAGGTCTGTTCCACACGGACCTCCCAGCCCCCAGCTGAGGGGAGCGGAGCTGAGCCCAGAGCGCACTGCGTGAACAGACCAGACGCGGACCTACCAGACCAGGAGCAGAGTGCCTTAACATGCTGAATTACTGAGCTGTGGCATCTACCAGACCTCTCAACCCACAAAGAGCAAAGACATCAGAGAAGGTTAGTGGGAAAAGCTGCATGACTGAGTTTGCCATTCGGCCACTGCCCCTGGGGCAGCGGAGGTGGGGCAGCTTTAGAACTAGGGCTGCAGTTGCTTCTGGCCCCAGGTCCACCAGGTGGGAGGAATGAAGTGGCTGATCAGAGCAGGAGTGAGGAGCCTGCTGAAGATTTAAGCCCAGTCCC